>OX465282.1:95442779-96042779 GCA_949987705.1 Thereva unica | reverse complement strand
ATGGACCATCAAAACGAGGAAGAAGTATACAGCAGACTAAGTGAATTGGAAAACGGGCAAACCACACTCCTAGAACTCGAGAAGCAACAAATTAGTGTGGTGAATACAACCCTGAGAGAACTGCAAAAGCCATTATCCGCACTGATGGACAGACAACAGCAAATTGCATATCAGATCAACGAAATGCAAACCATATCGGAACAAACCAAGAAACTGCAGCTGAGACAAGATATAACAGCAAACATTCTTCTACTGGTCATCGAAATAGAGTCAAGACAGCAGACGTTAATGGACGTAATAGTGGCAGCAAAAAATAATCAAGTACACCCACTACTCGTCTCGCCCCGCACCTTAACCGATATCCTCAAGCGGACTACAAACTCATGCGGAAGGTGCCTCCCGATAATATATAAAATAGCCAAGACGGATTCACATCTGCTGCAGAACAAATTGGTAATCAGAATCAGTTTACCCATTTTCAATTTGCCCAAACTACGTTACTTCAAAATATGGCCCTACCCGGTTCACACCGGAAAAGGACCTTCGGTAGTACCGGACGTTGGTCACTCACACATAGCCATACATTACCCCACTCAAGTGTACACGCTGCTCAATCACCAGAATACACACTCCTTCGCTAAAATAACGGATAAGCTAAACGGGTCCACCTACATAGGCGAACTAAACACACCACTGTCCCAAGCCGGCCTCACGAAAGACTGCACCGTGAAAATGCTACTAAACCCGCTGGGGGAAAAAGTCGAATGCCCACTAAGAGTCCAAATACCCCCGAAAAATTTACTAATTAGAATGGATAGGCCTAATACATGGTTATTCTCTTTTACCAACCCTCAAGCCATACACATAACGTGCGAAAATCAGTTGGCAATAGTAAGAACCGAACAGCTGGGTATCCTAACTCTAATCCAGCCATGTAAACTTCAGATCCAGGAACACACCTTATACCACCAAGGGACCATAGGGCGACCCCTATCATTAGTACAACCCCACTACTTCCCGTTGGGCAACCCCAAACTAGCAGGTCTCAACGGCAGCACCCTATCCGCGATAGAATCCCATGGAATCCATAATTCGACGCAGCTAGTGCTGGAACGGGGAGCATTTGACTCATGGCACGAAAGTACGGTGCCATTGGATAAAATATTAAATCAATTGAATCAGCTGGAGCAAAATAGGCAGCACCCAAAACACTACCAATGGTCGCTGACCTCAATATCGCTCAGTCGCCTGATCCTCATCCTACTCATATTGTACGCACTGTTCCGGATATCGAAGGTAACGCAAAAAATCTTTGGGGGAAAAACCACTGTACAAACGGAAACGGAGGACCGGCAGGAAGCCGCACAACCCCGGTGCATTACCCCAAGTCTGTCTAGAAGACCCCGAACTCGCTCCATGACACTACCTAGGGCCGTTCAATTAGTAGGTGAAAGAGCTTAATAGCAAAGTTAAAACGAATTCCACAATATAAAAAAAAAAGAGAGAAAAATATATAATAATAAACTAAGAAGAAAAACATAAATAATAAGGTAAAATAATATGATTACGTTAATTAAGAGGAAATATGTAAGTTAAATTTCCAATAAAACAAAATATAACAATAAAATAAACAAAACTTACCAAAACATAATAAACTAAGAAAAATTAGATGTAAGGAAAATGTAGAAAGAAGAAAAAGAGAGAATTTCATAAATAATCTAAATAAACAGCATTATTTCAAAGTCAATGAAAATGAAAGTAGTAGAAATTTAAGTAGTATATTAAAGCAAACCAAATTCCACAAATCCACAATGCTTTATTTGCTTGGCGAAAGGGTACGATTGAAACAAAAAAAAGGCCTAATATGGTTCAAAACAAAAAATAATAATAATAATGTTATACAAAACAAAAATACCAATAACAAAATTTAATTAGCACAAAACGCTCCTTCCAAAATACATATATAATCGGTATTCGCGTAACAAGACATTTTTGGCTCGAGTGAGGAATTTTTACACTTCTTCTTTAGCTATGCCTATTAGCTAACACCACTATGTTAGTGGCTATCACCCTTTAAGTATACTCTTCAACGGCCACCCCCTCAATCCTCGAGTACGAGAATCGCCTTACTTCGTAGCGATTCTCTTGCTCCAAGGGGGAAGGAATGTTATGTATTGAAAATAGGCCGAAAAACTACAATAAAGGAAATATGTATAAAAGCCAAAATTAGCCCTTTGTGCCTAACTAAGTACATTTCCCATTGTTCAACCATTTTCAAGGTTGAGCAGAAAGTCTAAGGAAAATAAATTAGATTTAAAAAAAAACCCAAATCCTAAATAATAAAATCACGTTCCTCAAACATTTTCAAGGTCCAACAAAAAGTTCAAGTTTAATAAATTAAACGTCCAAAACTTAAATTAAATCCCAAAACTCATATTGCACCGGTTTATTACAACCATGCACATTTTCCCTACACGGGAACGACGAATCGGTGCCGGTAATATGACTCCTTTTGTCTGATAAGATAATTTGCGCGCTCGCTTCAGGTGTGAGAAACGCTAAATAGGCACTTAACGTGCGAACAAAAATTAAATAAATTGAAGGTCAAAGTCGCCCGTGAGAACTGCCAAATCCGCAGTTTTTCTTGAATGGAGAGCGATTTTGTGAAAATGGCGAGTTTTTGAGTTTGTAAGAAAAAGTAATTTTTCTGGAAAACTCAGAGTTGGTTTTTAATCGCGAACCGGAAAGGTGCTATTTTTGAACGTGGCGGTTACAACGGGCGGCGGTGTTCGGGATTTTCCTATAAATTATAAATTGAAGAAAAGAATTGTGGATTAGTTTTATAAATTGAAGAAAAGAATTGTGGACTGGTTTTATAAATTGAAGAAAAGTATTGTGGATAAATTATAAATTGAAGAAAAGAATTGTGGAGTTTTATTAAAAAATTCGACAGAGAATATAAACATTGTGAAAACCATATTGCAAAAATTGTTGGATTCCGGAGAAACTAAATAAACCATAATACCCGATGAACGTCCTCATGCAAGTTATACTCAAATAAATATATATAAAGAACAAAATATATTACACTGGCGCAGCTGGTAGGATCTGGGTTAGTTTAGAGAAAAGTTAACAAGTGCTGGGTACGGCACCAACACCCTTAAACCCAAAGCCGAGCCGGGCTTCTGGGAGCCAAGTTAACTGTCGCTAACGTCTCAGATCCTACAAGAACCATCGCTCGGGGGTGTACTTCAAAAGTGCCTCTGTTCCAGGTGGACACGCACACACCCCCCAATTAGTATCTTCGTGGGACTTTCGCGGGCTTCATCCCTGCCCATAATTGATGTCCACTAATCCACATCAGGACCAAAACCAACAGCAGGACGAAATAACCAGCGACCCCGAATCACCAGCTGTTAGACAAGACGGATCTTCAGCCACCTCAACGCCATTTGCAGTACCAACGACTTCACACCATCTATGTGCAGCGCTTGCTACCCCTACATCAATCAACACCCCCTTATCACCAAGAAGACTCCGAAGCGGAAGACTCTTACCCGAAATTAGCCAAGTAAGTTTGCAAAATTATTTGAAGCAATTGTATAGTAAGGCAAGGGAAGACCAGAAATTCTCGATCTTTCAATGCGAAGGGCTTGACCGTGAATTAAAAAAAAGTCGCGAGCAAAGACTCGCCCAAATAAGTAAATTCCAGGAAGCGACTACAAGATTCGCCCAAGAGATCAAGAATTTTAAGGGGTTCCCAAGCCTTGAATCATTAGAGAGTAAAAAATATAAACCACAACCAAAGTTCAAAAGAAGAAGATTCACCAGGTAGTGTCCTAGAAAGTAGTGGGGGTGAGGTATTGCTAAATTGGGTGAGCGTATCTCTCTCAGACTCCGACCAGGAGCTGATACTAGACGATCACGAACCCAAGTACAATAAATTTTTAAATATGGCGGATTTCACCAGAGTAGCAAGGCTAACCTCGGAGTTAGTCCCTATATTCTCTGGTGGACAGTCCCCCAATGTAGTTATCGAGCTACAAACCTTTATAGGTTGCTGCAAAAGGGCCATCCAGTGTCTCAGTGAACAGGATAAACCTGCGTTCCTCCAAATATACCCTACCAGGTTACGCGGCGAGGCGTACCAACTCATAGCGTCTACACAGCCGGCAACCTTTGAGGACGCCGAAAAACTGTTAAATCAGACGTATTTACCGCGAGAAACTTACCAGGAGGTGGTCAATAAATTGATCACCACCAGGCAATACCCCTTGGAGACCCTTATTGCCTTCACGGCCAGAATCAAAGGAATGCTGCAAGTTTGTAAGGAAGCAGCATACACCAAATATGGTGCATTAGCAGCACCAGCAGTTCAAGCTCAGTTGGAAGACTTTGCCAAAAATGCCTTACGGAGTGGGGTCACCAACCCCCACCTCTGTCAGTACCTCCTAACCGTAGGAGAAGAAACCCTGGACAACCTAGTTCAAAAGGCTCTAGACATGGAGCGCCTACAACAAACTGTCCTAAACCTACAGCCCAGTGCCACTGCTACCATATACCCTGACATCACGCCCCTGAGTAACCAAAACCCCACAATCAATCCGGTTCAGAATGCCGCATATTACCCGCCACAAAATACCACAAACCTCTCACCGCCAGCCGCCAACCCCACGCCTCAGTATGGGGTATATAATACGATAACCCAACTTCCGAACAGAAACAGTGGGTCCACCGTATATCCACCTGGCTGGAACACACCAACACAAACGCCCACTTATGATAAACCGACTCCAATGGTCACGAGTTACCCACAGGGCACACAATCGCCCCCTAAAGGCTGGCACCAACCACAAAACATGCCACCCAACAGACCAAGGACGACAACAGCGGCTGTGATCTGCAATTTCTGCCGCAGGAAGGGACATACTTATAGCGAGTGCCTAACGCGAAAAAATACCCCTTTCTGTACTCACTGCCAGGAATATAATCACGATATTCGGGACTGTCGGCGACTGAGAAACAGTAATCAATATATACAACGCCCCAGTAACAGATATACGCCGCCCCCGAATAACACCCAGCACCCGAACCCTCATTCTAGAAATACTCCCCAAAGAAATGAAGAAAACCAGGCTTCCAACAACTCTAGCACGCGCCGAGTATATAACTTCACCCAAAAATGTGACTTCTGTAACAGACGGGGCCACACGGTGAGCGAATGTCATCAAAGGATGAAGTGGGAGTCCCAAAATTCGGGAAACGCCCAGCAGTCGGGTCAGAACTCCCCAACTCGACAATAGTAGGTAAAAATAAAAAGGGGAAAACTCGGCACCCCAAGGCCCGAATTCCACTTGTAACGCTACCTTTAGATATTAGTCGCGACGGCAGGGTACAATTACTAGTGGACTCGGGTGCCGAGGTAAGTATAATAAAAAAGAACAAACTGCGTAAAGGGACAAATGTGGACAAAAACAAAAGATGCACGTTGCAGACGCCATGCGGAACCACCAAAACAATAGGAAGCTGTGAAGGAAATTTCCCCCTCCAAACCAAAATACCCAACACTTTTCAGGTAGTACCCGACACGCCGGACTTCTTAAACGATGGATTGTTAGGTTACGATTTTATCTCCAAAAACTGCAATGTGGAAGGACCAAACAAACGGTTGGAATTTCCATGTACGGAAACCAACCCCACAGCGTTCAGCGTCCCCCTAACTGTCAACGAGCAGCCAAAACTAAAGGGGACAGTCGATGAGAACCATTCTTCAGGGAAAGCTTCAATAGAGACTACGTGCGCTAACCACAGTGCCTCCAAGATCCCTATTAAGGATACTTACTGCTCAACCACGCTGACAACCGAAGAACGCCAAACTCCACCATTGCAGAAAACCGTGGAACTAGAAACGCCACAATGCGTGCCAGCACGTACCCAAAAGCTAGTCATGATCCCGTTAAGGCTACAAGAGGAGATGGTCTGTTTCTCGCAAGAAATAGACGGCGGAGTCTTCCTATCTAACGGAATTCTACCCATGGGCTTAGATAACGTCGCAGTAGGTATACTGAATAGCACCAACTCCCCGATTGAGCTTAACAAACTTGATCTAAAACTGATCCCAGCCCACAATTTTCAAATAACCCCAATAGAGAAGGTAATCTTCCCAACACCTGAGAGGTCTCATCCACCCAAGGACCTGAATAATAACGAACCTAAAAGGCCTTCCCACAAGGCAATAATGGCATTTCTGACCACCGTAGCGGTATTCATATTAAACCACCTGGTAAACATATGGAACCACGGTGGAACACCAAAAGGGACTATCACGTCCTCGAACCAGAATCCTAAGTTAGCACATACTAAAAACTCGCCTCCGGCAAAGCCAAAAAAACTAAACGGGCGAGCAACTAAGAATAAAAAGAACGAGAAAGTATCCTGGGTCCATTATATACAGCACGCACCTGCAGGCAGCGAAATTCAGGGTCATACCGAATGTCCTGACCGCCTAGAAAAACTCCAGGAAGAGCTAAACTTGGACAGCAGCCTAAGTGCTGAAGAGAAAGAATCAATCATGGAACTATGTCATGAATATAACGATATTTTCCATCTGAAAGGGGACCTACTCACCTATACTACCGCGATAAGTCACGAAATTCCCCTGATGCAGGACCAAGCCCCTGTAAATCAGAAGATGTATAGGCTGCCAGAGTCTCAGAGGCAAATTATAAATGAACAAATGAAGGAAATGCTGGAAAATGACATCGTCCAGCCCAGCAAAAGCCCGTGGAACTCCCCCTTACTACTAGTTCCCAAAAAAGCGGGTCCTGATAATGAAAAAAGGTGGCGGGTCGTCGTCGACTTCCGTAAATTGAATGAAAAAACGATCGGCGACGCCTACCCCCTACCCCGTATTGAGGATATCTTAGACCAGTTAGGTCATTCTCGCTATTTCCCTACTCTCGATCTAGCCAGCGGCTATCATCAGGTCCTGGTCGACCCCAAGGATCGAGCCAAAACCGCATTCAGCACTAATTACGGACATTATGAATTTAAGCGAATGCCATTTGGGCTCAAAGGAGCTCCTGCGACTTTTCAGAGGTTAATGAACTATGTCCTCACAGGCCTACAAGGACTAGAATGCTTTGTATACCTGGACGACATAGTCATCTACGGCAAGAACCTCGTAGATCATAATCAGAAACTGAGAAAAGTGTTTGACAAGCTGCGCGAGCACAACCTCAAATTACAGGTCGAGAAATGTCAGTTCTTAAGAAAGGAGGTCGTATACTTAGGGCACATTTGCTCCGAAAAAGGGGCCCCTTTAGACCCAAGTCAAACGACATGTGTCCAAGAATTCCCCAGGCCCCGCACGGTACGGCAAGTACAATCTTTCCTAGGGCTAGCCAATTATTACCGGAAGTTTATACCGGGTTTTTCGAAAACGGTGCGCCCCATAACCAATCTTCTTAAAAAGGGAGCAAAATTTTCCTGGACTGACTCATGCCAGGAAGCGTTTGAAAGTATAAAGGCCTCATTAGTCGCACCCCCCTTGCTGGTGTACCCAGATTTTACAAAACCATTTAACCTCACAACGGATGCCAGCGGTGAAGCTATAGGGGCTATCCTCTCACAAGGCGAGGTAGGAAAAGACCAACCCATAGCTTACGCCAGCCGGACTTTAAACAAGGCCGAACGAAATTACTCAACCATAGAAAAGGAGTTACTGGCTATTGTATGGGCAGTAAAAAATTTTCGGTGCTACCTGCAAGGACGCAAATTTACAGTCTACACCGACCACAAACCGCTAAAAGGAGTCTTTAATGTGAAGGACCCTACGACTCGCCTAGTACGCTTTCACCATAAGCTTTCGGAGTTCGATTATAAAATCGAGTATAAGCCTGGTAAATATAATACCAACGCCGATGCCCTCAGCCGCATCCCACAGGAGGCTGACAACACAAACAATCATACTTTCATGGTAGAAGCTGTCGTCCATGCACCCATGGACAACCCAACCCAAAGTCACTTAAGCGATCACATGAAATGCAACGCCGTCACACGGAGCCGAGCGAAAGAACTCGGAACTCCAGCACTCACAGATTTTAAAGGGGCAACCGAAGAGCCCGATATAAACTACTTTGTTGAGACACAAGGCGACACAAGTCATGTAAGTCCACAACCACCAGTCGGCGACACGCCACAATCAGCCTCACCACAGACCCAGTCGGGCCAAGCTGAAAGGCCACCATCAGAAAACCAAGAAACGGAACCTCCCTCTAAGCGCAGGATAGAGGTAATAAATAATCCTGAGGAGATTTCAACGATCCTAAAAGACTATCATGACTCCCCCTTTGGCGGTCATCAAGGCGTTATTAAAACGTACGGAAGGATCCGGAAGAAATACTGGTGGCGAGGTATGCTAGCGGACATTCGAAGGTATATAAAGAAATGCAAAAAGTGTCAGACAATGAAGGCGACACCGCTCATTAAGATGCCGATGGTGATCACTGACATAGCCGAGAGACCGTTTGACAAAGTTTACCTGGATATTGTAGGGCCTTTGGAAACCACGTACACGGGTAACCTGTATATCTTAACATTCCAGGATAATCTAACGAAGTTAGTCGACTGTTACGCTATGCCGAATGCAGAGGCCGATACCGTAGCCCGAATCGTCTTCGACCAAATAATCACACGCTACGGTATCCCGAAACAAATAGTGACAGACCAAGGCACTAATTTCCTTAGCGACCTATTTAAAGGACTATGCAAACTGCTTATAATTAAGAAGTTACAAACATCGGCCTACCACCCTCAGTCGAACGGAGCCCTGGAGAGAGCCCATCGACCGATCGTAGAATATTTGCGTAGTATTACGGACCAAAATCCCAAATCATGGGACCAGTACTTACGCACAGCGGCATTTGTTTACAATACCAGCGTCCATGATGGCACGAAACTTACGCCCATGGACTGCCTATACGGATTTTCACCCGACGTTCCTTCCAACCTAAAAAGGGATCCAGATCCAGTGTATAACCACGAAAGCTATTACCATTTACTAAAATACAAGTTACAACGCACCTACTCCATAGCCCGGCAGAACCTTTTAGCCAGTAAACAAAAATCTAAGTTAGCGTACGACCAAAGAATAAGGCCACATATGTACCTTCCACGTCGGTGACCGAGTCCTAATAAAAAGCGAAAACCGAAAAGGCAAACTGGCCCCCATCTGGAAAGGACCATTCTCGGTAATAGCCATCCCCGGCCCGGTGAACACCACTGTCAAACTCGGGAACAGACAAACTACGGTGCATAATAACCGCCTAAAGCTTTTCTACGAATAAATCGTCCTAGCCCCACCGACACTCTAGTACCATTAAAGAAATCCAAAACCCCGATACAAACCACCCACGTTGGCGAACCGAGCCCCTCTACAGAGTTATCAACGATAACAATTCTAACAATACCTCCTTTTTTAGAACCCCGCCACCATGAAATTGATAACGCTCCTACTGACACTAGCAGTCGTCGCCGGTCAGCCAAACGGACCCCCCTACATAATTAACCCTCTCAACCAGACAGGTATAGTCTTTGAGGAAATAGGAGAACTATGGCTATACCACCAGTATTGGAATATCTTTACCGAAATCGATCTGAGCGAAATAGACAATCAAACGAGCGTGGCTGAACATGCGGAATACTTAATAATGAGGTTATGCAAGGGAGAAAATGAGACGCAAGAAATATGCCAAACACAACAGCGACATATCCATTCTGTAATTGAAACTATTAAAAGACGTACTGGGGTAATACGTGACCTAATTGGCCCACATCGGCAGAAACGGTCTCTCTTCGACGGAATAGGGGCGGGACTGCATTATATATTCGGGACGATGGACCATCAAAACGAGGAAGAAGTATACAGCAGACTAAGTGAATTGGAAAACGGGCAAACCACACTCCTAGAACTCGAGAAGCAACAAATTAGTGTGGTGAATACAACCCTGAGAGAACTGCAAAAGCCATTATCCGCACTGATGGACAGACAACAGCAAATTGCATATCAGATCAACGAAATGCAAACCATATCGGAACAAACCAAGAAACTGCAGCTGAGACAAGATATAACAGCAAACATTCTTCTACTGGTCATCGAAATAGAGTCAAGACAGCAGACGTTAATGGACGTAATAGTGGCAGCAAAAAATAATCAAGTACACCCACTACTCGTCTCGCCCCGCACCTTAACCGATATCCTCAAGCGGACTACAAACTCATGCGGAAGGTGCCTCCCGATAATATATAAAATAGCCAAGACGGATTCACATCTGCTGCAGAACAAATTGGTAATCAGAATCAGTTTACCCATTTTCAATTTGCCCAAACTACGTTACTTCAAAATATGGCCCTACCCGGTTCACACCGGAAAAGGACCTTCGGTAGTACCGGACGTTGGTCACTCACACATAGCCATACATTACCCCACTCAAGTGTACACGCTGCTCAATCACCAGAATACACACTCCTTCGCTAAAATAACGGATAAGCTAAACGGGTCCACCTACATAGGCGAACTAAACACACCACTGTCCCAAGCCGGCCTCACGAAAGACTGCACCGTGAAAATGCTACTAAACCCGCTGGGGGAAAAAGTCGAATGCCCACTAAGAGTCCAAATACCCCCGAAAAATTTACTAATTAGAATGGATAGGCCTAATACATGGTTATTCTCTTTTACCAACCCTCAAGCCATACACATAACGTGCGAAAATCAGTTGGCAATAGTAAGAACCGAACAGCTGGGTATCCTAACTCTAATCCAGCCATGTAAACTTCAGATCCAGGAACACACCTTATACCACCAAGGGACCATAGGGCGACCCCTATCATTAGTACAACCCCACTACTTCCCGTTGGGCAACCCCAAACTAGCAGGTCTCAACGGCAGCACCCTATCCGCGATAGAATCCCATGGAATCCATAATTCGACGCAGCTAGTGCTGGAACGGGGAGCATTTGACTCATGGCACGAAAGTACGGTGCCATTGGATAAAATATTAAATCAATTGAATCAGCTGGAGCAAAATAGGCAGCACCCAAAACACTACCAATGGTCGCTGACCTCAATATCGCTCAGTCGCCTGATCCTCATCCTACTCATATTGTACGCACTGTTCCGGATATCGAAGGTAACGCAAAAAATCTTTGGGGGAAAAACCACTGTACAAACGGAAACGGAGGACCGGCAGGAAGCCGCACAACCCCGGTGCATTACCCCAAGTCTGTCTAGAAGACCCCGAACTCGCTCCATGACACTACCTAGGGCCGTTCAATTAGTAGGTGAAAGAGCTTAATAGCAAAGTTAAAACGAATTCCACAATATAAAAAAAAAAGAGAGAAAAATATATAATAATAAACTAAGAAGAAAAACATAAATAATAAGGTAAAATAATATGATTACGTTAATTAAGAGGAAATATGTAAGTTAAATTTCCAATAAAACAAAATATAACAATAAAATAAACAAAACTTACCAAAACATAATAAACTAAGAAAAATTAGATGTAAGGAAAATGTAGAAAGAAGAAAAAGAGAGAATTTCATAAATAATCTAAATAAACAGCATTATTTCAAAGTCAATGAAAATGAAAGTAGTAGAAATTTAAGTAGTATATTAAAGCAAACCAAATTCCACAAATCCACAATGCTTTATTTGCTTGGCGAAAGGGTACGATTGAAACAAAAAAAAGGCCTAATATGGTTCAAAACAAAAAATAATAATAATAATGTTATACAAAACAAAAATACCAATAACAAAATTTAATTAGCACAAAACGCTCCTTCCAAAATACATATATAATCGGTATTCGCGTAACAAGACATTTTTGGCTCGAGTGAGGAATTTTTACACTTCTTCTTTAGCTATGCCTATTAGCTAACACCACTATGTTAGTGGCTATCACCCTTTAAGTATACTCTTCAACGGCCACCCCCTCAATCCTCGAGTACGAGAATCGCCTTACTTCGTAGCGATTCTCTTGCTCCAAGGGGGAAGGAATGTTATGTATTGAAAATAGGCCGAAAAACTACAATAAAGGAAATATGTATAAAAGCCAAAATTAGCCCTTTGTGCCTAACTAAGTACATTTCCCATTGTTCAACCATTTTCAAGGTTGAGCAGAAAGTCTAAGGAAAATAAATTAGATTTAAAAAAAAACCCAAATCCTAAATAATAAAATCACGTTCCTCAAACATTTTCAAGGTCCAACAAAAAGTTCAAGTTTAATAAATTAAACGTCCAAAACTTAAATTAAATCCCAAAACTCATATTGCACCGGTTTATTACAACCATGCACATTTTCCCTACACGGGAACGACGAATCGGTGCCGGTAATATGACTCCTTTTGTCTGATAAGATAATTTGCGCGCTCGCTTCAGGTGTGAGAAACGCTAAATAGGCACTTAACGTGCGAACAAAAATTAAATAAATTGAAGGTCAAAGTCGCCCGTGAGAACTGCCAAATCCGCAGTTTTTCTTGAATGGAGAGCGATTTTGTGAAAATGGCGAGTTTTTGAGTTTGTAAGAAAAAGTAATTTTTCTGGAAAACTCAGAGTTGGTTTTTAATCGCGAACCGGAAAGGTGCTATTTTTGAACGTGGCGGTTACAACGGGCGGCGGTGTTCGGGATTTTCCTATAAATTATAAATTGAAGAAAAGAATTGTGGATTAGTTTTATAAATTGAAGAAAAGAATTGTGGACTGGTTTTATAAATTGAAGAAAAGTATTGTGGATAAATTATAAATTGAAGAAAAGAATTGTGGAGTTTTATTAAAAAATTCGACAGAGAATATAAACATTGTGAAAACCATATTGCAAAAATTGTTGGATTCCGGAGAAACTAAATAAACTATAATACCCGATGAACGTCCTCATGCAAGTTATACTCAAATAAATATATATAAAGAACAGAATATATTACAACTAGAAAACACTAAAACTTTGTTTCGTAGAAAATGCAGTAATTTAAAAAAAAATATTGGCAGTTATAGGGACTGCCGATAGAAGTGAAAACTTAGAACTTAGATGTTGCAATTCGATTCTTTTGAAGTAATACAAAATTCTATATTTCTTGAAAGGACTAAATCTTTTTGATTGCAGCAGTAGCGTAACTAAGCAAGCAGGCGCCCCCCCCCGCAGAATCCATAACGGCGCCTTTTCACGACACTCATTACTTTTTAGGGATGATTTAAAAAAGAGGTTTTTCGAAATTAATCTTTTCAATTCAATTCAATACATAGAGTACAACAAAGTCCTGTAACTACAGAAAACTACTTGTACAAGCGACGAAAAACTTCAGGAAAAAATGAGCCCATAAAAAAATATACACGAAACTACACAACGCTAAGCGAAAATATTTCTACATTGATTTTTTCAATAGTAGTAATTACATCATTCTTTTGTGAGGTGATATTATCTGCAACACTATCTTGGCTTTCAGATGCCTGCACTGTAGCTTTGTCTTTTTTCCCCCAAAACGTATCCAATTTTGGCAACTTATTAACCTTTTCTTGCATTTCTTTTTTTCTTTTCAGATTTTCCCAACCATTTTAAAATGAGCGTGTAAGAACACAGTTTTTCTTCGAAATATAATTAAAAAAACGTTAAATAAATTGGGATACGTGTTACTATACGCGACGGTTTTGAACGGAATCAGTTGGGAAACTGGATCTGACTGGCTTTCTCGAGTTATGCTTTACAATCAAATTTTTCCAAATTAACAGTAGGCGCCTGCGCCTACTATGTGACGCCTGGTTGGAATTTGGAAACTGAGGTTTCATGGGATAGGGGACAATAAAAATAAAACCCAACCACCGGATGCCACGATGAATGGGGAAATCCCTGAGGATGTCCTTAGGGGTCACATTTATCTGTAGTCTATGGAAAAATCATTAATCATGAAAACTTTTGATGCTATTTTCAACAGCGGTCTTCCGCACCTCTTTTACGCCGATGATTTAAAAATTTATAGTGCTATAAGGTCTCAAACTGATGTATCCTTTTTACAGTCGAAACTTAATTCACTACAAGACTGGTGCACCACTAACAATCTTCTTCTTAACACCAGTAAGTGCCACGTAATTACCTTCTCCAGGAAAAGAAACAAACAGCTGCAAAATTATTATCTCAATGACAATGTCTTGGATCGTGTCGATCACATTGTTGATTTAGGCATTGTCCTCGACAGCAAGTTAAACTTTAACTTACACTATGATAATATTATTGCTAGATCCAACAAGCTGTTGGGCTTTATCAAGAGAAGAGCTAAAGAATTCGACAATGTTTGGGTTACTAAAGCCTTGTTTTGCTCATTGGTCCGTCCTATTCTTGAGTATGCGTGCCAGATCTGGGATCCTATATTTCAAATTAGTATTAATCGAATAGAATCTGTCCAAAAGAAGTTCCTTCTTTTCGCGCTTAGGAACCTCTATAATCCTTCGGATTTTCACAACCTTCCTCACTATAAGGACAGGCTCAAAATCCTTGATCTCTTGCCTCTATCCCTTAGACGGAAATTGCTTATATCTTGTTTTACCCTGGATGTCCTGAACAATAACCTCAAGGTGCAGTTCCTGTCGGACACAATCAAATTTAACGATACTCGACAAACAAGACATTCCAAACTGCTTAAAGAGTACCCGCATCGCACTGAATATGCTAGAAACGAGCCCGTTAACAGGTGCTGCATTACCTTCAATTCCTACGAGTCCTGTTTCTCTCCCTCAATTAACAAAAGTTCCTATAAAAGAAAACTAATTTCCATATTGTCCTCTTCTAACTAACATTATAGACCTAGATCTTAGTTTAATATTTAAATATTAAATACTGCAATGTTCCTTATTAATGTTAATATGTATTTTTTTTATCTGTAACTGTTTTTGTTAAGTGCCTTGTTTGGCAAATAAATAAATAAATAAATAAAGGACAATTTTTTTCGGCACTCAATACAATGATTGACTGGCGCTCTTCATGAAGATTGCATATCAGCCCTGAGTCTATCAGCGCCTGCGAGCGCCTATGACTGGCTGGCGCCCCCCGCATTGCGGAGCTTGCGGGGGTGTTATTTACGCCACTGGATTGCAGTATTTTCATTAGGACATTAACCAACTTATTGAAATATGTACAGACAGTCGCAAAAGTCATCGTACAGTAGCGACTTCGAATTGAATGTGTGAATAATTATTGTCTTTAAAGAAACAAAATAAATCTAATGATACAGTTCTTTTATTTCATATGTCTACTATGTACATTAAAAAAATTTTAGGTTTCCAAAGTACCGTTAACTCAAAAAATAACAAAAACAAAAAATTCACCTAAATTCATGGTCGCAAAAGTCATCGTACACTGTAAAATTTAATGAATAATGGCTTAAAAAAGTTAATTTTAATATTTTGTAGGACCTCCTTTAGCCTCTATAACTGCTTTGAGCCTTCGGGGCATTGATTCCACCAATTTTCTAGTGACTTCCAACGATATGTTCTGCCACTCCTGTTGAATTTTGGCTTTAAGCTGGTCCTTATTGGTAATATCGGTCGTCCTGATTCGTCGTTCTAATTCGTCCCAAAGATGCTCAATGGGATTGAGGTCAGGTGATTGTGGCGGCGTTCCAAGAATATGCGGGCATCGTAGGGAGATCCATTGCATCACAAAGTGGGCCTTATGTTTGGGATCGTTATCCTGTTGGAAATTAAAACAATCCCCTATTCCCATCTTTTCAGCACTAGGAATGAGATTGTCCTGTAGGATCTTCAAATAGGCTTTGGCATCCATTATGCCGTCGATAAAAGTTAATTTTCCGACTCCGGTCCAGGACATACAGCCCCAAACCATGACACCTCCACCTCCATGTTTGACCGTGGGAATGAGGTTCTTTGAATGTAGAGCTTCCCCCTTCTTCCGCCATACTAAATTTCGACCATCCGACCCAAAAATATTAAATTTACTCTCGTGGTCCAAATGTATTTTCTCGGACGAGAGTAAATTTAATATTTTTGGGTCGGATGGTCGAAATTTAGTATGGCGGAAGAAGGGGGAAGCTCTACATTCAAAGAACCTCATTCCCACGGTCAAACATGGAGGTGGAGGTGTCATGGTTTGGGGCTGTATGTCCTGGACCGGAGTCGGAAAATTAACTTTTATCGACGGCATAATGGATGCCAAAGCCTATTTGAAGATCCTACAGGACAATCTCATTCCTAGTGCTGAAAAGATGGGAATAGGGGATTGTTTTAATTTCCAACAGGATAACGATCCCAAACATAAGGCCCACTTTGTGATGCAATGGATCTCCCTACGATGCCCGCATATTCTTGGAACGCCGCCACAATCACCTGACCTCAATCCCATTGAGCATCTTTGGGACGAATTAGAACGACGAATCAGGACGACCGATATTACCAATAAGGACCAGCTTAAAGCCAAAATTCAACAGGAGTGGCAGAACATATCGTTGGAAGTCACTAGAAAATTGGTGGAATCAATGCCCCGAAGGCTCAAAGCAGTTATAGAGGCTAAAGGAGGTCCTACAAAATATTAAAATTAACTTTTTTAAGCCATTATTCATTAAATTTTACAGTGTACGATGACTTTTGCGACCATGAATTTAGGTGAATTTTTTGTTTTTGTTATTTTTTGAGTTAACGGTACTTTGGAAACCTAAAATTTTTTTAATGTACATAGTAGACATATGAAATAAAAGAACTGTATCATTAGATTTATTTTGTTTCTTTAAAGACAAAAATTATTCACACATACAATTCGAAGTCGTTACTGTACGATGACTTTTGCGACTGTCTGTATGTAGCACAAGTAACTGCGTCTTCATTAATAAGTGTACTTTTTTCTATAAAATTTAATGCTGCTGCATCTTCAACCGATATCTCAGAATTATTTTTTCAATTATGTAATAATTGTAGCAATTTTGACCACCCTATTTCATTAGCACTTATTGTAAAAAAGATACAATCGGGTTATGGTAACTAAAGTAAGAAATGAAAATGTTTGATTCAAATTTATCTAAGTATCGCGTAAAAACCGCATCGATCGTCGTTTTATATTTGGTAGTACTAAGTTTCCGATCATTGGACATATTTAAATTAAGTGTTGCATTTAAAAATTCAATTAATGGTAGATTTTTATCATCTGCAAAGTTAATATTGAAGTCTCCACTTAAAATCATCGGTACATTATCATATTTTTCGCCGAATCTTTTTACGAGAATTTCAGAACCTTCTTTTGTATAAATCATCAAATTTTCGAATAAAAATTGTTGTATCTGTCTCATAGATTTTCCAGGCGAAATATAAACGGCAACCATTAATATGTATTGCCCATTCTCGGAACTGCAACGAGCAACGCATATTTCGCCTATATCAGAAACATTAACACCAATGCTTCTAGTGAATTTAGTATGTATACATGTATACATGTCCATATATGAAGTAATGAAGTGTTACGTATCTTGAGTATTGTGATAAATAGCTACTCCTGCTGCTGGAACTTCGGGTCTTTTATAACTTACAACAAAGTTGAAATTCGGAACATCAAGTGGTTCTTCGTTTTTCATACGAGTTTCTGACAAAAGCAGAACATTTGACTTTTTTACGATAGCATCATTTTTTAGATCAGCTGCATGCGCATGC
This sequence comes from Thereva unica, assembly GCA_949987705.1. Lineage (NCBI taxonomy): Eukaryota > Metazoa > Arthropoda > Insecta > Diptera > Therevidae > Thereva > Thereva unica. The sequence goes on along the minus strand of OX465282.1, from coordinate 96,025,075 downwards.
AAACTTTGACAATTGAATGAAAATATCGATAATCCTTTCTTGTTGGAGATGCCAAACAAATTTAGAAAACAGATATTTAACACATCAGTCAAAATGACTGGTTTTATATTTTCATTTTCGATACTTAATTGAATAATAGTAGGCGGTCAGATTTATTTTTTTATTCAAAATCAAAAAGTTTTTGATTATAATCGATTGAGCGCGTGCGCCAGTCATGAGCATATCGGTGACGCGAACCCATAACATTTTCCCCTATCAAAAAGTGCCCAACGCGGCTAAAGAAGTTTTCACTTCAAAAATATGTCAGAAATTTAACTAAGAAACCCACTATTAATTTGCAGTGTTGTAGCAATGAGGACTGGACTCCCCATCATATATACCTTTGCGGTATCTTCCGTTCGGTTACCATAACATTTTTAAGTCAAAAGCTTAGCGGTCAGGCGAGAAGGTGTGTGTATTAGTTTGGAGGTGTTATCTGCACGTCGTCGGTTGGGTCAAGTATTGTAACGATTTATACAGCAATGTTTCGCCATCTATTAGAAATTGTTTGAACCTTGGGAGAACTGGTTTTAAAAAGCTCTCGAATTCTCTAGAATAGTGTGGACGATAGATCGGAAAGGAACTGTGATGTATAAATACAGGTGCAGAGATAGGTAGCAAGTCAGTTTTACTATAATTAAAAAAGTGAATTAAAAAGCGATAAATAGGAGTTAGTGACAAATATAAAAGTGTTAATTGCTAGGGGAAAATTCGAAGAGCTACTAGGGCGAACAAATTTTAAGCGCTCTCAATATGCGCCTCTGCTCTCACTGAATTTTTACGGTCGTATAATGTATGACCGAATTTCAATTTTAAATCAGCCGAACCTAGTTAGTTTTCATTTTAAATGCTAGTTGAATGTAGAAATAAAATTGAAGTCGCATAAAATAATTGAAAATGGATTTTAATGATTTATTATTTTTAGAAAACTCATTAACAAAAAGGCGTCTCATGAGCGAAGGTGGATTTCTGAATATTCAGAAGGAGAATATAAAAGGTGCAGGAGAAAACGAATTTAACACCCGTTTTCTAAAACCAGTTATCAGTCATAACGCAAGTGTATGGTGAGTATCAACTTGAGATAATTTGGAATTCTAATTATTTAGGCAATCCCCAAACAGTCTTAACGCCTCTCAAAACTATGACTGTATACATATCAGGTCATAAGAGTGTGTTTTAAAATTTTACGCAGACTGCACGCCAGCCAGCAAATCATAATGATCCACAGTATTTCCGTCAATTGAAAGAACAATATTTCTCAGTGATAGCATTTCATTCGTGTTCTTTCGATTATCGAGTCATGTTTTCTGTCTGATCCGATAGTCGGATCAGAGTAAAAAGTAGCTAGCACCTAAGAAATCACTGAATCCTGCGGTGAAAGTCCTAAAATACTTATTTTAATATCTTGTAAATAGCGATATGATCTTAGAAAATGACAATTATTTTATGATAGGATATTATATCGACAAAGAAAACACAAGCTGAAAGATAGGAAATATTTATTAGAATCAAAACAAAAGTATTTATGTCATCAAAAAGCAAAATATCATAGATGACTAGACTGACATTTTATTTAATTTGTATCTCTCATGTAGAGTTTTCACTGCAACACTTCCTCCAAAACACTACATGCTAAGCTTCAGTTGACAACTCCAGCATTCCAATGTTAGAGCGAAGATAATTAAATCTACTTCTTTCCAAGGGTTTAGTAAACAAGTCTGCAAGCTGCTTTTGTCCATCGATGTGTTCTAATTTTAGATCTTCATTTAAATATTTTTCTCGTACATAAAAATGACGCACATCTATGTGTTTAGATCTTTTATGATATTCAGGATTCTTTGCAAGCTTCACAGCACTTGCATTGTCCACATAAAGCGTTGGAAGTTGATTAAGACACGATAATTCTTTTAATAACCTCTTTATCCATATTAATTCTTTAGTTCCTTCACTTGCAGCTATTATCTCAGCTTCAGTTGTTGAGAGCGAAACTGTACTTTGAAGCTTGCTAGTCCAAGTAATTGCACCCCCAGCTAATATTACAGCAATTCCAGTTGTTGATCTACGTGTTGCTGTATCACCACCAAAGTCAGCATCACTGTATACTTTCAGTGTTTTTCCATCATTCTTGTATCGTATACCATAGCGACTAGTACCTTTTAAATACTTAAAAATGCGCTTCACATTACTCCAATCTTTTTCAGTGGGATTCTCCATAGAACGTGCCGCTTTATTGACGCTAAAAGCGATGTCTGGACGAGTGGCAACTGTAAGATATATAAGGCTTCCGACAGCTTCACGATAAGGAACTTTTCCTCTGACATTTGGACTACCTTCCACTTCTTCTTTACCAACGGGTGTTGATACTACGTTGGCATCTTTCATCTCAAAACGTTCTAATATTTTGTTAGTATATGCTTCTTGATTAATACTAATTGATCCGTCACTATCATATTGAATCTTCATTCCCAGAAAATTTTGCAAAGACCCAATAGTAATTTTAAATACATTCTTTAAACGCTTCAAAAAACTCTCTATTTCTTGTTCATCAGTTCCAATAAGCAAACCGTCATCTACATAAATAGCAGCATACAGAGATTTTCTACCACGAACTCGATAAAAAACACAGGGATCAGCTGTACTAGTTTCAAACCCAGTTTCTTTCATAAATTGAATGAAGCGCTTATTCCAACAACGTGGAGCCTGTTTAAGACCATAAAGACTCTTTTTCAAACGGCATACTCGGTCGGTACCATCTTCGAATCATTCAGGCTGCTCCAGATAAACTTCCTCCTGAAGTGTACCATATAAAAAAGCTGTCTTAACGTCAAACTGCTTCATTTTCATTCCTTTTATGGCAGCAACAGCTAAGAGTGTTCTTATGGAATCATAACGTGCAACCGGACTAAAAGTTTCATCATAATCAATTCCATATTTTTGCACATAGCCTTTTGCGACTAGTCTGGCTTTGTATCGACTCACACCATTCATTGGAGGCTTCACTCTAAAAACCCAACGATTTTTGATAACATTCAAATTTGCAGGTCGTTGTACAAGCTCCCAAGTTTCATTTTCCTTTAGGGACTCTAATTCCTCGTTCATTGCTTCTTTCCATTTTTCTCTTTGACTAGATTTCATAGCTTCAATGTACGACTTAGGATCATCGTCATTATCTTTTGGTAAATCTGATAGCATGACGAAATCACCTGACTTCATCCAGTTGGGCTGTGTCCTAACACGAGAACTTCGTCGTACTCCTACTCTTTCTTCTGGCGCACTATATCATCATTGTTGTCACATAAATTTATCTCTTCTTCATTTTCAATATTACAATCTGATTTTTCCTCTTCTTCCTCTTCAAATGCTATTTCAGCTACTTCTTTCTCGTCCTTTTCTTCCATTGAATTACAATCTGATTTTTTCTCTTCAAATGATATTCCAGCTGTTTCTTTCTCGTCCTTTTCTTCCATTGAACTAACAATTTCTGTAATTGGCTGTGTATTGCACACAATTTCAGACTTAAACAACACATCATGACTACAAATAATCTTTCTTTTTGATGGAATCCATACCCTGTATCCGTCTTTGTCATTGACATAACCAACCATATGCCCAAAGACTGATTTATCATCAAACTTTGATCTAAATTGCTTCGGAACATGAACATAACAACCAGTACCAAATACTTTCAAGTGATTTAGATGCTCAATTTTTCGTTTATACCAAAGCTCATATGGAAACTTATCTTCAACTTTAGTTTTTCCTGTACGATTTAAAATGTATACCGCAGTATTGCAAGCTTCAGCCCATAAGAATTGCGGCAGCTTGTTTGCGCTAAGCATGGATCGAGCAGCTTCTACTGTGGTTCGATTTTCTCTCTCCGCTGTACCATTTTGCTGAGGTGTGTAAGGTGGTGAGATAATGCGTTCAATTCCTCTTTTACTTAGCAAATTGATAACTTCTTTATTCATAAATTCACCTCCCCCGTCGCATCGAAACTTTCTTACTGTATGTCCATTTGCTTTGGTTTCATTTAAAAATTCTTCAAGAGCTTTACAAACTTCACTTTTACTTTTCAGAAAGAATATTCTTCTATATTTACTGTAGTCATCCTTAAAACACACGTAATATCTTGATCCTCCTAATGAAGTTGTTCGCATAGGTCCATTAACATCAGCATAAATCAATTCTGTCGTTTCTTCAGATTGACTAGGCCTCTTCTTAAAAGGTAAGCGATGCATTTTACCTAGAGCACATCCATCACAAAAGTCTTCGTTTCCATCAGCAACATCAATCTTTAAACGTCGGACAATTTGCTTTACATATCGTTTATTCTGATGAGCAAAACGTTCATGATACAATTGCAAAGTATCTTTTTTAATTGTAAGATTTACTTGTACAAAGGATTTTAAGTTTACAGCATGCAAGTTCAAGATATACAATTCCTTACACAAATATCCTATTGCAACCAGTTCATGGTTTTCCTTTCTTATTATTTCAACATTTTCTTCATTAAATTCCATTTTGAAACCCTTTTTGGCCGCTGCTATCACTGAGAACAGATTCATACTTGCATCAGGTACATACCAAACGTTTTCTAGCCTTGCATTTTTCCACACATTATTACAACGTACTTTAACATTTATAATACCATGACCATACGCTAACATTTCGGCATTCTGTTTGCCAAGACATATTTTTTCAGGAGTACTAAACTTAGTGTATGATTCAAAATAATGTTTACTAGGAGAAATGTGTTTAGAAGCACCACTATCACAGCACCAGAGATCTGCTGCAACACTATCATAAAGCAGTGTTTGTATTTTTAGATTTAAGTTTATTCTCTTCATTACTATTTGTCCTCATTCTGGAAGTATTTGAGAAACATTCTGCTGCCCAGTGACCAATTTTCTCACATTTGTTGCAAGGAAACTTCTGTTTTGAACGGAAAAATTTATCGGAATTTCCACTCTTCTTGAAGCCTGTTTTATACTTGCCTTTGGTGTATTTCACTACAAAAGCAACGCCATTAACATCGGTGCTATTCACCTTCAACTCACGTGCTTCAATAGAACAAAGTTTTTCTATTAAAAGATTTAATTTCTGTTGATCAGTAGGAATTGTATCCCATAAGTCTTTGAAATTATCGAACTCTCTTCCTAATGTTGACAATATTCTACCATTCAACATCCTCTCAGATAACTTATTTTCGTGGTGTTTTTCTAGCTCTGTATTTAAGTCGACGAATAATTTTTGCAGTTTAGCCACATGAACAGTGGTATCTTCTTTCTCAGCTCGTTTAGCTTGAAAGAATGATTCAATCAACATATTCAAACCACAGACAATATAACTATACCCAGATATGCCACGCCGAACAAAATTTTGTCCTAAGGAGATTTTCAAGTGGATTTACTAATTTTCCAGATCAGAAAGCTCGGCATAAGACTGCGCTGAGCTTCTCGCGTCTGGAGAAGCGATTCTCAAAAAGCTTTGAAGTTATCTCCAAGCATCTGCCGTCGCCTGCGCAATTTGAGAATAAAAAAGGGCTTGAGTGCACACACAAAAAAGCATATAAATAAGCATACACAATAAGAAGAATGAATCACCAAAACGGGCATTTAAAAGAATTTGCAGTTTTTGTGGCAGAACATCAGATTAGTGATTTATAATTTTTTTTATTAGAGACAGACAAATGAACAGATTTAAAGGTGTTGAAACGAAAATAAATAGAGAACAATAATTTAATATCGTGATGGATGGAATAATTCGGACAGTTAAAAAGACGAAAATTGAATTGAAATCTTCTAAAGCCGGCAACAAATGCTGCTTACCACATTGCGGGCGATCTAGAAGGGAATTTCCTGAAACAAGGATTTTCAAATTTAAAAAAATTGCAGTTTTTGTCGAAATCCGTAACCTGCTCAGTTCCAAATAAACATGCCGTGACCATGAGCCTATATACATATGTATTTCAAATTCCTCAAATTATGATTTTTCAGGTCGGGCTGCGCTAATAATAATGAAATGTAGGGATAAGTTATGTTCTGGATTTATCAAATTTTCAGAATAAAAGTAATTTTCTTGTTCGAATAATATTTATTTTTTCATTAATGCATTTTTCTACATCTTACAAGCTATTGTTTATTCATGTGTGAGCCAACGTATTTAATTTACTGTTATGTATTTGTCCTTTTTTTCTTATTAACTATCCACGCGCAATGCTTACGAATTAAAACTTTTATCAGGAAAATTAATATTGCTTTTCTATGTAGAAAACAAGGAGGCTCTTCTTGAAACCAGAATTTATATTCACTATCATTTGTGCAAGATATGCTTTGTTCAATTATGCAATGTTTTATTTTCCGTATTTCTTTGTTATTAGTGAATTTTTTTTTCGAATACTCGATATGTATCTTGCATATTTTGAAAAATAAATCAGAATGTGAACATAAGCCTCCAAAGTCACTACCTGACGTTTTATAATTTTTTTTAGTATAAACATTTCAGAAGGAAAGGATATAATTTCATCTTGTTTAATTATGACTTCTCTGCAATTTTCACACGTGATACGGTGGGCAATGTAGCCACAAAAATATCGTGTTGACGTTATTTCGATATTATCAATATTCTCGGAATTAAAATCATCAGCCCCTTGATCAAAATAATGTTCGTTTTCTGCATATACTTCATTATAAGTAAAATTAAGAAGATTGGTATTTTGAACTTCTATTGCACTTGAACTTTGAATTTCACTTAAAATTTCTCCCAAAGTGAACTGATAACATTTCGTTCTCATCTTCCATGCAATTACCTTTAGAGGTGAAATGCAGAAATTTCATTGATAGCATTTTTGCTACAATTACATATATTGAATTCGTAAACCGAAAGATTTTTACAATTGTCCCCTTTTGCCCTTACATAAGAAAATCCATTTTCCAAAGGATGCAACCAGGAGGTAAATATAAAAAATACTTCTCCCTGTGCGAAGATTTCATTTGCTAGAGAAAGAACTCCCCTCGTAGTTTTGTATTAATCCATCAATACAATAAACCCTGTTTCCGGTGTACTTGATTTGTTGCAAATATATTATAAGCTCTTGCAAATTTTTCCAAACAATATTTTCTTTTTTTAATCAGCTTTTGAAAGAATTTGTATCTTTTAGTACTTGGCTGTTCAGGCAGTCAAATAGTTATTAATTTTTGGAATAAATTTTGCTGTTGACAAATTTTGCTTTTAAATTGTTTGTTTTCTGTAGCTGATAGAATAGCAGCTGCAACAATATGACTCAACACTTGCGCAGCTAGTTTAACTCTCTTTTTTTCGAAGGATGTGGGTTGAATGTGCGAACTAGTTAGCGCAGTCATTTTGGTTGTCTTACCCTTTTCGTGATCATAAATTTCACGTACTACATAAATATTTACTGTTCCATCAGGAGTTTCCAGATTACCTCTCAAAAGTATATTTCTAATGGATTTAATTAAATGAGGAACATCATACTATAAATAAATTTTTTTGCCATTATGATGGAAATATGGATTCTCCGGACTCGTTTTCAAAATATTATAAAATCCACGATTATTTGGTCCTTGGTCACAAGTTATGGCTTTAACATCAAGGCCAAGTAATCCAACTTGCTCCATAAGTTCTTTAACAATTCGTTCCAAATCATATGCTTTTATAGAGCTTGCTGAAACTACAGAATAAATTATGAACTTCCAATTGGTAATTAGTCCTCTCAACATAAAGACACAGATGGCACTGCCAAGTGCATCTTCTCTTTTCAAAACCCAAGTCCACTAAACCGTCTATAATTTCTACTGATGAATTGTAGGTCAAATTGTGTCTAATCGAAACTTCATCGAAGATTAAAATGCATTTTTTTCCAACATTGTTCATCTTTTTCACTGCATTTTGAAGAGCGTTCATGATGCACATATTGTTTCCTGGTTGCAGATTTTTGGTTAAATTCCAGCGATTTAATGAGGAATTCAATTTGAGTAGATTCCTTAAAAATAAATACGCTGAAGTAGTAGATAATAAAAATTTTGTGCAAATATTTTTTCGTCGTCATTCCACGAAGTTATCGGCCTTCGTCTTAAAATCATTTTACACAAAACTTTTTCATTTTCGGTTAACTCCATCGAAGTCACATGATCCTCAATACTGAAATTTTTCTTAATTCTAACCTTATTCTTTAATCTAATCACAATTTTGTTTAATTTTGAATTTTGATTTTTTTAAAAATTAGGTATTTATTTTTCTATAATGGTTAATAGCTTCCGACAGTTTGGAACACTTTTTGGAATGAAATTGCACATTCTTTAAATTTTTTGTACATGAACTACACAGTCAAGGAGGAGATTCGGATCTCTTCCGTTTATGACCAGGAGATCGAAGCAAAGTTAACGGTATTTCGCGTTCTTCACTATCGAGCAAGGACCTAGAATCATCTGACTCCAAATATCCTCCTAAATTCAAATTCGGCATAGCACGTCTTTTTAAAAACCTTTTAAGTCTAAAGAAAAATGTTTCTCACATAAAAACAATGATGACGACCTTGCAATAATTTCCTCAGACAAATTACCCTTATCTACCCACAGTTTGAAAAGAGGACTGTCAAATCCCGGAAAGAATCCTTGTTTTCTACATAGAAAAGCAATATTAATTTTCCTGATAAAAGTTTTAATTCGTAAGCATTGCGCGTGGATAGTTAATAAGAAAAAAAGGACAAATACATAACAGTAAATTAAATACGTTGGCTCACACATGAATAAACAATAGCTTGTAAGATGTAGAAAAATGCATTAATGAAAAAATAAATATTATTCGAACAAGAAAATTACTTTTATTCTGAAAATTTGATAAATCCAGAACATAACTTATCCCTACATTTCATTATTATTAGCGCAGCCCGACCTGAAAAATCATAATTTGAGGAATTTGAAATACATATGTATATAGGCTCATGGTCACGGCATGTTTATTTGGAACTGAGCAGGTTACGGATTTCGACAAAAACTGCAAATTTTTTAAATTTGAAAATCCTTGTTTCAGGAAATTCCCTTCTAGATCGCCCGCAATGTGGTAAGCAGCATTTGTTGCCGGCTTTAGAAGATTTCAATTCAATTTTCGTCTTTTTAACTGTCCGAATTATTCCATCCATCACGATATTAAATTATTGTTCTCTATTTATTTTCGTTTCAACACCTTTAAATCTGTTCATTTGTCTGTCTCTAATAAAAAAAATTATAAATCACTAATCTGATGTTCTGCCACAAAAACTGCAAATTCTTTTAAATGCCTGTTAAAAATATTACAAAATATTACACACACAAATATGAAAATTAGAATTAATGTAGTTGTAACAATGAAATAATTCCAATTTCTCTTTATAGAACCCGTTACTGAAATTTTTATTCGGTAAACCAATATTGTAAAGATCAATATGAAATCAGTCTTTTGCGAAGCTCTGTAAAGATCAAATATACCGAAGAACTTTGAAACTTTTACTCAATCTCTTTTCATTCTTTTTAAAATCTGGTGCCGAAACCCGGGAGATTGACGGGTAGTAATTAACTGAGATTGCAGTAAAGACGTGGTGATCGAAATTATGGATAAAGCCGCGCGGGGGGTTTTTCGTGGACAAATAACGCGATTAGCAAAGACCGCTCTTGATTATTTAGATTCGCCGGAATCCCAAATTAACGATGTAAATGCCGGGAATCTCGACGTTATCGAAGAGGAATTAACGGTATATTTAGGGCGACTAACGGCAGCTCATCAAAGCCTTAAAGAGGCCAACGCATCTCTTCGCAATACCCTTAAGGCAGAGGATCTAGAAAAGGAGTGCGAGGAAATAGCGGAGTATGATGATAAGGCAATTTCTGTCATCACTCGACTCAAACAAAGAATTTCTAAATTGCAACACTTGCAAGCACGTACCTTGGGATCACAAGGATCAATGGGAATTAACGGTGAACAACAATGTGGAGAAGCTACCCAACGGCGCAAGTGCTCAACGAAACTACCTCAATTAGGATTAAAAACCTTTTCTGGGGAACTACTGGAATGGCTGCCCTTCTGGGAGCTTTTTCGCACAGCAGTGCATGAACGTCATGACTTGAATTCCACAGAAAAATTTAATTATCTCCAAGCTCATTTGAGTGGTAAAGCGGCTGAATCTATAAGGGGCTTATCTCCTTCCGAAGCGAACTATCAAGAAGCAATATCTATGCTCAAGGAAGAATTTGGAGATCACCAGAAAATGGTAGATCATGTCATGCAGCAATTAATGGCACTGCCGCAAATAACGGCAAGAAGTGATATGGCCGGTCTCCGAAAATTATACAACCGCATTACTTCCAGCATGCGATCGCTGACGTCATTAGGAGTTCCGTCTACGAGTTACACGGTCATGCTTAAATCAATAATTTTGAAGTGTATGCCAAATGAATTAACCATTGATTTTTATAGGGCACAAGATGGGAAGGAAGTTGATGATAAATCTTCTTCTAATGATGCAGAAACGGCTTCTACAGCTGATCAAGAAACTTCTCTCTCTCGTTATGGTGATCAATCGTTGCGAGATCTATTAAAATTCGTAAAACGTGAGGTAGAATCAATGGAGAGAACTGCGCAGATCCAGCCGAAGCGACAGATCCAACCACACATTAAAGAGAAAAATCGCAAACATCTAACGACGGCCAGTCTGCTAACGCCTAATGAAAAACCGATAAGTCCGTGTTATTTCTGCCAGTCAAACACACATCCTACAGAAGAATGCAACGCAATACATACACTTAGTCAACGAAAAGAAATGTTGAAAAAAGAAAGGAGGTGTTATCGTTGTACAAAACGTGGTCACGTTTCCAGATCTTGTCCGAATAACAGGCGCTGTAGGAAATGTAATGGTAAACATGCCACAGTAATGTGCGATCCAAATTACAGCCGAAAACTGACGAGTGATAGAAAAGATCAAAGTTCAGAGGCTGATAATAAAGAAATAGTGGTAACAACAACTAGTTTATACTCTGCCACCTCAAATTATTCTGGAGATGTTTTATTACAAACTGCGTGCGTAAAAGCCCTTGCGGCTGATAGTTCCTTTAAATATTTGCGTATAATACTCGACGGCGGAAGCCAACGATCATATGTCACGGAAAGCGTAGCGGCTAAACTTAAATTACCTGTAGTGGATAAAGTTAACCTTAGGATATTACCTTTCGGTAGTAAGCAGAAAGGACCATCGAGATTATTTGAACGCGTGTCCTTAGTATTAAAATCTCGATTTAACGATCAATTTGTGAGTGTAATTGCTCTTGTTGTGCCTGAGATTTGTGAACACATTCTGCCAGCTCCATCTCAAGAATGCTCGAAATTTGCTCAGCTAATACTTGCTGATCATCTCACCAATGTGGAAAGTATCGAGCGTGGAATCAGTGCATTAATAGGCGCTGATTATTACTCACATATTATTCTGCCTGAGATAAAGCGCATAGATGAAGACTTGATCGCTACAAATACCGTATTTGGATGGACCATACAAGGCCCTGTTTATGGAAATGATTATGAATGCACTTCGGCGTTGATAACTACATCAGTTTCCTTGTGTACATGTATTTCTGATGACGAGTACATAACACGAATGTGGAATCTGGACATGTTGGGTATTTCAAGGGAAAGTTCTGAAAATGATTTCGAGGTAAATATCAATAATTACATTATGAAAGTGGATAAGCGGTATGAAGTAAAACTTTTATGGAAAAATGTGACACCTGTTTTAGACAGTAATAAATTTAGTACATTAAAACGTTTTCAGCGGCTTGTTAGCAAGCTATCATATGATCCCGAGAAATTGTTAGAGTACGATAGAGGAATGAATGAATTAATATCGATGGGAATAGCTGAAAAAATAAGTGAAGATGTAGATAAAGGATCTGCTATTTATTATATGCCACACAGACCGGTCTACAGGGAGGATAAATCAACAACAAAAATGCGGATCGTTTTTGATGCCTCGGCTCGTTCTGGTAATAATCTATCACTCAATGACAATCTTTTAGCAGGACCGAATTTACTGCCAAATATCTTAACAATTTTAATAAATTTTCGACTGAAGAAAATTGCTCTTGTAGCAGATATTGAGAAAGCTTTTCTCCAAATTTCCTTAACTCCAAGTGACAGGAATTCCCACCGATTTTTTTGGTTTAATAAGCCTATAGAAAATGTGATGGAACTACCAAAGCTGTGTATTTACAGAATGACACGTCTTACTTTCGGGGTCGCTTGTAGTCCTTTCATTTTATGTGCTACGTTACAAGAACATTTTAAAAATGAATCGAATGATTTTAAGGAAACGTGTGAATTATTAAAACATTCATTTTATATGGATGATTTGTTGTTAGCAGTCAACGATTCCAAGCAAGCCTTTAAAATTTATAGTGAAAGTTGTGAAATAATGAAACGAGCTTCGATGCACTTAAGGAAGTGGAACACCAATGATATTGAGTTACGAAGGCGATTTGAAGAACGAACCGATGTGGTAAATCAAAGAGTTTTAGGGCTTATCTGGAATGTGAACTCAGACACGTTAGAACTCGATTTAAATAAGGATATTTTAACGTCAACAGTTGCAACCAAACGTTCAATCTTAAAAACGCTAGCAAGAATATATGACCCGTTAGGGATTTTAGGTCCATTCACCGTTGGCTTGAAGGTGATGTTTCAGGAAGCCTGGAGAAAAAATTATAAGTGGGACGAAGTCCTTCCTACAGAATTCCAAAATTCTTGGACAAATGTTATGACGCAATTACCGCATTTGAGAGATATGGTCATTGAACGCTACATTTATCGATCATCTGAACGGCTTAGCGTGCAGCTGCATATATTTTGTGATGCGAGTCCTTCTGCGTACGGAGCGGTTGCTTATATAAGAAGTTCTTACAATGGAAGTGTTGTGTATACATCGTTTCTATGTTCACGCAATCGAATTGCTCCTTTGAAGGAGGATAAGAACAAGGAGCTAACCCTGCCCAAATTGGAGTTGACTGCCGCCCTAGTCGGAGCTCGATTGAAGGAATTCCTTTTTAAAAACATCCGCGAAAACTTTCAATCAATTTATTTGTGGTCGGATTCGAGTATTGCTTTACACTGGATATCTCAAGATCATCAAAAACGCATGCCTTACGTACAGCATCGAGTTCATGAGATTCGTAAGTTGACAAAGATATCTGAATGGAGGCATTGTCCAGGGGAGTGCAATCCTGCTGATATGCTTACAAGAGGAGTATCTGGGAAGAAACTCGCCAACTCGACGACTTGGATAAAAGGACCTTCATGGCTCAATGAGCCATCAGATAATTGGCCTGTATTAGAGATAGTTCCAAATAATTCTTGTTTTTTTACATTTTTGCAGGCGACTGTCGTAAACCATGTGCAGATTATCAGGCCCATTTTAAACGTAGAGGACTATAGCAGATATCAACGACTTTTGAGAGTTACAGCTTATGTCTTACGATTTGTAGATTCTCTCAAATGCCGCCGTAGAGAGCGCCAATTTCTTGACGCTAAAGAACTTAATAGAGCCGAACAATATTGGATAAAGACAATTCAATACAACGAATACAGTAAAGAGATAGCATCGCTGACTAACGGTGGGACAGTACCCAGGTCATCTAAGATATTAACCCTTCAACCTCAGTTAGACGACGATGGTATTCTGCGTATAACAGGTCGTTTGCAGGAGTCTGAATTAAAATACAGCGAGACGAACCCAGTTATTATTCCAAAATCTTCTTGTTTAACTAACCTCATTATTTTCGACGCCCACGAGCGTACTTTACATGGAGGGGTTAACGCGACACTTAATCGTATAAGAGAAAAATTCTGGATTATTAAAGCGAGGCAAGCAGTTAAAACTATAATTAACCGATGCAGAATCTGCAAACGCCTCCGAGGTAAACCTATGTCGCAGCCGTTTGCTCCATTGCCAAGGAACAGATTAGAAACTTCAAGACCGTTCGAGACCACTGGAGTGGATTTTGCGGGTCCTTTGCATGTACGACTCTTACCGAATGATAATCAAATGACGAAGGTATACATTATGCTACTTACATGTGCAGTAACTCGAGCTGTCCATTTGGAGTTAGTACCCAATTTGAATACTGAATCGTGTATTTCCGCATTAAGGCGATTTTTTGGCAGACGAGGATATCCGAAGACAATAATTTCTGATAATGCCAGAACTTTCCAACGTGCTTCGAGAGAACTGAGGCAATTAGGTAGCATTATAGATTCTGAGGAAATACAAGGCTTTGTATCGCAAAAGCAAATACAATGGGAGTATATAGTAGAACGAGCTCCTTGGTGGGGCGGTTTTTGGGAGCGTCTAGTGAGAATAGTTAAGGACACACTTAAAGTTACAATTGGTCGATTAACACTAACGAATGATGAGTTGCAAACGTACTTAATAGAAGCGGAGTCCGTAATTAATTCAAGACCATTGACCTACATCAGTGATGACCCATCGGACTTAAATCCTCTTACGCCATCCCACTTCTTGCTAGGAAAATACTCAGGGCTTCCAAGCCCTGCCCCGAATGCTGGGGCCGAGTTACGACAGATCTGGAGAAATCGTCTTAAGGTTGCTCACAGTTTCTATAAGCGATTCAACGCTGAATACATTAAACAGCTTAGATCTATACATCATATGAAAAATCAATCTGCTGATAACGTTAAGGTAGGCGATATTGTTCTCCTATATGATGCCGCTACAAAACGACACTTATGGAAACTTGCTGCGATCGAAGCGGTATACCCTGGCCGAGACGGTAAAGTACGAGCCTGCGAAATTAGAGTGGATAATGGAAATAAATTCCGAAGACCTATCCAACATTTGTACCCTTTGGAGGTGGAATCTACTTTGCCGGCGGGAGGATGTTAAAAATATTACAAAATATTACACACACAAATATGAAAATTAGAATTAATGTAGTTGTAACAATGAAATAATTCCAATTTCTCTTTATAGAACCCGTTACTGAAATTTTTATTCGGTAAACCAATATTGTAAAGATCAATATGAAATCAGTCTTTTGCGAAGCTCTGTAAAGATCAAATATACCGAAGAACTTTGAAACTTTTACTCAATCTCTTTTCATTCTTTTTAAAAATGCCCGTTTTGGTGATTCATTCTTCTTATTGTGTATGCTTATTTATATGCTTTTTTGTGTGTGCAGTGCACTCAAGCCCTTTTTTATTCTCAAATTGCGCAGGCGACGGCAGATGCTTGGAGATAACTTCAAAGCTTTTTGAGAATCGCTTCTCCAGACGCGAGAAGCTCAGCGCAGTCTTATGCCGAGCTTTCTGATCTGGAAAATTAGTAAATCCACTTGAAAATCTCCTTAGGACAAAATTTTGTTCGGCGTGGCATATCTGGGTATAGTTATATTGTCTGTGTTCAAACGTTGTGTGCTACTACGTTCAAAACGAGCACATAGTTTCTCCCATATTTCTGCTGCATGATTACAGGTTAAAACTAATTCTGCTATCGTTTTGTTCAATGCGCTGGCAATGATACTTGATGCTTTTGCATCATCTTAACACCATCTTTGCAATTCCTTGCTTTTTTCAGGAGCTTCATCAGTTGGTGAGAGTACGGGACATTTGGATACGCCATGAACAATGTTTTCGAGATTATGTGCTCGAAATACCATGTTTATGTGCCATTTCCATTTTGCCCAATCCTCAGGACCTTCTAACTTCTCAATGTGAAGTTTCAAATCGGCATTCGACATTTTCCTTTTTTTACTTGGTTCCCTAAAATGTAAATTAAAATCCTTTCTTTGTCAATATAATAACTTCAATTTCGCGTCCCTGGGCCCATAACCTGATAGAATATTATATCGACAAAGAAAACACAAGCTGAAAGATAGGAAATATTTATTAGAATCAAAACAAAATTATATGTCATCAAAAAGCAAAATATCATAGATGACTAGACTGACATTTTATTTAATTTGTATCTCTCATGTAGAGTTTTCACTGCAACATTTTAAAATCACAGACAGACACCACAATTTCATTAGTGTAGAAGGTGAGCTTATGGTATACGGCGCTTCTGTTTTTCTACACTGTATATTTTACAACAAATTGAATCGAAAAATGTTCCTTTTATCAGAAGATCCATTATTTTCTTGAGTTTTTGTGTAAAAATGCATGCAACGATATCATGGTGATCAGAAAGAGATTGCCCAGTAGATAGCGCTCGACTTATTTTATCGCATTTAGTGGTGGTAGTGAATGTTATAAATAGATCGTTACGTCCATACCTTCTTACATAGTAAATGAATCCTGGGGGCCTTCGGCCATATAGCAAGGCTAATGAGGATGGTAAAATTAGTAATCGTCCTAAGTTATCTGAATTTTCAATTTGATTGATTGCGTTTTTAAGAAGTATATAATTCTCTATTTTGAGTTTTTTCTGATTATTTTTTAAAAGCAGTCCCTCTGTTTCAATCTATGCATAGGTTTCTATCAAGTATAAATTAAATAATTGCTTATAACAGTGCAAATGATTGTGTTCATTTTCTAGAACCATTTTAAACGAACGGAGTGACACTTTTCTTTTCTAATGTACTTTCGAGGTGGGGTTTGAGACTTTCACTGCCCATGGAAAAAGCGATTTTGAATTTCCCGATTGTTTTGGCGCACGCCATACTATTGGCTTATGTATGCAGCGAGACGCACCGGGTTCTAACTATCTATATATTAAAATGAATGAGTGTATGTATGTTTGCAAAAGGTTCAACCGTGCAATCGATTTTAATTAAATTTTAACCATGTGCTACTTACATTAAAATAAATTAAGGCTATGCTATTACTTTCTAAGGCCACTCCTAAATGGCGCTGTCATGGAGAGCTTCGCCAATTGTACTCCGATTCTAATGAAAATCGGTATCTAAGCATTATTAAGGTAGGCAATAATGAATTTATGATCAAAACTTATAAATTCAAAAAAAGGGGGGGGGGGTGCAATATGGCTGACGAATTTTGTCAATTGTATTCTGATTCTAATGAAAACCGGTATCTGCATTGCAGGTTTTTAAGATTGCAAATAACGAATTTATGATCAAAGCTTATAAATTCAAAATGGCCGCGGCGAGTTTGCCATCTGTTCTCCGATTCCAATGCAAATCGGTATGGGGTGGTATTAAGGTAGCAAATAACAATTTATGATCAAAACTAACAATTTAAAAATTGCGGGGCCAATATGGCGGATGAGTTTTGTCACTTGTAGTCCGATTTCGATTAAATACCTAAATTAGCTTATGTAGGTTGTTCAAGAGCAAATCTGAAAATCTGAATATCCTATATCCAAATGGAAGAATATTGAACATCTCCCAAAAAAAGATTACAGCATGAACAACACTGTAGATCTGACATATTTTCTAGAGATTACACTATGTGCTTAATGGTTGTTGGCAAAATGATATTTTTAAATGCTCTTTCGCTAATCTTTATTTTTGGTGGGGATTTACTTTTTTAAATATATTTCATGTCACAATTAAATATTCCATCTGAGTGACTTGGTATTTACGTGGATAGAACTTCTTGGTTGCCCGAACATCATTTGCTCTTTCCTTTATTTGGCTCCGATGGATGCAGCGAGGCTCAACGTGTCCCAGCTTGTATCTAATAAAAAACTCAACACTATTCTACACATAACATGTAAGGACCTACAAGTTGAGAAGCTCACATAGGCAGGGGCGGATGGGCCATAGGATGAACCGGGAAATTTTCCGGTGGGCCGGATGTTCAGAGGCCTGCAAGGCCGATGACTGAAAGTACGGCTAAGTGATGTACCAATCTATCTTCATAACCATTTATTTAACGAAAATAAAGAACCGGAATGAATTTTTCATTTTCTTAACAAATTTTTGTAGGATTTTTGTACATTTTTCTCTGTATTTTACACTATTATTTGCCTATAAAAAAAGTCAGCAAAAAATTTAGTTTTTATATTTCTTCTTCCGACTACCCATAAATAAATCTCAAACTTTTATGTTTTGTTTATTTTGTGGTATACATGTTTTCACGCTTCGTGTCATTTAGCGCATGCTGGGGTACAAAGCTATTTAAAATGCTTAAAAGCTGGACAAAAGCTTCATTTTGATCCTCTATCAAATAACTTGTTTTCATTTAATCAGTCACGACTGCGTATTGCTAGAGGGAGATGTATTTTTCTGGGGCTTTCATGATTATCGAAAGAATTTACAAATTCAGAATGAAAAACATAATTTTATATTATATATATATACATATATATATTTTTTATTTTCAGGTTTTTGTATTTTACTCATTTGCTACAGAAATAATTTGTAGCAATTTCTATTACAAATTACGAAATTTGTGTTTTTAGCACTACTTTTAGCACTTTAGCACACCCGCCAGTCGGGTTTTCCTATAGCATGTAATCTGTAATAAACCTATACTCTATTAGTAGTCCAGTGGATAGCGGTTTTTGGCTCCGGATGCTCGAACAGCACCGAATCATGCGAAATTTGGACAGTAAGGAGGTAGAAGTGCAAAATAATTGCAGAAATTGAGAGAGGGGTGGATTGAAAGCAAAATATGTTATATGGGTCTATCTCTACTACACCTTTTCCAATTGTAATTCAGAAAGCGTCAATTGTAATTCAGATTAGTCAATTGTAAATCAGAAAGCGTCAATTGTAATTCAGATTAGTCAATTGTAATTCAGAAAGTATCAAATGTAATTCAGAAAATTTCCACATTCATCTCCTTGAGGCAATTATTTGAAGTAAAATTATGCACTTAGTTTTACTGCATTATACATAAAAAAAAATATGTAGTAGTCATCAAAAATATGTCAGTTCTCTCGTGAGAGTCATCGAGTTCGAACGAGTATTAAGAGTGAATAAAAGCGTAGCTAAGTATTATTACAGTGAATAATTATCAAAGTAGTTTTCCTGAAAATTACAACAAAAAGGAACACACCAGACCACCTTGATGATGAGGACTGTCCTCAGGAGGTTAAAAAACATAAAACAGTGACAAAAACTGGAAACATCAAAACTCAGAACCACATGAACAGCATGAAATACCAAAATTATTATAAACCACTTCAAACACTGATGCAAGATGATGAAATGGTCGAGGAAGCTCCATTACCCTCTGATAAAGATGTAGCTGGACCGACTACAAAAGACAAAACGGTTGTCCCGCCAATAAATGTCATTAAATCGTCTCTTAAGGATATCCGAGGTATACTGGAGACAACAAAAATCACCGACTATTTTCCGAAAAAAATATCGATTGGAGTAAAAATTACCACCAACACTATAGAAAACCATAAATTAATATGTGACACGATGCAAGCGAATAAAAAAGAACACTATACCTATACCAATAAAGAAAATCTGCCGTTGAAGGCAGTACTAACAGGAATAGACGAAATGGAAACACAAGAGTTAATGAACGATTTAATACAAAACGGCTTAAGGGGACTCTTCACTGAAATGGCTAAAATCTGAACCGCTAGACCGATATAGATGAAATTTTGTGTCCGAATAGTTGTTATCGAGTAAAAAACAGAAGCATAATCAATTGTTGGGAAAAAAAATTTTAAGCAACATTTTTGTTAATAAACATCCGAGAAAAGGGGTATTTTCCGCGACCTTTTTGCACGCGAATTTTGAATCGATTTAATTTTTTTTGTGCCAAAATGTTCAGTAATTAATAATAAACATTACTGTCAGACAGAATTTTGATATCTTTTTTTGTTTATTAACAATCCACAAATATGTAGGGCGATGTCGAAAAACAGCCGAAAATCTCGATTTTTTCGGTTTTTTATTACATTTTTGTTTATAACTTTATGAATTTTCAAAATTTCAAAATTCTGTCTGACAGATTTATTCAGTTATAAATTTCGAACATTTTCAACTTTATAAAATTAAAATCGGTTGAAAATTGTGGAACGAGGAGGTCGGAGAAGATAAAAAAAATGAAAAAAAACTTTGTTGAGATAAACACGTTCAAAGTTTGACGCAACCATTTTCTCCGCCGCAGTGGCTAAAACCTCAATCGCTCCACTATGTTATAAACATTGTTATATGTTGTTTTTTTAAAATGTGAAAACGCTACATAATTCAGAAAAGTCTACTCTATCAGAATATGCAATAAAAAAAATTTCGTCAAAAAATCGATTTTCAACCAAATATGGGTGAAGAGTCCCCTTAAAATGTAAAGAAGTCAAGAAAATAGTAATAAATACCAAATTGGGTACAGACTACATGTATATTGTTTACCTAGAAAAGGGATCCATTAGCATGATGGAATTAAAAAATAAACACTCAATAATTAACAAAACAAAGGTAAAATGGGACTATTATAGAAAATTGCCTGGCAAACCCACACAATGTAGGAACTGTCAGATGTTTGGTCACGGCACTAGTAACTGTAAGGTGAACACCTTTTGTGCCCATTGCGCTAAAAACCATGCAACACTTGAATGCCCAAATAAAGACAACAGTGCTAAGTGTGCAAACTGTAACGGGGAGCACAAAGCTATGGACAAAAATTGTCCTACAAGAATAGCATATATTCAACTGCGAGCTGGAAAAGCCAAAAAACCCACAGGTGTACAACAAAAATCTGTACCGCAGATGAACGATACAAATTACCCACCGCTAATGAACGCACGTAACACAATGTATGAATCCTAAAATAAGTCATATAGGACAATCCAGTGGAACCCACACAACTTGCAACTATTAAATAACAAAAATAGTACTAACACAGTGGAAAATAACAACACCAACTTAGCAAGTAAGAATTTGAATGAAAATAGCAGTATAGTAAATAGTAATACAAATAAAAATTTGTTTACAATACAAGAAATACAATCACTTACTAATGAATTATTAACAAACTTAAAACAATGCACTGATAAATTCCAACAATTTGAAATAATTACTAATTTAGCCATTAAATACTTAAGTATATGCACACTAACTTAATTAAGATTTTAACCTGGAATGCCAGAGGGATTAAAAACAAAACTATTGAATTTTTTAATTTCTTACAAATACACAATATAGAAATAGCGCTTGTCACCGAAACTTGGCTGAATCAGCTGTCAAAATTAACGCATGTAAATTACACTTGTTTACGGTGTGATCGCAGTGGAACCAGAGGTGGTGGAGTTGCCATAGTTGCTAAAAAGTCACTAAACTGCAGACTACTACCAATTCCTAACACTAAAATTATTGAAGCTCTAGCAATCGAATTGATGATAAATTATGATCATAAAATAACTATTATTGCCGCATACTTTCCTGGTGGTACATCTACGCAGGAGAAAAAAGAATTGTTTAAATCTGATATTAGATACCTCTGCACCGCATATAATAATGTAATTGTTGGTGGTGATCTGAACTCTAGGCACAGTACTTGGGGCTGCCGCAGAGCTAACACGTGGGGCAACATATTACAAAATTACATAGCCACACATCCTGTAACTATGCTATACCCAGATAACCCTACATACATACCATCTCAGCGCAAAGCAAACCCGTCTACACTCGATGGTTTTCTAACAACTCTGCAGGCAAATCTGCAACAGCCAATAGCTATAAATGACCTTCCCTCGGATCACCTACCAGTTATCATGGAGCTCCCTCAATCACTCCACTTACCTAACATGATTAGGTATAAGTACAACTGCACCGATTGGGATAAATTTCGTACTGTATGCAAAAGAAACAACCCTTTCAGAACAACATATCCAAACCGTACTGAAATAGTCAATACTTCACAAATAGACAACATGATTTCAAAATTTAATGAATGTATTTGTAAAGCCCTACACGAGGCCACCCCCTACACATACCTAAGGCCTCAAAATCCAATTAAACTTCCTGGGAAAATACTATGCCTAATCCGACTTAGAAATAACGTGCGCAGGCAGTGGCAGCGTTATCGTCTCCCGCAGCTCAAAGTACGGTTAAAACAGGTAAACGAGTCGTTAAAAAAGCAAATAATTGAATACAGAAATAAGAGCTGGAATGAAAAACTTGCTACATTAGGCAACGCATGCAAACCCTTCTGGCGGTTAGCCAAAATAATCAAAAATGGTAACACAACTGTTCCAACACTGGAGGTAAATGGTAGCAAGTATATAACTATGGAAGAAAAGGCCCATGTAATTGCTGACTCCCTGAATCAAACTAATTTTGCTCCACTAAGATTTACAAATACACCCCATGAAACGGAGATCAAAGATAAAATCCAAAACTTTCAAGGGGAAAACACAACCATCCCCCCCAGTGAGTACATAAGCCCCTCGAAAGTAAGAAAAATAATCTTAACTACTACCAGTAAAAAGACCCCTGGGAGTGACAAAATCACCAACAAAACCCTCAAAGAAATGCCCAGAATTTCACTAATCCTTCTAACATTCATATATAATTGTTGTCTCAAGCTAAATTATTTCCCTACCATATGGAAAAATGCACAAATAGTACCAGTGCCTAAGCCTGGAAAGCCACTGAATGAACCAGGCAGCTACCGACCAATAAGTCTACTAAGCAATGTAGGTAAAGTGTTTGAAAAAATTCTGAAACAAAAAATTATTACTTCACTAGAAAATTTAGAAACATTACCAGAACATCAATTTGGTTTCAGAAATCAATTTAATGCAAACCATCCACTAGCAATATTAACCAAAGAAATTAAAATGAACCTGGTGAATAAAAATTCGGTCGGTCTGGCGCTACTAGATGTAAAAAACGCATTTGATGCAGTGTGGCATGATGCGTTAATTACGAAGCTTATCAACTATAACCTGCCTTACCACCTCATAGATATTATTAAGAGTTTTCTAACAAACCGCACCTTTCAAGTTCGCGTCGGAAAGGCTCTGTCTGCGCAGCTACGTATCACCACAGGTGTACCTCAAGGTTCTGTCCTGGGTCCCATTTTATATATACTTTACATTGCTGACCTACCGAATATAGAAAACTTCAGAGTTCTCACATATGCTGATGACACTGCCATCTTCACTCATGCTGAAAATGCCTCCACTATAACATCGCGGCTACAATTTGCGTTCGATACCATACAAGGTTACTGCGACAAATGGAAAATTGCGTTAAACCCTGCAAAAACTCAAGCCATGTACACCAGACGAAGAGCATCCGTCCACCTTCCCCAAAATAAATTAAAAATCAAAGGGCAAGATGTGCCATGGGTCAGTATTGTAAAATACCTTGGAATCACCCTTGATAAGACATTGACATATAACAAACACATACAAACTGTAATACACAAAACGAATATAGCAATAAAATCTCTCTACCCACTCATAAATCGCAGGTCTTTGTTGAGTAAGTTTAACAAACTAATAATATATAAGCAAATTTTTCAAGCGATAATGTTATATGCTGCCCCCATATGGCATCACTGTGCAAAAACTCACATAAGTAAGCTCCGAAGACAACAAAATAAAATACTAAAACTATACTTAAATCTACCACCATATTATTCCACCAGGCGACTACACCTTATAGCAAATGTACCATATATTGCCGAAGCGGCTAATAAATCAGCATATCAATTTTATAATAGATGTAGCAATACACAAAATCGACTGATACAGCTAATGATTGAATTAAGACAGCGAGTAGGTTAGTGATTAGAGTAAGGTCGTTATAAGTTAGCTTTTAAGTTTTAGAAAAAGAAATAAATCAGGTTTTTTCTGAATTTTCCTGAGACTTACAATAATATGTAATAAATTTAATTTAACTGTACTACAAAATAAGACAACTCAGATGTAATGAGACATTAAACTCAAAACTCTGCAAATCTAAACTACTGTACACAAAATTATGTAAATTATGAATAAATTATTTTGAACTTGAAACTTGAAAAATCAAAAATATGTGTCATTCTTTTGTCTAAAAAATAGCCCTTTTTAATTAATTTGTTATAAGAGTCTCATTTGTTGTGAACTTTGATTTGTTGAACATTTTTTAATGGAGTTTTAAGATAATTGCGTTATTTGCTGCATTCCAATGACCCAAAGTTATAAGACTGTTACCATGTAGACATCTACTGCACAAAAAATGTCAACAAGATATGAACCGGTCCATTTGTCCAATTTGCAGAGCTGTTGTCGCTGGAACTGAAATCACAACAAGAAAAAAATACAAAAAAAATAATAATCAAGATCGTGAAAGAATAGTAAATTGTGCCAATAGAGGTGAGGACTGGGTATCTTTAGCTGCGACGTTGGACATCAAGTACAAGACTGCATTTCATTGGATCCGATCAGGGCGTGACAAAATGTTGCCCAAATGGGCCATAAAACATAAAATTTTAAAGGAGGAACAAATTGATTTGCTAGTTTCATGGGTAGAAGAGGATTGCAGCTACACACTGCAGCAATTAAAACAAAAAATAATAACAAATTTCAACATATCGATAGCTGCGTCAACTATAGGTAATTACCTAGAAGGCAGACTCTTCACTATGAATAAAGTTCATAATGGACCTTGCACTATGAACTCCGATATAAATAAAAGAAAAAGAGCAGAATATGTGCAAAGTTTGAATAGTTACATACAACAAGGAAAACAGATTGTTTGGATAGATGAAACTAATTTCAATTTGTTTTGCCGACGAACAAGGGGCTGTGCGGTATCTGGTACCAGAGCAGTCCAACTCCTTCCGGCAGCACGAGGCCCTAACGTACATTTAATAGGAGCAATCTCTACTGCAGGAGTTGTGGCAATGGAGCGCGGGAAGAGGTTCATTTACAGCGCATTTAGCAAATGCATGGGTGACAAGACTGTTGCAGCACTGGCAAGATATTGGAAATGAACTGGAAGATTTGGTAATTGCTGCAGACAACGCACCTTGCCATTCAAGCTTAGAAACTGTTATTAATGGAACGATGGCGTCTCTGTTGCGGCTAGGGCCATATTCGCCAATGCTTAATCCTATCGAGACTATTTGGTCAAAGATAAAGGCTTACGCTAAAAATAATATTAGAATACCTAGCGTTACAGGTCCTGGTGTTATGGAACAAAGACTGATCTACTTGGAGGAGAGAATAGATCAGGCAAAGAATACCGTAGCAGGAGGTGATTGTGCTCGTGCCGTACAACATAGTTCAATCCACCAAATTACCGCTTTAGCAATGTACGACATGCCTTTTGGTACCTAAAGCAGAAGTTTATTTTTTTGATTATTTGTTTTATTTATTTAATATTTCTGTTATTTTTTGTGTTTGTGTTATTGCTTGTTTATTGTTCCTTATGTAAAGAATATTGTTTGTGTTATCTTAAAAAAATTAAATTGTTAATTTTAATTCAGAAATATTCATCATTGATGCAATAAATAGACCAAATAATTTCAATTGAATCTTTCATTACATAATAAATATTCTCCTAGAAACATATGACGCAATCTCTAAATATCTCCAAAACATTCGCTAACTGCGAAGCAAATTAAAACCTTCTGCGTTCCATACAAAAAATTCCTGTTGCAAAAATTGCTGCAATTGGATGAATGTTGAATTTTTCTGAATTACAATTGATACTTTCTGAATTACAATTGACAAATCTGAATTACAATTGATACTTTCTGAATTACAATTGACGTTCTCTGAATTACATTTGGAAAAGGTGTAAATGGAGACTGCTCCAAACAAATCTGTCCTCAAACTTTTTTTGTCTAAAACAAAATAAAAGTTACTTAAAAAGAAGGGAAATATTAAGTTAATGATATATTTTGAGAATGCTTGTAATTGTGCCATTTATGAACGATTTTGTTAAAATCTGTGACAGGGAAATGACGTATACAAAGTATACTAATTTCGGGATCATTTTTAATTTTCTGGTATCGCAAACGTTCTGCAGTTCTTTTCTTTTCTAAAATTTTTTCTCTAATCAGTTTATTTCGTTTTTTACAGGTGGCATATTGACCAATTATATTAACAATAGTAATATTTGTCATTACCCTGGACAATAAAACATTCCCGTGTGTAATTTTTTGACAGGGAAATGACGACAGGGGAATGTTTTTCTTGTTTAAATATAATCATATTTCTAAAACGGAAATGGTGGTAATATGGCCCCCTACTTTGTTTTTGAGGCCTCATTTAAAAAATACTACACTTATAAATGAAGTAAGTACGTTATAGTGTTCCTTACTCATTTGCTTATGCATCCCTTACTGTAGAGTAAATCAAATTACCACAGAAAGATTCAAAAACTTATTTATTCTCAAAAGTAAAAAATTCATAATCTGACATCAAGTGAGGGTAAAATGGCACCCTGGGGGCCATATTAACTATATTGAACTTTAATGAAACTTTAACGGCAAAAATCACAAATATAATATTCGCCTTCAGAGCCTGCACAGGCAGTATGAGCCCATAAATTGCAATATTGACACTGAATCCACTCCTCACCATGTCTGTCACTAGAATAATTGGTTTCGCAAAATAGGCAGCTCGTATCTAAACTTTCAGGCATCCTATTTTAATTGACTTGATCGTCATATTCAGAGTCACTTTCTACGACTGCGTCACTTTCAGAGCTACTGCTGGATGTACTGACTCTCTGACGTCGATTAGCATTGTTGTCGCTGCCCATTCTAACTACTCCACTAACTTTTTTTCTAGGGCAGATGGAAGTACCGGTTTTCTACCAAGAGGCTTATTCACAAGTAATTCTAAAGATTCTTGAGGGTCCTTCACTAAGCGTGGACCTTGGCACAGAAAATGTTCTTACAGCCTTTTTATAGCCCATGACCTTTGTCCTTACAGCTTCAATTGCCTTTTTTCATTTGATCAGGATCCCATGTTTTCCTTTTCTTTGTAGATGGGATTAGCAGACTGAGTCGAGGCATCTGAAAACGAAATTCAAAAAAATATAGCAACGATATGTCGCTCATACATGTTATATGACCCCCGGGACCATAATAGGAACAATGTAGGGGGGTCAAATTACAAGTATTACAGAATATATAACCAAGTCAAAATACACATATTTATCAAATGTTTTTGTACAATTACCTTCGAAATCCAATAAGAAAACGTTTGCTACACACAATGTCGAAATCACAAAACGCAAAACTTAATTTTTACCACAAAAAATGAATAAAAAGCAGAGCGATTTTAATTGTTTGTAAATTGCGTGTTTCGATTGATTCAAACAACAAAAGATTGAAACTCCATCTCACAGGTTTGTTGGTTACTATTCGATAGCCGCCAAAAAAGCTCCGCGTTGCAAGCAAATTATACTACATTGCGTGTTTCTAAATTGTAAATATATAAGGGGGTCAATATACCTGCAGGGGCCACATTACCACCATCCAATTTCATTCTTTTTTTGTAGTCTTTGTAAAAATACATAATGCTCACAAAAGCAGTAACACCGCTTCTGACACTGACAAAAATAACAGTCGCCGGCTTTTTTAAGCATATACACAATTTTCATGTCGGGGAAGTCCCGTTTAACGTAAAAAAGAGTTGCCACTTCACTTTGAATAGATTTAGCTACAATTTTTATTTACGACAGGGGAATGTTTTCAAAACTTAGAGACAACATTTAGGAGCCATTTTTTTCTCACTGAAATACAACCTGACTGCAGTTTAAGCACTATTAGCATAAATAAGTTATTCTAGTTTTTATCATGCCTATGTTAATATCTTCACTCTAATAATTATATTTAAAAAATTATTTTAACTTGCAATATTGGGTTTGGGACACGCCAGGGTAATATTTTTTCGAGGAGTTGGAGGGCAAAAGTAATACAATTATGAAATAATACAATTAATATGATATGATATTCACTAAGAACAATCAAAATTATATAATTTGGAACAAATTCCATTTAGAAATAAAATATGTAAGGCATTAAAAATACTGAGGACAGCGATTTTCCAATTAGTAGAGAAAGACCCATATATATACATGTTTTTCTTTCAATATTTCACGAGTTATTCGCGAATGAAATTGTTGATTTTTTATCTAAAAATGCATGTTTTAGAGAGGTTTTTCATGAATAACTTAAAACCCAAAAGTTTTTTCAAAACGCATATTGTAGAAGAAATGAAGCTTTTAGAATAACAAAGTGATTGGTGTTTTATTTATTTCTGTAGATAAAACACAACTCGTGTTATGAGTCTTGAAAGATGACCGTTTGCTCGCCGAAAACTGAATTCGCACCATTGGACGTTAAATAACGATAAAACGACGAATTTTTGGAGAAAAACTAATTGGACCTTATTTAAAGTACTTGAAAAAACCTATAAAATGAGCTTTGGTAAAATCCATTAGCGTCGATACTAACCGAGTTATGATGAAAATAATTATGCTTGTTTCCAATTCCCGGCAAAAAAGCTAGAATGAAACGAATGCCAAGAATTGAAAGTAAACGAAACTCATGTACTATTAACTTTGTTTAGGTATTAACAATATGTTCTAAAAATTTTAACGGTTTAAAATCTATTTAAAAAAAAAAAGTTAGATTCACATTAACAATAAATTTTAAAATTTTTGAAAAAATTTCCTTTTTTTCCGCAACAGCTAAAAAACTAAGTGAGATACGAAAAAACTGATAAGACTCAAATATGAAGGGCTTTTCTTGAGGAA
Source organism: Thereva unica (assembly GCA_949987705.1). NCBI lineage: Eukaryota > Metazoa > Arthropoda > Insecta > Diptera > Therevidae > Thereva > Thereva unica. Next base: position 95,996,354 of record OX465282.1, on the reverse strand, counting down.
AATTTTGGTTTTTATTTCGAATCTGTGCGATGAAAACCAACTGAAATATCTTCGTTGTAAGTGCGCATATGGGTGCGAGGTCCATCTTTCCCGAGAAATTTAAACTCTAATGCTCTAAACACAATACGCATACGTGAGACAAAATACATTTCACTAGATACAAAAACAAAATGTCTAAATATCCCGCAACGGGAGACAAGTCGCTGAGCTGCTCACAATAGAAGATCTAAGACGGGATACAAAGTCTGTTCGTATTGACAAAATGGAATTGCTAAACCTAATAAAAGTAGTCAAAATTGCGTTAATTGTGTTAATTGTGCGTGAATTATATGCTAAATGCAAAGGAAAAAGGAGATGGTGGGTGCGAGAAGTAAAGAAGAGACGTAGACGGGTTTTTCATAACCTCCTATAAGCAATTAAAATTGAAAGATGAACACTTTTGTAAAGCTGTTCGGATGGCTCCGAAAACATTTAATTTTTTATTATTGGTCCTAAATGAAAGATTAGTGAAGCGTTCTTTAAGGAAGCCTATTGAGCCAGAAACAAGATTGGCGATCACACTAATGTAAGCATCCATTTAAATTTAATTGTTAATAATGGTTTATTATTTTAATAATATTTAATTTTTAGGTATTTAGCGCACGGAACTAGCCCACAAGTGCTTGCATGGGTATTCAAAGCAGGAGTTTCAACAATCCGCAAAATAGTCTACGAGACCTGCACCACTAAGCATATAATACATATTATATGCTTAGTGCCTGCACCTATATATGGCAAGAGCTTCATAGCAGTTATCTTTCTGTGCCAAACCTAAACGAATTCAAAAGCATAGCTGAAATTTTTTACAGAAAAAGTGGAATGCCATGTTGTATAGGTGCGATAGATGGCAAGCACATTAACATTGTTTGTCCGCGGAGAAGTGGTAGCGTTTTTTATAATTATAAACAACGATATAGTATTGTCCTGCTAGCAGCTTGCGACTCGAATTACGTATTCACTTTGATTGATGTTGGGGCTGTCGGAAGTAAAAGTGACGGAGGAATATTTGCAAATAGTGTTTTTGGACGTAAAATTATAAAAGAAGATCCGATTTTCCCAATAGAAATGCCGCTACCAGGCACTAATGAATTATTTCCTTATTACTTCGTCAGTGATGAAGCATTTCCTTTAAGGAAGAATGTAATGCGTCCATACCCTGGCAGACTTCTAAACCGCAAAAAAACAAACTTCAACAAGAAGTTATCTAAAGCACGTGTTGTTATTGAGAACGCTTTTGGTATCTTATCAAATAGGTGGAGAATTCTCTTAAATGATATACACTGTTCACCAGAAAATGTCGATAAAATAGTGCTTGCTACTGTTGTTTTACACAACTTTTTAATGGCTCAGCGCGATAGTGGCTATTTTTGTAGGGAACTAGTGGATAGGGAAGTGAATGGGGAACTGATACCTGGACAATGGAGGACAGAAACAACATCGTTAACTTCAGCTCGTATAAGCCGTGCGAATCGTTCTACTCGCGACGCCTTTATGTATCGTGAACAATTATGTGAATATTTATATTTGCACAGAGAAGAATAAGGACTTGTATAAAATAAAATTCAAAATATTTCAGTCTTTAATTTCATTGTTTTATTTCATTATTGTTTTATTAAGGGGGTAGACTACAGTAAAATTTTCAAAAAATTCATTTCTTTTTTTTTTTGCTTTAAATTTGAAATCAGCCACCTCGAAAACCACCGAGTGAGAAATTTCATCACAAAATAATCAAGATTTCACGTTTTGGCCAGAAATTTGGGACTCTGTCCCACAGTGCAATGTTCAAACGCGTTTTTCTTGAAACGATGTTTTTCAAAACGGTGTACATGATATCTCAAGATCTAATCAACGAATTGACTTGAAATTTGACACACTTCTTTTATGGATGAGTGCCTCTGGCGTCACGTAGGATTTTGTCAATATCTTGCTTTGTTCAATAATTATTAACAATCATAACATGAAATTTGTGCAAATACGTTTTTTCGGCACAAATTTCATGTTATGATTGTTAATAATCGTTGATTAGATCTTGAGATATCATGTACACCGTTTTGAAAAACATCGTTTCGAGAAAAACGCGTTTGAACATTGCACTGTGGGACAGAGTCCCAAATTTCAGGCCAAAATGTGAAATCTTGATTATTTTGTGATGAAATTTCTAACTCGGTGGTTTTCGAGGTGGCTGATTTCAAATTTAAAGCAAAAAAAAAAAGAAATGAATTTTTTGAAAATTTTACTGTAGTCTACCCCCTTAACAAAATACAGGCTTTCACAGTCAATACATATATAAAATAAAATCTAATTCATAATATTTCAGACTTCCACTTCGCAGTCGATGGTTATAAAAAAATTAAATTGCATTTAAAATATTTTAAGCTTTCACAGCCGATACTAACATAATGAATAAAATCAAATTCAAAATATTTCAGTCTTCACGCACAATACCTATATATATAAAATAAATTATAATTTCAAACATTTCATATAATATAAAAAATTAAATTGCATTTCAAGCTTTCACTAACATAATAAATAAATACTACTAACATAATAAATTTTTCTTTTGTTGGGTGCCACTTATCGACTTATAAACCCCCAATCTTCGCACTTAGTGAAACCCAAATATCACCCGATACTGACTTAGGTCATTACCAGGTGTCGGGGTACACTTTAGTGCACAATCTCTCCCCCCATAGGGGTATTGCCATATTTTTTAGCGATGACGTGGCTTATTATAAAATATTTTCAAACACGACTTCAGATTTTAACTATCTTTGAGTTAAAACCATATTCCAAAGCCACGTCATATTCTTCTGCTTCCTATACAGAAGTCCTAACATAAGTAACGAAGCCTCCACTTCATCTTTTGATACCATTTCCGAACAAATCTCGGGATTTTTGTCGTCCAATCCTGAGTGTGAAATCATAGTTGCGGGTGATTTCAATGTTCACAACGCAAAATGGCTGACTTACTCAAATGGCACCAGTGTTTCTGGCAAGGACGTCGAGCTCTTTGCAGACGCCAATAATTTGAATCAAATTGTGGATCATCCCACAAGAGTCCCTGATGTTGCTGATCAAGGAACCTATCTCCTTGATCTTTTTTTAACTTCTCATCCAGCGCGTTACTCCGTCGAAGTTGATTCACCTCTCGGCAATTCGGACCACTCCTTAGTAGCGCTAGTTTCCCATTCAAATTTCCCACCCCTCCCAAACCAGTTAAAAGAACTGTATGGCATTATGGGAAGGCCAATTGGCTGGGGCTTATTAATTTTTTCCAATCTACTGACTGGAACCAGTGTTTCCGAAACAAAAACGTCAACTCTGCCGCTATCCGTATCTCTAGGATCATACAGGCAGGAATGCATTTGTTCATTCCTCATTCTACCAAATCTGTGAAGGCTAGGCCCAACAGATGGTTTAATCAGGAGTGTATGAATGCAATCAGCAATAAAGAAGCCGCCTTTCGAGCTTACAAGAGCTCCCGGAGTGAATCGCTCCGTGTAGAGTATATAAAACTAAGAAATTCCTGTTAAGTCACCATCAGGAATGTCAAAAATTCATTTGACAACAAGTTGAGAAGTAAACTCCTTAATGCAACCTCTGGTAGCAAGAACTTCTGATCCTTGGTAAGCTCCATTAAGAAGAATTTTACTTCATCCACAACTCCTTCATTCATTCACGATAAGAAGGTGATAACAGACAGAAAATCCAAGGCCGATTTATTAGCATCTCTGTTTGCTTCCAATTCTTCTTTACCCCAAACTGATATGCTACCCCCGGTTCTCGAGCACAGCGCCCATTTAATGGACAGGGTTTTCTTCAGGACTCGCGGGGTGTACAGGTGCCTCAAGGAGCTCGATATCAATAAATCCACTGGACCCGATAATATACCCCCTATCGTCTTAAACCAATGCGCCTCACCTTTGGCTAAACCTCTGCGCAAACTTTTTGCCCTATCATACTCTTCCGGAGTCTATCCAGACTCTTGGAAACTTGCCCATGTACAGCCAATACCGAAAAAAGGTGACTCCAGCGACCCCTCTAACTACCGCCCAATAGCAATTACTTCTATTCTCTCCAAAACAATGGAGACGATAATCAACAAAAAACTTATGGGATATCTAGAATCCAACCTACTCATAAACGACAGACAGTATGGCTTCCGACACAGAGGATCCACTGGCGATCTTTTAGTCTGTCTTACAGAACACCTCAGCCGAAGTTTGCATGGATCAGGTGAATCCAGTCTGGTTGCTTTGGATATCTCCAAGGCTTTTGATAGAGTTTGGCACTTAGCCTTGTTAGCTAAACTCAAAGCTATTGGAATCGACTCACTTTTACAGAAGTGGATTGAGAATTTCCTTTCCGGCCGTTCAATTAAGGTAGTATTGGATGGCATCAAATCTGAACCCCACCCTATCTCTGCGGGGGTCCCCCAAGGGTCAATTTTATCACCAGCCCTATTTCTTATCTTTATAAATGATCTACTTTCAATCCCCTCCAACCCACTTCTCAGCTTCGCTGACGACGGTACCCTGCGTTACTCTTACAGCTGCAATACAAGACAGACTCGTGCCAGATCCTGTCTTGATAATCGTGAACTAATGTTCAACACTATTCATAACGACATTGAACTTATTATAGAGTGGGGAACAAAGAATCGTGTCGAATTCAACCCCTCCAAAACCAAGTACTGTCTTATTTCCAAGAAAAAGATCAACACCTCACCATCCTTGACAGTGGATGGCGTGGAACTAAAGGCCGACCCATCCCTACACATCTTAGGCGTGACATTAACCAAAGACTTGCGATGGAATGACCACATATTCCAAATCGCCAAACAAGCATCCCAGTGCTTGGGATTTCTTAAGAGGTGCAAGTTCCTCCTCCAGCCATCTGCCCGCGCTCTTATTTAGAAATCCTACATTCGGCCTCTTCTCGAATATAACTCCCTCGTCTGGGGCGGCGCGTCGATAACCACCTTGGCATGGTTAGATAAGGTCCAAAAAAGGCCCTTAAATTAATTGATGACGACACCGCCTGCTCCACCATCGACCCCTTGAGCCACCGTAGGAATGTAGCAGCACTAACAAAATTTTATCGCTACTATTATAGCGACTGTTCCTCCGAAATAAACGCTCTCCTGCCTCCACGGCAATCTTATAACCGCAACACCAGATTAGCCCACTCGTCTCATTCCCTTTACCTACAACTCCCCCTTTCACGCACTCAACAAGATATGAATTCGTTTGTAAATAGAACAACTCGACTGTGGAATAATCTCTCGCAGTCAGTATTTCCGAGCTCCTACAACATCCAAGAGTTCAAACGCGGGGTTCATCTCCACCTTCTTCAACACCCCTTCACACCCCCATAACCCTTAACCTATTCCCCCCCCGTACTAAGCTTGCTGCTAGACATTGCACCATGACGTGACAAACGACATGACGGACTGGTAGTACAAAGGGTGATTCCTGAGTTTAGCACTGCCACATAAAAAAAAATAAAATCTAATTCAAAATATTTAGTTTACTTTTTATGTTTCATTATTTCTTCATAAACAAGATTTGATACTTTCTTTATATTCGATATCTGCAATAATATATGCTGGCAAATTCGAATTGTCAACCCTCTTAGCTAGAGCGTGAAACACTTCTGCAGTTGTAGAATTGTTCCCCCTTTCCGCAGGTACTGTTGACTGAATCTTGTTTATTGCTTCAGTTGCGGTTTTAAGGAAATCCCTAATATCTGAAGTTTGATCCTTTCGTTTACTCTTTTTTCCATAGTTTTCCACTGAAGGACATGGCGCTGGTGTTGAAGTAGAAGGGCCTGCAGATAAGATTTCATTGATATCTTCTTCGAAATCTACTTCTGAAATTAAATTCAAGACATTCAAATACAACCATGTTTTAAAATGATAGTCTATTAAGTTTACCTATTATATCCGATTCGTCAAAAAGAGGTGATTCCGGGTTTTCTAGCTTGCTGCTTTCCATATTCCCTGTTGTGCTATTGTAATTGAAATTAAAGGCACTTATTTACTATTTAATATTCGTTGCCAAAATAAAATAAACATACTTTCTTTGGAACTCAAATTCTCCCAAAAAAGACATCAAATCCTCATATTTCCACTTTTTCTGGAGCTCCGCACTAGCACTTCCTGAAGCACGTTTTTGACTGTTCTTTACTCGCCTATATGAGAATCTTAAATTCCTCCATTTGACTTCACATTCTCGTGCTAGAGAAAAGAATATTGTTTCAAATCTGAGACTGTTAAAAAACATTCTTCGTACCGCTTTTATTTACACATTGAGATATTTCTTCCCAAATTTTTTTCTTTTAAAATCACATTTTTATAGTTTTTATCGCCTAAATCATATAACACTTTATTTAACCGAACTAACTCAATCAATTTTTCTGCAAAATCCATTTTTTATAACAAATTTAAAAAACTTAGGTTAACGAAGCGTATGTCAGCCATGTAAAAATACGAATACGAGATACAAAAATAGAATTAAATCTAATTTTGTATTTGGTATAAAATATTTCTTGTCTCTTGTATGCGAATTGTGAGCGATTGCACTTACCTTCATGTGTTCTAAAAATTTAGACATCTCTTGTATCATGTATTTTGTCTCCGGTATGTGCATTGTGTTTAGGGCATAAAATCTCAAAAAGTAAGAGTTCAAAACAGTTCAACTTGCAGCCCCTGAAATTCCCTGCGAATTGAATTTTGTAGCGATTTTATATATGTATCTTCAAAACTGAGGAAGTTATCGTTAAAAAACCAATCGCATTTTTCAATGAAATTATCGAATAAGGTAAATTGTATTAATCTCGATAATTTTACAGCATTAATAAAAATATCTAAAAATATATCACCGCATGTATATACGTCTAAGCGTATCTTCATAGACAGCACACATGTATAAACGTATGTATATATGTATAAAACGTATTTATGCATGTATGAAATAGCTCTTACTTTTGGTTTGGAGTCCCAAATCTACCCGCCCCAAGTTGCGATAAGAAAAATATGTGGCCCGCTTTAAAATTACAAAGGGAGCACTCAAAAACCGCTCAAAACGCACTACTTTTGGGACACTCAAAAATTCCTGAACTTTTTTTGGAGCGATTTTACTCTGTAGCAAATTCTAAACATTTACTGGAGATTTCATTCAATATAAACACCACCACCATTTCAAAATTTCCAGCTGGTGAAATTTTCGCACATATTTCTCAATAAGGGGTAGTTTCTACAGGTACAGACGCTGCAATGATTTAGAAATAATAATATATAGTCCAGTTGCCAGAGTCAAATTTAGACTGAAAGCCAGCACAAAATCGTGTGATATCGCTGAAAATTGGGTCATAGGTACTTTTTGGGGTGTAGAACACAATAAAAAAACCTTTGCTGCTTTAAAGTGTATGCTAACTTCACAATTTCGAAAACAAATTCGAAAATGTGGTTTTCGCGTTATATCTCGAAAAAGGAAAAAAAATCGAAAAACTAATAACACCACGTGAAAGAGCGAAAAATTCTACTAAAAGCTATGTTATAACTTATTAAAAAAATGTTTGTTTATTATTATAAAAAATTATTACAAATAAGAAAGCGAGTTCGAAAATTCGACGCGCGCCAAATCCCAGAATTCAAATATTCAAGCGAGGCGTTCGGGGAAAAACTGAAATATCTTTGCCTAAAATCCACCAAAAAAGCATTTTAAAGAGGAGAATTTTCCGCTCGTTCACGTGGTGTTATTAGTTTTTCGATTTTTTTTCCCTTTTTCGAGATATAACGCGAAAACCACATTTTCGAATTTGTTTTCGAAATTGTGAAGTTAGCATACACTTTAGAGCAGCAAAGGCTTTTTTTATTGTGTTCTACACCCCAAAAAGTACCTATGATCCAATTTTCAGCGATATCACATTTTGTGCTGGGTCAAAGTCTCTGACAACTGGACTAATAAACAAAGAGAGGATTATAATTTATCATAAATGCACGATTAAAAAATTTTAAACAAATTTTGTTGTGAATTTCGTCATAGGGGATTTGGAGGGGCTGAAACATTGAATTAAATCATAAATTACATTCCAGTATATGCAAGAAAGCTTATTTTACTTATTTAAACATATTTTAATCGAAATATTGCTTAAATATATTGTTTTTAAATGTTTTGTCAAAAGGGGTAGTTTTCACTCCCTAAAAACAAAAAACACATATCATACATATAACTTTTGAAAAGGAGGGTAAGATAAGCTTAATTGATTTCACAAAAATCGATGCTGTCCGAAAGAATTCGGAGGTAATACATTATTTTTACCGCTATCCACTTGACTATTAATTTTAAAGGAAAAATGCGTAACACTTTGTAAATGTATATTTTAGCCATATCCAGAAATTAAAAAAAGGGCCGACAAATATTATTTCCTGGACCGCTAAGATGTTGCCCATCCGCTCCTGCACATAGGAGTAGTTAGCTATCACATTCTAAAATTTGAAATCATATTTTGTATCATTTTTAATCAATTCACTTTAAATAGAAAAAAGAACATTGTAGGCTACAATGGATTCTGCTGAGCATTTTGTTCATTTTCCAACTAGAAACATATTTGGGGGAGGGGGGTCTGCAATAAAACATTGAAACTCTTTCATTGATTTTTTGTAAGTAGCTAGTGCCGTGAACTTATTTCCCATCCAATACAAAACATTTTACAATTGCAATATATCCTACAATTTTATCGGCAGTATCCAGCCCGATCTTAAAGAAACTTTTCAACATTTACTGCTTTTCAATATCATTAAAAATAAATGCTTTCCTCATTTGTTGCAGAAGTACTTTGCAACAATCCAGCAACAAAATATGATGAAGCCAAGATCTCGGTGCAATTCTGTGGATGATGATTCTTACTTACGATGAGCATACAACAATCTTCTAAAATATTTTTCGTTTTCAGGTCTTGAAAAGTCTTGAACTTTTCTTCTTCGTTTTTTGCTGTACCTACATACTTTAAGGATGCTAAAAGTAGCCGAGATTTTCCAGTCGCTTTTATTACCCAATAAATAAATCACATCAAATGGCCATATTTTACCACGTCATACACAAAGCTCTTCAACTTTTGCTCAATTTTACGTCATGTTTGCCAATCTCTCTACTTCTCTGCATCCAATGGAATTCCAAGGACTGGCGTACTGATGCGATGGTGATGGTTGTTGCTGCTAAAAGGAGCAAGAAGGAAAGGATTTCATCCTGAAAATCCATTAAACTTTATTCTGCTGTGATTGATGTTTATCGTTGTAATAGGGTTTCCTTGAAATTGATTTTTATGTGTCAGTCCCAAGCATGTCACCGTTCGCTACAATATCACAATATGCTCTCTCCCACATCGGAATTTCATTCATGTGCTTTACTCTCTGTGTGTTTGGGTTGACATTGTCGTTCCTCATTTAGGCACAAGGAAAATGGCTTTTGACAGGTACAATGACGAAAAAAACCAGGTGTCACTGATTTCCATTTTACACAGCGCTTTTCTCCCCAAACAACCGTGCTAAAGTAATGCTAGACGCGCAGGGGGTGGCTGGGTCGAACCGGGGGATAGGGGGCCCGGGAGTGTTGGGTTTTACAATAAACATTACTTTAAGCTCATCTTTAAATCCATTAAACTTTTATTGCCCTTAAAAGCTTTATTTGGATGACATTGCATGTTAAGGGAACGGGGTTCTGACCCGTCAGCCCTCCCTGCTTAACCTTTACCCATTCCCATTACACCGTCGATCCTTGAAAAATTCCTTCCATCTCGCATGCGAAATATAAATATAAGAAAGAAAAATTCTCTAGCATTTTCCTTTTTACAAGGATACACCGGGCGGAAGGAGGAACCACGCGGCTCGTAACGGGGTGGTTCTTTTTTGGTTATTCGAAATTTTTGAAATATGATGTGAAATATTAACGATCCCGAAAACCACATATGAATTGTGAAATTAATCCATAGAATGTCTAAGTAAATCGCAACGAGAGCGAACCTTGCACACACTGTGCTAAATCGCGTTTACAGCATGATGAAAGCGGGATATACGCCTGGGTGGTGTCCTGATTTTTTTTTTGTTTTCCGGGATTTGTTTCGGATTTAAGGACATGAATGTGTGTAAAATGAAATCGATTTAAAAATACAAAAAAAAGGATACAACCAACAACAAAAACGAGAAAACGAAAAAGAAATACAATAACAGCCGCAATTCATGGATGAGTTTCTTTGTTTTGGGAGCTTGAATGTGTAAAAAATGAATAAAAGGGAAGGATTTTGTGTGTTTCAAAAGATTTTGATTGATTCTTTTTTTTTGTTCTGTTTTCTGTTACTGTTTAGAAATTTTCTGAATATGCTGATATGTGTGCTCTTCGTGATAAAAGAGTGGTTTAAGGGATCTGCTTTATTATTTCTATATTCACTCTACGGGTTTGTTTACAACCCTTTAATTTAATATGACCTTAACTTTTTTTAAATGGTACTTTGCATTTTGTAAGGTCGTAAAACAATATAAAAGTAAGAGCGATAATAGGGCTATTTGGTAGAACTGGATATTGTTATTCTTTACACCACCCCAGCACTATAATAGTGCTTCCACAAGGCTCCTCCATCGGACTTCTACTTTTATAGTTTTAATTCTCTACTCCCTTTATTACAATTTTTCAGCTGTGATTGTTTTTGTTTATTTTAAAGGAGAATGCAAATTTTGGTACAGGCCTCCAATAGCTATGTGTACTAGTACTATGACGTTGGATAGGTATTTTTGAGCTGAATATAAGTATATATCTAAGCGCCGAGTTCGAAATCTTTGTCCGTTTTGAGTAATACGGTCAGAACCGTACAAAGATAGAGTTTTACATATCACCCTGGATTTAGGCATCCTTGTCGTACTCTTGAGTTCACCTCAAAGCTATCGAGCAATTTTCCATTGTGAAGAACTCTGCATTAGGAATTGTTTTATAGGGCTTTTAGCAATTCTATTATTTTATCAGGCTCCATAAAGACCATATAAAGCTCCTATTAACCGAGTCGAACGCTTTCTCATAATCTACGAAAGCAAGGTAAAGGGGGGATCGGAATTCAGTAGACTGCTCCACTATTATTCTCAAGGTGTTAATATGATCAATACATGAGCGGTCCTTCCTAAATCCGGCCTACTGCCTTCTAAGCGTTCGGTCTACTGACTCTCTTATCCTAGATAGTAATATATGGGACAAAATTTTGCCCACTGTAGATAGTAAACAGATGCCTCTCCAGTTGCCCCTTTTTTGGTATTTTGACTATGATACCTTCCGTCCAATCCTCCGGAAAAGTACAGGTGTTCCATGCTATTTCCAGGATTGGCTGAAGCGCATCTGCTATGACGCTTTCAACAATTCTGGCGGGATGCCGTCAACTGCTTTACCATTGGCCATCGCATGAATTGCGGTTACTATTTCCGTCTTGGATGGGGTCCTGGTGATGATTCTTATTGGCTGTGCATTGTTGGTTTCCTGAGGTTCCTGTACAAGTGAACCATTCAGGGCGGCGAAGAAGTAATCTCTCCATCTTTGTAGTTGCTCCTTGTCCTGTGCAGCCTTTTATCCGAACTCTTAACGGTATGCTTTTTAGTAGAGTGCTTTCCCGAGAGCTGTTTAGTGATTTAGTACAGCACCTTACTGTTGCCTGTGCTTGCGGCTTTTTCTGCGAGCTCATTTATCTGCCTCCTTTTATCACGCCGGACACTTCTCTTTACCTCCCGATGTAATTGGGAGTATTCCCGTTCTAATTGGTGACGTCTTTCAGGGTCGCTTGTAGAGTTTACGTTACTTTTGAGGGCTCTTCTGCGTTCTATTTTTTGCCAAGTTGTGTCCGAGATCCAGTGTTGCTGGTTTCTTTGGACATAACCGATGCTCGTTTCCGCAGCCGTCAATATAGCGCCCTTTGTCGTACTCCACAGCTCTTCAATATTTGTGTCGTCAGAAACGGTTTGCTGGTTTAATAATTCTTGTAGGTTTCCAGCAGATTCTCGCTTTTTAACGCTCTCCCGCAGAAGGTCTACAAACCGTCTACGGGTTCTAGCATCATGTTGAACGTTTCTGATTGCGGCGATTTTAAGGCGAATAGTTGCTACTACCAAATGGTGGTCGCTTCCAGTATCTGCTCCCCTGAAACTCCTGACATCCTGAAGAATAGTTCTCCATCTACCGCTGACGGCCACGTGATCTATATGATTTCTCGTTCTATCATCGGGCGATACCCAGGTCTCTTTGTGTATCTTCTTGTGACAAAAGTAAGTTCCACCTACCATGAGTTGGTGGGAACTCCAAAAGTCAAAGAAAAGCTCACCATTGTTATTGGTAACTTGGCTTAGGCCTTGATTTCAAATTGTTTGTTCAAGGCCGGTGTTGTCACGGCCGATCTGTGCGTTTAAATCATTAATATAATGATGTCTCCCCTTGGAATAGAGCGAAAAACCTCATTCAGTCGCATATAGAACTCGTCCTTGATGCCATCAAGTCTTCAGTTGGAGCATAGCATTGGACTACCGTAGTACTTCTTAGTCTGGTACGCAGGCGCACGGTAATAATCCTCTCAGAAACTGGTGACCAGCTAATGAGGCTGGACCTGGCTTCTTTGGTGAGTGTTACGCCAACGCCACTCCTACTGCTTTTCGAAAAAATGACGAAAAAATGCAAAAATCCACTATTTTCAATTCGATTTTTTTTTTCTCTTTTTTTTCAAGTTTAAAAATTTTTCTTGTTTACCATCATAAAGTGCATAAAAAAACCTATATTTAAAAAAAGAAAAAACCTCATACGATGCAATGCACAAAACTGATAGGCCAATCAATTTTCAAATTTGAAGGTATATTTTGAGCCTTGTATTAGATATTTTGACTTGAAATTTTAACCAGTTATTGCTCACATTATAAAGTAAACCCTTTGAAAATTTCATCAACTTTCACTTAAAATATCCGAAGTTATCACCAAAAAATTGAGCAGTTTCTTCAGTTTTTGATTTTTTTAGGTTATGTGGGCAGATAAAATTTCATATTGTAACCGCTGGTAGCCAATATCATAACGAACAGCCTCTTTTTTTCGTTTTTTTGGACCCACACATGCCGAGATACCTATACGCATCTATATTTAGAAAGAACGAGCAAAATGGTAAATAATGGCCGATAACTTACGTAACGGCGGTTTCTAGAGGTAGAAAATGCCCATTTTGTATAGTCTTCGATGTAACTAACATGTTCCAAAAAAAAATTTTTGAGATTGGAAGCAATTCCTTTTTCGCTAAAATTTGATGCTTATCCGACTCCAGTAATAGGTAAAACCGTGTTTCAGACTAACTGAGTAAATTTGTGTTCGATCGTGGGGTTGCTCGATACATTTTTCCCAATTTTCGTGGATTTCAATCGCTCTCCTGCACGCGCTATTAAAAATGCATTCTAAGTGTCTGCATGGTTAACGATTATTGGAAGTTTTGAAGGTAAAAATTGTAACGGAAGTTGCAATTTGTTTTACTGAAAAAAAAAAAAATATAAAGAAAAATTGGTATGTGCAGGAAATGGGTTACGAGCAACGCGTGATTGCATTATATTATTTGTTTTTGATAGCTACATAAATGTAACTGTTATGCTCGTCCAATAGCACTCGCATGCGGTATTTTCAATTCAAGTCTTTTCCATTAAAAACCGGAATCTTGTACCAGAGATAACATAATACTCCGTATAAGGATGCGACAGCTAGAATAAAGAACCCGAACGCTTTTCCCATCGCCAGAGATCTGAAGCTGGAAGTACATAATTACATTTCGTTGCACGATAACAGTTCAAGTTTACACTGGACAATTCAATGATGGCAGACCTATTAATGCGGCACTACCTTCAATGCATCGCCATGCAATGCAACAGTTGTTTAACTTTCAACTTTTACGCATACAACGCATTCAATAACACTGTGCAACAGCGAATTTCACCCAAGGTCGAGACCAAGGGGAATGGATTCATGGTATTGAAATATCATATTTTGACAGGTTTCGTGCAAATCGGCGAAGGAATTAAAAAGTTATTAATGTTTAAAGTTTGTTTGAAGATAAAGGCTGCGACCTTTTTCCTGAATTGAGCATTTCACCTTTTTTGAATTTGTTGCCACGGAACGAATAAATAAATAATTTAATGAATGTGAACAAGTTAATTAATAAATAAACAAATGAACGAACCAAAACAACAATATCAAAATAAACAATAAAAACCAAAAAACAATAACAAAATAATTTGTTAATAACTTTTTATTTTTATAATGGAATTGTTTGAAATTTTGGATTATGACTCCTCTTAATGCCCTTTATATTTGCTATAAAGGGTTTCCTTGGGTGAAATTTTAAAATCGATTCTGTTCAACAGTGTAATCGGTCAAATTGGTTTTGTTTTTTTCTGTAAAAATATTATTAGGTCGGATTAACTCAGTAATATATAAAAAATGGATTTTGATGAGGGATTCAACACGAATTCAACATGAATTCAAATTTCAAAAAAGCATTTAAGTACCGACACGCTATGCATTTATGTGTCACATCGATATAATATAACGCATCGCAGTAAAACCCACTCAAGTATTGCAATGCAATGAAACGCAATTATGTACTTCCAGCTTGAGATTGCCTCCACCTTAGCAACATGCAACAAACATATTAGAATTTCCAGCTACACAAGGAGGCGAACGTGGTCATGGTTTTTAGTTCGAAATATAAAGGTTTCAATACTTGTTTAGTAAACGCGCGGAGTATTCGCCCGAAAATTGGAGAGCTGAACGAAATATTCATTAACTCTTCGGTGCATGCTTTATTCATCTGCGAAAGTTGGCTTAATTGTTTTATTCCTTCCTCTACTGTATCCATTGATGGTTACAAGTTATTCCGCAATGATCGCCAAGGACGCGTCGGCGGGGGGGTGGCCATTTACATACGCGATAATTTAAATTCTAAAATTGTCGGATTCTCCAAACAACCTGGAATTGAATTTCTTTGCGTCGAGGTTTCTAATGATGTCGACAAACTCCTCCTTGTCTGTGTGTATTCTCCCCCGGGTGTTTTTAATCCCACTAACGCTAGAGAGCTCATCGAAAGCATAGAGCACCTATCCGGTATCTACAAAAACATTCTGGTTGGAGGCGACTTCAACGTTAATTTAATAAAACAGACTGTCCTCCAAAGTACATTTAGGCACACTATGAATTCCCTCGGTTTATCTGCTATTAATGAACTTCCTACATATTTTAATTGTAGGACTCCCTCTCTGCTTGACTTATTTTTTACTAACGATACCACATCTCTACAGTACACAGCCAGAAGTGCTTAAGTGCAAAATATGCGTTTCGAGAAAATCGCCCTCAAAGATTTTTTTAGATACAGAATTGTGCACAAAACCACTTTTGCCGGTCGAATAACTCAACAACCACAGCTCAGTTTAAGATAATAATTATAGCAATGATTAAGACTAAAATACTGAATACAAAAATGCAATAAAGTCAAAATCGTCAAATTTGCACTTAGACACTTCTGGCTTTTTACTGTAGATCTATTATATTCCAAAACCAAATCTCTCCGCCAAGTTATTTGGATCATGATATTCTATTCGTGTCCCACAGCTTTAATGTAGACCCTCCGCCTTTGAAAAGGATTACTTTTCGCGATTTCTCCAATATCGACCGGGAACGTCTTTCTCAGAGATGTCTTTGTCTACCTTGGGTCAACGTCTTCACAGTGACCGACGTCGATGACAAAATTACAGAGTTTAATAGGTTATTCCTTGATTTGTACGATGAGTTTGTGCCTCTGAGGAGTAAAACTCTATCAGCTAAGTCTAAACCTTGGTTTACTGCAGAAATTAAGTCGCTCATAATTGAAAGGGAGTTTGCCTACCAGTGGTTCTTAAAAGTAAAAAGTGCAGTGGCAAAAAAATCTTTTAAACGCCTTCGGAATCTGGTCGTTGCAAAAATTAAGCAAGCGAAGCGTAATTTTTAGGCCCGAAAACTTGATCCGTCTCTTTCACTCAAAACTGTATGGAACAACTTGCGAAATTTGGGTGTCCACACTAAGAATGACGCCGCTGACTACACCCTTAGTCCTGAAAGCCTTAACCAATATTTTTTGGCTAACCAAACGACTGAGCAGGCCAACACCTCCAATACCTCCATTATAGCATCATCTGACAGCTTCTGTTTCCGATGCGTTGATTCCCTCGAAGTTTTCTCGGCCCTAAATTCAATTAAATCTATAGCCACTGGTAGTGATAATATTTCACCTAGGTTTCTGTAAATTCTATTACCATGTTTGTTGCCTATTATAACCCACATATTCAATACTTGCCTCACTGTATCAAAATTTCCCACTTCTTGGAAGCATGCATTAGTTACACCTATACCCAAGTGCTCTTCTCCCACTGCCCCCTCCGATTTCCGGCCTATTAGTATACTTCCATTTCTGGCTAAGGTTCTCGAAAAATTAATAGCGATTCAAATCCTTAACTTCTGTGAAAGACTTCAATTTATAAATGTATGGCAATCTGGTTTCCGAAAACATCATAGTTGCGAAACTGCACTCCTTAAAGTTACAAATGATATCCGCAGGTCTCTTGACGAGCATCAAGTTTGTTGTTTATTGTTGCTGGACTTTTCTAAAGCTTTTGACAGTGTCAACCACTCCCCGCTTCTGGAGAAACTTTCCTCTCAAGTCCGCTGTTCCCCGACTGCTCTTAAGCTTTTGCATAGCTTTTTATCCAACCGCTCTCAAATAGTTAAACTCGGCGAGTCTAGGTACACTATTGGTATGATTACCAATGGCGTTCCCCAGGGCTCTATTCTTGGGCCACTTTTATTCAGCGTTTTTATTAACGATCTTCCCTTAGCAATAAAACACTGTAAGGTTCATATGTATGCAGATGATGTCCAACTATATATTTCAGCGCCAAAAAGTCAAGTCCACACTTGTATGGAGAAGATTGCAGCCGACTTGCGCCGTGTCTACTGCTGGTCATCATTGTACTTACTACAATTAAACCCATTGAAATCACATTATATTCTGTTCTCTCATTCTCTTACCTCTTACCCTAACCTTCCAGTAATCTCCTTAAATGGAGTTCCTCTAGACCGCGTCGATAAAGTAAGAAATCTAGGAGTCATTCTTAATAGCAATATGACCTGTTGCGATCACATCAATTCTATTGTTGGCAAGACATATGGGCTCCTGGCAAAACTTAGATACCACTGTGGTTTGCTTAAAAGGACCGTTCGATTGAATTTGCTTAAAGCCTTACTTTTACCTCTTCTAATGCATGGCCTCTCAATTTTCCCCTCTCTCGATTTTTCTTGCGCTCGGAAGCTTGAAGTGGCCTTTAATGATTGCGTCCGTTTTGTGTATAAGCTGCGACGTTTTGACCATATTTCACCCTATTTAAATTCCGTTTTGGGCTGCTCCCTGAGTAACTATCGTGAGTATAGGCTTCTGCGCTTATTACATGATATATTACACCAACGCAAGCCTGCTTACCTTAATGAGTTCGTACAGCTCTCACAATCGCTTAGAAATAATAATTTGATAATCCCGCGTTTCCGTACTTTAATTGGACAACGTTCTTTCTTTGTCTTCGCAGCTATGTTATGGAACTCTCTACCAGTCCATATACAATGTATCGATTCAATGGGAGTTTTCAAGAAACGTCTTTGCGAGTTAATATCTTCTCGAAGCATGAATACATAATTAAGTATTATATAATTTTAAATTTATTTTTGTAATATATGTTTTTTTTTTTCTCTTTATTTCTCCTTTTATTTTTTTTTTTTTTATTTTTAATTTCAAATTTTTAATTTTTTTTTTATTTTGTTCATTCTTATATCTTATTAATTTTTTTTAAATGTTTCCATGTTTATAATTTTTCTTCCTTATGTTTAGTTAATTTACTTCAGTAAGATTCTAATCTTTGTACATAATTGGAAATAAATAATAATAATAATAATGGTCCGCAGCACAAGACATACGGTGAGCTTGTGGATAAGGAAGCTAGAATTTCAGGGGGCAGGGAAAGGAACTGACAACAGAATGTTTCTCGCAACATTGTCTACTTTCAAACGTTTGCCTCTAGCGCTACATTGAAGGATTTTCCTAACTATCTTAGAACATTCAGTGTATTTTTTTAATGACTGTCTGAGATTCACCATCAATTTCACTTGATTTCAAATTCTTGGTGAGAGGGTTTGCGATATTTTTAAAATAGGTACTTGGTTGAGGTTTTGGTTATGACTTTTTTTTATTTTTTGGCATTTCGGTATTGACTAGCTCGATTGATTTTAGAAACGAATTTAGGTAATTATTCTTTATTTTATTTTATCTGAATTTTCGCTATTGGCTTAAAATGTTCGGTTTTGGCTTTACGTAAGTCTTTTGTTGTAGGTATATTGTGGGTGTAGATTTTTGGACACATTTTTTTTATAAAAAATGCCACAAAGTCGCAGAACCTGAAGAGTTGTTTGCATCACAAGTTGCAAAGCACATAAACGTGCTCAGCCAAACTGAAATTCTTTCGATTTCCAAAATCTGGGACAAGTGCTTTTCATAAATGCTTGTAAAGTTAAATCCCCGCCCACGATAAAAAATCGTATGTCTGCTCAAAACAATTCGATCGTAATTGTTTTGGTAAAAATAAATTAAAAATAGATTCAATATCTTCCTTGTTATTTGTAAACTCTTCAATTAATGAAGATGAGGAAAGGCTTCATGGCAAGACAAATTTCAGGGAAAACGTATGACAGAAGGAAGTCTCGGACTTGCAATTACAGGATTTATCCGTTTTAGAGTCCACTTATCAACAGTTAAATATTGAGCCCGTAAATATATCCTGCAAACAATGTTTGGAGGATGAAAAAAAAGTATATTACAACCGGGTCATTCCATACCAAATCAACCAATGGTTTGGACCCCACCACCTCCGATTGTTATAATTTTTTTATATTTGTTCTTCTGGTGGAAACTAAAAAAAAAAGTTTTAACAAATTTTGAAATCTTTAAATTGATCTAGTTTTAAAAACTAGTTGACATAGAAAGCTGAAAGTAGCACCAATTTCTTCTGCTTTAATAAAGCTCTAATTTGATATACAACATATTATTATTAGTAAGAATAAAACTTTTTCCGTCATTTTGAAAATTTTGTTTTTGGAATATCTCAAAATAACGTTTTTTCAAATTTTTGAAAAAATTATATTTTGTACATACACTCTTAACCCATTAATCCCCAAAGTTGCGTAAACGAAACATTTCACCAACAAAATTTTTACTAAAATTTTTTTTTCCGTAAATCCCAACGTTGCGTATACGAAACATTTTGTTACAAAAAACACGAAAATGTTTAATTTTTTGTAACTCAATAAATAGTTATTTAAACATATGTTTAGTTATAAAAAGCAATAAAAATATCTAATTAGTTTTATTTTCTACCCTTGGGAACTAATGGGTTAACGTAGATATAATGCCAAAATTTAGGATGGGACGACATTGGGATCATATAGAAATAAATTTTTTTAGGTTACTTGAAAAATTGAACGTTCAATGAACGCAATATAAAAAAAAACATTTAGCTGCGGAAGAGCTGATGCCAACCGCTAATAATGTCGCCATTTACTAATTTGGGTATGGCGAATTCAATAGAAATAAAGTCAACCCTCTAACTTGATCGAAAACTTCCCCCAGGACCACCCTTATTACTAAAATTAAATGTTTCACGATTGCTTAAGAAAACACTCCCAAAATTTGATACGGATACGGAGTATTATGTTATCTCTGCTTGTACCTTTCCTCTTTTTTGCTCGTTTTTACGTTTCAACTATTTCAACATTTTTTTTTAAGTTCCTTCCGAACACTTTACATAATGAGCAACTACGCTCTGCTGCCCTATGTAAAGTCGGACTTTTATGTAAAATAATATTCCGAGTTTTAAGAGTTCTTAATTTCACAAAAGTCGTAAGAGAACTGGGTTTTATAGGACAGTACAATAAATATGTGGGTAACAAAATATAAAAACACAATAGTTCTTTCGTTAAGTTAAAATACTACAGGAGAGTTGCCAATTACATATTGTTCAATTAGAGGCTCACAATCACAAATCGATATCATTAATAAGGATGAACCATTCAACCACTCAAAAGGGTTCTTTGCTGATCTAATGGAAACATACATGAGTGTTTTTTCTATAACTTGAAATGTTATAAAGACGAAACTAACTACACATTTCATTGAATTAACTTGTACAACAATATATAAAAATATTCTATAAAAAGCCTGCAGAAAACTTGGAGTAATTCGCAACTCTCTAGTGAAAGGTTCCATTAACCCCGAAATAGCAAAAAGTGGTCTTTTTCATTCACATATCAATTTTTCCACAACACAATTGTACAAGTGCTGGCCCAAAAATTTTCAAGGAATAATAATGCCACCAAGAATGCTTAGTTTTCAATTGTCAAAAAATTATTATATAGAAAATATTTTTTAATCTAACATGAATCTAAAGAATTCTAATTTCGAGCAACTTCAGCAAGATCGGATCCGCGTTCAAAATTTAGCCAGACAGGGAAATTGGACGGAGGTCTTCCTAGCACTTGGGATCGATCCAAATAGCACCACCGAGCTGCTCTCGTACAAAAGTATAATAATGGCGCGCATTATTAAATATTTTCATAATTAATCATTTCGCATTCTTGATGCTGTTGCAGAAGTGAAAGACGAAAGCAGCTGGGGGAAAAATAGATTTTTGTTTATTGAAGGAGCAAAAGTTGCTCTCAGTATCTTGAGCTTGGTCGACTGGATTCTGTTTCTATCAGTTATTTGGTATCTTTTGAAAATATTGTATTTTTATATTGGGAACAAGATATTAATGATTCACGAGAGAATTAAGATTACTCGGCTAATTGATGAGAAGAAACCAGTCAAGAAGGCACCATATACTAAAGGGAAAAAGGAGCTGCGAACAAGAAGTTCTGGCGTTGAACTCTTACCAACGAAAATTCCCAAGATGTCAAGGATCAGACTGAATAAACGTTTATTACCAGAAAAATGTTCAATTATGTCTCGTTCGTTGTGATTTGTTCTGTGGTTATTTAATTTAAATAAAACAAGAGGAACTTGGTCATGATTCATTTAAAGTATTTTGTGATTGAGCCCATTTTTTTCTTGCATATTTGTGGATGATGTTTAAAAGTTTCACGGAAACAAAAATCTGATTTCCTAAGAAATATAAATATGAAAAGATTTGATTTGCAGTCCGTTGTTTGTAAATCCATTTTCAGTGAAATTGTGGGTGTTATATTTGTAAACTTTTTGTCAAGCTAATCATCAAAAAATTGCAATTTACATCAAAATTTTTGCATTCACGTTGGTCGGCTTTAGGACTTGCAATTCTTGACCAGACAAACAAAATTAAATCCAGCGAAGCTTTCATTTTTCGGTGGAAGTATGTAAGGAATGTTTGGATGAAAATATTTTACTGGTTTCCAAAGTTATTTGGGCCTTTCTCTACTAACTGGAAACTTGTCTATTGACAGTTGTCCCAACCCTATTTTTCTAGAAAATTAAAAATGTAGTATGTTAAGTCGATAGATAGTTATAATATAAATATATATAAACAAGAAACCATTGTAATTTTCCCTTATTTTTCGAATTATAGGCAATTTTGTCCTCTGTATTATAAATTTCAGTCCTCTGTGTTATAAATTTCCAGAGGACTGTTGCACAGAGGACTGTTATTTTTACGTAAAAAATGTCATACCACGTATCAGTTTAAATATTACTTCATAAAACAGAAACAACTATAAATTATCACACTGAGCAATTTTTTTGTTAAATAAATATAATTATAACACATAAAACACCGTAAAATAGACTTACCAGAGGACTGTTCACTTAACACTACAGAGACGTGGCTACCACACAGACGCGGAGTTGTCACTGCGCAAAATGGCGGCGACTTGTTTAGCATGGCGACCGAACAAACTTCACACTGTTAACGTTCAGTTTCAAGGGAAATGTAAGCACAATAGTGTCTAATATTTTTGTGGCGCGATATTCAAATTGTGACAGAGGACTGTTCAAAAATGTAATGGACAAAATTCAAACACTAGTTTTTAGTACTAAAAAATTCTCTAAAATTATAATTGTTTTTTGTTCACATGCATTCAATATTCTTTATGTTTATAGAGTTATAAGATTTTACATTTTTAAATAGAACTAATAAAAACCGAACCGAATCATACTCGATCCTGAATTAGGACATAACAGAGGACTGTTTTTAGTGGCTTTTAAACCGAATTTATGAAATGATTCTGATTCTAAATATTGATTAAGCTTGTCTCCTTAAATAACAGGTTATATATTATGCGTTTTAATGAATAAAACTATTCATTTATATAGTCAAAGTAAAAAAAATTGCTTGGACCATGATTTTCCTGTTAGTAGATAAAGGCCCATTTACATAGTATTTCCAACGCATTCTAAAATTGTCATCGCGTTGCGACCTAAGGCTCCGCGGAAAGTTTATGGAAATGTCAACTTCCAACTTTTAAAAACGGACGGAACGGATTGGTTCTGTTTGAGCCTCTGCATTCAGTTATTGGGTGCATCCAACGCACTCAGAGGAAAAGCCGCTTAGCTGAACTGCACAGTTAGTCCAGGAGAAATAGCGAAAAAGTTGAAATAAATCTACCCTGCGATTTGTTGACGCTATAATTAAGAGAAAAATCGTAGGAATTCAATGAATGTGTTTTGGATAAAATTGGTCCAGGGGAACAGGTGGTAAAATCTTGATAAAAGTAGCGAAAACACGTTTTTTCACCTTTTGGGTACGAAAAGGATGTTGTTTTGGAAAGCAAAAAATACTACATAATAGTGCTTAAAAAGACGAAAATTATGAGTTTTGGACCATTGATATCGGTCAACAGGTTTTTGCAGAAAAATTCAAAAACCATTAAAAATTTCCGTTTTTTGACATTTAATTATAGGGAGTGTAATTATTGTAGAACCTTGTGTCAGGGCTAAAATTGTGGCCACTGATGATGCCTACCTACAATAAAAATTTCATGAAAAAATAATGGTAACTTTTCGAGTAAATCTCGAAAATGTAAAAACACCTGTTTCACAAAAAAAGGTTGAACAAGGCCAACAGTGGTCCTAGAAATTTTTTGAATGACATTTTGGCTCGCAAAGGGTTGCTCTACAACCCCATTTTCATGAAATATATGTAAGGTTTGATTTAACACCTTAAAAACCCGTTTGAAAACCACCCTTTTTCCAGTTTTTTTGAATAAAAAGCTTTTCTTTTGAGTTTTCTTCATGAGCTCTTTGAGCTTTTTCTTAAAAACACAGAAAAACTGCGGTTTTTTAACACTATAATTAAGAGAAAAATCGTAGGAATTATATGAATATATTTCGAATAAAATCGGACCTGTAGAATAGGTGAAAAACAAATTAATAAAACTGTCGAAGAACGATTTTCAAGAAAAAGCTCAAAAGTAAAGTTTTTAATTCAAAAAACTGGAAAAAGGGTGGGTTTCAAACGGGGTTTTAAGGTGTTAAATCAAACCTTACATACATTTCATGAAAATGGGGTTGTAGAGCAACCCTTTGCGAGCCAAAATGTCAATCAAAAAATTTCTAGGACCACTGTTGGCCTTGTTCAACCTTTTTTAGTGAAACAGGTGTTTTTACATTTTTGAGATTTACTCGAAAAGTTACCATTATTTTTTCATGAAATTTTTATTGTAGGTAGGCATCATCAGTGGCCACAATTTTAGCCCTGACACAAGGTTCTACAATAATTACACTCCCTATAATTAAATGTCAAAAAACGGAAATTTTTAATGGTTTTTGAATTTTTCTGCAAAAACCTGTTGACCGATATCAATGGTCCAAAACTCATAATTTTCGTCTTTTTAAGCACTATTATGTAGTATTTTTTGCTTTCCAAAACAACATCCTTTTCGTACCCAAAAGGTGAAAAAACGTGTTTTCGCTACTTTTATCAAGATTTTACCACCTGTTCCCCTGGACCAATTTTATCCAAAACACATTCATTGAATTCCTACGATTTTTCTCTTAATTGAAGGGTTGTAAGTCTAAAGAGTCTAAGTGCCAAAAAATCAAAAGTCAATATTTTTACGAAAATACAATCTACGTGGCAAGCCAAATAATATCCAAATGGGTCAAGGTGCCTGTTTCTTTTAAAATTTTACTTACACACAAAAAAAATTGTGGCGGGCCGTAAGTGCCAACGTGTTTTTTATTATGTTTTTTGTTATATCTCCAAATAATAAAATTGGCACTTAGACCCTTTAGACTTACAACCCTTCAATTATAGCGTCAACAAATCGCAGGGTAGATTTATTTCAACTTTTAAATACTTTTTCTCTATCTCTCCTGGACTAAGTGTAAAAAGGAACTCAGCGATGTGTGTCGGCTGGATGGGATAGCTGAGATGGAATTTATTTTAACAATTAAATTTTTTTTATTAATATTATAAACGCGAATTTTTGTATGGATGTTTGCTACACTTTCACGCAAAAAATACTGAATGGATTTTAATGATTTCTTTTTCTTACTTCTCATCCAGCGCGTTACTCCGTCGATGTTGATTCACCTCTCGGCAACTCGGACCACCGTCTAGTCAGTACTAACTTCCCCTTCAAATTTCCCACCCATCCCAAACCAGTTAAGAGACCTGTATGGCATTATGGGAAGGCCAATTGGCTGGGGCTTATTATTTTTTTCCAATCCACTGACTGGGACCTATGCTTCGGAAATAAAAACGTTAAATCTGCCGCTATCCGTATCACCAGAATCATACAGGCAGGAATGTATTTGTTCATTCCCCATTCTACTAAATCTGTGAACTCTAGGCCCAACAGATGGTTTAATCGGGAGTATATGAACACAATCAAAACTAAAGAAACCACCTTCCGAGTGTACAAGAGTGTCCGGAGTGAATCCATCCGTTTGGAGTGAATACAACTAAGAAATTCCTTCTGCAAAGCCACCATCAGGAAATTCAAAACCTTTTTGGACAAGCTGACGACTGGTAGCAAAAACTTCTGCTCCTTGGAAAGTTCCATCAAGAACAACCCCTTTCTTTATCCATAATGAGAAGGTGATAACAGACAGCAAATCTCGCGCAGACAGTGCCTCACCTCGGGCTAAACCTCTGCTCACACTTTTTGCCCTATCATACTTCTGCGGAGTTTATCCCGACTCTTGGAAACTTGCCCATGTTCAGACCATACCAAAAAAAGGTGACTCCAGTAATCCCACCAACTACCACCCAATAGCAATTACTTCTATTCTCTCCAAAACCACGTAGACCATAATCAACAAAAAACTTATGGGATATCTCGAATGCAACCTACTCATAAACGACAGACAGTATGGCTTCCGACAAAAAAATCCATTGGTGATCTTTTAGTTTGTCTTACAGAACACCTCAGCCGAAGTCTGCATGGATATGGTGAGTCTAGTCTGGTTGCTCTGGACATCTCCAAGGCTTTGGATAGAGTTTGGAGTCCTGCAAGCTAAACTCTAAGATATTGGAGTCAACTCATTTCTACAGAAGTGGATCGAGAGTTTCCTTTTTGCCGTTCAATCAAGGTAATATTCGATGGTGTCAAATGCGCATCCCACCCGATCTCTGCGGGGGTCCCCAGGGGTTCATTTTATCATCTGAGCTATTCATTGTTATTCCGCCTCATTCTTGTTTTCAATTGGAAATATTTACCAATCGGAAATGAGTTCCGAACGGAACCTTGGTCAGTATTTCTGCTTTCAAACGAAGAATTCCAGTTTCGAACTTGGAAAGCAGCTGCCAAATGTAAATGTCAATTTTTCAATTCAATTCATTTATTCGACTTATGTTCACATTTACATAGTGTTATCTTCTAATAACTAATACAAGTGTAATTTATGGACTGTAAATGTATTGTCCATTTGACTATAATATATGTATTTGAGAAATTGCCGAGCTTTGTGCGATAAGAGTTTAGCTCTGCACAATTGCGACCGTTGTGCTTAATACAATATTGGTCCTCAAGGGCTACGCTACCTTAAAAACTAAGATATAAAATAAGTGTGTATACAATATATACAACTACTAACTAAACTAATTTTATTTAAGACAAGTTAGATGAGTCTAACAAAATATAAACTCATTTAAGTCGTCTTAGTTCATTATCTAGATTAGGAAAAAAATGTAGATTTTAAACTTAATATTAACATAGCTATATTTTTGAACCTGATTGCCACAATTATTTTAAGTGTACGAATATATTTCGCTTAAACCTTCAACTTATTTTAAGTATAGCCATTCGGAATTATCTCCATTACGCAATTAATCCTGTTTTACATTTGTATTGATGATATACGCCATCATGGACGACGCCATCCTGCAACCTCACAGCCCATTCTTGTTTCCAGAACATCTTCAAATATTGTACGAATCCAGTGATCCATGACTATTTTCCTTTTTTGTTTGATCAGATACCATCGGTAGCGATCCAAATTCATTTATATTAAAGTTCCTTGTGATATTATATATTAATGAGTTAAGAGGTGGTCCCCCATTTCTTATAAAATCCCTTGTTTATTTCTTTAGGTATATTTTAGTCCATTATTAGCATTAGGCTTTTACTAACACTTCACTGATTAATAATTAATATTATTTAAAATAACTCACAATAAATAAATTATTTGGCTTACAAGCCTCCATTTTAATTTGATTTTGCGGCGCAGCCGCAGCTGCACGTCCGCCTCGTACCGTGTCCGCACCTGATAGACCCAAATGTAAATGTCAAAAGTTATTGAAAAGTCAAGACTTGTGTTTGAAAGTGAAATAAAAAAAATTAAAATTATGGATGTGAGTGGTTTTTTAATTCTTCTGGAGGAAGAGGAACAAAATGAAACTAAATGGATCCTGAAACGCTACAGGAAGTCTTTGAGGGATCATAGCAGATTGCAGATTGCATTGGAGATGGACGAGGCAGTGTAATATAAAATATTTAATGCAAACAACAAGCATAATGTTTTTAGATTCCAGCAATAAGAATAAGAAATAATATTTTAAACGATTTACAAAACTTTAATTTGTAATTAAAATTAATTAATTCAAAAACAAAAATTCTATTTCATTAAAAAAACACTTTTTCTTCATATATTTGTCTTTAAATGCTAAAACTGGCCTTTTGGGGAAATTGCAGGCAACTTTGACCTGAAAATTGTCACTTGTTTTTTTTTCGACATAAGCTTAGGAGAAAAGAGTGCTAAAAAAGTACGAAATAGCGCCAATTTTAGTATTAAAATTGCTTATATCTTCGAAAGTAAAGGCCGTAGCATAAAAATTCTCTGGACATTATTCATAGGAAACACTCCAAGCTTTCTGATTCTGGGAAAAAAAACATTAGTTGACTATGAATATTTTGGAGAAAAAGGTGGTTGAAATTGAAATTCTGCGTACACTGATACCTTATTCATGAAGATATGTGATGGCGTTACAAAAATACAGGGTTAATTAGTCATTTTGCCCGAATAAAAAAATAGCATTATTAACACCTTAGCCACAGTTACGGGATATAACAACTATACAGAAATTCAATACTTATTATAGCCGATAATCTGAGATACTTTTCTTTTGCGCCGGGCCTGGGGTAATTTTGTATGGGCTGTGACCCACCTCCTTTCATGAAGCGCCTACTTCGATGCTTAAAAATTTCAAAATTAAACGGAAGTTAAGTGTTATTTTTTACACTGTTACACGAAATCCTCGCTAGAAAATAATAAATATGTTTCTAAAAAATCAATTATTTGTTATAAATTTGCTCTCATTACTTTCCTGTTGTTTTTATTTTTAAATTACATCTTTCCGACCCCCGAAAGTATGGAAGATGCAAATTAAGAAATTTCCCAAAACCTCGATAGAAACCCCGATAAAACCTGGGTTTTGAGATTTGTATGGGGAGAATCTATATAGTTCATTAAAAAAACACGGCTTATACATATATGAACATCAACTTGGTCTCATTTTATTAGTATTAAAAATGCACTGCGCACTCTATACAGCCGCAGTGCATTTTTCAGAAAATTCTGCTTGAAAATATCAAATTAAAAAACACATTGTTGAAAAAATTAAAATAAAGAAGAAGAAAATTTTTTTTTAATAATTTTTATTTTTTTGGAGGCGTTGGGGCGCCGATGATTTGTTTGGTATGGCAGCTGCCATACCTGCCATACCCGTGTGCACGCCAGTGATTGGAGTATCTGCCATTTTACAGTTTAACATACCAAATTTCTTTAACAATTTTTCAATGTACTGCTCTTGGTCTAATTAAATAACATTCAATTTTTTATCAATAGTAATTCGCATTCCCAAACCTTTTTTTTTCACCTAAATCTTTTATTTTGAAATTTTTATCCAATATTTCTATTAAATTACTAGTTTCAGTGGCATTATTCGAAAATACGAAAAAATCGTCCACATATAATGCAATGATCAGCTTTACATTTTCATTTATTTTTGTATATAAGCAAGGCTCTAACTCAGATCTTATAAATCCTAAATTATTCAAACAAAAGTCAACCTTCTCATACCATGCACGAGAAGATTGCTTGAGTCCATAAATTGCCTTTTTTAACAACAAAACTTTATTACCACAATTGTTAATTTTACTATAACCTTCAGGCATTTCCATAAAAATATTTTCTTTTAAATGGCCATTGAGAAATGCTGTAGTGACATCCAAGTGACTTATATTAAATCCTAACTTAACTGATAAAACAAATAATAGTCTTAAGGTTGAATGTCTCACAACAGGGGAGAATGTTTCTTCATAATCAACACCTGGTACTTGCGTATAACCTTTTGCCACTAGCCTGGCTCTAAAACGCACATTATTGTCCACATCACGCTTCTTTTTAAAAACCCACTTACATTTTACTAGTGTTCCACTCTCCGACGCATTCACTAATTCCCATGCTGCGTTTTCTTCGAATGATCTCAATTCTTCTTTGATTGCTTTTCTCCAATTTTCTCGATCAGGTCCATTCATCGCTTCATTAAATGTTAGAGAATCTTGCTCCAAAACATGTTCATTAGCGACCATCATATTTAGAAAGCCAAACCTTTCTGGTGGACGTCTAACTCTTTTCTCTTTCATTTCGAGTGGTATGTTTTCTTCACTTTGTTTTTCTGTCACCGTAGGTTGTATAGCATCTTCGGGGATATCTTGGCATTCTAGAAATTCTCTTTCTTCTTCCGAAGAACTTTGTCCTTCTTCTCCGAACTCTGGGCTGTCCCTCACTGAAGCTGTATCTAATGCCATATCTTTACCGTTTTCTACATACATCTGGGCGTCCAACTTATTGTTGCAGTAATCTTCATCTAACTTTTCCATTACAACGACGTTTCTACTTGTTGTTATCATACCATTGCTGGGATTAAACACTCTGTATCCCTTTACATTGTCTTGATAGCCTATGAGTATATGCTCTGTAGCTTTCTTGTCCCATTTAAGTCTCTTTTCCTTGGGAACGTGAACCATAATTTTACTACCAAAAATACGAATATGTTCTAAATTTGGTTTCTGCCCTGTCCACATTTCATAAGGTGTTTTGTTATGTAATCCTAAACAAATAGATCGGTTCCTCAAATATACCGCAGTATGTGAAGCCTCTGCCCAGAATCTTTTTGTTAGCTCGGCATCAAAAAGCAAGCATCTAGCTTTTTCTACGATTGTACGGTTTAATCGTTCACATAAACCATTTTGTTCTGGGGTATAGGGGTTGGTTCTCTGGTGTACAATTCCACTACTTTTCAGGAAACCATTAAAAGCATTATTGCAGAATTCTTTGCCGTTATCTGTTCTTAATACTTTGATTTTCCTGTCTTTTTGGTTTTCTACAATGCTCTTAAATTCTCTAAAATAATTCAATGTTTCATCTTTACTTTTTAAAAAATAGATAAATAGCATGCGACTATAATCATCCACGAAAGTTAAAAAATACCTTGAACCACCAATTGATTTCGTTTCCATGGGTCCACAAATATCGGCGTGTATCACATCTAAGACTTCTGAGCTCCTTGTACCTATATGATTGAAAGGTAACCTTGCAGATTTTCCCTCACAACAAACTTTGCATGTTGTCATGTCAATGTTACTCTCACTAGGAAAATTTATACCTACAACAGCTCCATTTTTCATTAAATTGAGATCTTTGTTGTTGATATGCGCCATCCGCCTATGCCAAGTTCTGCTATCAACTGCTGCCTCTAGCACTGGACTAGAATTGGTATTATCACTCAATTTTAACCTGTAAATGCCATTCTCCAATGCCGCTGTAGCAACTAACTCATTACACTGGTTAAATACACAGCATCCATTTGTTTTAAACGATATTCTGTTTCCACTGTTAATTATTTGGCTAACAGACAATAGGTTAGTTGCCAAATCGGGTACATACAATACATTCTTTACAAGCACATCGCACTTTTTTCCATTTAATAAAGTCGTAATTTGTACCTCGCCACAACTTTCAACCTGAAGTTCTTTGTTATTCGCCACCGTAATATTCGTAATCTATGGATTATCTGACACGTTTATCAACCAATCTTTGTTACAAGTCAGGTGTAAAATTGTCCCTGAGTCAATGTACCAGTCTCGTTTATGGAAGGCGCCATTTAAAAACGCTGCTGTAAATGCATTCATTTGTACAGTTTTCTGACTTGGTTGCACTTTATACGGACATTTATTCTTAAAATGACCAATTTTTTTTACAATTGTAACAAGTAATTATTTTTTCATTTGTCGATTTGACATTTGACGTACTCAATGGTTTTTTTTCTTTGTGTGACAAGTTACTTTTGTTCCACGAATGAAAGTTGCCATGTTTTCGTTGGATGTGTTTAGCAGCAAACGCAGTTTCTGTCCCGCTCTCACTTCCTCCGCTAACCTCCAAATCCAACAATTTTGTTTTAATCGCATCTGCCGTTATGTTTATTCCCGAATGTTCGATCGCCATTATCATTGGCGAATATTTTTCTGGTAATCCGGCCAAAAGCAATGAACCTATCCACTCATCATTAATGTTGAAACCAGTTCCACTGAGTTTTTGCGATGTTTCTATGATTTGAGTAACATAACTTGTCATAGATTCGCAGTTTTCTAGTCTTATAGAGATGAGGTTTCGAAGTAGACTTATTCTGCGAGTAAATCCAGAATCGTCAAACATATTTTTTAATTTATCCCATAACAGTTTAGTCGAACTCAATCCTTTAATGTGGACGTATAACGACGGATCTATGGTCATAATCAATTTTGCCTTCATCTTTGCATCGTTTGAAGCGTTGGTGCCTTCAGAATCCGCTAAAACCTCTTGCTTAATATTATCTTCCAATCCTTCTAAGATGAGATAATTTTCTGCGGCAAATGCCCATTCGTCGTAATTTTCCCGACCACGCAACTTGGAGACATTAACTAATAAATTTGCAGCCATTCTTGCGCAACACAATGTAAATTATACCGCTTAATTTTTATTAAAATTCGGGACTGGGCCCATAACCTATTAAAACACATTGGTTGTTCAGCACAGACTGACATTTATTTCAGTGCTACCATATTTTGATATTTACAACAATTGTAAATGACCTACTTTCAATCCCCTTCAACTCACTTCTCAGCTTTGCCGATGACGATACCCTGCGTTACTCTTACAGCTTCGATACAAGAAGACATGTGCCAGACCCTATCTTGATGACTGTAAACAAATGTCTACTCTCTCTCTCTCTCTAGCTACATTAAACTCAATTTAGAGTGGGGAAGTAAGAATCGTGTCGAATTCAACCGCAAGAAAACCTAGTACTGGTTTATTTAAAAGAAACAGCTCAAAACCTATCCATCCGTGACAGTGGGTGAAGTTTAACTAATAGCCGACCCATCCCTACACATACAGATTTGGCGTGACATTAGCCAAAGAATGACCACATGCTTCAAATCACCAAACAAGCTTCCCAGTGCTTGGGATTACTTAAGAGGTGCAAGTTCCTCCTCCAGCCATCGATTCGTGCTGTTATTTATAATAAATATAGCGTACAATGTAGTCAACCAGTTGTGGGAACCATATTTACGAAGTAACAGAAATGTTACTTTGACAATTATTTTACGAGCCTTGATGTTTCAAAATCCTTAGCTCAAAATGGCTTTACAGAAGTTGGAACTATGAGAAAAAAACATGCTGTTATTTTGTTGTCTACAATGCATTATAGTAAAGAAGTAGATCCAAACAATAAGGCCAAATCTATATAAATATAATTGGAGTGTCTATCTGTGATTTCAAAATAATTGTGTTTTTTCAATTTCATATGTTTATTTACATGGTTTTAAAAAGAAATCACACATCATTGTCTGTCTGTATGTCTGTCTGTCTGTTTGTCTGGGCTAATCTCTGAAACGGCTAAGCCGATTGGGATGGGACTTTCACTGGAAGATTCAGTATTGGGGCGGGCATGCTTTAGGCTATTTTTATACACTATATATTAGCTCTACCTGTATGTATGTATGGAAGTATGTATGTTTCTTGAAAATTGATTCTGACCCACTTCCATATAACCGATCAGCTTCAAATTTTGCACACACATACAGTTCACGGGACAATGCCATCTGACCATTTTGTAAAAACATCAAGATGGCCGTTTCAAGATGGCAGCGAATTTCGCAATTGTGCTTGCCGACCGCCGACATGGGTATCAAATGAAAGGAATTGATAAGTATAATATAACTTTCTATTTGGTATCATTCCAAATTCCAAATGGCGGCCAGAACAAAATGGCAGCC
Organism: Thereva unica; assembly: GCA_949987705.1. Taxonomy (NCBI): domain Eukaryota; kingdom Metazoa; phylum Arthropoda; class Insecta; order Diptera; family Therevidae; genus Thereva; species Thereva unica. The sequence continues at coordinate 95,963,400 of OX465282.1, read as the reverse complement.
AACACAAAATTGCGGATTACGTTTTTATTTACATCGCGTTCAATATGGGTATCAAATGAAAGGATATGACAAGTAGAATACTATTAGCTGGGTGGCGTAATTCCAAATTCAAAATGGCAGCCAACACAAAATGGCGGACTACCTTTTTCTACAACGCTCTCGATATGGATACCAAATAAAAGTGTATGATGAGTATAGTACAGAAAGCTGGATGACCTCATTTTAAATATCGGTCACCACAAAATAGCGGAAGACATATAATAAACCAAAAGGTAGAAAACGAAAAATATAGTTTAAAAAACTTAAAAATATGCTTTTATTTAAAAATTAACTAAAAAGTAAAAAATAATGTTGAACGTAAACTTTTTTCTGCTCCAGCAAGTATATATATATATATAATATATGGAGAGCTAGCGAAAAGTTCAAGTGTTAATAAAATAAGAATATAGGTAAAGTCTCACGTTTTTTTACATTTCGAAAGGTAGGTTGTTTGACCAATATGAGATCAAGACAGTAGCAGGGATGGCTGCAACTTTTATCACATTAGGAAAAACAGCTCATTCTATGTTTAAGATACCGATCGAAGAAGATCATATGGAATATCCTGCGCGGAACAAATCTAAAAACCTGCGTGGAACAAATCTAAAGTTTTACAAGACTGCATGATGGTTGTATGGGAATGGGATGAATGTACCATGGCAAATATAGTATCTATTAACAGAACACCGCGAGATTTAAGATGTAAAAACCAATTATTTAGGGGAGTAACTGTTATATTGGCATAGATTTTGGGCAAATGTTGCCGGCTGTCCGGGCAGATATGTGGGCCGATGATATTGATCACTCATTTAGGGACAGATTGAAAAACGTCATTTAAAGCAAAAGATGAGAGCACATTCAGAAAAGTCAGAATGCAGTACTATCCTCCTCAACATAGGATATAGAAAATGTTCTGAGATTAATGAGAATCTTGACAGTGAGTTGCTGGATGTTGTTTGAAAGTTCGTAATAGACGCGATAATTTTGATGAGCGACATTTATGACTATTTCGAAAATATCAACTCAACTAAGTCGACTCAATTCAGTAATGCCACAAACGTAGCAGCAACTTCCCTTTTTAGGATCAAATCAGTAGTGTCGTGTTATAATGTTGGCAATCGTTGTCTCAAGCCATGTTCGCCATGGGGCAAGTTCAGGATGCCAATTATCTAGGAATGTCAAAATCGACGCGCGCAAGACCTATTCTGAATATAATTGGCTTGGTATCTGTTGCGCACGTAGTACAAAAGCTTTCCGATAGGTGATGATTAACCTCTACAGCTTTTGATGTCCCCAAAATCATGATTTGCAGATTTGTTCTTTGTTTCATTATACCCTTTCCTTATCTCGGACTATGCACACATAATTTTGTTTTATTAAAAGGCGTTGCACGCGGGTTTTTGCTAGTCTGAAATAAATTTGTACAAAACTCCACGAAGGGTGTTGATACGCTTGATCAGATGGTTCATGAATATACAGTTCGACGTAAAACAAACCGAAGGCCTGCTGTATTTTTTTAAAAAAATTTATAGATGTTGTTGGCATTGCATCACTAATTATATGGAAAAACTTATATCCTAATAGGAATGAAGAAAAAAAGAATACGCAAAGAAACCTTTTTAAGAGAAACCGCCATTGAGTTGGTAACACCTCATTTCCGGAGACGAAATAAGACAGAGCTGCCGATTTATCACTTTATCACTTTTTAAGAGAAACCGCCATTGAGTTGGTAACACCTCATTTCCGGAGACGAAATAAGACAGAGCTGCCGATTTATCACTTAGCAGCAATTAGACGTGGTAGGAGGATCAGATCAAGCAGCTGGTCAATCAACTGAACCTGTTACGAAATGAAAGAAGCGTTGTCACATCTGTCCTTCGGAAAAGTGCTCTGTAAAAAAATCATTTGTAAAAACTGTACATAATACTAATAAAGTCAATTAATGTGTCGATTAGACATTACTGGTCAGTTACGTTACAAATGCATACTGTGTAGTTAATAGTATATTGTACTAGTATATTGTAAGCCAATAGTATGGCGAGCGCCAAAACAATTGGGAATCTCTAGTGAGTGTCTCAAATCCCACAACGAAAGAACATTCGTAAAGAAAAATGTTTGGTCTTCTGGTAATAACAAATGACCCGGAACACAAAATAGTATGAAAAAACTGCTTAAATAATAGAATGTATGATACTAATTATTCGATTTTTAAAAAAAAAATTTTGGAACATGTTAGTAACATCGAAAACTTTCCGAAATGGACATTTTCTACCCTTTGCAACCACCGCTACGTAAGTTATCGGCCATTTTGTGAAAAATTTACCATTTTGGTTGTTCTTTCTAAATATAGCTTCGTATATCTCGGTATGTGTAGGTCCGAAAAAAGCGAAAAAATAAAGGCTGTTCGTTATGATATTGGCTATCAGCGGTTACAATATTTATCCGCACACATAACCTCAAAAAAAAACCTTAACAGACTGCTAAATTTTATTTTCTTTGTTATAACTTTGGATTTTTCAGTGAACTTTCATGGATTTTTCAGAAATTATACTTTGTGAACAATAACTGGTTAAAATTTTAAGTCAGAATACATATCTTATACAAGTCCCAAAAATTGACTCAAATTTGAAAATTGATTGGCCAATTATTTTTGTGCATCGCATCGTATGAGGTTCTTTTTGAAGTAAAACTTCTTTAGGGAAATTTACATTAGAGTGAATCAATTTCATTCGTATAACGCGTAACGCTCTACATTGAAAAATCGTCAGAACTTTCGTATAACGACGGTAAATGGGGTGGACGGGGTACAAGAGACGAAGAAACTCGGGGCTGTGTGTGCAACAGTTAAAATACACTTTGCCTTACTGCATAGATTTTCTGGGATGTTAGCTACGTTGTCGCACAGACTTTGCTTTATCTCATTATATGAATACAAATTTATGTAGAGGTGAATTATTTGAGATTTTTCTTGTGGTTTGGTCACTGGCCAAGCTTATGCCGCGGACACTTTGGAGTTGACTGACATGTTGGAAGCGGCATATACGACAAGGATTTTCGGCGCATAGTCCATTCAAAACGCGGGGGGGGGGGGTGTTCCAAAATAACACCGTTAAGAAATTCGAACCCTAAAGGTTTTTGAGGTCGCTGATCACGAAAATCGAGGTCCCGCGGTCCTAAAATTAGGGCGTCACCCCTAAAAATGCAAAAAACACCCCTTTTTAGGGGGTTTTCGCGATTATTTCAGTAATAATGAAAACTAATGCGATGAAATGCACTTTTTTTAATATTTATTGGCGAAGGGGGTTGATTTATACTAAATTAAGGCGAACTTAATGGTAAGGGGTACTCCTAAAGGGTTGAAAGTACCCCTAAATTGGCGAAAAATGGTAAAAATTGTAAAAAAAAAATTTTCCCAAGTTTATGCTTCAAATTCGATTGTGGGCGTACTGTCAGGCAAAAAGAAAGTATTTTCAACCCTTAAGGGGTTAAAACTTTTTGCACGCTTCAATTGATAAAACCGAAGCTGTTAAAACCGTATGTCCAGTGGTTTGGGTGCTTAGAATACCATAAGGGAGTGGTGAATTAAATGTGTGAGGTGCTGTTATTTTAAATTGGCACCAACTTCCCCTTTGGTGAGATGTGCTGGCCTTTCCCCTTTTTAACTTAAAATTTTTTTAACTTGCACAAATCGACGAATCGTTTATGTCAAAACATTACACTGTTGTGAAAATCGTTCCCGATATGTTTTTTGGTCGCTAATTACGAAAATCGGGGTCCCACAGTCTTAAAATGTGCATGTCACCTTTAAATATGCTTAAAAACCCTTTTTTAAGGGTTTTCGCGATAATTTTAATTATAATCAAAAACAATCCAATAAAATAAATTTTTTGCAATATTAATATTCAAAAGTGGTTGATTTATAACAAAGCAAATTTTATGATAAGGGATAATAGTAAAGGGCTGAAACTATCCCTACATCGACTGAAAATATAAAGGTTTGTAAAATATGTTTTTTCAACTTTATGTTTCGAATTCGGTTTAATCAGCTAAAATAAATTATTTTCAACTACGCCTAGAAAGAAGAATTTGAAAAAAGGTTGATTGTTTTTTGCATTTCTTTTTGCTCCCTTTAAAATTAATTGGCTCCCGAAAAGATTGTATGGGACGAAGAAATCAGGTAATTGGCTAGGTGGCCATAAAGGGTGCCAATACCATACTCAAGTAGACTGCCTCTCGTTCGCGTAAGTAAAGCGGCTCGCGTAGGTAAAGCTTCATTGGATGTGGTTGGCGGACTGCTTGGTAAAACAATACTTGGATTTGGAATAGTCTATGCCGATGCGGATTCAATTAATAATTATCGTTCAATTCGTTGATAAATAATATAGAAGTGTGTGTATTCAAATGCGACCTGACGGAATATTCCATGAATGGAATGCATGCCACGCAAAGGTCGGGCTACTTTTAACTTTTTCTGTATTGCCGCATTCGAAATAGCACACACAAGTATGCACAACAAACACATGCACCTTGCATGCACTAGTTACTGAGATTTTCGGGCTATGTGTGAAAGCCGGGACGAAAAGAACCCATGCAATTTTATGTCAGGCGCTGCAGCAATATCGGCCAGCTGATGAGAATCGTCTTGCTTAAGCAGGCATCACTGCAGCAAGGCCGTTCCCATAAGCTCCGATGGTTGCATCGCCGGCTGAGTCAGCCATAAATGAGGTCATGGACCTTGCGCAGGAAAGGCCCCTAAACAAAAACAAATATTTCTCCTTTGTTTTTTGTAATATTAGGGGTCTCCTCGCGAACTTCTATCATGTAATGTGCTATCTTGATACGCATGCTCCGGCCATATTCGCACTAAGTGAAACTCAAGTCACTGACACCGATTCAGATCGATTTCAGGTGGCTGAGTATACCTTAGTGCACAATTTCTCCGACCATAGGGGAGTCGCCATATATATTAGGAATGACGTGGCGTTTCAGAAGGTGTACAATAGTGGATTAAAATTATTCTTCGTAACCACGTCATATTCTTCTGTTTTCTATACAGAAGCCCTAATATCAGTAATGAAGCCTCCACATTAGCCTTCGATGCTATCTCTGAACAAATCTCCGGATTTTTATCTTCTCACCCGGAGTGTGAAATCATTGTTGCGGGTGATTTCAACGTTCATAATGTCAATTGGCTAAATTACTCTAATGGCACCAGTGTTTCTGGCAAAGACGCCGAGATCTTTGCAGACCTAAATAATTTGCACCAAATCGTGAACTGTGCAACGCAAGTTCCGGACGTTGAAGGTCAAGGAGCCAATCTGCTTGACCTGTTTCTTACTACTCATCCAATTCGATACTCCGTCGAAGTTAGCTCGCCCCTTGGTAACTCGGATCACAATCTAGTCAGCGCTAATTTCCCATATCCATCTCCTACCCCAACCAACACAGTTCCTAAAAAAACTGTCTGGCACTATGGGAAAGCCAACTGGTTGGGACTTATACGCTTTTTTCAAGCCACAGACTGGAATTTGTGTTTCCGCAGTGCTAGTGCGAACTATGCCGCTTCCTGTATTACTAAAATAATACGGGCAGGAATGTGTTTGTTCATTCCTCTTTCTACCATATCTGTAAAGCCTAGGCCAAATAGATGGTTCAATGGGGAATGTAGGAACGCAATTCAAGCTAAGGAAGCCGCTTATAGAGCGTACAAACATTCCCCCAACGAGTCACTTCGGCGTGAGTATATCAAGTCGAGAAACTCCTGTAATTCCATCATCAGGAAGGTCAAAGCATCATTTGACAACAAATTGAGAAGTAAGATCCTTAACACACACGTAGGCAGCAAAAACTTCTGGTCCTTGGTAACTTCCATCAAGAAGAATTTTACCTCTTCCTCAACCCCTCCATTCATTAATGGAAAGGAGGTGATAACAGAAAGCAAATCCAAGGCCGATTTACTGGCATCTCTGTTCGCCTCAAATTCTTCGTTACCTCAAGCTGATACGTCCCCACCGGTCCTCGATCGCAACGCCCATTCAATGGACGGAATTTTCTTCAGGACACGAGAGGTGTATAAATGTCTCAAAGAACTTGACGTCAATAAATCCACTGGCCCCGATAATATTCCCCCTATGGTACTCAAAAAGTGTGCCTCACCCTTGGCTAAACCTCTGCGCAAACTCTTTGCCTTGTCATATTTCTCCGGAGTTTATCCCAACTCTTGGAAACTAGCTCATGTTCAGCCCATTCCCAAAAAAGGTGAAGCCAGCGACCCTTTAAACTACCGCCCAATAGCATTAACTTCCGTTCTCTCCAAAGTTATGGAGACAATAATCAATAGAAGGTTGATGAAATATCTAGAGTCTAACCAAATTATTCACGACAGGCAGTACGGCTTTAGACCAAAACGGTCTACTGGCGACCTTCTTGTGTGCCTGACTGAACACATCAACCAAAGCATCCATGGCTTCGGTGAGTCTGGTCTGGTTGCTCTAGATATCTCCAAGGCCTTCGACAGAGTATGGCATCCCGCTCTGCTGTCGAAACTCCAAGCTATTGGTATCGACTCAGTTCTAAGGAACTGGATTGAGAGCTTTCTTTCTGGCCGTTCAATCAAGGTAGTATTGGATGGCGTCGAATCCAACCCTCATTCCATTTCGGCCGGCGTTTCACAAGGGGCGATTCTCTCACCTACTCTCTTTCTTATATTCATTAATGATCTGCTCTCAATCCTCTCCAATCCACTTCATAGTTTTGCCGATGACGGTACTTTGCGTTACTCATACCCCTCCGACAACACAGGACAAGCAAGTGCCAGACCTTGTCTCTTAGAACGTGAACTCATGTCCAACTCTCTTAACGCGGACATTAAACTCATTCTTGATTGGGGCCGCAAGAATCGTGTCGAGTTCAATGAAACCAAAACCAAGTACTGTCTATTCTCCACTAAAACCTGCACCAACCTTCCCTCCATTTCAGTGGGCGAGGATAATATAACTGCTGATCCATATCTTAACATCCTCGGCGTGACTCTATCCAATGATTTGCGATGAAATAATCACATACTCCAAGTCACCAAACAAGCATACCAATGCCTCGGCTTCCTTAAGAGATGCAAGTTTCTCCTTCATCCAACTGCCTTGGCTACAATCTACAAGTCCTACATTCGGCCACGCCTTGAGTACAACTCGTATATCTGGGCGGGCGCCCCTAAAACCACCTTGGCTTGGCTAGACAAGGTGCAAAACCGCGTCATCAAACTCATTGGCGATAGGACCCTTTGCATTGATCCTTTAAGCCACCGTAGGAATGTAGCTGCACTCAGCAAGTTTTACCGCTATTTTCATAGCGACTGCTCCACTGAAATCAAAAACCTCCTGCCTACACGGCAATTTTTCTCCCGCAACACAAGACTAGCCAACTCGGCTCACCCCTTCACCCTTCAGCCCTCCCCTTCACGCACATTACGTTTTAGCAGTTCGTTTATAAATAGAACAACTCGATTGTGGAACTCTCTTCCGCAGTCGGTGTTTCCGAGCTCATATAACATCTCAGAGTTCAAACGCAAGGTTCATCGACATCTACTCATGCACCCTCCAGACCCCTAACCTATCCTATCTCATCTTTCCTTCAGATCAAGCTTACTACTATACATTGCACCATGACTTGTAAGACATGACGGACTAGTAGTACAAAGGGTGACTCCTAAGCTTCTTCTTGCCACAAAAAAAAAAAAAATGTACGCTTGCATATGTCACCAGCTTACTTCCATGAGGCGAATGTTTTGATTTTCGTGCCTGTGGCGGTAGCATCCATGCCTGTGGCGGAAGCGTGCATACCCGTGTGGCATGCGCACTTATATGCTATACGTACTAGGTGCACCGCGTGTATGCTTTTAAGAAAATTAGCCAACAAAATTATTTTTACTCGGTTACTTTTAGGTTTTAACAAGACCCTCTCAACTACAGGCCAGTTCTCTCTGACACTAATCCAACCATAGCTGAGGTCAGGCCCAAAATTTGACATTTGCTTAGAATTTAATGGCGCAGAATACGTTCGGGACTGTTTTCATTATATTTTTGAAGAAAAAAGTGGTAAATTATTGAATTTTATTACTTTTAACTGCACATAGATAAGATGTGATTAGTTCGTTAGTGATTTAATTAAGAAAAATGAAAAAAAAATTAGTGATTAAGTGTCTTTTAAGAGTGTTAATTGTATCGTGATAATTTTTTTATTACATTCGCGGTGTAAATTGACCTACTAAACTCATATCTGTATGCATAATTTCAACTCAACCCAGGCAGCAGACTTGAGTCGTCTCAAATCGAACCTAACTCGGTCTGAAAGGCCACTGCCTACCGGCGGCTATAAGTGAAGTTCTTTAGTGCTGAAACATATTTTACTTAATTCAACCAAGTGTTCTCGAAATTTTACACTGTTTCTCGAAAAAAAAAATACAAGATATTTGCCGAGACCCCTCCCTCTCCCCACGTGAGATTCCGCATGACCCCCTCCCCCAAACGCCTCACGTAATTAATGGACGACCCCTAATAGACTAAAAAGTAGAAAATAAAATAAATAGTTCAAAAAACTAAAAAAAAAAAACGCTTTTATTTTAAAATGAACCAAAAAGTATAAAATAATTTCGAATGAAAAGTTTTTAATGTTGCAGCCACTTACTTAAATGTAAAAAAGCGTGGGGCTCTCCTTACCTATATTAGCGCCCCACGCCTTTTTACATTTAAATAAGTGGCTGCAACATTAAAAACTTTGCATTCAAAATTATTTTATACTTTTTGCTTCATTTTAAAATAAAAGCTTAGTTAATTTTAAAGTAAAAGCGTATTTTTTAGTTTTTTTTTAAACTATAACCTTTTTATAAGACCTTTGTCCTCTTGTCGGGAATTTTGGAGAGACCGTTTAATTGTACACTACCATACATTCCACTTGACGGCTAGATTAAATTTAAAGACTAAACGAATTAATTTTTCGTTTAAAAAATACTAAAAAATTCGCTTTATATTGAATAAACCTCGTAATATTTTTTCGTATTTTACGTTCATTTTTCTTTAATAATGCTTGACTAAAAAATATTTTCTCTTTTATTGAATTTGGAAAAAATGAACAAAAATAATTGCTTTACTTGCTCTCCAGTCCTGCATTTTACTTTTCATAAAAAAATCCGCATAAGTAATTCAATAAATACGAGTGTGTCCCTGCACAGAGAGAGAGAAGTACTTAAAAAAATCCCTTAAATTTTACTGAATTTTTATTTTCTACTAAATGTTTTATTTGTATGATAAATAAAATAATTGAAGCAGTGAAGCAGGAATAGACTGCTAATACCCCACTGAATTTATTATACCCGTACTGTGTGTGTGTGCTGTGCCCATCTGTGGTGAATTATTTGTGTATGTAAAAAATTCGTAATGAAAAACAGAATTGCCCCGATAAAAGCCCGTAATAAGGCATACCTGTGCTTATAATATTCCCAGCAAGCTCGTTGCATGCACCAGAGAGGAAAAAATATTTCAGTAGGAAATTCGATATATAAGTACATATGTATTTATGTATACAATATATTTTTTTTTTGTGGTAGCTTTCATCTCGCCGCCTTTCCAGAGCCCAGAGGTTTAAAACGAAATCAGTTCTAACATAATTCGGTATTCAACAACACGTGAAATCTCAACGAATAATGCATAAGCATTCGAACTATGGCCAGAAAGAGAAAGACAGAGGCCGTCATAATTAATTTAAAATGTTGATCAGAGGAGAAAAGGTAAAATATTCCGGTATTTCCCTACCGTGCACTTTCGCTATAAATTTCACTTACACGGATGGAAATTTATGGACCCAAAAGTGCAACTTGTTTCTGTTACTCCGGCCAACCCGACCTATACGGGCTTTTATTGCTATAGAGTCCGTGTTTCTCGCCATTTCACCAAGTACACGACCCTCTCTCTATATATATGTATATGTATATTGTATCCATACATGCACGAAAACCACCCTTTTCGGCAGCACCATGAAGGACGAAGGGTATATTTTGCTAAAATGTCGTTGCCATCCTCGTATATATTCCCCAGGCGTAAAACAGCTTAACTGGGTCGCCGGTGGTTACTAGGAAAGATGCCCGCCGGGAGTTCGGGGGCTGAAGGACCAGCCCCATTCCGCATCGACCGACATAAAAAATTTTACGCAAATGAGCGCTCATATCCAGCCATAAAGGTACATTTTATGGATTTGATTAATATTTCAAATGCACTTTTTGAGCACCTTTTGATGTATTGTTCGGCAATTCATAGCTCGCGGTTTCACGATTCCAGTTAATTATTATTTCACGGCGGATTTTTGTTTATGTTATCGTGAGAGCTGCTCTCTTTTCTTGTTCACCAGCTTTAATTGTGTAAATATGGACGAATTTTAATTAATTATATACTGGTGATACAAATTGAGTATATATGGGATTTAAATTAAAAATTGTTATAATTAGTTGGCACCTACCGTTTTTTATGCTTACTATACTTACTTACAGTGAAGAGGCTACACAAATTCAATTAAAAAGAGCAATTTGTATTTAGTATTAACACTCAAAAAGGCCGTGTTTTATTTATTAGATATCGAGCCCATATTACATCATTTATGCAACAATGAAAGAGGACTGATCATTTCACTAGTCAAGAAGGCAGGCTAGCCTTTCTTTCTTTATTCATTTTTTTTGTGAGATACTGGTTCCAAAATAACTGCAACCGATGGCTTGGCAATGGAAAGAACTTGTAATGCGAGGGCACTATAGCAAAAGGCTGTCCACAGGGAGGAGTTTTATCTCCACTTCTATGGTGCCTTGTTGAACTCCTAGAGCTGCTCAACGGTCGAAACTTTTTCGCCCAAGGTTACGCTGACGATGTCTTCATAGTAATTACAGGGAAACTGCAGCAGGCACTAGATCTGGTCTGTAGCTGGTGGGAGAGTGAACTAAAAGTCAATCCTGAAAAAACAATTCTGGTTCCTTTCACCAGGAAACCATCACTACCGGGACTTTTGGAACCTACACTCGCAGGCAGAACTATAGGCTTCTCACAACAAGCCAAATACTTTGGAGTAACGCTAGATGTCAACCTCAACTGAAACTAGCACATGGACACTCTGATGAGTAGAACGCCTAGATCCCTGTGGGCTTGCCGCAGTGCCTGTGGCTCCACATCAGGTTTGCAATCGAAAACCTTGTATTGGATATCACCACCATCATTAAGCCCATGGTAACTTATGGAGCTTTAGTTTGGTGGCACATAACGACACTTAAGGGTTTCATCATGGTACAATAGGTTTCATGACCAATTTAAGCAAAATTCCAAGAATGGCCTGCCTCTCCATCACTGGGGCCATCCGCACTTCCCCGACGGCAGCGCTGGAGACTCTCCTCAATGAGGTAAAGAAGTCCGCCATAAACGCGGCGCTACGGCTGAAAGCAAATGGTCACTTGGGCGCTGGTCTTGGGCGGGAACATTCTGTAGTACGGACGGACTAGTATGGTACACGGATGGCTCTAAAACAGAGACAGGTGTGGGCGCCGGAATCTGGAGAGAAAACCTCAGATTCAGCAGGGCGATAAGCCTAGGCACTCTAGCAACTGTTTTTCAAGCTCATTCTAGAGTGGGGAAGCAAGAAACGTGTTGAATTCAACCCCACTAAAACCAAGTACTGTCTTATTTCAAAAAAGAAGATCAACAGCTCTCCATTCTTGAGAGTGGGCAAAGTTGAACTAACGGCCGATCCCTCCCTACACATCTTAGGCGTGGCATTAGCCAAAAACTTGCGATGGAATGACCACATATTCCAAATCGCCTAACAAGGATCGCAGGGCTTGGGATTTCTTAAGAGGTGCAAGTTCCTCGTCCAGCCATCGGCCAGTGCTGTTATCTATAAATCCTACATTCGGCCTCTTCTCGAATATAACTCCCTCGTTTGGGGCGGCGCTTGGCATGGTTAGATAAGGTGCAAAAAAGAGGAATTAATTGATGACCACACCGCCTGCTCCACTATCGACCCCTTGAGCCACCGTAGGAATATAGCAGCACTGACAAAATTTTATCGTTTCTATCATAGCGACTGTTCCTCCGAAATAAACGCTTTTCTGCCCGCACGGCAATCTTATACCTGCAACAATAGATAGTGTACGCTATTCTGGCATGCACTCATGAGAACTTAAGAAGGGCCTACCAAAATAACGAATAATAATAGCCTTGGTATTATTTTCTTAGTCCTACTCTTAGTTTTGCGAGCATAGCTAAGTCTTGTCTTGGTCTTGCACATTTCGCAAACACAAGACGAGACAAAACTGCAAGACCAACACTACTTTTCTTCACCAATACAGAGAAACTCAAGTGCAAACTCAACCTCCTAAAGGCAAAGCTTACAGGTGGGTCCTCTGCCCTTCCTTTCTTCCATAAGTGGTTATTCGGAGTACAGTGTCATGTAGTCCAACCAAAACGTCTCTTGATAACCTGTCTTTTGCCCCCCAATAATTCCTGGACCGCGTTAGGAAGGAACCGTTTATAATCGATCAGTCCAGATGTGGACTTCCAGTATTCAGTTCATCAAAGTCCGACCACCAAAGACCCTCTTGAGCTAGCTTGTGGGTGCCCCAATAACCGGTTCCGCAGCGATAAATGCAACTCCAGAGCTCTCTTTAGAAAGCCCATCAAACAATTTTATTCTTCTAGGGAACAATTCTTGCGCACTTAAGGGGGCGTCAATAAATTACTTGCGGTGTTGTTTTGCGTGTTTTCGACCCTCCCCCCTGGGTGAGATGTCGTGGGATTTGGCTCGACCCCCTCCACCCCAAATATCTCGTGAGATTTTTCAAATTTTAAATAATCTCTAGTATTTACACTAAAGCTATGTAGATATTATGGTCGTAACCACAGCAAGTCGGGCCTTTCCTTAGAATAGATAGAATTGCAGAAAAGGCCATCGCGTATAAAATCCTTATACGTGACTGTAATGAAATCTGGGTCAGTCGACGGTCAAATTGGGTTAGTTGGCTGTCAAATTATATCTGCTTTGTTTACATTACAATAAAATGCCATCAGCTGACTAGAATTGGGAGTGAAAGGCAAGTAAAAAGCTCAATTGTGAGAAATGGGAGCGGGAGGAGCAAGATTTTATTTGAGATAACTGATAATTTAGATCCCTTGCCCTGCTCTACCTACTCCAGTCGCTTTCTCCCATGCCGTGGACACACAACTACCAAAACCTGAGGACTCGCTCAACAAACATTTCATTTTTGTACACTGCAAACCCCTGAGTATTTTTCCGTCTGAATTTAACACACTGCACACTTCATAAGCGTGTAAATTCAGTTAAGCGCGTTAATTTTTTTTGTTTTAGGAATTAACCGTGCTAAAATAATGCGGATCGTGTAAAACTCACACACACAAGCAGCATGTAATATTTTTTACACGCCCCTGAGGCGCGTTTTGAAAATTGAGAGTAAATTTTGCGGATTTCACAATAGAGTTGAGCCGGACTTACAAGAGGCAGTTCATTTGTCCCGTACACGATAGTAAATTGTACTGAGGCCTCAACTTTTTTAAATGTCCCGGTTCAAAAATAATGTACTACTGGGATATGAGCGTGTATCGTGCGTTACTCCGCGTTCGTCGAACAGCGTTGTCCGAACGAGGAACGACGTACGCCTCTATTCTATACACATTACTCGTCGTTAAGTTCGCGTAGTATAATGGACGAAAATATTTTGTTAGCAGTAGCGGCGGGCCTTGCTGGAAAAAATAGGAGGAAGGAAAAAAACGTGAATGGTGCAAACACTGGTTATTAAAAAGAAATGAATTTTCGCATGTGAACCTTTTAAATGAACTGTCGTTAGAGCCTGATGACTGGAGGAATTATTTAAGAATGACTGAAGACTTCTATAAGGAACTTTCAAAGGTGGTTACGCCTTTTATTCAAAAGCAAGATACTAAATTGAGGAAATCTATTTCTCCACACGAACGACTCTCAGCCACTCTGCGCTTTCTTGCAACAGGAAGAAGCTACAGTGACCTAAAATTTTCTGTTGTTATTTCTCCGCAAGCAGTTATCTCCTGCATTTTTTTTTACTAAAACTTCATACGCCTTATTTCTTTCATCGCGGTTACTGTAATCACTACTATTTATTTTCCACACACACGGTTGGCTTTTATAAAGTTGAATAAACTCGAAAAGAAATTCTTTTGAGCAATATCTCAGGTCCGCCATAATTTAAAATGTCAGTGCACAACTACTTCACTGTTTTATGACGAACGACGACGTCCAGTTTTCATACACACTATCGTCGTACAGCGTACAGCGTACAGCGAACGGAGAAAATCAAAACGGATTTGATTTTTCGCTGTGGCGTAAAACGCGTACTGAAGAGACAATTCTTACATTTTTCGAGGGAGGTAAATTTTGTACTGAAGAGACAATTCTTACATTTTTTGAGGGAGTGAAGTTGGAGAGATATTTCTTACATTTTTCGAGGGAGGTAAAATTTTATTTTTATTTTTTAATCTCTTTTTGTAACAAATAAAATATTTTCGTGTTATTTTCAATTTTAGGGAGTTTCATTTTAAATTTGTAAATATGTTTTTCTTTATACAGTTAACAAAAATTTTAAAGAATATTTTTGTAATCAACATTCATAGGCACGATAATTAATATTTCCATTCATTCATTCATCATTTTATCGTATCCTCTCTTTCGCAAACGCTATAGATCTACCCGCATCGCAACATTTGAGCCATTCACTACGTGACGTGCTAGCAATACAATGGCACCTCGCCTCATTTGAAGTGAGACATTGTACTGCTTCAAAAGGAAAAAGAGGCTCCTCTTACAAACTCATTTTATTATCGTGTCCTACCCAACACTATTCGCAACACAGGAATGCGCAAAGCAGGAATCCGAGAAGGCGCAGCACGGAGGATATGGGCGAAGGGGTGGAGGCAAAGGAGGGCAAGTATTTCAACTCCCATTCTTCATGCATTATCATTATTACCCAAGTAGAAGTTTTCTCTAGTAATCCACCAGTAACTGGTTAGTTTTTCCCTTTCTTTAACAAGTAATTGGCGAGGAAAACTCGTAAGGCCTCGTAGGGAAACTATAGTCAGAAACTGACGAGCTCCTCGTCGTAAACTGGTCATTAACTCACAATAAGTTGGCCATTACCTGGCAATTAACTAGCCAATACCTCGTAGAACACGAGCCAGTCCCCAGTGGAAAACTTGCCGATTAATTTCAAAAAGCTATCCGACTTCTAGCCAAAAACTGTCAAAATTCTCGGAAAAAACTGGCCAGTTTCTCGTAGTAAACTATGTAGTTGCTGCTGGCAGAAAACTAAGCAGTGGCTCGTGAGAACCACGTGTATCACAAAACAATGAAAAATTTAGAGATTTTGGGGGAAATAGTCATTTTATTTTCCATGAATTTTGATTCGATGCTATCGAGGTGGCGGATTGAAGTAGTTCCTAAGAAGTTTTCATATTGACATCGTTAAAACAAACCACCGGTCTTTTTGACCGGTCGGTACAAATAGGTGTATCACATATATGTATCTCAGAAGAATAGAAGTGCAAAATCAAAATAATTTATAATATTATTAACTACATAAATTTAAGAAAAGTCATAATCTATATTATCTTCTTCTTCTACATCTATAAAAATCTCATGTCACAGTGTTTGTTACCGCACTCCTCCGAAACGGGTATGTTTGGTAGGTCTGAGAATAAGTCGTAGGCTATTTTTATACTTTCAACTAAAAAAACAGCTGCAAAATCCAAAAAAATGGTAATTTTATTAATTTTCACTTCATTTTAGTTTCAATAGCTTCATGGCCTACCTATTGTTTGGCAGCTTCGTAAATGTAGATTTGTCATTAAATTGAATCATTACATTTAATGAAAATTTCAAATTTACGCAGCTGTCAAACCATAGGTAGGCCATGACGCTATTGAAACTAAACTGATCCATGGCGGCCGTCTCAAGAGGGCGGGGTACTACTTTCTTCACAACCCCCTCGACAAGGGTATCAAATGAAAGGGTATGATAAGCAGAATACAATAAGCAATGTAGTATACAAAATATACCTTTAGATCCTTGGCGGCCGTCCCAAGAGGCCGGATTACCACTTTATTCACAACCACCTCGACATGGGTATGAAATGAAAGGGTATGATAAGTAGAATTCAATAAGCTATGTAGCATACAAAGTATAGCTTTAGATCCATGGCGGCCATCTCAAGAGGCCGAATAACCACTTTCTTCACAACCACCTCGACATGGGTATCAAATGAATGGGTGTGATAAGTAGAATACAATCAGCAATGTAGTATACAAAATATACCTTTAGATCTATGGCGGCCGTCTCAAGAGGCCGGATTACCACTTTATTCACAACCACCTCGACATGGGTATCAAATGAAAGGTTATGATAAGTAGAATTCAATAAGCTATGTAGTATACAAAGTATAGCTTTAGATCCATGGCGGCCATCTCAAGAGGCCGAATAACCACTTTCTTCACAACCACCTCAACATTTTTTTTTTTTTTTATGTGAAAGACTAGAGTCACAGGAAACGCCCTTTATACTGTGTCGACAATCTATTTTCTTCATATAGAGTGCAATGTCGAACAGCAGCTCTAGTCGGGGAAGAAAGGAACTGTCACAACCTACCAGCGATATTTTTGCAGTCCACCTACTCCCAACCATTACTGGCGACTTTGTCATCGGGGCATCGAGAAACAACTCGCTGGAGTGTTATGCCTCCTGAAACGAGTTGAATCTCATCAACCAACCGATGACATGCGCTTTGGTGAAGCGGGGAAGGGCTAACTAAGGCTATGACAGAAGGAATCAGGAATGTAAAGAGGGAAGAAGAACGATGGAAAGTTATGAAGGTGGGAAAGTGGAAAAGGCGAAGGACCGTGGGGCTGGCCGGGATTCGAACCCGGGACCTCTGGGATAGTAGCCAGACGCCTTACTCCCTAGGCTACCGAGGCACATGGGTATCAAATGAAAGGGTAAGCAATGTAGTATACTCAATATACCGATCCATGGCGGCCGTCACAAGACCCATGTTCTTTGAGGCACTTCATCTGTGTAAAATTCATATCTCAAAAAATACTAAGTCAGTGGATGGTTTTTATTGTTTTCTATTGGCTTATGGGTGCTGCGAGGCGTACCGGGTCCCATCTAGTATACCTATATATAAAAATGAATCATTGTTTTGTATGTAATCGATGTTTGAAAAATTTGCTGTATGAAATGACTGATTGGGTGTTGTTTGTGTTAGAAGACCTCAATAGCAAGGTTTATGTAAATATATAGTTTTCATGATTATGTCTGTTGGTATTTTTGTAATGGCGCTTGAAGAAGAATTGTCGATATCCCTATTGGAAATTTTTTTCTTCGTATTTAATTGAAATGATTTGTATGTGAAATCGGTTTGTTTTATAAAATGAAATAAAAAAAAGTTAAATCGTTCTAAAAAAGGATTGCAGCAGCCGATAGTGGTGTCAAATTATAAATGCATTAAACGAAACGAAACAGTAATACTTAACACTTGGTTAAGCAGTTTGATATCATATTCTCGGGATACATTGGTATTGCTTCACCAAGAGTAACTTATTATCGTTAGACAGAATATAAATGTATATGCGCGAGTAATGAATCTTTATCTATGAAACATTTGTGCGTGTGTTAGTTTTCACGCAAAAAATTTTTTTTTGAACAAGTTAAAACATTCCCTTATTCAGTTCAAACCACATAAGTGGCTGCACCGGCTAAAGTCCAGTTAATGTTCAGCTCGTTCTTGAAATTATTGTTGCTTTTTCGCCAGAAGTCAGAAATGCAAAAGCCCACTGATCACTCCCTTTTGAGCGAACTTTTATATTTAACTTCAATTCGAGCCCAGTTTGGTGAACTGAGATTAGTTTATCCTCAGTTGAATATGTGGAAATTGTTTGTGAACTGAGGTTATTTTTTTATGTTAAAATAAACTTTATTTAGTAGTTTTCGACAAAAGCTTATGTGAAAATGACAAAAGCTTATGTGAATTATGAGCAAAAAACTCTGGAAGTTGGTGCAGTCGAACAGTCACCTTAACAATTTCAGATAGGTGGAGCAAAAAAATTAGATACAATTCGAAACGAATGTTGGGAAATCGTTATAAACGTAGATGCATTGTGTGTGGAAAGCATATGCTCGCCAATATGGTCGCCCAGATTTGTTAAAAACTTTTACTTGCAATTCACAATGGGCGGAGGTTAAATTATGATGTATGATAGATAATATTCAAAGCGGTATCCAAGACCATTGATTTCTGAAACGGGAACGATAACTACCCGATGTAACTTAGTCGATCGACTGCAGATAACTTAGAAGGTTAATGGTCAGGATTTTGAAGTTGGCAATTATTGGCAATTTTCACACAGTTTTGAAATTTCGTCAAATCAATCAACTACATATGCAAATATGTCACGAAAGGCAAATGCGATCGACGAAACAGAACTATATTAAATGGGACGTTATGTAAGCACTAATAGAGCGATATGGCGAATTTTTTCATTTGCCATTCATAAAAGATATCCAACTGTGGTTCATTTGGTGGCTCATCGCGAAAAGGGCCAATGAATATATTTTACAACGGATAATGCTGCGCGAAGAACAACCAACATCCACCACATTGATGGGTGCAGCGAGACGCACCGGGTTCAGCTAGTATTTTTATAAAATATGTATTAAATAAAATTTAAAGGGAATATTATGAAGAATTGATGCAACCGGTCATTTTGACCGGTCGGTAGTGCTAGTGTTAATTTAAGCAGGCGGCGCAGAGAGAATCCGCCCAACCGGTGCCGCATTTCCAGTGAGGGCGCCAACATTTACCAATAATTTTCCATAACACCGGCTAAATTGCCTTTTTAACAAGTCTTAAATTGGTCAGTATGTGGGTTCTTTATGCTCTCTGCTTCGATTCTCTTCTATACATTAAACTAATCTTACTATACTAGTCATTTCACCAAATTCTGAACGACATGAATTAGTAGCAAAAAGGACGATTTGAAGCTGTGCTTTCTCCATATAAAAAATATTCCCTTCAGTTTTGGAACATTTAACCTCCTATTCAAAAGGCGTAATCATTAAATGTGCTCACAGTTTTCTCCATTTTAAGTAACATACAACGTTTCAGCGTTATAAGATAATGTAGTCTTGCTGTACCTACTTTGATTTAAAATAAAATAAAGAATAGGAAATAGTTTTTCGAATATTACTCCTGAACGATGGGCAGGAGGTAATAACATAGGTTTCATTTGGTTTTATATTTATTGAATCAAAAAATCCTAGAATACACTTACATATACTACCACTCATTTTAGGCTCGACTATGATAAGCAACATAATCCCAAAGCAACATATATTTCCCCCATTAAGATCAAACAAACCACAAGATAATCATCGTCCTTGCAAAACAACACAGCCTTAAGGGCACCTTGTTGATATCCCGAAGATATCCATTCCGGTACTCAACGAAAAGCAACAAGCCTCTGTATACAATAAAGGGTGTGCATTTTAATAACTCCTCACTACTTTAGGGACTTGATTTTATCTACAGCATTTCATATATGGAATATGCTATCTTTGGCTGGGTGAAAAATATTGCGGTGAGAAAGTGTGGACCATAAGCGTAACCTTCGGTTTATCCAACTCTTTTCTTCCTATCTAGCACGGAAGTACATAAAAGTCGGACTCAACGGAAGCCCTTGAATCTTAAACAGATAGAATTTCGTGCCATGAATTTTTGATAAACTACTCTCATCGCAGCGTGTAAAAGTGTTTTAGCAGATTGATACCAGCAGAACGGCAGGATCCCCGAGTCCTTACTCAATTTGTAATCTCTTTAGTACGTGACTCGTTTGGAAATGAGCCACGACACGTGGCAGGATATTGAATAAGAGAGTTGGTAAAGTGCACAATTACATTAGGGCATCGATACTGGGATAAGCGTTTTGGCAGCGATATTTATTGGTTCTGACGACTGGATGGGAAGGACAACAAGCGACAATACAGAGCATGAAATGGCACACGGGAAATGGAATTCGAAAGTAATTCGGGAAATGTAGATGAATCGATTCTTATCCTTCACTGAATATTATCCGCTCCACGCATTGGCACTTATTAATGCTCCGAGATAAATCCATTGCTTGTGTACAAACAAACAATTTCAAGATTGAATCTATATAAAACACGTTAATTGAAGCAAATATTTAGGAAATTCCGGCAGTGCTCCTTGCGCTTCTACAGGAGGAGATGCCGATGGGTTTGCTTGTATGTAGATCAAGCTTGTTTGTGTGCCACATTAATTAACCGGGCTGGCTTACAATCAATTCTGGATATGTACATTTGATCCGATTTTTGCTTCCGGATACTCGCCGCAGGGGACATATTGTCATTAAAGATGTATTAATTAAATTTAATTGCGTTATCCCATTTCCAAGTTATTCAACCAAAATTACGATCGAGTTTCTTACAATTTTTTGCCTTAAGGGTGATTCTTTCTTGGTTAAAGAACAGATTTCTTAAAACTATTGATGGCTACAGAATGAACTTTAAAGTCCAAGGAGTATATGTACCATTAAGCTTTGTGTGCACAGTCTGCGGTAGGAAAAAGGTATAATGAAAAAATATCAAAACTGCATAAATTGATTTTGGATATTAAAAAATTTGTAGAGTAAGATACAACTTTTTTAAGATGATGGAAAATTGTGTACTACGGGCACAACAGACACCTAACCAAACAGATTCAGAATCGGCCGCATAGATTTTGCTATGCGGGGATTAAGCACCCGGTGCAGAGCCTTTCTTATAGTGCCCTCCTCTTCTCCAAATTGATTTTTCCAAAAAAAAGGCAAAAAAAAATTAATTTTGCAAATTTGGTACCCACCTCAAAAATGCACAATGCCTCTAAAAAATCGAATAAATACTTTACTTTGTTATTTTATTAACACTCTAACTTTTCGTTAGCGCTCTAGGTTTTTTTCATTTCGAAAGGTAGTTTGTTCGCATATACTGGCTGGAGCAATAAAAGCTTAAAACTTAAAGCGTACTTTTTAGTTCTTTTTAAAGCATATTTTTATTTTCTATTTTTAGTTTATTATATGTCCCCGGCATTTTGTGGTAAACGCCATATTTAATTGAAAACGGAGTCTTACAGTTTACTTTCTTACTCACTGTCATACACTTTCATTTGATATGCATTTGAGCGAAGTAAGGAAAAAGGTAAACCGCCATTTTGTGTTGGCCGCCATTTTGAATTTTGAATGACGCGACACAGATAACAGTATTCTACTTGTCACAGCCTTTCATTTGATACCTATACCGAACGAGTTGTAAAGAAAAAGGTGATGCCCCGTTTTGTGTTGGCCGCCATTTTGTGTTTGCCGCCATTTTGAATTTGGAATGATGTCACATAACTAGTTGTATTCTACTTGTTATACCCTTTCATTTGATACCCGTATCGATCGAGTGGCTTGTAAAGAAAAATATAATCCGCCATTTTTTTGGCCGCCAAGTTTGGAATGATTTGGAATGACGCTAAACAACTAAAAGTATTCTACGTGTCGAACCCTTTCATTTCATACCCGTGCCGAGCGCCTTGTAAAGAAAAAGGTGATTCGCCATTTTGTATTTGCCGCCAATTGAATTTGGAATGACGCCACACAACTAGTGGTGTAATAGCGGTATATGTATCTACTTGTTTCATTTGATTCATTTGATAAACATTTATTTATTTTATTTATTTTGTACATAAGTAAACGGAAGTACACAAGACTTACATCTTTTAGAGTACAACAAACCTAGTGGCTTCTAAAAGGGTAATCCGCCATTTTGTGTTGTTCCGCCCATCTGGAATAACACCAGATCTTCTTCTTCTTTGATCCGTTAGCTGGCGGTCCGAGCGGGACGTCCCCGCAACGGATACGCTGCTGTCGGTGCCGCTGGGTCCCGAACTCTCTTCACGATTCGCTTCCATTCTTCTCGGTTTTTGGCGGTGTCTCGAGCCTCGGTAACTGATAATCGTTGATTCTTTAAGTCACCCTCGATATTCTTCAACCAGGTTTTCTTCGGTGCCGATCGCTGTATTCTCCAGTCTGCAGGACGGTCTCGCCAGAGAAGTTTACGTGGCAAGCGGTTATCATCCATTCGGCAAACATGTCCAAACCACCGTAGTCGACGTTTTTGCATTTCTTCCTCGATCAGTGTTTGCCGATCGCATCTTTGTCTGACAACCTCGTTTCGAAGGCGATCACGGAGTGAGACACGGAGGATCTGCCTCAAACATCGCATTTGGAAGACCTCGAGCTTCTTAACGTCCGGTTTGAGCAGTGTCCACGTTTCAGATCCATAAAGAAGAATCGGAAGAATCAACGTTCGGTAAAGACGTAGTTTTGTTTTGATGGAGATATTTGCTCGTTTCCATATGCACCACTTGAGCGAGGCGAATGTTGCTGTTGCCTGGCCGATACGGCTGTGAACGTCGGCCGTCGATGCTACTTTCGTTTCCTCAACCAATGATCCCAAATATTTGAACCTTGGAACCTGTTCGATTTGGGTTCCATCGAGGTGAACACTGGCTCTTGATCCATCCGTTGTGAGCACTTTGGTCTTTTCCGCATTGATTTTTAACCCGTATGATTGGGCGATGCGGGAAATATCGTATAAGATGTCCGTTGCTTCGGCATCCGTGTCGGCGAAAACAGCGCTATCGTCGGCGAACATTAAGTCTGTTACGAAGTTGTTGTCGTCGTATTGAACTCCGAGTCGTCCATCGAATGCTTCACGCATAATCGCGTCGATCACAACGTTGAAGAGAAGTGGCGAAGCGACGTCCCCCTGTCGGACACCCGTCTGAATCGGGAACTCCTCGGATAAGTCGTTTCGAATACGAACGCTGCTGGTTGAGCCATCGTACGACGCTTGGAGAAGTTGGATGATTCTCAATGGCACGTGTTCGGTTACCAAGACTCTCCACAAGCTGTTCCAATCGATGCAATCGAAAGCGGATTTGAAATCGATGAAAACGACGACAATTCGTTTGCCGCAACGAATTCTTTCTTCCATTAACTGACGGAGGGCGAATATTTGATCAATGCATCCTCGATGTGGTCTAAACCCCGCTTGTTCCTCCCGGCTTGTTTGCTCTCGATGTTTCTGTAGCCTCGATTGTATTATTTTCGTAAATACTTTACCGACGATCGAAAGAAGGCTAATACCGCGATAATTCTTGCATTCCCGACTGTCGCCTTTCTTCAAAATTGGGACAACGATCGCTTTCTTCCATACCGAAGGGACACGATCCGAATGCCATATGTGTGTTATGAGGACATGAAGTCGTTGTGATAAGACATCACCTCCAGCTTTGATCATCTCGGCGGTTACTTGGTCTATTCCCGGCGCTTTTCCATTTTTCAGCGATTTTATTGCTGTCTTCACCTCGATAATTGTTGGTTCGGTATCGAGAAACTGATTCATCGGCTGTTCGATAATCGGTGGTTCGGGTGCTGGACCTTGCGGCGGATCGTGGTTATACAGCTGGTGGAAGAATGCTCTCCACCGCTCCAGGCGTTCATGGGCAGAAGTCACAAAAGTTCCATCCGATTTTTTGATGTTGTCGTTTGTTGATGTTGTTTTGCCGCCTAACCGGCGGATTGTCTGGTACAGCGTCCGGTACTCGTGCCTCGACGCCGCTTTTTCCATGTCGGCCGCAACGTTATTCCAGTACGCTTCTCGTTCCAATTTCATTTTCTGCCGAACTTCTTTGTTCAATCTTCGGTATTCCTCAAAGTCGACGTGTTTCATGCGCTTCCGCTGATCGACGAGGTCCAGACAGCTGTCCGAGATCCATGGCTGCGTCCGTTTCCGGATAGTTGGACACAACTCCATTGCACACTCCACAATAGACTCCGACAATTGCCTTTCTTCTACATCGATATCGTCCGGAATTGCGAGCGCCGCGAATTTGTTGGATAATGCCATTTGAAACTCTCGCCCGATGGCCGGGTCCCGTAGGCACGCCCAATTTTTCTTGGCTGGTGGTGGCTCCGTTTTCTTCGCTCTTTGCAATCGCATCTGCAATTTCGCTCGAACAAGATAATGGTCCGATCCGCAATCGGGTCCACGCATTGCACGTACGTCTTTAAGCGTCGATCGGAATCTTGTGTTGATCAAAACGTAGTCTAACATCGCCGAGTCTTTGCCGGATGGATTTCGCCAGGTGAGTTGGTGTTTGGGTGGATGGCGGAAAATGCTGTTGCCAACGATCAAGTTGTTTGACGATGCGAATGAAAGCAGGCGTAAGCCGTTGTCATTAATTACTCCGTGTCCGAATTTGCCCATGGTTTCTTCCCAGCCGGTTCGATCTACTCCTGAATGTGCATTGAAATCCCCCGCGAGAATTATTAATTCGGTTTGAGGTATCATATCCAGCGTCTGTTGAAGCTGATCGTAAAATTCGTCCTTGTTCGTGTCCGTGCTGGTCTCGGTTGGCGCATAAACGGATATGATATGGGTCTTGATCGTTCCACTGATGGTTATAACCGCCAAACGCTCGGATATCGGTTGGAATGCGATAACGCTGCTGGCAGCCCGTCGGTCGACCATAAAGCCGACGCCGGCCTCTCTTTTCTCACCACCGGAATAGTAAAGCATCATCGTTTCGTCGATTGTTGGCGGGACGATTGTCAATATCCCGGATCCGGTAAGCCGTAGTTCCGATAGCGCAGCAATTGATATTTTGCATTTCAACAATTCCATTGCTATGATTTCCTTTTGACCAACGTGATGTCCTGTTCGTACATTCCACGCAGCGAATTTTAATTCCCTTTTCGGTGTGACTAATTTGGGTGTTCGGCCAGTAACCCACTTCTCACCAGCATCCCTGGTCCCCAGTGCTGGCGCATCGGCTGCCCCGGATGCAGTAGCATTATTTTGGCCAGTAACCCATTTCTCACCAGCATCCCTGGTCCCCAGCGCTGGCGCATCGGCTGCCCCGGATGCAGTAGCATTATTTCGTGAATGGTTAGTTCGTGTATCCATGCGGTTTCTTGCCTAGTTTTTACGGTCAACTCGGCAGGTCGACAACCCTCCTCCTTTCACACCCTGGACTTGGGACCAGACGAAGGCGGAGTTAACACCAGATAGCTAATTGTATTCTATTTATCATACCCTTTCATATGATATCCACGACGGGGGATCGGGCAGCCCAATTGTAAAAATTGGCCGACATCTTGGAACCGACATCTTGATTTTTCACAAAATGGCCCAATTGTATTGTCATGTGAAATATGCATAATGTGCAAAATTTCTAGTTGGTGGGTTATATTTATTACTTTTTATTCTGTTATGTTACCACCATCTTGTGTGGCCGCCATTTTGAATTTGGAATGATGCCATACAGCTAATTGTATTGTACTCGCTATATATACCCTTTCATTTGATACCCGATGTCAGGGACAGTGGCGTAGCGTGGGGGGTGCCGAGGGGGCCATTGCCCCGGGCGGCGTAGTTGTTGGGGGCGGCGGCCAAACTGGACAGAGCTAGAAATCTTGCCGGCAACATGAAGCCCTAACCATTGCCACATCCAGCACGATGTCCTGGCTGATGGTGTCTACAGGCCAAACCCAAATGGGAAGGGAAGTGAAGTGAGGTGAAGTTAGGTACCATTCCATATAAATGTATGAGAGCAAGGGCGGCGCTTTCATAGGTGAAAATGGTGCACTTGCACTTTCAGAAATTAAGATTTAAAAAAAAAATTGAAAAAATTGAAAAAGTGATCCCATTGTCATATATTACACGAAATTCACCTTCTGTACGTTTTACCATTGTCTTCTGCGGTGTGGCCAATGCAATTTCATTTAGTTCGCCTGATTTTGTCGTCTATCCTTTCTTGGCTGGCACGGTGCCATAGGTCATGATTTGTAATTCAAATTAGTCGTACTATTATAGATCACTACTTCGGCGAGAAACATCTGAATCGCCTCTATTCTGAAGTTTTTGAAAGCGGCTTCTATGTTCAATAAGGCTGTTAAGCGGACTGCTTTGTTATGCAAGACTCTACCGTAGAAACCAATACATGCAGTACAGTGACCACCTATTATCCTTTGAAATATAATGGATTGGAGAACGAGACCTCCGTTATGGAGATTCGCGTTTAAAGTATTATTAGTGCCGGAAATAGTTAAGGAAGTGCAGCTTATAATAAAAAACATCGGAGAGCATTACTCAGCATTAGCGGGAGAATTTTGTGAACTTAAAGCTTAAGTAAACTCAGCACAAAAACAAGATCGTGAAGCAAATCCTGATTGAACAAAGGCAGGGGCACGCTTTCATAGGTGCAATTGGTGTATTTGCACTGGGCGCAATTGGACAGGTCGCAATTTCAAAAAAAGTGAAAGAACACTTCCGTGCCTTCATTTTCAATGAGTGTTTGTGTCTTCTTTCATTTTCCTTTACTGCCATCAGAAAATGAACAAAAATGAAGGGGGCGCAATATGTATATGGCATGCTGCACCGGGCCCAAAAAAGGCAAACGCCGGCCCTGTATGAGAGGGAACCAATATGGAAGTAAGTGGATGTTACATCTACTTCAGTGGAAGTTATGTCTACTTTACTTCTGCGTTACTTTTCATTTAGGTTTGGCCTTATTTCTGGACTATAAAGTTGATGCATCAAAATTATCCAACCAAACTCTCCTATTTGACGGATTATCAAAAAAGTGTACGCCTGTGATGGAAGACAACCACTTTTCTATTATTCAATTATTTGGTGTAATTCTTTCGATTATTTGCAGGGCATAATTTCGCCGCCCTGATCTTAAGTTTTGTCCAACCACACTTGTAGCCAAATTGGCTACCAGTCTGACTCGGTTCGTCAATAGACTTTTGGTCTACCAGAGAACGTCATCTCTATGAATGTTGTGCACTTTGAAGAGTACTCTCCATTTCTATACCCTTAGGGTAAACCTAAGCTTCCTTTTCAACATAATGTCAGTGCGGTTTTTTGTTGCCGCCGGGAAGTACTGCGAGAGGCTTGCTCCTTCTTGGGCTTAAGGCGGCCCGTCACAGAGGGCGCGCCGACCCCTTCAGACCTGTGCCGTTCTGAGCCCTGAGCCAACTCGGCCATTGCTTCCAAAAGACTCCCTTGCGGGCAACAAGTTTTTTCGGTCAGGAGAGTCTCCGGATAGTCAGTCGCAAGCATGCCCATTCTGACACTTTCTGCCATATTTGCTTTTATATGGATGCGTGCAACTTTTTTGAAGGCGTTTCAAACCGTATGGCCGAAGCCTTTACCCTTTTCGCCGGGTGTTGTGGCCTGGAGAAGATCCAGCGGATCTAACCCTCTTTTTATTAAGAAAAACGATTTCTCTTTCTTTCTTCGGAGACCACGCAGACCCTAGCCTCGAAACGAGAGTAGCCAGCTTTCAGATATTGCATAAAACGTTTTCGGGATGAGTCACCCCGTCTTGTCAAAACGATTAGGTGCTCGTACTTCGTCAGGTAGCTTCTAAGGAGATATTTTTCTAATAAAAGAGTGATCTCACCGTACTGCAGAGTGGTTTTCGGGCACAGACTGCTCCGATCCCGAACACCCTCTTTCACTAGGGCCACATTCAAAACCTTGACGTATGGGTTCAAAAATATCCAACTGCCTTGTAGGTCGTCCTGTTAGGGGCTATGGAAGACTCAGAAATTTTGGAATGGACCAGGAGCAGGATGTAGCCTAAGGCAATGTACCATCAGTCTTGGGAGTCAGCGCTACCTGCTTGTGTCGTATTCGAGTCATATTTATGAGTATATAAACTTGACTAGGTACAAACAACGCAAGTGTGCTCTGGCCTCAAAAGGCGCCATCAAAATTCGCTCGAAATCTTATTTTGCATTCATTTTGGCGCCCCTTGCCACCTGGCCCCTAGAGCAACCGCTCTACACGCTCTACCTACGAGGCTTTCTATCTAAAAACAGACTGAAATAAATTACAGAGAGCAATTACTGATTCCAGCTCTCTGGGTTTGTTATAGTTTATAATTTAGGCCAGCCTTGAAGCACGGATATAGCCTGTGCCAAAACAATTGTAAATCTCAAAATCGATTTTGTGATGCGCAGTGAAAGTTTCAAATCCTGACCACGAAAGTAGATTCGAAAAGAAAAGTGCACCTCGTCATTCCGTTCGTTTAAAACCGCAAATCACCGGCTCATTTATATTTTCAATCACAATTCAATCCGCCTCACTACGACTCTTGTCCTGATCAGATGTTAGTGTTGTTCCCGGTAAACGAGTTTCAAAATCGGAAATTAAAATGCATCCCCGCTTGAATTTTATCCGTACACGGAATGTTAATGTATGTGGAGTGTTGTCATTTCCTCGCCTGCGCGTAAAATTCTAATTTATTTTGGCGCGCCCTATACCGAACATTCATTGAATTCTTGGATTGAAAATTAGAAAATTAACAAATATTTTATTTCCTTTTAAAATATTGAATTTTCAACATCGCAGACTTTTTACCAATTCAATTCGAAAGTCAGGGGGGGGGCGGCAAATTGATGGTTCGCCCCGGGTGGCAGAAATCCGCGCTACGCCACTGGTCAGGGATCGGGAAACACAATTGCAAAATTCGGCCGCCATTCTTGATTTTTTTACAAAAATGCATTGTCTCGTGAACTAAATTGAATTAAAAGTCGAACAGACTTGATAATTGAATTGCTGCACCCAAAATTATATCTTAATCCAATATCGAGGTCCCAATCTTTTTTATCGATTAACGTAAAGGAACATTATGAGTATTTAAGTATTAAACTAATATCTAGGTCTGTAGCGTTGGTAAGAAATCAGGAGGACAACAGGGAAGTTAGTTTTCTTTTATAATTGAGGGACAGAAACAGGTCGTGTAGGTTTTGAAGATAATGCAGCACCTGTTAACGGGCTCGTTTTTAGCATATTCAGTACGATGCTGGTACGGGTAGCAGTTGGGACTTTGGGATGCCTTGTTTCTCGAGTAATGTTAAATTTAATGGGGTCTGACAGGAACTGCATCTTGAGCTTATTGCTCAAGACATCCAGGGTAAAACAAGGAGCAATTTCCATCTAAGGGATAGAGGCAAAAGATCAAGGATTGTGAACCTGTCCGTATAGTGAGGAAGGTTGTAAAAATCCGAACAATTATAAAGGCTTCTTAGCGCGAAAAGAGGGAACTTATTTTGGACAGATTCTATTCGGTTTACACTAATTTTAAATAAGTAATTGGTAGAACGTAAGCGTCAACCACAAAATAGAAATAGGTTCTAATTTTTATGGTTATTGATCACTTCGCCGGTAGTTTCATTTTGTCCGTTTCTATGTAGATACATGGTGTCTATTATTTGACATCGAAAAGCTTTCATGGTCCACGGCTTTTGGCGAGGATTGTGTTCCTGCTATTTAGTTTTATGATTGACAGCGATGCCGAATGAGATCAAATGTTATAGGCGTACAACGCGCTAACGCGTAGAAAGCTTTGCAACTTGGACTGTCACAACCAGCACACATCTCGTTAACGCGTTCTATGGGTCATCATCTTTAGGCACTCACCAGTTTTTTAAGAGATCATCTATAGTAAGGATGTTACGACACTTGTTGGTTTGGTTTCAGGACACTTGCTATTTTGGTTACCAGGCACTGAGCCCTGAAACTTTTTGGCTGGGCTGGTAGTAAAATTACTTAACACTGATCGCCACTATCTGTGGTGAACGAGGTTATATGAGATTTGTACAACCAATTATTTGAAATAATTCATTATTTCTTTTATCAAACTAATAATTAACAAATTACGAAGAAACTTATTTATTAAAAACGAAAGGTTTTACTGCTGTCGAAGGTTCCGCGTCCCACCCGCTTTTATAAAATAAATTGTTTGTTAAGCAAAGCCTTTATCGCTTTAATGTTTGCTTAATTGGGTGCAATCGATTTTAAGCTAGTTTTAGCTTTTTCAAAAAAAAGCTTATACAGAGGTTCTGTCCGTCTGCCCATCTGTCCGTCTGTGACCTTCTTTCATCTCTGAAAGTACTGTCACTACAGACTTGGACCATATCTCAAATTGTAGCTCTTGATCAAGAGACCTAAAACTGAGAAAATGGTCTGGAAATTCCAACCGGAAGTATATTTAACAACAAAAAAGAGATTTCTAATAAAGTACATATATCAGTAGTCTAGAGGTAAGGCGCTGGAATGCTACCCCGGGGAACCAAGTTCAATCCTCGGCCGGCCGTGGTGAAATGATTTTTTTTTTACTTCGGTGGAGCATGTTTTGAATCTATCACTAAATTAAATTATTTAATAATGATACTCAGGAGAACATAAACATTTACTTATGTAATTAAAAGTAAAAAAATATCATTTTCTTGATTTTTTATGGTCATCCAAGCGTAATTAGTCCTAGTCTCTAGGCACAACATCCTACTAGTTTTATTATGTGGAGTTCAGCAAAATTCATCTAATATTTTCGCACCGTGACATTACTTTTTTGGAATTTTTTTGACCTCATCAGTCTTTTGTTTCGGTAGTGTGTTCGTCTTTCCAAACCTTTCGGATGAAAGAATTAAGGGTTTCTTCTGAAAATTCCAGGTTAAATAAAACTTCTGTGAAAATTTCAATGTTCTACGGAAAGATTAAAGTTCTTCAGCTTACTCGTTTGTTTCACTATTCCTCTTTTTAAAAGAGCCCCAAGGAATCATTCATTCGATTCGCCGCGTGTAGTATCACGTCGATCAAAAGGAAATCATAGAAATGGAATTATTGAAATGCAAAATATCAGCTGCTGCGCTACCTACGACTTACGTTCCGGGACAAGGACGCTCGTCCTGCCAATAACACTGGTCTGCAAAAAACGGGTCATTTTTTCTCCTTTCCAATTTAATAGTCGTATCCTAAGTATTTTTTCGCGCTGAATCCGAATTCGTTGGCCAAATTGCCCTATCACGTCAGGATTTTGAGCAATCCTAACCTAAAAGTGCCAAAAAGCGTGTTTTTTGCACTTTTGCGCGTTAAATATCTCAAAACTATGGAATGATAGGGCAAATCGGACAACGGGATCGTTTTCAGCATGCCAAAATCTACAGAAAACCATGTCGAAAGCGTTAAATTTGAAAAAACTTTTTTTGTAATACTGAAAAGAAAAACTTCGGTGCAACGATGATATCATGTGTTAATAAAAATCGTCGATTTCGCGCCAAGAAATTTTTCTTTTCAGTATTACAAAAAAAGTTTTTTCAAATTTAACGCTTTCGACATGGTTTTCTGTAGATTTTGGCATGCTGAAAACGATCCCGTTGTCCGATTTGCCCTATCATTCCATAGTTTTGAGATATTTAACGCGAAAAAGTGCAAAAAATACGCTTTTTGGCACTTTTAGGTTAGGATTGCTCAAAATCCTGACGTGATAGGGCAATTTGGCCAACGGATTCGGATTCAGCGCGAAAAAATACTTATTATACGACTATTAAATTGGAAAGGAGAAAAAATGTGCAGACCAGTGTAATCGACGAAACGGTGACGCTTTACTATTCCGGTGGTGAGAGATGTGAGGCCGGCTTCGGGTTTATGGTTGATCGACGGGCTGTCAGCAGCAATTTCGCATTCCAACCGATATCCGAGCGTTTGGCGGTTATAAGTTATAACCATCGGAGGAATGATCAAGACCCATATCGTTTTGCGTTATGTGCCAACCGAAACCAGCCCGGACGCGAACAAGGAGGAATTTTACGATCAGCTTCAACTGACGCTAGATATGATACTTCGAACCGAATTTATAATTCTCGCATGGAGCTCTTCAATACACACGGAACAGATCGAACCGGCTGAGAAGGAACGATGGGCAAATTCGGACACGGAGTAATTAACGACAACGGCTTACGCCTGCTTTCATTCGCATCGTCAAAGGTCAAACAACTTGATCGTTGGCAACAGCATTTTCCGCCATCCACTCAAACACCAACTCACCTGGCCAAATCCATCCGGCAAAGACTCGGCGATGTCAGACTACGTTTTGATCAACGCAAGATTCTGATCGACGCTTTAAGACGTGCGTACAATGCGTGGGTCCGATTGCGGATCGGACCATTATCTTGTTCGAGCGAAACAAGAAGGCTTCGTCACTTCTCTTCAACGTTGTGATCGACGCGATTATGCGTGAAGCATTCGATGGACGACTCGAAGTTCCATATGACGACAACAAATTCGTAACCGAGTTAATGTTGGCCGAAGGAAACGAAAGTGGCATAGACGGCCGACGTTCAAAGCCGCATCGCCCAGGCAACAACAACATTCGTCTCGCTCAAATGGTGCATATGGAATCGAACAAATATTGCCATTAAAACGAAAGTACGCCTTTACCGCACGTTGATCTTTCCGATTTTTCCTTATGGGTCGGAAACGTGGACACTGTTCAAATCAGACGCCTCGGACCGGCTCGAGGTCCTCCAAATGCAATGCTTGGGGCAGATTCTCCGCGATCGCCTTCGAAACGAAACAGTTAGACAAAGATGCGATCAGCAAGCAGCGCTGATCGAACAAGAAACACAAAAACTTCGACTACGGTAGCTAGGACATATTTGCCGAATGGATGATAACCGCTTGCCACGTAAATTCCTCTTTCGAGACCGTCCTACAGACTGGAGAATTCAGCGAATTCATTCAGCTGGGTTCCAATTCAGAGCCGCCGAATTACTATTTTCCACGTCTCTGTTGGTATTTGACGTAGACTAAGTTTCTTAACGCATTAGTAAGCCATACACTGAGAGGAAAGCTAACGCTCTTCGCCAATCATCTGGAAATTGGGAATGCAAAGGATTGCGGGTGCGCTTTCCTCTCAGTGTATAGCGGTCTATTGTTTATATGCCGTGGATTAGTGGCTTAGTGGCGTGATGCAAACTTACCACTGATTTTGTTAATATTTAGGTTAGGTTTCCCTGAAGCCCTTCTATTATGGTTCCAGTCATACTTAGCTGACAGGACCTACCAAGTCCTTTTCCGTGGATCCAAATCCGCGACCATTGAGGCGACATCCGGTGTCCCTCAAGGCAGTCATCTTGGCCCTATCCTCTTTATTCTTTCTATTGATGACATTGTTACCTTGCTAAGACACTGCAGAATCCTGATTTATGCTGATGACATCAAATTGTACCGTCACGTAAAGAGTATGGAGGACTGCAAACTTTTGCAAGCCGACCTCGACACCTTTTACTCTTGGTGTGCTAACAACAACCTGGCTCTTAATATTAGCAAATGCGAAGTCATGACTTTTTGTAGGCGACGTGATCCTATAATTTATAACTACTCATTTTTTAGTGAGGGTGTCCCCCGTGTTAATTTTGTCAAAGATCTCGGGATTCGATTTGACACCAAGCTGGACTTTGCTTCTCATATCAACTATATTTCTTCCAAGAGCAGCTTAGTCTTGGGTTTTATAAAAAGGTGGTCCAAAGAATTTAACAGCACCCTGATCACTAAACACCTCTACAGACGCTTGTCAGACCTTTACTTGAATATGCGTCCCAGGTTTGGTCTCCTCACTATTCTTCGCATGTTGGAAAAATTGAGTCGGTTCAACGTAGGTTCGTTCGTTTCGCATTGAATCATCTTCCTTGGGAAGACCCTTTAATTCTTCCACCATATGAATACCGACTTAAGTTACTCAACTTAAACACTCTCCACAAGCGTCGTGAGGTGGCCGATGTTGTTTCCGTCCACCAGCTTCTTAATGGACGTGTCGACTTAGGTTTTATAAGTCGCCGTGCGTCGTTTAGAGAGAGCCGATACAATTTGAGAGGACCACCGCTCTTACACATCAACTCCTCTACCACCAATTATGGCCGATTGGAGCCTGTTAATCGCATGTTCATTAATGTAAATAAAAATATTAATGTTTTTAGCGTGAGCACTAACAAAGATCTCCTTAAAAGGAGGCTCTTTATTCTCTCATGACTGTTTATGTGTTTCGCATGCAATTATTGGTACTTAATTTTTTATGTTTGTATGTCTCAGACGAGCCCACGTGGTCGTGGTAAATGTTTCTCAGCCCAGCTGAGAAGTGCGCCTTCTTCATAAGAAGGGAAACTCTATTATTATTATTATTTTATTATTATTGTTGTTTAATGCACAGAAAAAACGCAAAGAAAACGTAAAGAAAACCATCCTTAACTAAATTTATTATACAATTTAAAAAAATGAGTATGACTAACTTGAACACCATTCCTTAGTTACGAATAATTTAATTTTCAATTTTTTTATCCTACTTATAAATAATTTCTATTACACAAAACTTCGACAATTTTTAGCCGTACATACCCCCACCACCCATAGAAGAGGAAGATGCTTGGGCATTTGAGCCACTCATTCCCATACCGCCTATAGAACTAGCCGAAGCTTGTGATGTCGATGTACCTATTAGCAAAAGAAGAAACCTGCTTATATTGGATTTTTCAACCTCTATTCAAAATACTCACCAAAACCACCACCCATTCCAGGATAATATCCACCGTACATTGGGTAGCCCCCCATTCCCATTCCTATTCCCATTCCAGGATAATATCCTCCCATGCCCATTCCACCCATTGGGTATCCTCCAAAACCACCGCCGCCACAACCTGTCATAGGATAGCCCATTCCAACGTATAAAGGGAATCCCATGACTCCCATGTATCCACAAGGAGGATACGTTTGCATGCCGATTCCGAAAGTAGGGGCGCCGTTAACGTATCTTATCACTGAGCACAGTACGGCGACTACTAATAGTTTTATCGTCATTTTTTTATCACTTTATTCACTCGTGGATGCAGACGCACTAACTTCCAGATCGCGCACGAATTTTCTTAAATACTGTGAAACGGACGAACTTGAAATACTACGTTTGACGTACTTTGGCGTAATCTTCGATCACCAAAATTATAGTCGCATAATCTATTGACACACCAAGGGGAAACCCCCGATTGAGATCTCTGTCCACGACTTTTCCTTGTGGATGAGTTCGCTCTGGCCAATTCAGCCTTGGCTTTAACCTCGCTATTAACCTTTCGCTTGATGTCCACACTATTGACAATGAAAATCCGAGATGCCAATCGCAAAATGATTCACTGGATTTAACATTTGCGTGTGGAATCCCGAAGCCCCAAAATGTGAAATAATTAAGCGGTGTAATGTTCTGAGACCCTTTCTGGCAATCGGGTGTTTACCTCAGTTTTAACTGTTTGCTCTCTCATAAGGGAATTACCGACGAATACAATTCACACACGCTAATTTTAATTTGCTCAATGTTAAATGGATTCTCTCAATTTGGAAAGTTTTCATTCTCGGCGGGATAATTTTTGGTATCACCTTTTGGAGTAAACAAACATGATTCAAGGTTATTAAATCTTAATTGTTGCACGTTATTAATGTGGATTGAATTTTATTATTTAAATTGATTCTATTAAGGAAAAATATTGTAAAAAATAGTGAAATTTTCAGTAGAGTTAATATTACATAAAATAGTGCAGTTTAGGATTAATATAAAAAATGGTTTTATATAGTCACATTAAAGTAGGTCGAAGATAAAAGATTTGTTACTGTGGAAACCCTTTTTCAATTTTAGATAGAAATTATTGAACAAATATTTTATGCACTCTTCTTTTCCACTCCACGCACTCCTACTTCTTCCGAATTCGAGAATTCCTTGCCATTTCTAAAGTTCTTTACGTTAACTTATGTTAATTTTCATATTGTCTTCAAATCCTCTTCACTTTTTCATAATAATATTTAATATTTTTACAGCTCTCATCTCGGTCCATGGCAAGTTGTGGCAAATGCAATTCCAACATGGATTTCTCGCAACTCGTTCCACAACTACTAATTTACTGGAGATCTCTTCACACACAGTTCGAGGCTTTGTCAGTGGCTGCCAAACTGATTGTGTTTTACACACACTTCAGTAAGGCTTCCGACAAGCTCTCTCACTCTATTATAGTTCTTAAACTAAAGAAATTAGGCTTTCCGCCTGCCTGCCTGTGGTATGGTTCTAGTCGTACTTCGCCGACAGAATCTACCAGGTTCTGTTCCGCGGAGTCAAATCTAAAAACATCGAAGCGTCAGCTGGTGTCCCGCAAGATAGTCATCTTGGCCCTAACTTTTTTATTTTATCAATTGAAGATCTTGTTACCCTGCTAAGGCACTGTAAAATCCTTATTAACGCTGATGACAATAAACTGCATCGCCTGATAAGCAGTATAGAGGATTGCAAACTTCTGCAAGCAGTCCTAAACACCTTCTATTCTTGGTGTTCCAACAACAACCTAGCGCTAAATATTAGTAAATGTGAGATCATTACTTTTTGTAGGAAACGTGGTGTTATAACTCATGACTAAACTTTTCCGGGGTTAGGTATCTTCTCTAAGGGCAATTCAGTCCTGGGATTTATAAAAAGATGGTCCAAGGAATTCAACAACCCTCTCATATCTAAACACTTATACTTATCTTTGGTTAGGCCTTTGCTTGAATACGCCTCCCAGGTATGGTCTTCTTAGTAGTCCTCCCATGTTGATAGAATCGAATCGGTTCAACGGAAGTTTTATTCGTGAGAGCGCCTACAGCCTTTGTGACCGATAGTGATTAATTCACTTTGAAAAAATGCATTTTTGCAATAAAAATATGCGCTTTGTGCATCTCTAAGAGGCATTTAATAATAAATGTAGAACTCAGTAAATATTAATGGAAATGAAAGAATATAATGACGGCAATGGTCTCCGAGTAGGGGTTTTCAGAACTGTTTAACAGTAACAGTAAAACAGCTGTTTTTTGGCTAAAATCGTTGGCTAAGACTGTTATTCTTAACTGTTTTTACTGTTTTTTAAATTTTAGATTATCATGACCAGCTAGAGAAGTCAAGAAAACTCGTTAAATTCATTAAGAACTCAACAGTTCGCAATAGTGTCTTTCTAGATAGAGCTACATCTTAACGTTAAAACGCGGTGGAATTCTATTCCATCAATGATTGAGCCACTGGTCAAGACCGAAAAAGCAATTCACGAGGCATTAACAGAATTTTATTCGTTGAATATAATAGAGGCATTGGACTTTTCAGCTCTAAAGATTCTTGTCGAGGCAATGGAAACCGTAAAATTAACTGTCGCGAATCTTAGCCGGGAGGACGCAACGTTGGTGAGCGCTGAAAAAATATCATCAGCATAATTCAGGATTCTGCAGTGTCTTAGCAAGGTAACTATATCATCAATAGAAAGAATAAAGAGGATAGGGCCAAGATGACTGCCTTGAGGGACACCGGATGACGCCTCAATGGTCGCGGATTTGGATCCACGGAAAGGGACTTGGTAGGTCCTGTCAGCTAAGTATGACTGGAACTATAATAGAAGGGCTTCAGGGAAACCTAACCTTTTTAGTTTGAAAAGTATAATGGAGTGGGAAAGCTTGTCAAATGCCTTACTCAAATCAGTGTAAACACAATCAGTTTGGCCACCGGAAACGAAGCCTTCAACAGCATGGGAAGTGAATTCAAGGAGATTGGTGGTAGTGGTACGAGCTGGAAGAAAACCATGTTGGTTCGTAGAAATAAGTTTCTTGCAGATTGGCACGATTGCAGAATAAATGATTGACTCAAAAAGCTTTGGTATGACAGACCGCTTGGCAATTGGTCTGTAATTCGATATTTCGTTCTTGCTACCACTTTTGTGAATAGGAATTATGAACGAATTCTTCCAAAGAGTAGGAAAATACCCTTTATCTAAGGATTTTTTAAAAAGGGTTTTCAGTGGAGACTGGAGAACCTCCACACAGGATTTAAGGACAGCAGGAGGGATACCGTCAGGGCCGGAAGTGAAATCGTATGGGAGTTCATCAATATGTTTCACGATAAATAAATAAATAAATATCGTCAGTGGAAATTGAAAGAGATAATCTAGTAGCCTCTCGGTGTGGAGTTATGTGACGAAAATTATTGTCATTAGGCTGAAAGTTGGAAGGAGTGAAAGATTGATGAAAGAAAGAAGCAAACATGTTGCAAATCGAGGAAGACTCACTACTAGACCAGTTAGTGTGTTGCATAGTTTTTGGGTAGTTATCGACTTTTTTCTTAGAGTTGACAAATTTAAAGAAGTTTCTAGGATCAGTATACACCTGGTCCCTCATGCTGCTGAGATATTCACCATACAGAGCAGAAGAGAGTAAACAAAATCTGTTATAGCAATCAGTAAATGTAATAAGACTCGGAGGGTCCTTTCTCTTTAAATAGGTCTTCCAGAGTCTATTTTTCTGATTCCTAAATGCTTCAGCTCATTGTTGCACCAAGGTGAAGATGAACTGCGCAATTTTTGGGGCTCAAAAGGTACACATGAAACGATAGCTTCGTATAGTACGGTATAAAGCCGTGCCACATCGACATCCACCTCATTTGCGGAAAGTAAGCTGTTGAAATCAATCAAGGCAAGCTTAGATGAGAGTTCATTAAAGTTAGCCTTCATAAAGTTGAAGGAGTGAGTTACCGCCTCCGGACAAGGACTGTTCTTTGAGTTGAAGCAGTAATTTAGCAAGAGAGGAGGGTGGTAATTGTCAACGGACGTCATGACTATTGGACTGGGTTCAACAATCATGTTTCCTGAGTCAATAAAGAATACAAGATCCAACTGCCTCCCTAACACATTAGTCACACCACTCATTTGATTAAGGCCGAGTGAGAATAAGGAATTGAGAAAACAGGATTCCTTAGAATTAATATTGCCTTCAGGGAGGTAGTTATCGTCAACTTCGTCAAATAACCACTGAATATTGGGTAAATTGAAGTCCCCAAGTAGAAGTAATTCATCCCCAGTGTTCATCATACTCAGGGTATAATCAACACAAGAGATGACAATATCATAGAGGCTTTTACCTCCATCGTCAAGTGTGCTAATCATATCTGGTTGGATATAGCAGCACAGCAGGAATGGATTAGATTTAGAAAATGAAATCTTGAGAGCGACAAGCTCAATGTCCAAATGGTTAGAGAAACTAGGAAGCGTAATTGGGTTACAATTAAGGTGACTGCGGCAAGCAAGAAGTACGCCACCCCCACGAGCTTCCGAGTCAGTGTAACGGTCCCTCCGAAAGACTTGGTAGGAGGAATCGAAGAGTTCAGCATTAAGAAAGCCTTCGTGGAGCCAGGTTTCCGTGAATGCTATGACATCGAACCCGCTAGCCGCTAATGACTGAAGGATGTCGTTGGTTTTTGATCTTGTCCCCCTTACGTTCTGGTAGTAGAGGGCAAGCGTCTCGAGTTTTTTGACCTCCTTGATGTATTTGGAATGGAGACGTTTGAGTGATGGGCTCGAGTACGGGTCCGGGAACAAAAAGCTTGGTAAGTTCACCAGCAGGCCAGAAGCCAGGGTCTAAAAGAGTCTCGTTGTACAGTTCTGACCGTATTACTCAGAACGGACAAAGATTTCGAACTAGCCGCCATAGTAACTTATATTCAGCTCAAAAAGACCTATCCAACGATGTATTAGACATAGCTATTGGAGGTGGTACCAAAGTCCATACATTTTCCGGCATCCTCGTTTGCGGGAAATGTAGCGTCTGGTTTTTTTGGTATCACTGATGTAGGCGTAAACAATGTAACTTAATAGAGCCTGAATACTACTGAAAACAAAAATTTGTCACTGCAAGATGAATTTAGACATGCTGCCTCAAAAAGATGAACCGACAGTACTGGAGAGATTAGATTTTAAGTGGCCCAAATCGGAATTTTCACTTTTTAAAAAAACTGGTCAACGGACAGAAAATCTGCAAAAATTATATAACGCAATTCTTTCCATCAAACCAACATCGACCAAAATAAGATCACGTTTTTCGGACAAATCTCTTCAAACGCTTGTATTTTTGAATGAAAAGTTGGAACTCTCAAATAAAACGACCAGCAATTTTTCTAGGCCGAAGTTCGATTGCATGCGTATTGCGAGACAATTTTTAACTAAGTTTTGTTTTAATTTATTGAGTATTATTTAATTGACCGGACCGCCCCTGACAGTTTTTAAAACCCCTCCCGGACGTCCTCCACACTAGGACAAATCCGGCGAAACTCGGACGGATGGCAACCCTACTCATACATGATTTTAGATAATTTTTCATCATTTTTAATTTTTCTTCACCTTTTGCAATTGCCTTTTCGCCTTTTCAAATTCGAGTTCTGAGCACCAGAGCTAAGCACAAGGGCCTGTCTACATAAGACCTGTTCCATTGTAGGCTACATAAAGTAACTTTAGGCTCATCCGCGAATAAAGAACCCACCGTTCACTATCTATATTCAATGAATATATGAATGAACCTATTCTTACCA
This sequence comes from Thereva unica, assembly GCA_949987705.1. Classification (NCBI taxonomy): domain Eukaryota; kingdom Metazoa; phylum Arthropoda; class Insecta; order Diptera; family Therevidae; genus Thereva; species Thereva unica. Next base: position 95,922,938 of record OX465282.1, on the reverse strand, counting down.
CAAATGTTTTAAGTCAAACTTTTATTGAAATTTCAATATCCTGAAGGGAGTTGCAAACAAATTTTAACCCCAGACCAGGCAAGGTGATCTGGTGGGCCCGGTTATGCCTCCAAAAACAAGTAATCCCCCTTTACCAGCTAACAAAGCGTGCGAAGCAAGCAGTACCAGACTACCAGGTGAACATGGTGAACCAGACCTAAGCGAAACTTTGACGCCCTATTATGAACCGGTTAAGCTGGCGTGATGCTTTATTAAGGCTACCTCTGAGAACATATTATGAGTATTTTTAAAACGGCGGAATCTTATGAGCGCCCAGTCGTGCGGGAATAATCGCATAATTTGCCATTAAAGTGGTCAGTCTAGAACTAATGGTTGAACCATCTCTCAATATCCTAGGCATAACATTAACTGAAGATCTGCGTTGGAGTAATCACATATTCCAAATCGCTAAACAAGTATCACAATGCTTGGGATTCCTTAAAAGATCCAATTTCCTTCTTCCGCCGTCGGCCGGAGCAATAATCTTCAAATCCTACATTCGGCCCCGCCTTGAATTCAACTCATATCTCTGGTCAGGGGCACCGAGTACCACCTTAGCGTGGCTGTACAAGGTGCAAAACTGCGCCCTCCAACTCATTGGCGACGTTGCCATTTGCTCCACAACTGATTCATTAAGTCACCGCAAGAATGTAGCGGCTCTGGTGAAATTCTACCGCATCTACCATGACGACCGTTCCACGGAAATATATAACCTCCTGCCTTCACGGCAATGTTTTTCCCGCAACACAAGACTAGCCCTTTCGGCTTATCCTCACTATCTATAGCCCTTATTTTCGCTCACACATCAGGTTAGAAATTCAATCTTTTCGAGAACAACTCGACTGTGGAACAACCTCCCACAGTCAGTTCTCCCGAACTCATACAACATCCAAGTGTTCAAACGCAAGGTTCATCTTCATCTCCTCATGAACCCCCCCCCCCAGACTCCTTTAACCTATTTTATCCTTTCTCTATCCTTCGAGCTAAGTTTACTACCAGACACCTGACCCCTTGACGTGTAAGACATGACGGACTGGTAGTACAAAGGGTGACACCTGAGCTTAGATTTATACATAAAAAAAACCTACAAATTATGACTTAACGTTTAAGAGAATACATATTTGCAAACTGATTTTTTGACCTTGTTTTTAAGGCATGCTATTCTCGATTGCAGCATAGTTCAATGTCTATTTTGACTGGGTATAAAAAACGGTGTACACCTATATTTTAGCTTTGATTGTAACACGGTGTGATCCAATTTATACGAAAATTGTTTCAACAGTGCAACAAATGCACTGAAAGGGTTAAAATGAATGTTTTCCTTGAGATTCGTGGTTTTGTGTGGGTGATGGTGTAGGTTTATACGCTCGTACCAAGAGTAATAGGACATTTTAATTGAGGCCTCAGTACCATTAACCGTCGTGTTAGCATTGTACTGCCTTGCATAAGTCCTGCTCAAGTCTTACCGTATGGAATCTGTTAATCAAAAAGCTCACCGAGCTATTGTAACTACATATATGTCCTATGGAGGTTCTAAAACGAGTTTTATATTAAATAGCGTTTTTCAAAATTCAACAATTTCAGATACAGACTTATTTTAATTAAATAACATTTGAAACTAAGCACACAGCTACAATTTAAAAATTTTGTGGCATTTTGTCAAGATTTTTTTTCGTTAAAAATAAAGACAGTAATATTTATGAAGTAAATTTCCTAGTTCAATTTCACCCGACATATTTTTTCAGAACTGAAGTAATCCAAATTCATAGAGCTCTTGGGGTGGATAATGTCCCTCATTTCCCCCTTGAATCCGCCACTGAGTTCCATAATGATCAAGCCAAACCGATTTACAATGTTTTCACTTGACACAGTTACTAAAGAAAAACTGTCAATGAAGGCTGGTTTAAATGGGAACGAAACCAGAACGTATTTCGATATAATTCGGATCCCTTTTACGAAATTTGTCTTGAGTTCTAAGTTTACCTTTTCTGAGCGTAAATTTTCGACAACACTAAAGTAGCAAAATTTCTACTTTCTTTCTTTTAATCCAACATCGTCCTTAAAATATTACACAATTTGAATGGTCTCTAAAAATCTTTGAAGAAGTGAAATATTATTCTTATTTTATGAAAGGATCATTCGAATTTTTTGAAAGGGGAAACTTTATTGGAGGTCTAGAAATTGAAAGATGTCACTTCTGGAATGGAAAGAAATTACTGATTTTGTAAATCTTAACATCATTTATTTTGTAATAAAATGTTCACGCTATCTGTTCGCTCAATACATCTTGTATATCCATTAAAAACAGACTGAAACATGCAATTAAACTCAACGCCATTTGATTATGTGACCTAATGATTAAAATCAACTATCATCAAAAAAATACCCACGAACAAAAAAGAAAAGCAGAAAAATACCTCAAAAATGTTACAGGAAGAAGGAAAAAATTTAGTTTTAAGTCAATTACAAAGCTCACAAAGTCCGTAAAACAACATGCAAATTGGATTGTTTGTTCCACAGTAATTATATGCAGATTCTAATTGCGTCAGGGACGAAACTCCTTGCTAACAAGTAATCTACCCGGAGTCAGCCTCGTCATTATGTAAATTTGTTAAGAAAGTATTTAAGCAAACTGGATGAAAAGCATTAAACTCCATTTCTATCCCTCCTTCTTGGCATCTCCTTACTGCTGTATTATATCTGTATCCATAAAGTTTTTGGTTCCTTAAGTTTTTGTTTGCTGCATTTAATTTATTGAAATTTTAACAATTTTTTTGTTGTTATTCTTGGCATAACAAGTCAAAGTAGAGGATTTGGGGGGCTGGATTAATATTCTTGGTATGGAAAAATAAAGGTTTAATTAAGGGGCTGGTATGGCCGGAATACAAATCAGAAGTGTCTTTACTCTAAGTCTTTAATAGTGACCTTGGTCAATGAAGAAATTGTTGGTAACTTTTATATCTTCTATCAGCCTTATACTACAATACTCACACGAATTTAGCTCAGTCATATATTTGTACAAAGGCAATTATTCAACATTACAAATGGAACACAATTTAAACGAATGAGCCACAAAAACCCAACAAAATAATAAACAAAACAAAGGGCAGAAATTTAAAAAACTTAGATAATATCCAGCCCCAACATCAGCGCATGGATTCTTCTGAAGGCTTGGCAGCAACTGACTTAGAGTTGAATAGGATGGTTAAATCGTTAATAAGAACGCAATATAAATTATTGGTAAGTCAAACCATCCCGAGCAAAAATTATTTAGTTGGTTAATTTTCCTAAGGCCCCCATACACGGTCGATTTGGATGTACCTCCAGATTTTCATCAAACCAATTCACGCAACGAGTTTTGATCGGCCGACCGCCTCACAATCGATAGTGTTGGTTGTATAGATTTTTTCAAACTCCGTGACACAAAAAATTTGAGCAGTTCTGCGCACCTCGTTGCCAAATTTTATAAATATTGTTCTATCATTACCCCTCTTTTTAGTTAAAACGGCAACAAACACAGAAAAAACTCAACAAAATAATTTGGGAAGAGATGCGCGCATGTCGAATGAATAAAGCTAATTCATCTTTATATGGATTGAGCAGAGCTTTTAAATACATGTAAAGCCCCTGCTCAACCAACCTAGTTTATTCATCACAATAAGCACAATTTTACTATAACTAAGCCATATATTGCTCATCTCTAAATTAAAAAAAAAATGCTAAAAAAATTCTTTTGAATAAATGAGCATTTTCATTCATAAAACGACAGTTACCCGCAGTCGCAAGCAACACAACCTCCCCGGGCAGAAGCGCGCATGCGACTGGCAGGAAACGTCAACAATCTACTAATCAAAGTGATAGACCGGTTCTACACATTCAACTTTGCATTCCACTTTTTGACGTTCAATTCTGTCGCTCGTGTCTACACATTTTCAACTTTTCAAGAAGAAGATCGAAAGGCTCGGCTGTCACTGCTATCCGTGTACACTCATAGTCATATGAAATGTGGCCTCTAAAACTGATGTCTTCTGTTAGGCGCCAGCAAAAAGTTCCGGTGTTAATAAAATAAGAATATACATAAGTAAAGAGTCCCAATCTTTTTACATTTTGAAAGGTAGGCTGTTCCCATATACTGGCTGGAGCAATAAAAACTTTGCAATCCAAGTTATTTTTTTACTTTTTAGTTCATTTTAAAGTAAAAGCGTTTTTTTAAACTATATTTTTTATTTTCTACTTTTTAGTCTATGACATGTCTTCCGCCATTTTGTGGTGACCGTCATATTAGATTTAAAATGACGTCACATCTTACTATACTGTACTCGTCATACATTTTCATTCTAAAGGAAATGGTCAACCGCCATTATCTATTGGCCACCATGTTGAATTTAGAATAACGCCACACAGCTAGTATAGTAGTAGGTATATTATTGTATAGTATAGTAAAGTATTCTATTGTCACACACTTTCATTTGATACCCACACCAAGCGCGTTGTAAAGAAAAGGTAGCCGCCATTTTGTATAGGCCATTTAGAATTTTGAATGACGCCACATATCTCATTGTATTCTACTTGTCATACCCTTTCATTTGATATACCTTTCGATGGTTGGGGAGCACAATAGCAAAATTTGACCGCCGTCTTGATTTTTTTACAAATAGTCAGATTGCATTGTTATTGTGTGTAAAATTTGAAGTTAATCGGTTATATGGAAGTGGGTCAAAATCAAGTTGTAAGATTTGTTTACATACTACCAGCGCCGGCCCTAGCCCTTGTTGATGGTGGAGCGAGATTGTCTTTCGGCGCCCTTTGTTCGACGCTTTCATTAAACATAAATTGTATTTCCAGTTGTCCTTGATAAAACTTTTTTCGAGTACTGTCGGCCTGACATTTCCTTACGGGATTATATCTCCTCTTTTGCAAGCCTTTATGGGCTGGGGGCCTGGGGCCCCATAAAGACTTCGATTGTGGTTTTAGGGTTACAGTTCCGCCTGTAGCGGCAAAGGAGGAAGTATGTTTTCTCAGAGTTGCTTTCCCGACGTTTCGCCAACAGCACCACCTTCTTTGGGGGCTATTTGGTTGTTTGTATTGCATGGTTGGGCATTAGCTAGTAAAGTTGAGATAGTGGAGAGAGTCACCTTCTCGTTAAAAGAGGCTTCTCCATTCTCCATCAGCCCAAAATTGCAGTGTCACCATCCTGACAACTTCATCTCTATGAATATAATGCGGTGCACTTTTTGGAGTATTCTCCACTCCTACACCCTTAGGGTCTTCCTTTGGACCCCTGTCCTTCCAACATAATGCCAGTGGGGTCTTCTGTTGCTGCCGGAAAGTACCCGATTATAAAAAGGCGGCGCGGCAGCTTGTTCCCGCCTACAGCAACAAGGCTTGCTCCTTCCAAGGTTTAAGGCGGCCCGTCATACAAGGCGCATCGACCCCTACTGACCTTGGCTGTTCTGAGCCCTGAGCTAATTCGGCTACCGCCTCCAGAAAACTTCCTTGAACGGTAACTAGTTGTTTCGTGGTCCGACGGGTCTACGGATTGTTAGTCGCAAGCAGGGCAATTCTTACACTTTCCGCTAATTGACAGAAGGTCGGCTTTGGAGTCGTTCTATACTTCATTATGGGTGCGTCCGACTTTTCTGAAGGCTTTCCAAACCGTATGGCCAAAGCCTTCGCCCTTTTCGCCGGGTTATTATGCCCTAGAGAACATCCAGATGATCTAACCCTCTTCTTATTAAGAAGATCGGTATCCCTTTCTTCCTCGGGGCCACGCAGACCCTACCAGCCTCTACACGGTATTAGCCAGCTTCCAGATATCGCATAAAACGTTTTCGGGCTGCGCCACCCCGTCTTTTGAAAGTGATCGTTTTTTCGAGTCGCCTCTCCGATTAGGTGCCCTTACTTCCGCAGGAGATCTAAGAAGATCTACCAATGAAGGAGTGATCTCAACGTACTCCACCCTGGGTTTACGGGCTCAGACTGCCCTCCCTGAAGAGGAATCCCGAAAACTTTCCTTCACTGAGACCACATTCGACACCTTGAAGCATGGATCCAAAAATTTCTAACTGGCCTTGTAAGTCGTTCTGTTGGGAGCTGTGGGAGCCCCAGATATGTTTGGAGCGTTAAGAAGTGCTCCATCTTCAAAAGTTTTTTTAAGGTATTTTTATATTGATACCACGAGCTGGGCGAGAAAGGACGATCGTCCATGGCAGAGATCCGAATTACCATTGGAAGGCTAATTCAAACCGAAGTTCGCCTGGTATCCGCCGTCCATCGTTAGTAGTACATTCATGCAGTACCATTCATAACTTCTGCACGATTGTTTACACATTAGGATGGCGGTTTTTATCGAGTTTAGATCCGCCGTATTCAGTCTGCTCCATGGATCTCAAGGCAGAATGTGACCTAAGGCCATGTACGATCGGTTGGAGTCAGTGCTCCCTGCTTGTGCCGTGTTCGAGTCATATTGATGAGTACATAGGCTTGGCTAGCTACAAACAACGCCCTCAAAAAGTGCCCTCAAAATTTTATTTTTTGCTCGAAATTGTTTTTGGCATTCATTTTGCGGCTCCTTACTACCGGCGCCTAGAGCGACTGCTCCAATCGCTCTACCCTAGGGCCGGCGCTGCATACTACATACAACATAAAACATACAGGTGAAGCTTAAAAAGCGTAAAAAGCATAGTAATTTCTGAATACTTCTATCATATATAGTCAAAAGCATGGAAACTTATCATCTGTTCAATTAGGAAAAATATAACGTGAGTATATAAGAGTAACTTTAGGTTGCTATTTTCGTCTTGCCAGCTGCATCCCTTACACTTCCTTACGAAATCATAAAAAGGAGTCCAAGTTGATTATATTATGACGCTTTCGGCAAAAGACCCACGAAAATTAAATAACATATTACATTTCCCCATTTTTTTTTTGTGTCATACCCAAATTTCTGAAAAATTCTTTATTTCCGTAATTAATAAAAAGAATATAAAAGGCAAGAGAGAAATGGCCGAAAATTCCATTTATAGCCTGAAAAGCTTTTAGGGGTGCAAACTGAACAAAATTGAATAATATTTCCGATTGGCAACCACTTCGCCTTTGTCGCCCAGCTTCCTCAACAATTCTCAAATTTAATTGAAAATTTCATCCCCCCAAATGAAAATATCAAAACCAGACGAATTTATCGATTCCAAGTTTTGTCGTCTTTTGGAAAAAATTGACTGTTTGCTGATAGTGATATCAGCACAAAAAATTCTTTGAGCATAGGAACTTTGCAGTTTGTTCGTAAAAGACGTAAAGGGTCTAATTTGGTCCAACCCCTTCGGAAAAAACACCCGGCACTAGAAAACTTGCATTCCTGATTACAGGGTGCACAACGTTTTCGTAGATTAAATGAATTGAAGGAGAGATTGTCGATTAATTGTGCAAAACGTAAATTTCCGGCCACCAATTTAAAGTTAAACTTTGTTGGAGTGGATTCGTGTTTTGGATTCAATCAACAATCTAATTGGCGGTTTTTGGTGCAGCTGACTCGACTGTCAAATGAAATTATCATGATTTTGCGCTGAGTGCAATTTAAGTTAGTGTTCATTTGGTGGGATTGTGTGAAATTAATCTAATCACTTCGAAAATAATCAATCAGTAACTAGTAACTGTTGGTTGAGCGTGCTAGTGGCGTATATGTACGTGACTATTTGGTCGCTTTTCAAGACTAATTATTACCATACTTGTTTTCCCGTAAACAGCTTGTTAAAAGAAATTTTAAAAATGAAATTCAGGGAGAATTATCTCGGCTTAGTAGTCCATTCGAACCTTAGAGCATGCTATTTTTCGTGATTTATATGAAATTCATAAAGAAAAAAGAAGAAAAAAGAAGAAGATAGTGTCGCGGCTTGGTCGAAAAATTTGCAAGCTTTAAAGAAAAATAGTTTTTTTAGCGTTTTGACGATAAAAATATTAAAAATATTATTTTATTTTGCGAGAATAATAATTCTAAATAGTTTTTACTTGTTAAAAGTTATATTAAAGTTATGATTCCCCCAGGATTCTTGGGAAGAAGCTTGGGTGGGAAATTGAGGTTATAGTGAACCTCGTGTTAAAGTGCGTCATTAATTTTGATAATTTTAATTTTAACTTTGATGAAAATTTCTAAATAACTTTAGTTTGTTGTGCAAATAAATAATTAATAATTATATATTAGATCAGTTTAACTAAGATGAAGACTAAGAAACCCTTTTCTAGTATGTCTGAGCCTGGGGACCTCTGTCCCCAGGCCGGCTCTTCTACCAGTATTGCTCCCGTTAGGGGCGTTATAAATAAAACAGTAAGTAAGGCTGGGAAAAAACCAAAGCTTGCCCCTCTAGTTGAATTAGGGAAGGACCAAACATTTGTTAAGGAGGTTCTCGCAAATGTAGACTCCTGGACTAACCCAGATAAGAGCCAAGATGCCCTCAACGAACTACTAAAAAACTGTGATCGAATTCAAAAACAGGTAACTAACAGAATTCATAATCCCTCTCTACCCAAGGTGGATCAGTTAAAAGCTGCCCAAATGACAGGCTGCGCAATGGACTATACTGGGGATGCCCCCACTGAGGATAGGGAAAGGCGGACGCCGGCCGTCCCTAACGAAGCTCCCGCTGCCATCATTGATAATGATGAGGGTTGGACCTTAATCAGACAACGCTCCCGGATAATTAACACTAACAACAATAACATCAGTTCCAACCCTGATAATGGAGGTGGCAACCGCTTTGCCTCCCTTCAATCAGAAATGGACACCGACTCTCCTGACAACAATGTTAATAATAGTTATAATAGTTCTAATAAATATTATAATTCTAACTCTAATTTTAGCAACCCGACTATAAACCCTACTAGCAACAGCAATAATTTTAAGACTGCTAACTCCTCCAATAATAACAGTAGTTCTAACCGTAATAATGGCAGGAAGCCTATGGACTTTGATAAAAATGTAGGCGTATCAGGTAATAGGGGATACTGTCCACCCATAATAATACAAGAAGTTAGTGTGAGATACCTAACAAAAATGATCTTCCATCTTTACCCCGGTTGTGACTTCAAGCTTTCAAGAACCCGTGGAGGGGCTTGTAAGGTCTTCTTTAAACTCAGGGAGCATCAAGTGGGCTTCTTTCAAAAGCTCAAAACCCATAAAGTTATCTCGCATACTTTCTCTCATCCCGATGACCGTCACGAGGCACTAGTTGTCCGCGGTGTACACCCGGAATTTCTCCCTGAAGAAATTATGGAAGATCTTACGGCTAACTATCCTACGCTTAACGTTTTGGGTGTCAAGCGCTACGAAACCCCCTTCTCGCGCAAGAATCAAACTACTCTGAACTTGTTCCTGGTTCAATTTTCAGCAAAGACCAACTTAGCTAAAGTGAGCACTCTAATAAAATACATTTTATACCAAAGGGTTACATGGGAGAAAATCAAGAGTAGGCGTCCAGTCCAGTGCAGGAATTGCCAAATGCATGGACATGCGGCAATAAATTGTAACAGGGACTTTAGGTGCGTTAAATGCCAAGATACTCATCCTCCTAAGGAGTGCCCTAGAACTCCAGAGAATATGCAGGATAGTGAACCCTACTGCGTAAATTGTCGGGCCTTCGGTCATCCGGCCTCATTTGGGGGATGCCCGGTCTTCCTAAAACGAGAGGAGCTTCGTAAAAAGCTTCGTTCAAATCAGCGTTCCCAGGCAAATGCAGCCCCTGCCAGTAGGCAGTTCCCCTTCCCAAGTAGTCGGTCCCAACACGGCCCTTCTAATCATCCCCATACCTATGCGGACTGCTTTAAGGGCAACTCCCCTTCTCCCCATAATTATCCCTCGTACGATGAGGACATTTACGAAATCCTCCATCCGGAGGATATATACGGGCTTAACTTGTCCCAACTTCTGGAAAAAATCCGAAAATTTCTGCCAACAATCAAGGGAGTTAGGGGGCCGGCAAGGAGGACGGCTATTTTGGGGTTCTACTTCACTCTCGCAGGAGAAAATGAATACTAGAGCCCTGAAATGTGCGTCCTTGAATGTTGGCTCCCTGATTTCACTTGCTCGGCGTTGGTCCCTCCGGGACCTCCTCCAATATGGCAAATACGATTTCCTGTGTATTCAGGAAACACACCTTCACCCGAAATCCAAACTTTCGCTCAACGGTTATAATATGTATCGTAATGATAGCCTCCTTTTTCCGGAAAAAGGAAGTCTGGGAAAAAAATCTCGTCTGTGAGCTAGAACAGTACAGAGAACGACGGCCGCACCAGGCGCGGGAGTTCTACTAAAGAGTCCGCAGTATGACGCAATTCACACCACGTTGCACATACTGCAAGGACAAAGAAGGTAATCTGATCACCGATCCTAAAGGCATCTTGGAGCGATGGGAAGAGCACTTTCATGAATTGCTAAATGGCGAGCTAACTGAGGATTCGGAGGCTCCACCAATATCTGATGACAATGCTATGCTGCCGCCACCAAGCATAGAAGAAGTTAGCAGAGCCATCAGCCGGCTCAAAAACAACAAGGCCTCGGGTGCAGACGGCATCGCAGCGGAGCTGGTTAAATATGGAGGGCCTACATTACACCAAGCGATTCATGAATTAATTGTGCAAGTATGGGAGCAGGAAGTGATGCCAGAAGACTGGAGAAAAGGCATCCTCTGTCCGGTACACAAAAAAGGAGATATCACAGCGTGCACTAATTATCGCGGTATAACGTTGTTGAGTACCGTGTATAAGATATTCTCCGCTATCCTACAAAACAGGATGGCCCCATACGCCAGAAACATCATAGGCCATTACCAGTGTGGCTTCAGCCCAGGCAAATCAACGACTGATCAGATTTTCACCTTGAGGCAGGCTATGGAAAAATGTCTAGAGTTTCAAAACTCAATTCAACACCTCTTCATAGACTTTAAAGCCGCCTATGATAGCATAGCCAGGGTAGAACTCTACAAAGCCATGAGAGAATTCGGCATCCCCAACAAACTGACAAGACTATGTAGGTTGACCATGATCAATGTGTCAAGCCAAGTAAAGGTATCCGGAACACTGTCCAGACCAATCAACATCTATAATGGACTCCGACAAGGGGACGGTCTGGCCTGCCTCCTTTTCAACCTGGCGTTGGAGAAAGTGATCCGAGATTCGGGCGTGACATCAAGGGGTACAATCCTCCACAAGTCCACCCAATTACTGGCTTACGCAGACGACATTGACATCATTGGAAGAACAACAACAGCTGTACAAGAAGCTTTCACTCAGATTGAGCAAGCGGCAGGAAATCTGGGACTGCACATTAACGAAAGCAAAACAAAGTACATGGTGGCCTCGTCTGGAAGAACACCTAACATTGGTCCCACAATCAAGGTAGCGGAACACGAGTTTGACGTGGTAAAATCATTTACCTACCTTGGGTCAATAGTAGCAGCCGACAATAGCATGGAACCAGAAATACGCGCACGACTGCTAAAAGCCAACAAAACCTACTATAGTCTGTCAAGGCTCTTCAAATCCAAATATCTAACCATAACGTCTAAACTTTTACTATATAAGACGATGGTCTTACCCGTTCTCACATATGCATCCGAAACGTGGGTGCTTAGCAAAAAGCACTCAAACCTCTTGGGCGTGTTTGAGAGGAAAATACTTCGGAGGATTGTTGGCCCCGTATGTGAGGAAGGACGATTCCGGAGACTCTACAATCACGAGATCTACAAGCGCTATCGCGACATAGATGTTGTGAAGAAAATAAAGCTCGGTAGGCTCCGGTGGGCAGGGCATCTAGCTCGTATGAGTGAAGATGAGCCTGCTCGGAAAGTTCTCTGCGGTAAGACCTATGGGGTGCGACAGCGAGGGAGGCCCAACCTTCGCTGGAAGGATGGCGTGGACCAGGACGCTCAGAGTTTAGGGATGCCAAACTGGATGACATCGGCTCAGAATCGGGACCGGTGGAGAGAACAGTTGCGCGAGGCCAGGACCGGATCCCGGTTGTAGAGCCGTTAAAGAAGAAGAAGAATGATAGCCTCCAAGGAACTGCTGTCCTTTGTCGTAATTCTCTAAAGACCAGACAGGTCTACCTTCCCCTACCCTTTTCCCATGTTTCAGTCGAGATTTTTCTTAACCTCCCTAACTCCGTGGTCGGTAGAGTGTTACTCATCTCCCTATACCTACCCTCGAATGTCAGCGCTGCCGACTTCTCTGTACTAATGCAACAGCTCTCCCTCTTGGAACCCAACTATGAGGGTCTTCTTATAGAAGGGGACTTTAACGCTAAACATCCAAGTTGGTCTAACCTCTCTACAAATCGTAATAGGAAAATCATTATGGATTGGAAGTCCAATAACCCCCTCTTAGATTTCTTTTCTATCATTTGCCCTGGAGGTCCTACCTTTCCTAGATCCAGAAGTTGCATTGATCTTTTTCTTGCTTCGCATAAACTTTCGAGCAGCCTTGACTTCCACCGGTGTGTTACAACCCCTTCCTTCTCAGACCACTATGTGGTGGAACTGGAATTCAGCTTTTCTGCTTATTCACCCTCCCTTTCTTCTCCCCCTAAATTCAGGGCTCTGGATAAGGTGGACTGGGAACAGTTCGGATCTAGCCTTGAGGACGCTATGGTTTCTACCCAGCCTTCGCCTTCTCGTAACTGGTCCAATAATGAGATCGACTCTTCCATTTCTATATGGAACACTTCCTTTAATTCCCTGCTTAATGATGTAGCACCGCTGAAGCCGTATGGCTTCCGTGATAGGCTCCCTCAGGACGATCAAAAATTATTCCTCATACGTAAAAACTGGAGGAGAAAGCTTAAAAGACAGTTGGAAAGGAACCTCTTCCACCACAATAGTTACACGCTTGCCCTTGCCAACCAAATCATGCTACTTAGTCGCATTGTCGACTCTCGCGTCTCCTCTTTCCTGAATTTATCCTTCCAAAATAAGCTTCGAGCTATGAGACCGGGCCCCTCTCTCTATAAGGAAATCAATAGAATCATTGGCAGGAAACGCACTTACTCCTTTGATAACCTTAGTCCTGGTAACGCTCGAGTTGATGTTCCTGAGCTGTTCGCTAGTTATTATAGGGATCTGTTTCAACTTAGACAACCTGCGATTAACGAAGCCAACAGTGAAGTCACCCGTACTATAGATGATTTTCAGCATCTATTTTTGTGCCCACAGTTTAACTTCGGGGACATACCTGCCAATAGTGAGAGTCTATCCCACCCTTTCTTTAAACCCAGTTCCTTGGACTCGCTTATCCATTCCCTTAATGGTAAGAGGTCAGCTGGTAGTGACAATGTCTCTAATTTCATCCTGAAAAAGATCGGCCCGTTCATAGCCTCCCCACTCACCTCCTTACTTAACAACTGTCTGAATAACAGCTACTTCCCCACAGCTTGGAAACACTCGAAGCTAATTCCAATCCCCAAAGGGAATCATTGTAACTCTCCTGCCGACTATAGGCCCATCTCCTGCCTTTCCAACCTTGGAAAGCTCCTTGAGCGAAAAATTGCAATTGATCTAGACGACCACTGCCAGCAATTCAATCTCATTCCACATCAGCAATTTGGCTTTAGGGCTGCTCACTCAACGGAGCATGCCCTATTAGTTCTTCATAATGAGATAAATAAGGGTCTCCGTTCCAAAAACCCAACAGTTGTCTGCTCCCTCGACATAAGAGCCGCCTTTGACTCGGTCTGGCATAAAGGTTTACTCTTTAAGCTAGCCACTCTGAACTTTCCCCCATATATTCTACGAATGATTCACAGCTTCCTATCTGACAGGTCTCTGTCGGTCCAAATAGGTGAACTCTTCTCAGAATCTGTTGCGGTCCTCTCAGGTGTTCCCCAGGGTTCGATCCTTGGTCCCAAATTGTTCAACTTATATCTCCACGACTTTCCTCATTTAATTCCGGGCATAGGATCTATGGCAATACTATATGCGGATGACACTCTAATGTACGCCACTAACCCTAATCCCATAAAAAGTATGGAGTGGCTGAGCAAACACCTGGACGTCATAAAGCGCTTCTACGGTACCTGGGGACTTTCACTGAATGAGAGCAAAACCCAATTTATTGCCTTTAGAAATGCCTGGGGGAAGGGCAGACCGGGTCCCACTAGGGCCTGTGGGTCCCTCCAAGTCAGACTCAACAACGTTAATATCAAGGTTGCGAGGAATCTCAAGTACTTGGGTATCAATTTTAGTCACCTCTTGAAGTTTAACCAGCATGCCAAGATTATCATCTCCAGGGTGAATTGCATCCTGGGTCGCCTGAACCCTGTGCTGAAATACCGTAGCAAACTTAACTCTGAATCTAAACTGCTGCTTTACAAACAACTTATCAGGCCTGTCATCTGCTATGGCTTCCCGTGTTGGCACACGATATCCACCACCTGGGCCCGTAACCTTGAAAAGCTAGAGCGCAGAATATTAAGGCAATGCTTATCAATGAAATTTAAATCTCGCAATAAACTCTACTCCAATCTGGAGCTTTATGATAGAGCCGACATCCAACCCCTCCTACTATATCTCCAAGAAAAATGGAAGAATAGGGTAAATAAATTCGAATCACATGAAAATCCGCTCATCAGAAAATGCTGGTCTGACAACCCTCGCTCACTATCCTCCTACTATCTCAGTCCAATGGACTTTGCAAATGCCCCTCCCGGATTTTTTGAGGGCAGGGACTCCTCTCACAATAGGGGATAATGCCGACCAAGTTTGTCCTCCTGGACATTGGCCACCGTTGGACTACCTTCTTGCCTCATACGCCTATGAATTTCCAAAATATTGTCCCTACTGACTGATATAAATTTTTTAGTTAGTGCTGTTGCCTCTATTACTCATACACCATGTATATACTGTCCCTAAGGTGCCTTAAATGTTTGGGGTCCTATTGTAACTAGACTTAAGATAGACTAAGATAGGTTAAGTTATTCGATACCGTATTAGTTACTTCTCTTACTGTACCTGAATAGTACCATATAAATTCAATAAAATGAACTCCTTTGTTTTGTTTTGATACCTCCTAATTTTATTTAAGTAAATGAATTCCCCAATGTATTAATAATCTAAAATCGCATAATACACTATTTTGTTTTCTTGTAGATTTAACCCAAACATTGATTAAAGTAAATTTATAATATTATAATGTTAGAACATAGTTAACGATACTGTATCAGTATACTTCTTTTCACTGTACCTGAATAAGTACCTTAATTTCATAAAATGAACTTGTTTTGATACCTTCTAATCTTGATTAAGTAAATGAATTCCTCAATGTATTAATAATCTAAACTCGCATAATACTCTTTCTTCTTTTCATATGGATTTAACCTAAACATTGATTAATGTAAATAAATTTATAATATTGTAATGTTAGAACGTAGCATGACGGCGCCTCCCCCCTGTACCGCAATGCGCTCCTTGCCTGTACACGGGGGTGTCGTCGCCCTCCTACTATGGTTCTGTACTTGGGCAGATTGACGAACTGGACCAGGCTTGTGCGCGGCCCTGTCCGACTGTTTGTTTATCTGTTTAAGAGAAGTGAGAATTGTGAACTGAGATTGTGATAAGTATCATTAAGACTCTCGCAGCCAGCCTATTCACCTGGCTCCGACTTACCCTCATTATAATAATCCAAGCAAACTATACTAACAATATACTTAAGATTAAGTAAATTTTCTTACAAGTTTACGGTTGCCTTTTGGCTAGTATATGATTAACACATTAAAGCCTAGTATGGAGTTCAAACGGAATTCCGTTCAGCATTTTTGGCATATATTTCTACACGGAAAAATTCCGTGTAGAGTACTGTGAAGAAAAAGTCAAAAGGTGAGAAAAAGTTAACAGCTGACTGATAAAAATCACATATTACACCACGCACTTGGCCGCAACAGCTGCTTTTTTCATTCTGTCAAAATTACCAACAGCAGCAACACGGAATAATTGTCTAGCTATTTATTCCGTTCCAAAGTGAACGGAAAAAGTCTCCAATTCCTTTGCAGAGCCATCTGTTAGAAAGTTTCACAAGTGATATATTACCAACAAAATTCCGTTCGAAGTCCGTACTCACAAAACAAAAAGTACACGGAAAAATCGGGTGAACGGAATTCCGTGCATCTTTTTACATGTATTTTATATGGGGAACGGAATTCCGTTCGAACTCCGTACTAGGCTTAACTTTGTAAAACTTTGTACGAATTGATTTGAATAAACTGTTATGTTATGTTATGTATGAAATTCAGGATCGAACTTATTTAGCTTTTCTCCTTTATAACACTGTTGCTCTCGGCGGATTTTCAGTGAAGTAAAATCTGCTGCCTTTCGAAAAATAGTAAATAACTTTTTGTTTAGGGGTCGTCCATAAATTACGTGAGGTGATTTTTGAGAAAAGTTCATCTGGGCGGAAGGGGGTGTTAAGCAAGATTTTATTTGAGATAACTGATAATTTGGACTCCTTGCCCTCCTCTATTTCACTCGCTTTTCCGCTTGTATGGACGCACAACTACCAAAACTTGAGCACTCACTCAACAAGCATTTCATCGCGCTAAAATTCAGCGTGGCCTTTCTTATAGTTCTAAATTCTAAGGGCCTTTTCGCGGGTCAGTATTACTTAGCTCGTACTCTGCAGCATTCGACGAAACGCGCGTTTAGCTAGCCGGTGGAGACTAAATAATCGACAACAAATTTTTGTGCAGGTTCTACCCATATCTCAAGGCCCCAATTTATACAAAGTTTGCCGGGAGGCCGTGGCCTGAAAGTTGCACTCAAGGCCAAGTATCCCTATACACTCACTGTATGGGGCCTGCAGTTCAAGAAAGCTGACAAAACTCGCATTTATCGTCAGTTCGGTCCTGAAGATCTGAACTTCTATTCACTCTCAAGCCGTGAATTGACGGCAAGAATTCACGCCCTATCCACTCGGAACGGAAAGCAAGGCGCGAGCTAGTCGCGTTTGCGCTTGTTTGCTTGTTTACGGGTGTTCGGTGTGACGGCTTGAGGCTGGAGCCGCCTTGAAGCTTTCGTTGAGGCCATGAATATTTTGTCTGTAGGGAATCATGACTTCACCCATGGTACAATAATACAAGGTAAGCTCATAAGAGAAAAAAGCTTTTGCCGTGACGTCACTCAGATCAGATAGGTTTTCAATTAAAAAACGCTTATTTTTAGAGTAATTATTTTGGCAATTTTTTATTTCTATTCTTTCGTTGTTGATTTTTAATATTATTATTTAAATTTATAATTCTGCAATATAATCTACATCTAAAAAAACAAAGATTTTACATTATCTGGTAAATTCACATGTTGTGCCTTTCTAACGGATTTTTTAAATAATTTCTGTTTATTCTAATTTAGGTTTTATTATAATTTTGAAAAATGTTTTCTTATTCTGGAACTTTGCAACGCGTTTTTATTTAATATTTTTTAAAAATTGAAGGCAATAGTCTGGAATTGAGAGTATAACTTTCTTCACTGAAATGTACTGAACATATAATAGCGTTTTGAAAACTAATTTCATTTTTGTTACACATTTCACTCCACAATTTCGATATATCTTGATTTTTAGGAAACGTAAAATACTGAAAATTTGTTATTGCAGCATTTGGTTTCTTATTATTCTTATATTTGCAACCTCTTATGCCAGGTTTTCACTAAACAAACAAAATAAGAAACAGAAACAAAAATTGTTTTTGTCAACAAAAATATCAATGTTTTGCAAAAATCTAACAATTTTGAGAACATTTTTGTAGGAGAATAGTGTTTTTAAAAACAAAACATTGTCCCATCTCGAGTGGGTAGTTAAAAACAAACAAAATGTTTAAAAACAAAACTGTTTTTTGAAACTCTCTGTTTGGCGGAAACCCAGCATTACATTGCTTTAAACCATGATGATTAATTGTCTTTAATATCTGTTCTTTATTTTTTTAATTTTATATTGATTATAAACAATAATTTTGAATGAAAACGTCTTACAAACGAATTAACTTTCAAATGGTAGAGAAGTAAAAGATCTTGATGACGTCAAAGCTTTTCAAGATGGAAAGAGAGCTTTTCCTTATGAGCTTACCTTGTATTATTGTACCATGACTTCACCTACATGCCACGGCCTGTCAGGCGGATACTTGAAGTATCATTCCTCAGTTAAGCCCTGACCTAATATTCCGTACCGTACCGTAACCGTAAGTACCGTAACCTACGAACATAAGTGTTCATGTGGCACCGACCTAAATTGACTTAATAAACTTGCCGAATGTTCGTTAAATTCTCGAATGGTCCGTAATGGTGCTGTTTTGGCTTGTAAAGCCTAAGTGCGAACTCAATGTGTGATTGCAAGGATAGCTTAGTAAAAGACTGTTGCACTAATTCGATTTTTTACCTTTTTATTTAATAATTATAATTCAATCTTAAACTTAATTTTCCTATAATCTTAGATTTGGTTCATTATTTAGCAAATACAACTTCCAATTAATTTTTAATAAGATTTCTACAATATTTCAAATTCGTAAAACATAAATTCAATTTAAATCTTTAATAATTGTAATCTCAATATATTATTATTTCACCCGGTCAAATTCACTCCAATTATCCTTAACTGGCAATGTTGTCTATCCGCAAATCTGATTATCATATGGTTGAATCTCGTGTTGGCTATCACTTGGTTCGAGGTTTCGCTAGAATTCAAAGTTTTGTTAGATAAATAAAATTGGATCCAGGAATCGGAAATTCACATTAATTCATCTCATGTAATGTGATCCCGAATTTACACTTAACTCGGCACGTTAAGTATGTGATAGAGAATTTGTACTTAACTCGGCACGTTAAGTATGTAATAAAGAATTTGCACTTAACTCGGCACGTTAAGTGTAATATAGATTTACATGAACTTCAACTCGTTCATGTATTCAAATTTGAGATCACTAGCCTTTTGCTGAATTTCTTCTAGCTCGACACGCATAGAAGATCAAATGTGATCTGAAATTTTGGATGACCATGCTGCGATATTTATTTCGGTGTACACAATAGATGTTGGTGGGGAACTTGGGAACCTTCCCACCATCTTGCAATATTGATATGTGTTGGTGTCTTGCTGTCATTCTGGCAGCTGTTCGATTTTGAGGTAAGCGGAGTGATATTTTTATTTTTATTGATTTATTTTATTTTATATCTTATTTTAGATTGTTGGATCGGAATCGGCGGTGGGAAGGGCTGGAGCTGCTGTAACCAGTGTTGACAGGTGAGTATGATTTTAGGTCTGATGTTTAATTGTTTTATTTTTAGGCAAATTTGTTTATTTACATCTGCGCAGCACTTATGTGACCAAACATCCTCCGGGGCCGCCGTTGGAATGTCTGGTTCTTATTTATAAATGATTTTACTCTGCCGCAGAATCAGCCACGGGATCATCTTTGGTGTTGGTGCTGTCAACCACTTATTATTATTATTTTTTAACTTTAAAAAAAAACAAAATCCAAAGTTTAATTATTCACTTCATTCACAAAATTTCATAATAATGTTCTTAGAATATTTTAAATAAAATGAAATTGATTATTATTTCACTGCGTTAATTTCTTATTCTTATGCTTATGGGTTTTTATGGAAGATGTCTGTTTTTGTTGTGAGGCTGGTGTCGATTGGGCCTGCCGGGTTATGCGACACTGTCTTTCCTTGTTTAGGGTGAACCGCAGGGTCCCTGCCTTCAAGCGATAGCAATATGATCGCTTGGCGACCATGATTTTATCCCATGGTAAAGGGAGAGCCTTAATTTGCTGCCATAGTGCTGGGTCCACAATTACGTTGGGAGGTGGCTGACGGACTCGGCGTGCCCTATATTCCTCTAGCGTGATTTTTTCATTTTTTAGGATACGCTCAATAGGACCTGATATGGTTATAGGTTTTGAGGTAGGGATTTGTGGTGGCACTTGCCTTGATCCTGCAATTCGTTTGTACTGTCCTGCAGCTGTTGATACTTCGTGTATAGTTTTGATTTGTTTGATTTGGTACTCAAAGTCAGATAGTACATACTTTGCGTTATTCCTCGAAACTTTGTACTTGGCTTGTACTAGCTGAGACTCGATCTGCTTCCGTTCTACATTAACGGCATCAGTGGTTGAGTTTAGTAAGATAGTTTGTCCACGGAGTCTTGCGATTTCATTGGTCGACTTCTCTAAGGCTTGGCAGAGTTCATTTAGTTTTGAGTTCAATTCTTTTTGCTTAATGAGTAGACTTTGATGTTCTTTCTGCGCATTTTTTAATATATTTAAAAGTTTTCGTTCACGTTCCGTTGTTCCAATATCGCTAGATTGGCTAGATTTTCGAAATAGGAGCTCTTGTAGTATACCTATTTGAGGGCGAGAGTCTTCGAGTTTTTCAGTTGGACGACATAGTGATTGAAAAGGGACATCTTTCTTCTCTAGAAAAGGTTCATTGTATAATCGAAGTTCAGTGAAAAGCGATTGAAGATCGGCCGGTCCTTGACGGGTTGTCTGTAGCTCTTTGTTTGCCGAATAGTGGGTTTCTGCAATCTGAATGGATTTGTCCTGCAGACAGGCCACAGATATTTCAATACTTGATGAATGCTTATCCCAATCTGAGGTAACGCATGGAGTTCCATCAGCTTCGTGATTATTTGGAAGCGTTTTTGATGCTGGTGCTGAGCTATGCAATCGTTGAGAATCCTGTTGGTGTTTCTTCTTGGTCGAAAAAGGGGAATTGTCACGTAGTTGTATCATCTCTGCTTGGCATTTTGATAATTCAACGATTTGGGCTTTAAGTGCCATTTTTTCTCGTGTTAACCTTTCTAAGTGATTTTGTAGTTCTTGCACCATAGACTGTTGCTGCTGTTGCCTCGTTGCATCTCTTTGTGGGTAGAAGTTCATCTCGGTCAAATTCCTTTCAGCCGCTGGGTGATAAGTTACATCTCGTTGATCGATTAGATTAATGGCATGTTGTTGAATAACTGGCGCTGGAGTGTTTTTCTTCCTAGGTTTTTGTACTACAATAGAATCCACGACCCTGTCCGCAATGCGCTCCTTCGAGCCTCGATCGATTTTGTGTTTGGACGATTTATAGTTTTGGTTCACTTTATCTTTGGATCCGTGTGTTCTTGCCTTCACCTTTAAGCGGGTTCCACTTGATACCGATGTAGAAGATTTCAGTGGCGAATGATGCCCAAATGTGAATGGCTGTCCTGCGGTAGGAGAGTTTTTTGATCCCGACGGGCCAAGAGTTCTACGAGAAACTGCTACGGAGTTGAGACTGCGATGTAATGGGGGCCCCTTCAGAATCGGAGAGGCTTTCGGAGTTCCTTTCGTAGTGGTGGGCTTCCTGTTGATAGCCTTGCTGCTGTTGTTGTTGATGCCGTTGCCGGGGGGTTTAGACCTAGACGAAACTTTGCTGGCCACTGGAGACACTGAATTTGGGTAACTCTTTGTCTTTCTTAGGACTCGACTACTGAGAGGTGTACGAAGTGATTTTGGATTGTTTGCACTGGTTTTAGTTTTGGACGTATTCCTTTGTGTTGAGAAGAGTTTTGATTTAGAATGAACAGGAGCAGCCTCGATATGCTTCTGGCGAACTAATTGCTGACTGAATCCTGGCTTGTGTGTAGACGTTAGCTGATTTCTGATGTTGGACGGACTGTTCGTGAGTGGAATGCCCTGTTGTTCACGTCTAAGTTCTGCTGTTGTGGGGACTTCTTCAACACGTCGAAATTTCTGGGCTTGTTGACTGAAACTGGTTAAAGACAATATTGATGTAAAAGAGTTGATCGGGGTCGAGTTGCTGTCTTCTTTAGATGCTTCTCTACTTAATATCCAGCCAAGGATCGTATTTTGAGCGGTGGGTTGACCTTTCAGACCTCTGCGAATGTCGGGTAGGAGGAGTGATCCATAAATATCTGCACCAAGAATGACGTCGATGCGGCCTGGACGATCAAAGGTAGGATCAGCCAGCTGGAGCCCTTGAATGTGATTCCACTGGGTTGACGTGATGGGTTGGGATGGTAATGGACTGGTTAACTTTTTGAACACTAACGCTGTTACATCCATCGCATAGTTGTGTGATGGAACTACTAAAACTGTTTCCACCAAGGTCTCGGCTGTCCCAACTTCAACTTGTCCTACTCCGAATATTGGTGCAGTGATACGCTTCTTGGGCAACGCTAGGGTTTGAACGGCGTATTCTGATATAAATGATGATTGGGATCCGGGATCAAGGAGTGCTCTGAAGGTTCCCTGTATTCCGTGGGTTCCTTGTAATGTTACGAGGGCTGTGTAGAGAAGAATTTCTTTGTGTGATGAGGAATGCAATGCGTTTACCTGGCTTTGTGGTCTGGGAGTTTGAGGCGTAGTAACAGAATCAAATGCTTGGAGAGCTGTGTGTTGTGTACTTGCTACAGTGGAATTTGAGGATGTCGGCGTAGTGGAAGCAACGTGTAGAAGTGAATGATGTCGTTTCTTGCAGTGGATGCAGGTGTGTTTGCTAGGGCAGGTTGATGAGCGATGTCCGCGACCTAGACAATTGATACATAAACCATTGCGTCGCACGATATTATTCTTTTCCGTGAAGGGTAGTGTGGTAAACTGTGGACAATTTCTCAACGAATGGTCTTTTCCGCAAAGTGCACATGTGGGCGTTCTATTAACGACAAATGATTGGAATCTGGAGATGGGTTTGGGTTGTTGGATGGCTTTAGTCGAAGTTGATTTAGACGAGTCAATAGCCTCCAACGTGCGAAAACGAGTCTCTAGGAATTGCTTTAGATTGTTGAATGATGGTAGTTCATCATCATTGGCGACCCGTTGTTCCCAGAGCTGTAAGGTATCTTTAGGTAATTTTCTAGTCACTATATAGATTAACATTAAATCGTAAACGTTTTGCGTGTTTAGATTCTGTAAATTTTGGACACTTTCCGTGGTAGTGTCAAGCAATCTTTTAACAGATTCGGCGGTTTCCACAGCTTGGCTTTGATTAAACAGTTTGTCGAGCTGAGCGTGTACCAACATTCGTTTGTTATCAAACCGGTCTTTCAACACTTTCCAAGCCGTCTCATAATTGCTGTCGGTTATCGCAAATCCCTGTATAAGTCGGGCGGCCTCTCCATGAGAACTTGCCTTTAAGTAATGTAATTTCTCGGCGTTGGACAAATTCTTCTTGCTGTGTACGAGGGCCACAAACAGATCGTGGAATGAGGTCCACTCGGTGTAGTTTCCAGAGAAGCTTGGCAGCGTTATACGAGGGAGTTTTAATGAGGTGCTGTCTTCGGAAGTGCTGCTTTGGTTTGATTCAAGGGAACACGCTGGCACACAACCTTTTACGGAGGCGCTGTGTTTGGCAGCTTCTGATGGTGTTATAAGCTCCTCTAGTTCACCTACGTGAAGAAAACATAATTCCTCTAGTTCCATGTATGTTGGGTTCGCGATGTATGCGATTACGGCTTCAATTGGATTCTCTCCCGCAGCTTCATCTAAGAGGGCAGCATGGTTGTTCGTTATCTGCTCCCACAATGTGTTCACACGCCCAAGACGTCGTTTTAGATATGGATTCGTCTTTCTAGTTTTGGAATCCTTTGCGTAGTTCCTGAGAGAGGTTTGCAGTTCCTCAAATAGTAACTCCTGTTTTTTCAATAATTTATCCATGGTCGGAGTTAGCGGAGGTCACTTGAGAATATTAATGCAACAGATCTCCAAACTAAGCTGCAATCACTGAGTGCGCCTTGATTATACCGGAATTCTATAAATATATTATCCGGCTCGAAGGACCAAAATGTTTTGGCTTGTAAAGCCTAAGTGCGAACTCAATGTGTGATTGCAAGGATAGCTTAGTAAAAGACTGTTGCACTAATTCGATTTTTTACCTTTTTATTTAATAATTATAATTCAATCTTAAACTTAATTTTCCTATAATCTTAGATTTGGTTCATTATTTAGCAAATACAACTTCCAATTAATTTTTAATAAGATTTCTACAATATTTCAAATTCGTAAAACATAAATTCAATTTAAATCTTTAATAATTGTAATCTCAATATATTATTATTTCACCCGGTCAAATTCACTCCAATTATCCTTAACTGGCAATGTTGTCTATCCGCAAATCTGATTATCATATGGTTGAATCTCGTGTTGGCTATCACTTGGTTCGAGGTTTCGCTAGAATTCAAAGTTTTGTTAGATAAATAAAATTGGATCCAGGAATCGGAAATTCACATTAATTCATCTCATGTAATGTGATCCCGAATTTACACTTAACTCGGCACGTTAAGTATGTGATAGAGAATTTGTACTTAACTCGGCACGTTAAGTATGTAATAAAGAATTTGCACTTAACTCGGCACGTTAAGTGTAATATAGATTTACATGAACTTCAACTCGTTCATGTATTCAAATTTGAGATCACTAGCCTTTTGCTGAATTTCTTCTAGCTCGACACGCATAGAAGATCAAATGTGATCTGAAATTTTGGATGACCATGCTGCGATATTTATTTCGGTGTACACAATAGATGTTGGTGGGGAACTTGGGAACCTTCCCACCATCTTGCAATATTGATATGTGTTGGTGTCTTGCTGTCATTCTGGCAGCTGTTCGATTTTGAGGTAAGCGGAGTGATATTTTTATTTTTATTGATTTATTTTATTTTATATCTTATATATTTTAGATTGTTGGATCGGAATCGGCGGTGGGAAGGGCTGGAGCTGCTGTAACCAGTGTTGACAGGTGAGTATGATTTTAGGTCTGATGTTTAATTGTTTTATTTTTAGGCAAATTTGTTTATTTACATCTGCGCAGCACTTATGTGACCAAACAGGTGCCGTAAGAATGGCACGAAACCTTAGCATCCGTTAGCTATTTAAAAAACTTGTTCACATTTTAACAATTTTTTTAAAAATTGGAGCAGTAAATGACTTGAAATATTATAATTATTACCCTACACAACAATCTTTCAAATTTCCATTGTCCTGAATCCAATTTTTTGATTTTTAGAAATGTTACACGGTAATATCCGTGGATGTTTCTCATTTTATTTATTGCGCGATTTTTATTCCTTCTTTTCCTCTGATCACTTCTAATCTGTTTGTAATGCTTCCACAGCTTAAATCTCTTAAATCTTTGTTTATGCTATCCATTTTGCACTTGTCACTTGCCACTTTACATTTACATTTAGAGCATCTGTCAAAATGCCGTAACTGAGCTCAGATTCGTTCAATTTTGTTACGGTACGGTACGGAATATTAGGTCCAGGTTCACGTACAAAGCTGGCAACAAGCGCCTTGTGACTTGCAGCTTGCTGCAAGCGCTTACGAAAACTTATGTATTTCACAGTAAACGCTGGAAGAAATTACAGTCATCGAGATGTCTTCGTCAAGTGACGATGAGCTATTTTTAATTGAAAATGTAGCTTTGAAACTATTACGAAAAAGGCAACGTGCGCATGAAATTAACCTCGAAAGAAGCCGATTAGGTGAATACCACCATCTATTTCCTCAATTGAAATACGATAAGGTTAGATTTTTCTTTTATGTGAGAATGGAATTGAGCACGTTTAACTACATTCCTTCAAAAGTCGAAGGATTATTAACAAAGAACTGGGGAAACTGGCACAAGCAACCAATATATCCGGAAGAGCGCTTAATTATTTGTTTGAGGTAAGGCTATTAAAAGAATAACAACTTTTAAGGAAAATTTTGTTTATTATGTAATGTTAATAAAATTTTCTTCGGTAACAAATTCAGCAATGTCTTCATTTCCATCAATTTGTTCAGTGTCGTAGTCGTCAACAGAATTACTTTGTAGAGAAGTGCTGATGGCTGAAATTGGAGTGGTGTTTCTAGTTTTTAGAGACTCTATGCAGTAATGTACCGGATAAGCAAACTGCTGAACGACATCTTGAATTCTACTACGAAAGGGAAATATGTGCTCCGGTGTTATCTTTCTCACATGCGGTAGTAACGTCTTGAAGAACAAAAAATGCTCATCCTCAGCTACTGTTTGAGGCAAATTACACGGCATAACACTTTCTGCCTTAACCAACCGGTTTGTGCGTGTTATACGAATTACACGATAAACTGACTGTTCTGCATTTTTTCGTGTAACAATTCTATTGTCTATGTAGCTGTGTACAAACTGTCAGTTAAGCTAAGTCATTTTCGTAGACTCCGAGAATGAAATTATGATTGTGTTAGTGTGTTGCTCTGTGCAGTCGAGAATTTTTTGGGATGCACAAGTAACAAACTTCCCCGCGACCCCTTGCCTATAAAACCGGTTTATTGGAATTATTGGAAATGTTGATGGAAGAAATGTTATGCCGTGTAATTTGCCTCTTTCTCCTTTGCCGCTCTTTTTTGCGACAAAATTTCCAGTTTTTTTCGTTCAATCTCTAATATTGTAGGTTGATAGTCATCAGATCTTTTACGTTTAATTCGATTAACCGCCTGTGTGTTAAAACTTCTTATATTTGGTGTTGCCACTTCTTCAACCTCGGTAGTGGCAGAGGGAATAGTTGTGGCGCGGCCACTTGAATCCTCTGTAGCGTTGTTGTTGGCATTATTTTCTACATGATCTGCCTCTTTGCCACTTGTGCTGGGCACAACTTCTTCAACATATTCTTCTATGGCGTGTACATTGTAATCTTCTGTTGCCTCTAAATCTGCGATTGCAGAACAGTTACCTGACGTTTGCCGAGGTCTAACTATTTCTTTTAAGAAAGAAAGAGCTTTAAAGTGTTGCCATTTGCTAGTCATCATTTCTGCAGCTCCGGCTCCAGATTTCGGGCGTGTTACTTTTGTGAGTTCCGAGGCATATTGATCTCTGAGGTACTTCCACTTTTTCTTCAGCAAATGATCTGAAAATAAGAACATGCATACATACAACTTTGAGGTTCTCACAAATCTTAAAATGAAAAAAGTTAAAAATCTTAAAAATTCCTTTATAAATCGTATGCTCTCTAACAATTTTCTTCACTTGCAGGTACTTAGCCACTGGCTCGGCGTTCAAGACTCTCTCAAGACCGAGACAAGTTTAGTCGTGCCGGCCGACCTGGTCTGACTGGCCACTGCCTACCGGCGGCCTGTAAGTGAATGGGGGTCTTTAGTGGAGAAACATGTTTTATTTAATTTAACAAAATTATCTAGCAATTTTACACTGCTTGTTTTAAAAAAATAATAACTACGTGATATTTGCCGAGACCCCTCTCTCCCCGACGTGAGATTGGGTGAGATTCGGCTCGACCCACCTCCCCTAAACGCCCCACGTAATTAATGGACGACCCCTTACAAGGAAATTTTTAAAACATGTAATCCATTCTTCTTTCATTAACGGCTCTACAACCGGACCCCGGTCCTGTACCCGCACTGCTGTTTCTATCGCACAGTGAGGCAAAAGGCCGAAAAACTGGCCAAAAGTCTTTAAAATTAACCAATTAATTTGAAATTTGGTATACGGGGGTTTTTCTGCTCGTTGGTTACGAATTTAGTGTTCATTTTTTCATAACCAATATGGCAGCTTCAAAATGGCAACCGGAACTAGTGAAATATTCTTCAATTGCCACAAAGCTTGGTATACGTAGGTTTTTCTGGTCGCTGATTACGAATTTAGTGTTCATTTTTTCATAAACAAGATGGCGGCTTCAAAATGGCAACCGGAACTAGTGAAATATTCTTCAATTGCCGCAAAACTTGGTATACGGGAGTTTTACGGGTCGCTGATTTCGGTCCTGCTTTAATAAAAAAAAAAATTTAAATAAAAATGTGGTACAGTACTTGTACGGAACTTGCAAGGAATTCACTCCTGAAAATATTAGCCATGTAGTCCAACACGGGATTTATTGAAAGTCTTATGATACAAGTCGCGAATGAGTGGATATGAGTATTTTAAATCTTTAAAATGGCGATATGCCATGAGTAGCAGTTCATACGGGAAAATGCAGAAATAATCGCATAATCTACACACTTTGTTAACACTATATTATTTTTTTTATGTGAAAGACTAGAGTCTCAGGAAAGGCCTATTATACTGTTGACAATCTATTTTTTTCGTATAGAGTGCAATGTCGAACAGCAGCTCTAGTCGGGCAGGAAGGAATTGCCACAACCTTCCCGCGATATTTTTAGTCCACCTACTCCCAACCATTACTATCGCGACTTATATCGGGGCATCGAGAAACAACTCGCTGGAGTGTTATGGCCTCCTGAAACGAGTTGAATCTCATCAATCAACCGATGACATGCGCTTTGGTGGAGCGGGGAGGGCCAAGGAGGCTATGACAGGAGGAATCAGGAATGTAAAGAGGGAAGAAGAAAGAAGGAAAGTTATGTAAGTGGGAAATTGGAAACGGCGAAGGACCGTGGGGCTGGCCGTGATTCGAACCCGGGATCTCTGGAATGGTATCCAGACGCCTTACTCCCCCTTGGCTACCGAGGCCCCCAATGATAACACTTACCATTTAACATGTATTTGCAAATAACTGAAATTTTGACCCTAAAACCCCCTAGATGAAGGATAGAAAATCGGTAGACTTCATAACTTCATAACTCTGCCATATTCATTTTAGCCTGTACCCAATCATTTCCGCTATCTTGCTTTTTTCGACTTAATTTGCTGGTCCTTTTTTCGAACATAAATAAAGCACATTCCGAAAAATTTTATGCAGCAGGTTTACAAAAAAAAAATTCATATCTATATTATCCATATATGTACATACATAACATATGTAATATGAACTCATAAAAAGGTTATTTATACATATGTATATAAGGCGAGAATAAACCATAAAATCATGCACTTTTTAAATAAAAACGTCCACCGATTCAAAGATCGCAATATTTCGCAATTTTTGTTGTTTAAATTTTGTGTAGTAATGTTTAAGGAACATATTAAAAAAAATTTAAAGCGGGACCTAGTGAGACTTTTTTTGTAGGGGCTTCTTTAACAAACGATTTTTTAGCAAAAATAATAAAAATTTTATTGTCTTTCATTAATTAGCGGTAGTTTGCCGAGCTCGTAAGGGCAAACAGCTAAAGCCTTATTTACGCCTAAACATGGAAAACAATGTCTTTTTTTTTATAAAATTATGCGATTTATCACCTTTTTATAAACAATATAAGTAATTTTTCATTTGTAACCGATAACCAAAATATAAATAACACAGGCATGCAAAAAACGGGTCATTTTTTGTTCTTTTCAATTTAATAGTCGTATCCTAAGTATTTTTTCGCGCTGAATCCGAATCCGTTGGCCAAATTGCCCTATCACGTCAGGATTTTGAGCAATCCTAACCTAAAAGAGCCAAAAATCGTGTTTTTTGCACTTTTGCGCGTTAAATATCTCAAAACTATGGAATGATAGGGCAAATCGGACAACGGGATCGTTTTCAGCATGCCAAAATCTACAGAAAACCATGTCGAAAGCGTGAAATTTGAAAAAACTTTTTTTGTAATACTGAAAAGAAAAACTTCTTGGCGCGAAATCGATAAAAATCGTTAGGTTAGGATTGCTCAAAATCCTGACGTGATAGGGCAATTTGGCCAACGGATTCGGATTCAGCGCGAAAAAATACTTGGGATATAACTATTGGACTGAAAAGAAAAAAACCTTGCAGGCCTGTGTAATTTATTATTCCATGAGTTTTTTTCCCTATTACTTTATTTTTTACATTTCGAAACGAACTTTTTTTTCTCCTTCAGTCTAAAAATCAGATGGCGCTATAAGCTATTTCAATTGCTCAATAAATGAGATGGTGCTACTAGTTAGTCGAAAAGTGTTTACTCGCACTATTGATGCCAGATAGATGATTAACAAAATGTGTTCATATAAAAGTGGTTAGTCACAACTATGGTGTCAAATTGCGTTAGGTACTATAAAAAACATATGTAGTTCATAGTACAGACGTACAGTTAAATTTTGAAATACCGATTACTACTTTTGCATAGTTCGTAATTGTAGTACTTTATTTCTAAAAATGTTACATATTCGTTATAAGTTAGTCGAATCCAGCACTGTTGATGTCAGATAGCGTTCCCTATCATTTCGATGATTAACAAAAAGCGTTCATATTAAACTGGTAGGAGTCTCAAGAGGGCGGATTACCATTTCTTCACCACTCTATCGAAATGGGTATCAATTGAAAGCGTATTATAAGTAGAATACCATAGGCGATATAGTATACTCAATATCTCGTTAAATCCACGGCAATCATCTCAAAAGGGCGGATTACCATTTTATTCACAACCCTCTCGACATGGGTATCAAATGAAAGGGTATCATAAGTAAAAGACAATAAACAATATAGTACATATATCCTCAATATATCGTTACTAGTTATTCGGTAAATTTTTACTCGCACTGTTGATGCCAGATGGCATTTGATGATTAGCAAAAAGTGTTCATATAAAAATGGTTAGTCGTTCGTACACTCAAAAGATTCGTAAATTGGAAATAATTTTGGTAGCACCTGTTTTTATCATACACCTAAAATTATTCGAACTGAATAATAAAAAGTTTATTAAAATTGAGCAATGCGATATCAAAGCTGTCACTTCTGCAAAATTGCATATAGGAGGTTCAAATTATGAAGTGATTAGTGGTATATTCCATACAGAAACAAAGTCATTACATCAGCATGTTGAGACAAAAATCGAACTGGTTATGGATCAATGATTCCATAGTGCAGGAAAAATCTTGGCCGAGAAAAGCGAAAGGATCTTATATTTATTTTTTATAAAGGCAATAATATTAATTTGAATTCCTGCATTTTGTTATTATGTAGGTACCTACTTATAAAATAAGTAAAAAAATATAATGAACAATTAAATAACATATTTAATATTTCTTTATACAAAAGATTATTTATTTTTTATTTTAGAATGTATTAAGGGGAGGTTCTCATCTAGAATTTTGAAATTTTCGATTTTTTTTTTGCATTTTCTAAAAGTTTAACATGTCTAGAATGTTGTGTTAAAATTATTAGTTGATCCGATGAGTAGAACGTGTTCTACAGTCCGTTTATTGTTGCGGTGTCATGATCGCCAGTATTGTCAGTTCAAATGTACAAAACTCTAAACTCTCGATTTCTCCGTTCCTGTTTTGTTTTTGAAAATTTTGGTTCATCCTCCAATAAATTTATTCTAGTTATGGCTCCATCAAGATTTTTTTGATTTCAGATTGATTTGCGACCTGTGGACACCCGGCAGTGTAGCAAATTTTCGAAAACTTGCCGTAGGAAAAGATAAGTAACGGACGCCATTTTGTTTTTTTTTTTCTATCCAAAAAATTTCAATGTGTGAATAAAAGTATGTACATTTTATCAAACTGCCAAATATCGTCTTGATAAGTTTTATTGTTTCCTTTTAAAAAATTCCCAAAGTTTACCTAATTTTCGGTGTTCTAGATGAGAACCTCCCCTTAAAACAAAAAAGAGTGATATCATACCAAAAAAACATTAAAAATGTGAATTAGTAGTTCGTGGGCGCGAAATTATTTATTGGGACAGTTTAAAACACACTTATAACAAAAAAAAGTGATATGGATTAATCAAGATGAATCGTTAATAGCATGAAATAATTAAACACGTGCATTTTCGAACGAATTCAAAGAATTTTTTTAAACTTAATAAAGTATTATTAACCGCGAAAAAGTTGGCTGGCGAGTTCGTTGTATAGCATGAATCTTAGCTGTCCTACGAAATGTAACAAATTTTATTAGAAACACTATAGACTGAGCCACACTGAATTCGTTCGTAAATGCACATGTTTAATTATTTCATGCTATTAACGATTCATCTTGATTAATCCATATCACTTTTTTTGTTATAAGTGTGTTTTAAACTGTCCCAATAAATAATTTCGCGCCCACGAACTTCTAATTCATATTTTTAATGTTTTTTTGGTGGGATTAATATATACAGATATGAAAATAGACAATATTGTTTATAGAAATGTTTTCTACATATCTTGACGATCAGAGTCCATTTTTTTTAATTCAATAACTTTACACACCGTAGAATAATACGCACAACAAATAGCAGCTTCGTCAATGGCTTAAAAATTCGCACAAACACTCGCTGCAACGGTCACTTTTGAACTGATCCTGCGAAGAGAAAAAGGACACCTGACCGCTATAAACCGGTTTAATGTGTGGCAGGGGTCTCCTACTAGTTATTTACCAGGTAAAAGTCCGAAAATTGAACTTCGGTTTTTCGACTTTTGGCACCGGTCCCAATGGGCTGGATCTGCCTCGCTATCGCATTCCTTAGATCTTAGTCAATCAGTACCCATCTACTAGCATTTTTAGGGGATGCAGATGGGGTCCCAATGAGTCTAGCCACACTGTCTATCCCTATAAGGCTCACAAGGTGCATCTAACGCCTTGCCCCTGAGGCATGCCTGATGTGGCACCCTTGAGGAAAAATTTAAAAATGGAAAAATGAGGCCAAAAAATTTGACAAATTCTGTGTGTATGTGAGTAATTTTTATTACTGCGGCGGTGTCGTAAGTGTTATATTTTTAAACGAGAGTAGGCCAAACCTAATTGAAAAGTAATGCAGAAGTGAAGTAGACGCTACTGAATTAGACGTAACTCCCGCTTACTTCCATTTTGGTCACTCTCATATATTCATATGCAATGGTACCTAACTTCACTTCACTTCACTTACCATTTTGGTTTGGCCTAGTGTCGTTTTACCAAACGGTCCCCCAACTAAGTACTAATCATTTAGAATGCTACTTGACCTCCATAATCGAACTAGAGGATGCTGCTTGACAACTTTCACGGTCAGCAACATAATTGCTTGAAATACTGTTTTTTATGTGGCAACTCTAAGTTCAGGAGTCACCCTTTGTACGTACCTAAGATCAGGAGTCACCCCTAGTCAGTTATGTCGTTTGTCACGTCCTGGTGCCATGTCTAGCAGTAAGCGATAGGTACTCAAACTGCATATAAGTCTTATTATAAGTTTTGGTTTTGTTTTTGCAGTTCAATCGGGTTTTAATCGTTTTCTCGATTTGTTAAATTATTGTTCTTTCTCTAATGGTGGGTCACCACTTCTGCAAGCTGTGCTCTTCGGAAATCGTCTGAGATGGGAATTCCTGTGATGGTGTATATGGAGGCTTTTTCACCTTACTCACCTCAACAATCAGTTAGTGTGCAAACCTTCGGCCCCTATAGGGTCAACTTGCAATGAATTCTCCGACATTCAACCCTGCCACGTCCTAAGACTAATGAAAGGCATCTCTGAGGTCTTTCTCGATGGTCATGAGTAAGTTATGGTTCGTCTTAACTCTTTCTCTGGAAATATCTCACATTTTCAGATGTTAGCCGATGATGTTCAGTTGATCAACGTCCGACTCGATACATTGTCATACACCATTGTCTCTGTTGCGACCAACTCGGGTTACCACTTTCTGTCGTTTTTCTGTCGCCACTTTTTCCTGCTCTTTTAACTCATGAGTTCCTTTTCATCCTATATTAGATGACATTAAAAGGAGCACGATGCTTGTTCGGGCTGATATTGAATCGCTGGCTGTCAATAGCAGGGATCAAAATGCCCTGAGTTCCCTATCGGTAAAATTTGAAAGCGTAGTGGTAGAATAAACTCCCCCTCAGCGGCGGCAGTAGGGGAGCAGCTTCTTTCTACACCGTGTACCACAGCTGTTTCTTTAACGGAGGATGATGCAGCTACTCTGAACTTCACAACCCTGAATGACCCGGCCATAATACTTGAAAAGGGCCCTTCGGTGGAGGCTGCCTCCAGTCTGACTCCTGACCACCCGTAGAAAGTATGGTAAACGCAAACGCTGTCGTCAAGTCAACGTTACGGATGCTGTCACTACGAACCCCTCTACTAGTTTGTCTATTTGCGCCCCCTCGCACCCAATGGGCTCAAACTATATCTCTGAACCGGATGCGGCATCAATCTCTTCCGTTGGTATCGTTGGACCGTGGGGTACTATAGGGATACTGAGTCTTCGGTAACCTACGCCAATCTGATAACGGCGATTTTCATTTCGCGTCTCTCCCCTGAGACTACGTGCGAGGCAATTAAAGAATACCTAAGGGGAAAAGCCTCTAGTATCTGTGCTTGATTGTTCTCATCTAGTGTACCCATGGATGTGCCAGTTACGATGTAAAGGAGTGACTTTTTAGTAGGTTTGCTTACCACAAAGTTAAGAATTCGCTGCAGATTTGGCAATTGAACAAATCAGCTACCTCTGCAAACCTCTAATGTTTTAAAGCCGCATATCCCCCGTACGAAGCAAATGTCTGAACACACAAACCACTTTTTGTACGTTAGGTATAACATGATGAAATCCAGTTCAAATGAATCAGATTAGATATAATGTTTGACATTTTCGAAAGGGCTGGTCTTTTCAACGTACCTACTCGAAAAATGAACATTTTTAATTTCAGAGTAAATCTCGAATGAATACAATAAAGTAATTTAGAAATATAAATACTTAAAGGGATTTTCAATTGAACTTATTCTGAAATACATTCCTCACATTTATACTCGCATCAATTTCTTGGAGACAAGCCCACCCACAGCCCATAGCAAATTTTACTTGAGGAATGTGCATTATGCCTTGTTGAAGCTTTACCCTCCTACAGTGAATATGCTGTGCTGTGCTATCTATTGATTATTCTGAAATACTTTCACAGAGAATTTTCAGTTGCTCTGGCAGTGAACATTCTGTAGGAAAACCCTCCTGTAATTGTGGCTTTTTAATGCCGTCATCCGCTGTAGCTGTATTAACTGGGTAAATCCGAAAAGTTACCTATTGCTCTCTGACATTATATATTTAAAAGATTCAGAAATGCAGTGGTTGTTAAGCTATTTGCTGCAGAACTTCTACGATCGATCCTTTGTACCGTCTGTCAATCATGTTATTAGCCGCGTCATGGTGCAATGTCTCTATACTGAGGTTAGCTTGAGGGATAGAATAGGCGAGAATGAGAGTTGTAGTATTGGAGCGTGTATTTCGCTGTAACAGTTATTATAGGAGATCTCAAGGTTACGACATTCCAGAGTTGGCTCAACTAATCGATGTTTAGCAAATAGCTCCTTCACCGACGAGTTTGAGAATGCCTTTTCGCTATCGGCCTCCATATCCAAAGAGCTTAAAGCGGCTGACTATCATACAGGTAAGTGGTTTGATCCCACTCAACTTAGGAACAGGCTTCCTTGGCGACAGGCTTCCTATGACCCGAGTAACGGCTGCAACTCGGGTTAATGGTAGGTGGCAGCACTTGTTTTACGAAGTACCGTAAAGCTAAGCAACTATCTGGACAGAGTACATAGGAGGCAGTGCCCCGGGGAACTCCATCCAAGCGCCAAGTTTTCACGAACTCGAGTTAGGGACAGGACCAGTGTTCGGGTAGAACGCTCAACAAAATAAGAAGATAGCCGCGAGTGATAGCACTCCAGCGAGTTTTTTGTCGATGCCCCAATGTCCGAGTCGCGATAGTAATGGTTGGAAGTAAGTGGATTGGTTGGTTGTGGCTGTTCCTTCACTTTCCCCTCTCTCTTCACTATCTTCCGACTAAAACTGCTCTTCGACATTTTTTTTTCCTGTGTGAGGTATTAGGTCCAAAGGTACTGCGGCCATTAAGTTGGCCTATTGTACTACAACCCCTACACCGCATATTTGTAGGCCAGACCGCCTGAACAAGCTCAGCAGTCTGCCTAGTGGTTTGTCGCTTAGACTTGAGTGTTCGAGCAGGGACTTCTCGAACAAAGAGACCCTGCTCCTCGCTATTGCAGGGCACTCACAGAGAACATGGAGGGCAGACTCATCCTCTTCTAGGCAAAGCCTACATGTAGGGTCCTCCGCCCTTCCTATCTTCCATAAGTGGTAATTTAGGGCACAGTGTCCGGTAATTAAGCCAACAAGTGTCCTAACATCACTCCTACTGCGCCGTAATAATTCCTTGGCCGTCTTAGGGGACTGCACTGGAAGGAACCGCTTAGAGTTGGCCAGTCCGGGCGCGGACCTCCAGCATTCAATATGTTTCATCAAAGTCCGATCGGCCAGGGCCCTTTGCAGCAAGCGTGACGGTGCCCCAATAGCCGGCTCTGGACCAATGAATTCTAAATCAGAAGCCAGGGCATCCGCACTTTCATTGCCTTCGAAGCCCCGGTGACCCGGGACCCAGACAAGTGTAATTTGATTGAGGACGCCCAACTCATGAAGAGCACGTTGGCAGTCCCAAACTAATTTCGACTTGGTCCTACGGGACCTTATCGCTCTAATTGCCGCTTGGCTATCAGAGAAGATAAAAATCTGTTTATTTTGGTAGGCCCTTCTTAAGTTCTCATGAGTGCATGCCAGAATAGCGTACACCTCTGCTTGAAAGACAGTTGCCAGAGTGCCTAGACTTATAGCCTTGCTGAATCTGGGACTTTCACTCCAGATTCCAGCGCCTACACCTGTCTCCGTTTTAGAGCCATCCGTGTACCATACTAGCCCGCCCGGCAAAACTTTAGGAAAAGTTCAGGTAAGCCTTTCCTGTATATGTACAGAAGGTTGCTTAAATTTTGAGATTTTATAGGGCATGCCGTCCGATAGCATCTCCGCTTCCAGAGTCTCTTCTATGATGTTGATTATTATAGAATGTCCTCGCCCAAGACCAGCGCCCAAGTAACCATTCGCTTTCAGCCGCAGCGCTGCGTTTATGGCGGACTTCTCTACCTCAAGGTGGAGGGGTACCAAATTGAGGAGAGTCTCCAGCGCTGCTGCTGGGGAAGTGCGGATGGCCCCAGTGATGGAGAGGCAAGCCATTCTTTGAATTTTGCTTAAAATGGTTATGGAACCCTTAAGCTTCGTTCTGTGCCACCAAACTAAAGCTCCATAAGTTACCATGGGTCTTATGATGGTGGTGTATATCCAATACATGGTTTTCGGTTGCAAACCCCAGGTGGAACCACAAGCTCTGCGGCAAGCCCACAGGGATCTGCGCGTTCTACACATCAAAGTGTCCATATGCTGTTTCCAGTTGAGCTTGGCATCTAGCGTCACTCCTCTTCGACATTACACTCTATACGAAAAAAAATAGATTGTCGACAGTACAAAGGAGCTTTCTCTGATCCTCTAGTCTTTCACATAAAAAAAACCTTGCAAACCTAATAAAGCTAAGAGTACCCCTAAGCTAAACCCTACCAACACACTAACGAAGAACTCTAACGGTACTAATGATCCACTACCAACTACTAACACTAATAATCCATTACCTACCACTTACCCGAATTTCACGCTACGCTACGCTAATATTTGCGATGCAATTCCACCTCAATTCGCCACAACCAATGTCGTCAGATTCTTCGGTAAGATTAAAGTTGCCTTTCTTGAATCCACTACAACGCCCGGAGGAAAAAAATACCATTATATCTGCAAATTCCTCAGAGACTAGATATTTGCTTTCGCTCTTGCGAGAAAAGAGGATCTTTGATGATGTTCATCTTTTTCCGACTTACATGTACAAAAAACCGGATTCGACCTGCAAGACCAGGACTAGTCTTATTATTTCTATTCAGCAAGAGGGTCTACGTACAGAACGTAATACCCTCCTTGAACTGTTTACAAATTTTCAATAAACAATTCCAAATTTCCAGTCAGCAAGTTAGCAAGGACCTTTCTGCATATGCGTCTCATGTCAGAGAAAAACATATCTCCCAACTTCAAAGAAGTCGGGACGAATCAAATAGATATCATGGTCCTTACCTAGTTCCCCCCCAAAATTCGAACCGTCTCCAAGCCCGTCATTCTGAGCCAACATCTTCTGATAACTTTAGTCTTTTCTATCATAACTGCACTGCGATGCGAGGCCAACTGAAAGATCTTTCTATCGACTCCAAATCGTGTGACTTCAATGTGCTAGTGTTAATCAAGACTTGGTGGAATGACTCCTTCCTTCGAGTAGTTCTTGGATGGCTGTGTAACGGTCGGTTGGAAAATTTATTTTGATTGGGGAATTTAGTTTGGAAATCACCCTGTAGGCAAGGGGAAATTTACTGTAAATTACTTGGGATGAAAAGGAAAATTTAAACAGGATAGGCGAGAAAAAAAAATGAGGAATGAAAGGAGTTTTTTCTGGGGAGTTGGAAAAAAAGTTGGAAAGAAAATGGTCGGAAAATTTGGAAAAAGTTGTAAATAAAGTAGTATGTGAAGAAATTTTGGAAAAAAAGTAAAAAAAAAAAAAAAAAAAAACAGTTGGAAGGACGTTGAATCAATAGAATTGGGATTTATTTTTTTTGGGTTGGTGCCGTAAAATCTAAAAATACGGACGAATGGATTATATATGGAAGAAAGAAATCCAGGATAACGAAGGGAAAAAGTTGTAGGCTGCTCTTCAGGAAAAGGCTGCTGAAGGAAAATTAACCCCCAGAATAAGAAATATAGAAGAAGAGGAAAGAAACAGGTCAAAGGCGTAGGGACCGTAATATTTTTTGCTTCTATGGAAACCGGTAGGTAAAAGATAATTTAAATTTATACCTGCATATATTTGGTGGCGGATCAAAACGAGATTGAGCTTGATAAGAGGATTTTCGCCGTAAGGTGTGAGGATTACTTATAATCACACGAAATATGACGGGTCCTTGGTGATTTGGTGATGTGGACCGTTTAAAAAAAAAAAAAAAAAAACAAATAATTACCTATTGTACTGCAAATTATATCTCACTGCGTTAGGTTATTTACCAATAAAGTTGCAGACGTCACTTTTCTATCAAGACTGTGACTTAGACCGACCATAGTCAAATGAAAACCAATATTTTGTGAGTTCATTACTTCTGGATTGCTGTGCGGATTACACAACCCCTGGGATAATTCGATAAGGCGCAATCATCCGTATTTTTGGTCCCGAACCAGTAATCGTGACATTGTCTACCTACTTAGTCATCATCTATATGTATATATTATATATTCAATTATCAATTATTATTTAATAGCACTTACACGACAAGCTGTGATTGTTAGTTTTGCTTCGACACACAAAAGAATTTACACAAAATAAAATAAAAAAATTTTAGGCTTTAATTTATTACATTTGTTACTAAATAATCATTAATTTATTACATTTGTTACATTTGTTACTAAATTATTACATTTGTTACTAAATAATCATTTTGCGTAGAATTAACAATAACTTTGAATCTTATTTATAATTAATTCTGAGTTTGGTTGCTCCTTGTCTGTGATATTTACATTTTGGTTTTTTTGTTGGTTCAGGAAATTTTGTTTTCCTCTTCTGGTGATTGTATCATCCATTGTACAAAGTGAGGGGTATTGGCCAATACTGCGCACTTTACGGTTAACGTGCATAAAGTACGCAACTCGTATGTAATTTTTTTTAATTGTATCTGTTCACATTTATATGTTTATGTTGAGTTTTCGCATTAAATGATTATAAGCATGAGAATGGCTCTGTGTTAGATTTTTTTCGGTGGAATGGTTGAGGGGGGTATCCTTTCTTTTCAGGGTTGACGCGGCTCGGGCGACGAGCGAAGGATGTGGAGGTGGAATTTAAGATTTTTTAATAGTCACAGGTAAGTGGTGAACCAGCCTCGGTAAGCCCCGGCCACACACCCCACGACCCCTCCGGCGAGCTAGACAACTCCGTGTGGCCGGCGTAGGAGCTCCGGATTTTCTTTTTATTTCTTATGTATGGTGTTGGCTCCTTGGCCATGCTCTTCCGGGCTTGTGGCTAAGGGGGTAACACCTCGCATAAGTGGCGCCCACTATTTAGATCGCGCCATTATGCTGTTACATCTGGTCACTTCATAGATGCGATCGAGACGTCGTTAAGCTCAGTTCTACAATAACTAATTATCTCGCCTCCTTTAACAACTTAGTCCAGTTGTCAGAGACTTTGACCCAGCACAAAATGTGATATGGCTGAAAATTGGGTCATAGGTACTTTTTGGGGTGTAGAACACAATAAAAAAACCTTTGCTGCTCTAAAGTGTATGCTAACTTCACAATTTCGAAAACAAATTCGAAAATGTGGTTTTAGCGTTATATCTCGAAAAAGAAAAAAAAAATCGAAAAACTAATAACACCACGTGAAAGAGCGGAAAATTCTACTAAAAGATATGTTATAACTTATTAAAAAAATGTTTGTTTATTATTATAAAAAATTATTACAAATAAGAAAGCGAGTTCGAAAATTTGACGCGCGCCAAATCCCAGAATTCAAATATTCAAGCGAGGCGTTCGGGGAAAAACTGAAATATCTTTGCCTAAAATCCACCAAAAACAAAAAATAAAAAAAGCATTTTAAAGAGGACACTCTAAGCTTTTTAAGGAAGTCATTAGTTTTTAATTTTATTGTTTTTTTCTCATAGAAAAGTTGACCGGAAGTTATAATTTCTAAGATTTTCACTGATTTTTATAAAACTGATTCCTGCAACTTAAAGTTAAGCTTTAAAAAATTATTAAATATATAAAATGAAAGATAAAATCCTGAGCTTTAAGAATATATTATTCATTTTTTGATTAAGCATTCAGGTTAAAAGCAAACATTAATTAAAAACGCGTTAAAAACAAAGAGCATGCTTTGAAATATCATGAAGAAAAAAGACGCGCGCAGCGACGCCGTTGCACATTGCATTTTGCAATTAAGTGAATTTAAAAAGTTAAATTTGTTACTGCGCCAAAAGAAAATCTCCCATGTTGGTCCTGATTTTTTTACGTATGCTCTAAGACTCTCTTTATAATATCCAATCATTAAAATTCTGGTTCTTAAATTTTTTTATGGTTTTTAATTTTTTTAAGATTTTTGGCAAAAAACTGCAACTAAGGCGTTTTTTCCAGAAAAATTGCTAACTCGACGACGCGACGCCAGGAATGCTAGGCGCGTTTCAAATTCGCTCGAAAAAGGACTCAGTTTCTATTGCACCAATTTAGCTGTTTTTTTTTTAAATTTGATTAGCGAATCGAAAAGGCTTCCAGCTAGTAACAACAAAAAAATTCAAACAAAATTCGGTTTTTTTCTAGTTTGTTTAAGAAATGATATCCCACCAAAAAAACATTAAAAATGTGAATTAGAAGTTCGTGGGCGCGGAAATTATTTATTGGGATAGTTTAAAACACACTTATAACAAAAAAAAGTGATATGGATTAATCAAGATGAATCGTTAATAGCATGAAATAATTAAACACGTGCATTTATGAACGAATTCAGTGTGGCTCAGTCTATAGATAGTGTTTCTAATAAAATTTGTTACATTTCGAAGGACAGCTAAGATTCATGCTATACAACGAACCCGCCAGCCAACTTTTTCGCGGTTAATAAATCTCCTTTGAATTCGTTCGTAAATGCACGTGTTTAATTATTTCATG
This sequence comes from Thereva unica, assembly GCA_949987705.1. Lineage (NCBI taxonomy): Eukaryota > Metazoa > Arthropoda > Insecta > Diptera > Therevidae > Thereva > Thereva unica. Next base: position 95,881,550 of record OX465282.1, on the reverse strand, counting down.
CTATTAACGATTCATCTTGACTAATCCATATCATAATAAGAGTGTTTTAAACTGTCCCAATAAATAATTTCTCATGCGTCCCCCAGACTCCTCTTAACATATCCTATTATTTTTCTAACCTTTGAGGTAAGCTTACTACTAAACATTACAACATGACGTGATCGTTATGACGGACTGTTAACACGAAGGACACCTGAGCTTAGACTTTCACATAAAAGACAGAGCCAGAGCTGGGGAAGAAAAGATCCCGTTCGATTGCTTAAAAGGAACGAATATTAGTCCAATCCAAAATAGACAAAAGAAGTCCAAATATTGCAATCATCCCCCGCGGAAAATTGGTAAAAAGAATGAAATGTGAAAGGTTGAGGTTGGGTGGAGTTCTTCGAGTTTTCGCATATTCTTCAAAAATTGTATGTTTTACCGCAAAATTGTAAAAAATAAAAGGATGCGTTATAGATCTTCTTTGGAATGCTCCCAGAAAGGCTGGTACCAAGTTTTTCCCTTGAATAATGGACTAGAATCTCTCCAATTACCCTTCACATAATGCCTGATGGTTCTTGGATAAAAGTCAACTGAGTAAAAATTAGACAAAAACAAGATCTTAGTTTTTTTTTAAATTGAGATTTCTCAGAATCAACCTTGATTAATTCCGTCTACAAGAAGCATCATTTTTTTTAAATAGAATATTTAACAGGAATAAAAATATAAAACTATTTACATAAAAAATAAATAAAAGGAATGAATTTCCTCTAGTAATGCCTTTCTTTCCTGATCTCAAAGAAGGAAAAAGCTTTGAAAACTTTCTTTAAAAAATGCGAATTCAAAAATGTAAGAAAAGAAATAAAAAAGCGGGCGAGAGAAAGAACGAAAGAAGCAAAGGAAAAAATGTGGAATGGCGGCATTTCCTTTTTATAAATGAAAGGAAAAGGACTGCAAGAGTCTGCAGATTGGATTTTGAAGTGGGGGGAGGGAAAATAAGTAATTGAATTGCATTGAGTGAAAGCTTTTAAGTAAAATACAAAGTGTTTGACGTTTTATCGAATTATGTCCCTGTTAAAAGGGAGCGATGTAGATGGTAACACTGTTACTACAATGCAAAGAGATACAAGTATCCTTGTAAGGTATGCCTTGATACATGGGACGATTTAAAAATCAAATATCATTTTTAGTTAGATTTTATTAAAGTGAGGAGCGAAACTGTATTTTAATTTTCAGTTTACTGGAATTCTGTGCAGTCTTTTCATATACTAAGGTAGGCTTAGGAATAACCTTTATCTTACTTTCTTACTTAGACGGGTCGACAAACGGGATTCGGTCCTGGCCCCTCGCAACTGTAATGCTTCCTGTGGAGGATTGCTCCTAGGGGTCGCAATACTGGACCCATTTTTGAAACCGGTATTTTCGGCCACAATGCCTTAAATTGATAAGTTTTTCTAATCTATATTAAATATATGTAATTGGAGTGTCTGTCTGTGACTTCAAAATAATCGTGTTTTTTTAATTTTATATGGTTATTTACATGATTTTAAAACGAAATCACTCATTTTTAAAATTTTTGTCTGTCTGTATGTCTGTATGCCTGTCTGTCTGTTTGTTGGGCTAATCTCGGAAACGGGTAATCCGATTGGGATGGGACTTTCACTGGAAGATTCAGTATTTTGGCGGGCATGTTTTAGGCTATTTATATGCACTATATAATAGCTCTACCTGTATGTATGTATGGAGGTATGTATGTAGACAAATCCTGGAAATTGTTTTTGACCCACTTCCATATAACCGATCAGCTTCAAATTTTGCACACATGTACAGTTCAAGTGACAATGCAATCTGATCATTTTATAAAAAAATCAAGATGGCCGTTTCAAGATGGCGTCGGAATTTCGCAATTGTGCTCGCTGACCGCCGACATGGGTATCAAATGAAAGGGAATGATTAGTATAATATAATTACCTATTTGGTGTCATTCCAAATTCAAAATGGCGGCCGGAACAAAATGGCGGCCAACACAGATCTACAGTACACAGCCAAAAGAGTCTAAGTGCAAAATATGTGTTTCGAGAAAATCGCCTTCAAAGATTTTTTTAGATACAGAATTGTGCACAAAACCACTTTTGCCGGTCCTATAACTCAGCAACCACAGCTCAGTTTGAGACAAGAATTATAACAATGATTAAGAATAAAATACTGAATATAAAAATGCAATAAACTCAAAAACGTCAAAATTGCACTTAAGTACTTCTGTAGAGATGGCGGATTTCGTTTTTATTTACATCACGATCGGTATGGGTATCAAATGAAAGGATATGACAATTAGAATTACTATTAGCTGGGTGGCGTAATTCCAAATTCAAAATGGCAGCCTACACAAAATGGCGGACTACCTTTTTTTACAACCCTCTCGGTATGGATACCAAATAAAAGTTTATGATGAGTAGAGTACAGTAAGCTGGGTAACCTCATTTTAAATATCGGTCACCACAAAATAACCGAAGAATAAACTAAAAGGTAGAAAACTAAAAATATAGTTTAAAAAACTTAAAAATATTCTTTTGTTTAAAAATGAACTAAAAAGTAAAAAATTATGCTGAATGAAAACTTTTTTCTCAAGCCAGTAGGTATATATAATATACGGGGCGCTAGCGAAAAGTTGCAGTAATAATAAAATAAGAATATAGGTAAAGTCCCACGCTTTTTAATATTTCGAAAGGTAGGTTCTTCTTCTTCTTCGATGGCTCTACAGCCCAATTCGAGCCTTGGCCTCCATCAGCTTCTTCCTCTAGACGTCTCTCTGCTTCGCAGCTTTTCTCCAGTTTCTTGTGTTGAGCAGTTTTGCTGCATCGACCTTAACAATATCTTCCCACCTTAACCGTGGTTTGCCAACTGGTCTTTTGCCATCTGGTAATAGATACAGGGCTTTTTTTGGTATCCTTGAGTCATCCATTCTTTGGACATGGCCGGCCCAACGTAAACGTAGTAGTTTGGCATGGGTCGAAAGTTTACATTCTTTGTATAAGTCGTACAATTCGTGATTGTAGCGTATTCTCCATGCACTGTCTTCATTGATTGGGCCGTATATCCTTCAGAGAGCCTTCCTCTCAAATATATCCAGCTTGTCTGCGGATTTTTGGGAGATACTCCAAGCTTCACATCCATACGTAGCTACTGTACGTATGATGGTTTTGTAGATTCTTATTTTAGTTTTTCTGTGGATGTCTCTGGATTTCATTACTGGCAGTAGTGAGAAGTATGTTCTGTTCGCGGCGTTTATTCTTCTTTGTACGTCTATCGTTTCATCGTTGGCTTCGCTGACTGTTGACCCCAGGTAGTTAAATTGGTTTACCCGTTCGAAGTTATATTCCCCCCAGGTGGTATTGTGGTTTCTTCTTCTTCTTTCCACCCTTGACTGAATTAGAATCTTACTCTTCTCTGCGTTTATTTGCAGCCCCTCGAAAGGTAGGTTATTTGGCCAATATGAGATCAGGACAGTAGCAGAGATTTCGGCAACTTTACTCACATCAGGAAGAACAGCTCATTCTATGCTTAAGATACCGATCGAACTATGCTTACGATACCGTGGAACAAATCTAAAAACCTGCGTGGAAAAAATCTAAAGTTTTACAAGACTGCATGATGGCTGTCTGGGAATGCGATGAGTGTGTACTATGGCAAATAAAGTATCTATTAACAGAACACCGCGAGATTTAAGATGTAAAAACAAATTATTTTGAGGACTTACTGTTTCATTGGCAAATGTTGCCGGCTGTCCGGACAAATATGTGGGCCGATGATATTGATGCATGTCTGAAATGATCACTAATTTAGGGACATATTAGAAAACGTCGTTTAAAGCAAAAGATGAGAACGCCATCGGAAAACTTAGAATTCAGTACTATTCTCCTCAACATAAGATATACAATAGAAAATGTTCTGAGATTAATGAGAATGAAGACAGTGAGCTGCTGGATGTTGTTTGAAAGTTCGTAATAGACAAAGAAATTTTGATGAGCGACATTTATTACGATTTCGAAAATATCAACTCAACTAAATCGACTCAACTCAGTAATGCCACAAACATTGTAATACTTACAAGTGAAACATCTAACATTGTTTATAAACAAGCGTTACAGTGGATTGTTAACCAGTGCCGTGCGGGCGGTATGACCGGAAACGACGAACCACGAAAACGGGAAGCAGCAACTGTTCTTTTTATGATCAAATCAGTAGTATCGTCTTAAAATATTGGCAATCTTCGTGTCAAGCCATGTTCGCTATGGGGCAAGTTCATCATCATAAATAGCTCCACAGCCTGTTATTGGCCTTGGCTTCCTGCAACATCCTCCTCCAGAACTGTCGGTCCCTGGCTTGAAGTCTCCAATTTCTTATACCTAGGGTTCGTAGATCTTCTTCTACGCTGTCTAAATACCTCTTTTTTGGACGTCCCGTACCTCTGTGTCCGTCTGGTCTCTTGTTCATAATAATTTTTGTTATGCTGTCGTCACTGCTACGTTCAACACGTCCTGCCCATCGGATTCTGTTAATTTTTATAGTTTTTATGATGTTTGGATCTTTATACAACTGATACAATTCGTGATTGTATCTTCTCCTCCAAACACCGTTTTCGTTGATTCCTCCATATATAGTGCGCAGGATTTTTCTTTCGAAGCACCCTAGGAGGTGTTCTTCGTTACTTCTTAATGTCCAGGTTTCGGATCCATACAGTAGTATTGGCCTTATAAGAGTTCTGTACAGTTTTACTTTAGTGCTTCTTGATATGTTCCTTGATAAGAAATGTTTACGTAGCCCAAAGTAGCATCTGTTTCCCAGCGCTAATCTCCTTTTAACTTCTAATGTCGTGTCGTTGTCTTTTGAAATTAGCGTCCCTAGATATATAAATTCTTTTACTGCTTCGATGTTGTATGTATCAATTGTCATATTCTGGGATCATTACGTCTTTTTGAGATGCACATATATTTCGTTTTCTCTTCATTAATTGCTAGTCCGAGTTTCTTTGCTGCTCTTTCTAGCGATATGAAGGCTTCTTTCATTGCTACGGGGGATCTGGCTAGTATTACGATGTCGTCAGCGTACGCCAATATTTGTACCGACTTGTTGAAAATACTGCCCGCGGTGTTAATTCCTGCGTCTCTTATCACTTTTTACATAGCTACGTTAAATAGTAAGCACGATAGGGCATCTCCTTGTCTTAGTCCTACTGTGGCGTTGAATGGTTCTGATAGCTCTCCTTCAATTCTTATTCTGCATAATACCTCTTTCATTGTGATTTTGGTCAAATTATGGGGCAAGTTCAGGGTGCCAATTATCTGAGAACGTGAAAATCTACGCACACAAGACATATTCTGAATAAAATTGGCTGGGTATCTGTTGTCCGATGATTAACTTCGAATTTTAAAAAAAGTTGTAGGTAACATATTTTTATAGTCAACTCTAAAGTTTTTTATATATCCAAAATCATGTCTTGCAGATTTGTTCTTTGTTTCATTATACCCTTTTCTTATTCCGGAATATGCACACATAATTTTGTTTTATCAAAAGGCGTTGCGACGCACGCGGGTTTTTGATAGTATGTATCTAATATACTCGTTGGAAAATAACGTCACCTTTTACATCACGCATTTTTCAAAAGATCACCACTTTTTGGACGAGAAATTGATTTCCAAGTTTGGCCTTTCTGGTCAAGTCTGACAACTCTTTTACATTGATTAGTTTTGCTAATATCTCCTGAAATGGTTCGAGTTCAATTGGATAATTTGCTTCCCAGTTTATCAGCGGCGCTTCAACACGCTCAGGACGAATTCGACCACGCGCTCTAGTGTAGCGAACGAAGTACGAAGGAAATGTTTGCTAATGTTCAGGAAAAAACAAATTCTCTAGTAAAAAAATCTTGCGTATTTCCCACTATTATAGTTATTTGAATTAGCTTCTCTCAGGATTACTTTGGCACCAGTTCTGGTACTAGTCAAATTCCCATTAGTACTTAAACTAATAGGTACTCGAATTAGTCAGTTTATAAATATTATAATATTTAATATTACAAAATTTCTGCTATTGGGTATAAGAGTTGAGTTAATTTGAAGAACCAGGTGTATAAATTTGGTGTGATGTTTTCTTACAATTTGTTGTTATTATTGTTCATTTATTATTAATATACCCATCCATCTTCTTCCTTCTTCTTCTTTGATCTGTTAGCTGGCGGTCCGTGCGGGACGTACCCGCAACGGATACTCTGCTGTCGGTGCCGCTGGGCCTCGATCTCCATTCACGATTCGTTTCCATTCGTGCCGGTTTTTGGCAACGTATCGAGCTTCGGTAACGATAATTCCTTAGGTCATCCTCGGAATTCAGGCCAGATTTTTTTCGGTGCTGACCGTTGCATTCTCCAGTCTGCGGGACGGTCTCGCCAGAGAAGTTTACGTGGCAAGGGTTATCATCCATTCGGCAAATATGTCCGTAGCCGATGTTTTTGAATTTCTTCTTCGATCAGTGTCTGCTGATCGCATCTTTGTCTAACTGTCTCGCTTCGAAGGCGATCGCGAGGGGTGAGATACCGAGAATCTGCCTCAAGCATCGCATTTGGAAGACCTCGAGCTTCTTAACGCCCGGTTTGAGCAGTGTCCACGTTTCAGATCCATAAAGAACAATCGGAAGGATCAACGTTCGGTAAAGGCGTACTTTTTTTCTTGATGAAAATATTTGCTCATTTGCATATGCACCACTTGAGCGAGGCGAATGTTGATGTTGCTTGGCCGATGCGGTTGTGAACGTCGGACGTCGATGGCACTTTCTTTCCTCAACGAATGATCCCAAATATTTGAACATCGGAACCTGTTCGATTTGGGTTCCTTCAAGGTGAACACTGGCCCTCGATCCGTCGGTTAAGGGCTTGTTCAATATCCCTTCTTTGATATTGAGTAATTAATGCCAGTTAATTTGCTTCGTTTGCTTGAAGCACACTTATTGAAATAAAACACGTTTTTTTCTTTTAATGTTACAGTTTGTTTATTTAACTTCAAAATTAAAATCTTGTAATAACAAACAAATAACGAGAAAGACTTTATTATCTTCCAAAAAATAACAATATAACTCTTTTCAAATTACTATCTGTAATTCAAGTTGAAGCCACACATATAATACTCTAACAAAAACTGCAGTTTGGTAATCCCCAATCTGCAGTATAAATTCTAACCTTGGCCTTCAATTTGAATTGATGTTTAAAATTTAATTTAGTGTAATTTTTAATAATTTGGATGTGGTGTTTTGTGTACGGCTCTTACTTTCGCTAGTAATCCCCAGTTCAGTAGTGAGCAACTTCCATTATTCGTCTCGGCCTTTTATAGTAAGAAAGCTTTAACGCCTTGCTTCCTATGTTTCCTTATTGACAAAAGCTTTTAAGCTCTATTCTACTTGTTTGCTTTTAACCTTAGTCATGCCACACCTGACACCTTGTACAATTTGTACTAAAAACTTCTCCTATTTAGCCATCCAAGTTGGCTACCAGTTTGACTTAAATTACGTAAATTATATGTCATACATTTTATTTTTATAGGTATATATATATGGGACATTCCACGTCAAATCGGACAAAATTTTTCGACCCCCCTCCGTTTTGGCTGAAATTTTTCAGGGACTTTGGGCAACTAATTAAGGCTACAAAAAAAATTTTTTTAGAATTTTTTCGACAATATATTGACAATAAAAATTAAATGCGTTTTTTAGGGATTTTTATGAATTTTGACTTTCTTTCTCGATTTTGGCTCTATATCTTTCGTTGGGGTCGACGTTTTGATAGGTTTTACATGTTTTCAGGTCAGAGGGGTTGTTTACAAACAAATTTGCTGAAAAACATAAACATATTTTCGAATTCAAGGTCAAAAGGTCAAAAATAGTAAAAAACTTTAAAATTCGATTTCTCAAATACCCCATCTCGAAAATGGACGTTTTTGGTGTTCAAATGTTCGGGAGAAGTCACTCTAACACCTCGATCAAAAATCTCGGTGGGCTCTTAAGGATTTCGAAAGTTATGAGTATTTGTTTATAATCTTTAATTTTTTACGATATTTATTGAATTCTTTGCCCTAGATATAGTTGAAACGTCATCAATTTTCACCAAAACTTGTATCAAGGGTTTTTTTGGCGGCCGATTACGAATCTGTGGTCAGATATTCAAAAAATGAACCTCTTTCCATGAAATGAATTTTGGACCGCCATCTTGGCTGCCATTTTGAATTTTGAAAATCCAATCCTCCGGAAAGGTACAGGTGTTCCATGCTATTTCCAGGATTGGCTGAAGCGCATCTGCTATGAGGCTTGAATCGGCTTTCAACAATTCTGCCGGGATGCCATCTTTTCCAGCTGCTTTACCATTGGCCATCGCATGAATTGCGGTTACTATTTCCGTCTTGGATGGGGCCCGGGTGTTGATTCTTATCGGCTGTGCATTGTTGCTGTTTTCCTGAGGTTCCTGTGCAAGTGAACCATTCAGGGCGGCGAAGAAGTAATCTCTCCATCTTTGGAGTTGCTCCTCGTCGCTGCACAGCAGCCTCCCATCCGCACTCTTTACGGCATGCTTTTTAGTAGAGTGCTTTCCCGAGAGCTGTTTAGTAATTTGGTACAGCACTTTACTGTTGCCTGTGTTTGCCGCGTTTTCCGCTTTTTCTGCGAGCTCATTTATCTGCTGCCTCTTATCACGCCGCACACTTCTCTTTACTTCCCGGTGTAATTGGGAATATTCCCGTTCAAGTTGGTGACGTCTTTCCGGGTCGCTTGTAGAGTTAATTAACAATTATTATTTTCCTTGCTAATTATTAGATGGGGAGTTGTGCCATTTTCATTCAACTAAGAAAACTTGACTCGTTAAATCCTTACAACAAAGGAAAAACTTTCCACGGAGGAGAAGCATCGGATGCTTTTTGGGAGATAACAATGATAAATGATTAATCGGCAGCCGTGTGCCTCGCATAAAAGTTTCCATCTGAATCCAATTAGTAACTTTCTAGTTACTAATAATAACGTTATCGACATTGTATTGAAAATATACGACCAAGAACCGCATCGCTTTAATCAGTTGGAGTTGCGCTTTTTGGGAAAGGGGAGCCTCATGCTGGGGCATGAGCTATTACGTATTGACGCACGCCATTATAATATGTTCGTTGGGGCTGAACTGATTGTGGTGTTTGTGGCTGGTGAATTGGAAGTATTAAATTGCAATCGAAATTGAATGAAAGTTAATTAACAAAAATAGATTTGTCAGCTATTTCAATTAAAAATGATTTCATTATTGCGATTTTGTAATAGCAATTGATTATAATTTTAAGTAGGACTAGTTGAAGCTAAATTTGGATGACGCGGACGAGCTCTATTTAACCATCTCTTAAACGTTTCGTTTGAGAAACCAAAAATTACATTTACATTTCTTGCGTTCTTGACTTGAAGCTTACTTGAAATTGAAGATGCGTTTTCGGTTCACTCCTTACCGGGTACCTACACCATGTCGTGGTTTTTTTATGTGAAAGGCTAGAGTCTCAGGAAAGGCCCTTTATACTGCCGACAATCTATCTTCTTCGCATAGAGTGCAATGTCGAACCGCAGCTCTAGTCGGGGAGGAAGGAACTGCCACAATCTACTATCACGACTTTGACATCGTGACGTCAAGAAACAACTTGCTTGAGTGTCACGCCTTTTGAAACGAGTTGAATCTTATCAACCAACCGATGGCATGCGCTTTGGTGGAGCGGGGAAGGGCTAAGGAAGGCTAGGATAGGAGGAATCAGGAATTTGAAGAGGGAAGAAGAAATAAGGAAGGATATGTAGGTGGGAAAGTGGAATAGGCGAAGGACCGTGGGGCTGTCCGGGATTCGAACCCGGGATCCCTGGATGGTAGCCAGTTGCCTTACTCCCTAGGCTATTGAGGCCCCCATGTGGTGGGGCTTGCGTGCCTTTTAGTGGCATTAGGCCATGCCGGCGGTGGTTAGCTCGGAGCCAGCATGCCACCGATAGGGACACCCATGTCGAACACGCTGAGGTAAATCCTAGATGATAAGGCTAGGTGAATCCTTTTTCACTCCCTTTTTCCCTTTTTGCCTTTCCCATTTTCTCACTTTTAAGCCAAGGTGTTTACCGTGCTGATGGCTGCGTGACGTAGTTAAATAGCGCTGGTCGCAACGGTTACCTCCGGTGTCCGGGCAAGGTCGGAGTGCACAATACCTTATCCTGGTACGCGGCTCTGGCAAGACGGACTATCTTTTTCGCACTACTCGTGGGATCTTTTATGGAAAAACCCAAAAATAAAAAACTAGGACAGGATGATATTATTCTCACACCGTAGGAGGACGACGCTAACATAACGGTGATTGAGAGTGATCCCGCTGCTCGCAACTACGATTTTGAGAGTAGCGCAGATTAATCTCCATCCCAGAACGGCTGCATCCGCCAATCTCTGCTTACGCCGACGGCTGATTAAGATGTCGTCCAGGTAGCGGAGTCTTTGACTGTCCGGGGCCTTGTATGCGGAATCAGGACTCTAAAATACTGGTTGCTGTATCCCTGAAGTAAGGAAGGTAAACGACAAAAAAACAAGAAAAAAACAGGTAAAACAAAACCTCCTTGGCTGAACAGTAAGCTTCTCAAACTAAGGTGTGAAAGTAGAAAGGCCTTCAATAAGGCCAAAGGGTCGTAACTTGGATTCAGACTAGGAGAACTATAAAAGGCGTCTCAGGGAATTCAAGTACGAACTGCGCCAGTCAAAAAGGGAATCCTGGAAGGCCTTTTGTGAGACAATAGAAGGCAAGACTTAGAAAAGTTCTCTCTAAAAAGCCCAATATGCCAAAAATTGCTACTTCTAACGGTGGTACATGGACCACAAGCAGTCAGGAGGCATTTAAACTCCTGATCGATACCCACTTTCCTGGCTCGACATCTGTTGCTGCATCCGCAAAAACAGGTTTTTGAAGCATATAAATTAAGTACCATCGACAGACTGATAAACAGGGCCATAGAAAGCTTTAAGCCTTATAAAACACCTGGCCGGAAAGAATTTATTCTATTGAAATTCAGATAGTCAATGACCTAATTCTGGACTGACTTCCAGCCATTTATAGGAGTTCTCTTCGCCTAAGCTACAGTCCAACGACCTGAAGGTTAGCGAAGGTGGCTCACGTTCCGTAAGCAATCCAAAGGAGTTGAGACCTATATGTCTCACATCCTTTCTCCTCAAGACCCTCGGAAGATTTGTGGAGATTCATATTAAGTCAAGCATTAGGCCGCCATACGCTGAGAAGAAAGCGCGCCGGCAGTCCTTTGCATTCCCAATTTTCAGATGCTTACGCGTAAGTGTGTGGATGATATGACACACCACCCTTACCCCTGAGAAATCATGTTTCATCTATTTAGGGGTTGTTTTAGCCCTTTCGGATTATCCCTTATCATAAATTTGGCTTTAATTGGTATAAATCAACCACCATCAGATATCATAACTGCAAGAATCTGGAATGGCACTTGGAACGTTCAAAATTTACAAACTCCACACGCCACACTCCAAGTCGTCGAAGTAACAACAATTCCTGTTGACTTTTTAATCTCCTCGGAATGCTCAAAATCTTGCGCGCTATCCTGCAGGAAAGAACATGTAATGTGCAGACAAAACACTTTTTTGTAGTAAGACGCGCAATCCGGCAGAAAAGCCTGTGGTTAACTCCTTAGGAGTGGCGCACAAGTTACCTATCCGCTACATTTCCCACGTATAAAATACACATGCCGCCAAATATTCCGCTGAATTATCATTTTCCCAGCATGTAAAATATGCCCAGACAATTTTCTTTAGAATTTTGCGAAATCAAGTAAAGTAACTTAATATTAAGGTCACATAAAATCCATAGACATTAAGTAAGCATTTTTACCTATTGCATTTTTCACCTTTATGATCGTCTTGATCTTTTATAGAAGTGCTCTAGTTTGTGTTCGGTTCGTTAAATAATTAGTACTCTAAATTTGAATGCATATCAAATAGTGCTATTATATCGATTGAAAAAAATCAATAAAAGAAAACTGTGTCGTGCATAAAAGTTTGCCGTGTTGAGAGGACATCAACAATTGTTACAAGTTTTCCTGACGAACGCCGGAGGATTTTAATCTTCATCATTACCTATCCGAACAATGAAGGCATCATTCGCCTTGGGATTAATGTAAGTCAAATATTGAGCATTTTTATTTTTATTCCTTAATGCCTAGTGCTAAGTCTAATAAAACTAAGCCAAAACCATACTCCAAATTAAGAAGATTATTTTCTAGCCTTGAATCAATAACAAAAACGGTCGATAATTTAGAAGATTTTACTAGTAACGGTAGTGAATCCGGTACTTCTCAATTACATATTATTTTACAATGGCTACAAATCAAGTGCCTCAGATAACCATTACTCCGACTGATGTATTCAATTCACTTCGCATCCCTGATGCAATTAAAGATTTGCCCCGGTATGATGGCAACTCTAGATTATTATACGAATTCATTAGTAACGTAGAAGAAATTTTAAAATACACTAGTCATGTAGACGGAACATCTTATTCTCAGATATTATTAAGGGCTATTCGTTACAAAATTGAAGGAGCCGCGAACGAAATATTAAATATGTATGGTACGCCGCTAAATTGGGAAAATATTAAAGGTAATTTAATCTTGCACTTGTCAGAGCTGTACGAGTACAGTGAATAAGAGATCTAGGAGGTAATAGTAGTAGACTGTGAAAACGGGATTATTGAGAAAAGCAGTCGCCGCTGAATATTAGACTGAGACAGTTCAGTTTTATTTCCATTGTTTTTTTTTAATTAAATAAACGTTCTTTGAGAAGATTGATTTTTATTCAGAGACGCCGTACCTTGACCATCCTTACAATTTCAGAAGTGGGATACGTGGCCCGCCTATATATATATATATATATATATATATATATATATATATATATATATATATATATATAAAAAGAAGAATTTGAAAAATTGCGGAAAATGTCGGAAAATTTACATAACTTGAAACTCAAACAGCTACAAAGGCTTTGTACGAGGAACAAGCTGCCTAAAAGCGGACAGAAAGATACTCTAGTAAAGAGACTAGAAAATCATTTAATGCAAAACGAAATTTCAGCATTGGAAATTAGTTCGGACAACGAAAACTCGAAAACGGATATGACCGAGAAAAAGCTAACATCTACGCCACTTCAAAGGAACATGCAATCAACAATTATGGATAATTCTACGTTGATGCAAAGTTATCCACCGCAATCGAACCCGCCGATGCTACAACCGCAAACTGGTAGTACAACAACTTGGTCGCCGATTACTTCAACGCGTCATTTTTCATCTGCTCCCACTACAACCTTTCTGCCGACCCGATCAACTTTTATACCACATCATGAAACATGTACATCAGTTTACTCTCAACAACAATTCCAGATAACACAGAACGTTCCTCCGTATAATACGTCAGTGCAGTTTCCTTATCACCAACAGGATTCCAGGCTTCCTGCCATTCAGATGTCCACAGCTCCAATAAGATCACAAATAAATATTCAAGAGAGTGACAGAAACTCAGCTATGCGAACCGTTCCAGATTATGCAGTACCAAGGCAAGAAGCTCATTTCGGAAACGTAAGAGATATTATCGAGATAATACCAACGTTCCACCCGTTCGAAGCAACATCTCTAAATGCAGCTCAGTTCATAGAGAGAATCAACCAACTTAAATCGGCATACGGATGGGATGATAAGATTCTGCTTTTCGCTGTGTACGCTAAGCTAAAAGGTCCAGCAAAGATGTGGATAGATAATTCTAAAGTATTCTCCACTTGGATGGAGTTTACAAATTGTTTCCTTAAAGATTTCCCGTGTGAGGTAAATCTCGCAGATATACACCTAGAACTAATCGAAAGTAAGCAAAAGCCGCTCGAAACAATGGAACAATTTTATTACAGAATGCTCACTCTTGGGAGAAAAGGAAACTTACCAGAAATAGCGATTATAAAATATATACTTAGAGGTCTCAGGGATAAGGATTTCGTAAGATCTGCATCCACGATACAAATTGTAGCCTGTACTGACTTGCTGACAACAATAATACGGTATTCTAGTTTAAATACATCTCGGCAAGTGGAACCGAGAGCAAACAATCGATTTAAATACCAAACTGATGTCTGTTTGGGTTCACAGCCACACTATAAGGCACCAAATTCGAAGCCTAAAGAAATTTTGTGCTACAATTGTTTCCGAACCGGACATATATCCATTAATTGCCCAAAACCGGCTCGAAGAGAAAGATGTACAATTTGTTTACGAACAAATCATCTTGCAGCCCGCAGAAAACAAGAAACGTTTATGAGAAGACGAATGTCAACAGAATTTCAGCTGAATGCACAAAACAAATACTTTGTGACAAAATAAAAAAATCCGTCAAGATTTGTGGACAAGAATACTTAGCTTTCATCGATCCTGGTAGTACTCACACCTTAATTAGAAGGGAAATTGCTACAAAACTGGGTCCAACCAATAAAGTCAATGTTACCCTTACAGGATTCGGGGGAGGTTCTTATGATTGCCAAGATGCAATAAACATAAGTATCGAATTTGATAATAAATTGTTTAAAATTAATGCTCTGATCGTTGCTGATGAACTATTAGATTTTGATCTCCTTTTAGGAAAGGATATTCTATGTGACAAAGGTCAACGTTTGATAATAGAAAATGGAGAATGCTGGGTCGAAAATAACGAAGATTTAAAGGTAGGAACAAACTTGTCATTGTCGAACCTCAATCACTTGAAGCAGATATTACAAAAATACCGGAAATGCTTTGCCACATCAGTTTTCGAACTCGGGAAATGTTCGACAACGAAAATGAAGATTAGGTTATCATCCGCAGAGCCAATTTCATCAAAGCCCTACCGAATTGCTTTTGTCAAGAGACAAGTTGTCGAAAAAATAATTAAGGACTTATTGGAAAGCAAAATCATTTGCCCGTCCGAATCTGAATATGCGTCCCCAATTGTCCTCATCGAGAAAGGGAATAAAGAAAGCCGTCTATGTGTAGATTACCGACGATTAAATAAAATTACAATCAGAGAGCCATATCCAATGCCGAATATGGAAGATCAATTTGCTCTGCTAGCTGGATGTAAATTCTTTACCGTATTGAATTTAAAGATGGGATACCATCAGATCGAAATGGATGAGTCATCCAAAAGGTTTACAGCCTTTATTACACATAACGGGCATTTTGAGTACAATCGTATGCCATTCGGTTTGGTGAATGCCCCTGGAGAATTCCAAAAGTTGATGAACAAAATTATCGCTTGCATGAACCCAGGCGAAGCCCTTGCTTACCTGGACGACATTATTTTACCCAGCCATGACGTAAATGAAGGACTTGGAATCCTAGAAAAGTTTTTGAAACTCTTGTATACTCATGGCCTGACCGTCAGACTTGACAAATGCAAATTCCTAGCTACTGAGATTACTTACCTAGGACACATCGTAAATGAAAATGGTATTCTTCCTGGAAAGGAAAAAATCAGTGCCATCAAAAATTTCAAAACCCCTCTTAATATTACAGAAGTAAGACGTTTCCTTGGATTAACGGGATTTTTTAGGAAATTTGTTCCGGAGTATTCAATTATTGCTTCACCTATTACAAAGTTATTAAGAAAATCGGAACACAGGAAATTTATTTGGCAAGAAAAACAACAGGAGGCATTTGAAAAACTAAAAAGTATTTTGTGTTGTCAACCGGTGTTAGCTTTATATAAGTAAGTTCGATGCCGAGCACGAGATACATACGGATGCCAGTGCATTAGGTCTAGCAGGTATGGTTTTACAATCTTCAAATAATGATAATCAGTGGAAAGTGGTTGCATACTACAGCAGACAATGTTCACCAGCTGAAAGCCGTTACCATAGTACCGAACTAGAAGTCCTCGCTGTTGTAGAATCCCTAACCCGATTCCGTTTTTACGTGTTAGGAAAAAGAGTAAAATTGGTAACTGACTGTTCCGCGATATCTAGCTTAAAAGCTAAAACCGAACTAAACGCTCGTATCGCAAGATGGTACTTAAAACTATTAGAATATGATGTAGACATTGTTCATAGAGCTGGAAGTAAATTGTCGCATGTTGATTCACTTAGTCGCATGCCGGAGTTGGCACCGAAAGAGGTTGAAGAAGCTGGATACGTCTACAATATTCAAGTCGCTTCCAACGATTGGATATACACCATGCAGTTACAAGACCCTAAACTCAAACGTATAATTTCCGTTATCAGAGGCGATACGAAAGACGAACAAGAAGTCCAGATTCGGAATGAATATCAGCTTAAAAATAATAGACTATATCGCAAAGAAGACCAAGAATTAAAATTTGTCGTACCGAGAAATGTGCGTTGGAGAATTCTGGAAAATTGTCACGATAAGGTTGGACATTTTAGTTTAGAAAAAACTACCGATCGCGTCAGGAAACATTATTGGTTCCCAAAATTAAGAAAATATTGCAAGGAGTTTATAGCTTCTTGTATAGAATGCTGTTACAACAAACTAAAGGCCGGACGAGGAGAAGCACAATTACATTTATATGACGTAATCCCTATTCCGTTTCGCAGATTACATATTGACCATTTAGGCCCCTTTGTTCGTAGTACTACTGGAAATATGCACTTACTTGTCATTACAGATGCCTTTAGTCGATACAATGTCATCAAAGCGGTCAGAAATACAAAAACATCCGGCGTAATTAAGGTTTTAAATGAACTTTCCGGTTACTTTGGCTTACCAAGGTGTATTGATACCGACCGTGGAACCGCTTTCACGTCAAAATTATTCGAAACATATTGTGAATCTTACCGTATCCAACATATTAAGGTTGCTGTACGAAACCCACGTTCGAATGGAGTAGTAGAACGAGCTCACACATCATGACGTATTTAAGGACAACGACAGGAGATACCCACCGATGGGATGACAAACTCCATGAACTACAATGGTCCTTGAACACACAGAAGAACAAAACTACCGGATGTACACCAAATGAAATTTTATTTGATTTTAAATTACGGGACATCATAGGAAACCGACTAACTGCCGATTTACAATGCGAAGACGATGGTTATTCAGATACCAGTCTGAGTAAAAAAAGAGAAGAAGCTGCCGAGAACATTAGAAAAGAACAATTAAAATGGAAGACTCGATTTGATCTAAAACATCGCACTCCTCGAGTTTATGAAGTAGATGACTTGGTCGTAGTGGAGAATGAACCGCCAGCTACAGGAGAGAGCCGGAAATTACAACCTAAATTTAAGGGACCGTATGTAATTAAGAAAGTACTGAATAATGACCGCTATTTGGTCGAAGATCCCGAGGATCTAAAATTGAGTGGAAGACACTTCTCATCTGTCTTTGCTGCAGAAAAACTCAAGCCTTGGTGTCAATATTCGCCAATTTTGGATGACGGACATGAGGAGAAGGACGCTAATGAATCGGAAACGGAGTCTGGAAGTGAAGTCAGTGAGGACGACCAGGTCAGGAAAGGCCGAGTTGTCAGAGCTGTACGAGTACAGTGAATAAGAGATCTAGGAGGTAATAGTAGTAGACTGTGAAAACGGGATTATTGAGAAAAGCAGTCGCCGCTGAATATTAGACTGAGACAGTTCAGTTTTATTTCCATTGTTTTTTTTTTAATTAAATAAACGTTCTTTGAGAAGATTGATTTTTATTCAGAGACGCCGTACCTTGACCATCCTTACACACTATTCGGATAAAAGAAGTGAAACTCCTCTAATCAGAGACCTTCAGAGCTTAAGGCAGTCAAATAAAACAATACCGGAATTTTATAGCGAAATAATTGAAATTCAAGCAGCGATGAATAATAATATTTTAATCCATGAAAATTACTTAAACGTTATCCAAGCGAAAAGAGATTTATACTCCGAAATGTGTCTTAATTCATTCCTCAAAGGTTTGAGAGAACCATTAGGTTCTACAATAAGAGCAATAAGACCAGATTCTTTACCTATCGCGTTATCATACTGCATAAAGGAACAAAATATTGCCTACATGCGATATGATTTCAACCCCAATAACCAAAAATCTCAGTTGCACAAGAAACCCGCAAAACAAATGAATTTTCATACACCTCGCTACCAAAATAATTTCAATAAGTCACCACCCTTCACAAATCAGCAAAGACCACAATTTAATTTCCAGAATCCGTCAAGAGCACCCCCCGGATACTCTCAAAATAGATCTATTCCAAAAAAATTTAATAGGTTTAATAATACATCCAATTTTGCATTAACTCAAGCTCAAACAAATCAATCGAGATTACCAAAACCAAAACCAATGGGCATTGGGTCAGGACAGTCGAGATTCCGACAACCGCCCATAATTCTAGTAATTTCTCTAATACCAATAGAAATCTGCCGAAATATCACGCTGAAGAATTGCCTAACCTGGAGCAGACTTATAACCCATATCGTCAACCTCGCGACTACCCTGAAATAACGACACAGGGAACATAACGACAACAACTAGACGAATTTTATGATTATCCAACTGCGGTAGTAAACGATTCAATAAATTTTTCAGACTCTACCTCGAAGAACCAACAGGATACTTAGATATAAACCGACATGGTCATATCTTACCCTATATCCACATTTCATCCCCTTTCGGACGTCCGTTAAAATTTTTAATAGATACTGGAGCGTCTACCTCCCTTATTAACTCAGAATTACCTTCCTTTCGTAACCAAATTCAAGTAGAACCTATAGTATTAACGACTATCTTAAACGAATATGCATTGGACAAAGCCACAATCCTTCCCATCTTCTCTGAGTGTAATCAATTCGGAAACTTCTATTTTCTAATATTTAAATTCCATGGCTATTTTGATGGCTTACTTGGCCTGGATTCATTAACCCAACTCGGTGCCAAAGTTGATTTAGCTAACGACCTCCTAATAACAAACTATTCTATTATACCCTTAAAATTTAAACCAAATTTTTCTTCAGGGAAACATTTGATATCCAGTCATTCAAAGGTAATGATAAAACTCCCCGTCGATATTCGTCTTCCTCAAAAGCTCTGAAATTAAACCCAAATTGTACGTATCTGAAGGGTTATACACAGCTAAGAATTGGTTTAGCATGAAGTCACTAATCAGTCAGATCATGATCAAATTCTGTTCATTGAACATCCCCTTAAAGCCGAAGATTTCGCTACATTAAACTATGCCGAAGTAAATAACTTTAACATCTGTCATGACATTCAAGAGGTGCCAAAGGAAAAGAGAATAAGCGAATTAATTCGCACAGATCATCTAAACTTTGAAGAAAGGAAAGCTTTATTTAAAGTATGCCACGAGTATGAGGACCTTTTCTTTAGAGAAGGCCAAAAAACTTAGTTTTACCAATCAAATCAAGCATTCCATACCAACTACAGATGATGAACCGATATACACCAAATCCTATAGGTATCTCTCTATGTGCACAAACTTGAAGTTCAAAGGCAAATAACCGAAATGTTAGACCAAAATATCATTCGCCCAAGTTACTCTCCATGGAGTTCTCCCGTGTCGGTGGTCCGCAAGAAAAAAGATGCCAGCGGTAAACAGAAGTGGCGTCTGGTAATAGATTACCGTAAATTAAACCAGAAAACAATATCTGATAGATATCCTCTCCCAAATATCACAGAGATATTTGATAATTTGGGACGTTGCCTATACTTTTCCACTTTAGATTTGGCTAGCGGATTTTATCAAATTGAGATGAATCCCAAAGATATATCCAAAACCGCATTTACTGTAGAAGGAGGCCATTATGAGTATATGTCATTCGGCTTGAAAAATGCTCCGTCCACGTTTCAACGTGTAATGGACAACGTACTGAAAGACCTCCAAGGAAAAATATGCCTTGTCTATCTCGATGATATCATCATCTTCTCTACGTCTCTTAACGAGCACATTCAAAATCTCCAGAAAATCTTCGAAAGATTACGTGAAGCAAATTTAAAAATCCAATTGGATAAATCTGAATTTCTACACAAAGAGATTGCATTTTTAGGGCATGTAGTTTCCACAGAAGGCATTAAGCCAAATCCAGACAAAATCCATGCAATCAAAGAATTACCCATTCCGCGTACTCAGAAAGAGATCAAATCATTCTTAGGTCTACTCGGTTATTACCGAAAATTCTCCAAAGACTTTCCTAAGTTGGTCAGAGTGCCTGAAAAACGGAAGAAGCGTCCAACTTAATGGAAGGTACACGAAGTGTTTCGAGACCTGCAGACAAGTCTTAATAAATGAACCTATCCTTCAATATCCCGACTTCACGAAACCTTTTATATTAACCACTGACGCTAGCAACTTCGCCATTGGCGCAATTTTATCCCAAGGAGTTATCGGAAGTGATAAACCGATTTGCTATGCTAGCAGGACCCTTTCTGATTCTGAAATCAATTATTCCACAATTGAGAAAGAATTGTTGACCATCGTATGGGCCACTAAGTATTTTCGTCCATACCTATATGGACACAAATTTAAAATTGTCACCGGCCATAAGCTATTGACATGGTTAATGAGCTTAAAAGAGCCTAATTCAAAGTTAGTATGTTGGCGACTAAAGCTGGAAGAATTCGATTATGAAATTGTTTAAAAACGTGGTACCCAAAACACTAACGCAGACGCTCTAAGCAGAGTAAAATTAACTAATAAAAATTCCAAAGGAATAGAAATTCATGCGAACGAATTAAATGAACGTCAATCAGATCAAGATATAGCGACTATTCATTCCGCTGAAGAAAACCTAGACGACGGAATACCAATCTCCCAAAAACCTCTAAATGAATTTACTTTACAAATGATATTTAAAAAACCAAGCGAAATACCTACAGTCTGTAGAGGCCCCATTTAGGAATAAACAGCGTCGCATTATCGGAATGCCAAATTACAATGAAGAAAATACACTTGATTTATTTAAAAGATATCTCGCACCAAATAAACTTACAGCTATATTATCCGACGATGAAACTTTCCGAGTCATACAAAGTGTATATTCGAAATATTTCTCACAGAGCAAAGCTTATCGATTAATAAGATGTATAGATTTCCTTACTGTCATTAAAGATTATTATCAAAAGAGCAGCCATAGAGGAATCTGTTGAGGAAACAAGCTTTTTTGATTCCTTTTTTAAAAAATATTTTATTCGACTTCACTCTTACAACGACTGAATGCAAGTGACAAAATTGGGGGTGATCTCTAATCGCAAAGCAAAGGTTTTATATAATTCAAATTTTACATAGTTTATAACGGTAATGGAATTCCAATAATTCAAGTAAATAAACTCTCAGAAGGAGAGTGTGAAAGAGAGAAAGTGATTCATGCATTAATCCAATATAAACCAATACAAAGATGTTTGATTAATTACAGTGACATACAAATTTAAGATCACCACAACGATCGTGAATATTATTATTAATTCTTACATACTAAATTTGTGTATGACGGAACATCCCGCCGCCTTTGAAACGATCTGATAGTTTCAACCAACTAATTGTCTTCCGGTAGCAACGCCACTTTCTGGATCGCTCTGTGGATTAAGCCTTGTGGGGTTTTAATTTCTACGACTCGAACGTTGCCATCTGGACCTGCTATAGTTTGGACTATACGACCAAGTCTCCATTTGTAGGATGGAAGATCATCTTGATGAATTAAGACCATAGTACCCGGTTTAACGTCAGCCTCTTTCGAATTCCACTTGGTACGTTGCTGCAACTGATGGATATATTCTTTCGTCCACCGGGTCCAAAAATGCTGATGAAGAGCGGAGACTCGCTGCCACCTGTGAAGATAGTTAATTTTTTCAAGAGGATAAGGAGGTTCTAGGATACTTTCCATCGCGGCTTGGGTTAGGAAATGAGAAGGTGTTAAAGCACGGAAATCGTTGGGATCTGAGGACAAAGGTGTTATAGGTCTGGAATTTAGGATTCCTTCGATTTGTACCATAACCGTAGTTAGTTCCTCGAATGTTAGCAAAGCTCCTCGTAAGGTTCGAAACAGATGTGCCTTAGCCGATTTTATGGCCGCCTCCCAGAGACCTCCAAAATGTGGTGCTCGAGGCGGAATATGATGAAATTCAATCGAGTTGTTAGAACACCATGAAAGGATTTCCCTCTGCGTAGCTTGCTGGAAGAATGCGTGCCGTAGTTCAGCTAATCTCCTTCGAGCTCCAACGAAATTCGTTGCGTTATCGCAATATAAATGTTTACATAAATTTCTACGTCCCGTAAATCTCTTCAGAGCGGCTATAAATGCGTCAGTTGTTAAATCCGACACTACCTCTATGTGGACGGCTCTGGTAACAAAACAGACGAAAACTGCAACGTAAGATTTGTATGGTGACCTTCCTCGAATACGGTAGGTGGTTGTAAATGGGCCGCCGAAATCCACTCCACAGTGAGTAAATGGTAAAGAGATGTTCACACGTCCTGCTGGTAGAACGCCCATAAGCTGCTGGGTTAATTTTGGACGATAACGTTGACAATGAATGCACCTTCTGACGACCTTTCTGGCGTAATCACGAGCATTGATGACCCAGAATTTTTCTCGAAGGAGGGATACAAGTGCTTGAGGGCCGGCGTGGAAAGTTTTGATGTGGATGTCTAATGTAGGTTTCAATGAAGGGATTTTTAGGAGGAAGTAATAGAGGAACTCTCTGTTCTATTGGCATTTTGGCCAGCTTTAGTCGGCCTCCCACTCTTAATAATTTAAGTTTGGTGATAGGACATTGTTCGACGAAGGGATTCAAAGTCCGCAACACACTTCTAGGAGGTAGGTTCTTCCCGTTCTCTAGCGCGCAAATCTCTTCTGCAAAGGAGTGTTGTTGAATTGCCCACACTATGTGAATTGAAGCGTTCTCGATTTCTGAAGCTGTTACAATGTTGTTGTTACGAATTTGCCAACGATCCTTAGTTTGACGAAGTAGTTTGATGAAGCGAAGTACAAGTGCAAAGCGACGACAAATTTGGATATAGTTACTGCAAGAGTATATGATATCGAGGAATGAAACTGCAATTGTACAAACTAGCACCGATTTTTGAATTTTCCGTTCAGGTAATGTCTCTAAGTTGGTATGTCGACGTTTTGTAGGAGGCCATTCTTCTTTTGGCAATTTTAGGAACTCCGGTCCGGAGAACCAGTATGACTTAATAAGCGCTTCGGTTGTCATGCCTCTCGAGACGATGTCGGCTGGGTTGGCCTTGGAGTTTACATGTCTCCAAGGGATGGTTTTTGTAAGGCACTGAATCTCAGCAACCCGGTTCGAAACATAGGTTTTCCAATAGGATGGATGACAAGAGAGCCAATCTAATACTATCTCGGAGTCCGTCCATAAGACTTCTTCATCAATTGTTTTTGGAAGATTCTCTCGGATTTTGACGAATAATTTTGCCAAAAGTAATGCTGCACACAACTCTAAACAGGGTAATGATCGGCTCACCCGGATGGGAGCTACTTTAGATTTAGCCGCCAACAACTGCACACTTGTGGTTCCCAAGTCGTCTTTGGATAGAGCGTAAATACAGCAGCCAAACGCTCGACAGGATGCATCAGCAAAGCCATGGAGGGCGACGTAGCTTGTCTTACCTGAGCAAAATACCAACCGCGGAATACGAACTTTATTAAGTTCAAGCAATTGAATTCTAAAATTGGACCAGCGATTTGCGAGGTCTTGGGGAATGGATTCATCCCAATGTAGTTTCAGAAGCCATAGTTCTTGTAAAAAGATTTTTCCACGCACAACGATAGGATTGATAAGGCCTAATGGGTCAAACAACCGTGCTACTTCAGATAAGATTGATCTTTTTGTAATTTTAGACGATGAAGTATTAACCGGCCGATAGCTAAAATGAAATTCATCTGCGATTGGTTCCCATATCATGCCGAGGGTCTTAATAACATCTTTATTATCAATATTTAAAGTTTTACTTCTTTCATTCTCCGGTATTTCGGAACAAAGTTGCGTATTGTTTGAATACCACTTTCGGAGGTGAAACTGGCCAGATTTTATAATAGCGTCTACTTGATGCCGAATTTTACATAAATCTTCGCAAGTATCGGCTCCTGTTAGGAGGTCATCCATATAGAAATCTCTTTCCACTATGTGCGAAGCTTCTGGGAGCCTTTCTCGATGCTCTTGGGCTAACTGTAGCAAACATCTAGTCGCCAAGTACGGCGCTGATGCCGTGCCATAAGTAACGGTTTTTAAACGAAAAATGCGAAGTTCATCTGTGGGATTTTCTCTCCACAGAATTAACTGAAAATTACGATCTTCAGGGTACACTAGCACCTGCCTAAACATGGCTGTTATATCTGCAGTTAGCCCGAACTTGTGACAACGAAATCTATTTAGAATAGAGAATAAATCATTTTGAACCGTAGGTCCTACCATCAGCCTGTCGTTAAGAGAAGTGTTGGTGGCATCCCGACAGGATGCGTCGAAAACAACACGAAGTTTTGTAGTAGAGCTATCGGGGCGTATTACACAACTATGAGGCATAAAGTAATAAGACATAGGCAATTCCTTGAATCTAATTTCCTCCATATGACCTGTCGTCAAGTAATCTTGCAGAAATTGTGAATATTGCAGTTTGAGCTCAGGGTCTCGAGTTAATCTCCTTTCAAGAGAAAAAAAACGACGACGAGCAATATCTAACGAAGAAGGGAAATGTAATAATGACGAAGACTTGAACGGAAGCTTAACGACGAAACGACCATCAGCTAACCGCTTAGTAAATTCACTAAAGAGTTTCTCACACTGGAGCTGTTCCGGATTTGTAATGGTATCATTCATTACTTCTTCCTCTTTCCAGAATTTTTCGACCAATTTATCTAAAGCTATACCTTCGGCATCAACACCTTCCGAGTTTTCTTGTATTGATGTCCTACAGATCAGCGTAGAATGCGAGTGAGGATGTTCAATGTATCGACCGCCGACTACCCAACCAAACACTGTTTTTTGTAATACGGGTAAATTATCTTTCAATTTGATTTGACCAATACACAATAAATTAAATAAAGTACTTGCACCAATAAGTATATCTACCCTTTGCGATTTGGAAAATAGCGGATCCGCTAGTTGTATATTCGGAGGAATCTTCCAATCCTCCGTAACTACATTTTCAGAAGGCTGCAGTCCGGTTATGCTGGGCACACAACAGCAGGATAAAGTTGTTTGAAAATTGCTGGTTCTAGATTTGATGTGCACCTGAGTGGTCCCCCGGACTTCAGAACGTTGGTTCATTATACCGTTAATAGTATGGTGGGTGCGTTGTATAGGTAATTTGAGCAATTGAACAAGCCGCTCGGTTATGAAATCCAACTGTGAACCACAGTCTAACAACGCCCTCGCAGATATGTACTGGCCCGTGCTATTTCTGACATCAACTATCGCGGAAGCTAGAAAAACTTGACTCTTTATTTGCTCTTCAGCGACCAATACTGTCGCTGATGAATTTTCAATGTTGCAGGAAGAATCTGCTGGGGATTGGCGATGATTATTAGTCGCTACTTCCGCGGGAGACGTTGCGCCAGTATACCGATGGAGCAATGTATTATGAGGCATAGAACAGACGCGGCATACCGAGGCTTTACAATTTTTTACACTATGGCCCTTGGAAAGGCAATTGACGCACAATGCGTTAGTTTTTACTTGTTTAAATCGAGCTATAACCGGAAGCTCCAAGAATTTTGGGCATTTGTGAATCGAATGACCAGCCTGTTTACAAAATAGGCAATTAATATTAGCCGTTATTAATGAAGTAGGGTTTGAACTAGGCCTCCTCCCCTTCTCGGATACGGTAGGCCGGTGCAACGACGACGACGAGTATTCTTTCGAATCAGGTTTGGTATCCCTAGCTTCTAGAAATTGGCAACGTTTGCCTAATAATGTCGAACAATCTTCCCATGAAGGTATTTTATCCTGGTCTATGACCTCCTCCCATTTACTTACAGAATCTGGATCAAGTTTTCCACAAACCAAATGGATAATAAGCGCATTCAAAATATCTTCAGTAGAACCTAAACTATGTAAAGCGCTCAGATGACCATCGGTACTATCCACTAAAAGGCGTATCTGAGTCGCCGTGGGCTTAGTGACCTTCGGTAAATTGCATAAACTAATAATATGCTCGCGGAAAGTTAGATATTTATTGTTGAATCTGGATTTCAAATATTCTAAGGCCTTAGAGTAATTGCTCTCGCTGACTTCATACGCTTTCACCGCACGCAGCGCAGCCCCATTTAGACAATTGAGTAAGTGGTTGAATTTCTCAATAGAAGTAAGTGACCTATTTGAATCGACTAGTTTCATGAAGGAACCTATGAAGTTAGGGAACTCGGAATACTTTCCCGAAAATGTTGGTAACTTTAACTTAGGAAGGTTATTATTAGGCGTGTATGAATTTACAAAGGTGGAATCTATGATGGAAGTAGATCCTCGACGCTCTGTTAACGCGGATAATATCCTTGATTTAACCAGGCAATATAAATCTTCCAATTCTCCTCTGACCTTACTTTCTTGAGCATCATCAGGACATAATTTTTCTATTGACGATTGATAGGATAAAATTTGCTTGAAGTAAGATTCGAGTAAACCCAAACGGCATTCTAATTCTGTAGCAGACAGAGTGTCGAGCTTAGTTTCGACGATATTTTTAATCCTAGTTATACACCCCTTAGTGGATGCTCGTTGAGTTTTAAGTTCCGCTAATTCGGCCATATTCCACGCACTTAGAATAATTTCTTCAAGAATATCCACCTTTAATTAGATCTAAACACTAAAATATAAATATATCTCCCTATAATTTGGACAATATTTGATACTCGAAGTTAGTCGAACGACAGATTATTCTGTAATTTATTTGTTTATTGAGGTTCTACACAATATATCGCTATCAAGAAGCAAATGGTCTTCTTATTGTTTAGAAAAATCAAGTTAAGTTGTCCTGTGCTAAGAACCAATACGACGATTATTTTCACAATAAGTTAATCTATAAAAGACGTTGAAATTTCAGTTATTCGAGCTGTATTTTATTTATTTAAACCAAATAAATTGACGATGAACTACATTTAGCAACCACAGAGGGCACTTTAATGCAGATTAACTGTCACAGTTTCAATTTTCTAAGCACAGAATTTCAAATTATAAAGCCACTACAATAACCCACGAATATTGTTTAACACTACTACGCTTAATGGAAACCAAGCACAAATAATAATATAATTCAGGCACTGTTAAGGGTAACGGCGATAAGGGAACCAATGTGACGGATGAACTCTATGAAATTAATTTGAGCACAAATTTTTTAAACCTTTCAGTTATTTTCCGAAACAAAATTAAAAATATTTCAAAATATAAATGTTCAACAAAAGCCACTAATTTTATCCATATATTTATGAATGTGTTTTTAAATATATTTAATTATATCAGCACTCACCGCTATAAAATATTATCCAACAAATTAACTGGATTACTGCAATTTGCTTCACTTCACTCGATTTTTTCTTTCGTACATATCAAAGACAATTAACGCTTCTAGACGGTTACAGTTGTTACTGTAATCGACACAGACCCAGCCCAATCAATCCTGTCATTATGTTTTTTTGGAAAAGCACTTGGAAAATTCCGTTATTTATGCACAATAACCGCATGGATTTTTTTCTCTTTTCAATTAGCTAAAAATTTAAGTTTTAATATTTGAATTTAAATGACCACTGAAACTACACAATAATCAAAAAGATTTACTTACGACCGTTGTTGGCATTTACGCAAGTAAACAAACCTGGAACAATTCCCTCGACGATGATAATTAATAATCCGGAAGAATGGAAGACGGTGAAGACCAACGAATATGGCGACATCCACTTTGCCTATAATTTATAATCTCTCCGATTCCTTCTTTGATTGAAGATGCCCTTTGGCCGAAACGACGACGACGAAAATTATTAATTATTTTAATATTAAGAAATTGTCCCTGCTCGGGCGCCAATGTTGAGGAAACAAGCTTTTTTGATTCCTTTTTTAAAAAATATTTTATTCGACTTCACTCTTACAACGACTGAATGCAAGTGACAAAATTGGGGGTGATCTCTAATCGCAAAGCAAAGGTTTTATATAATTCAAATTTTACATAGTTTATAACGGTAATGGAATTCCAATAATTCAAGTAAATAAACTCTCAGAAGGAGAGTGTGAAAGAGAGAAAGTGATTCATGCATTAATCCAATATAAACCAATACAAAGATGTTTGATTAATTACAGTGACATACAAATTTAAGATCACCACAACGATCGTGAATATTATTATTAATTCTTACATACTAAATTTGTGTATGACGGAACAGAATCAATGAAACTTTGTTACATTTGAAACGACAATATTTCTTTCCTTTCATGAAAAATAGAATAATGCAAACGATAAACTAGTTGGGATGTGGGTTTGACCCCTTCAGTCCACACGATTAACTTCCCAGTATGATGAACGAAGATGGATTAAACTGACTTCTTACAAAATAGTTATAAGTTTAGCACTAGTGGGAAGTTGACTAGTATCAGAACTGATGACAAAGCAGTCCCGAGAGAAGCTAGTTCAAATAACTATAATAGAGGTAAATCCACAAGATTTTTCTAGAGAATTTGTTTTTCCTGAACGTTAGCAAAGAAACATCTCCTCCGTATTTCGTTCGCTGCACTAAAGCGGGTGTTCAAATTCGTATTGAGCGTGCTGAAGCGCCGTTGACAAACTGGGAAGCGAACGACTTCATTTGGAAATTCCAAAGCTTTCCGGAGACATTAGCAAAACTGTAACTGTTAAGTACTTGTCAGACTTGACTAAAAAGAACAAATTTTGCGGTAACTACTGGAAATCCCGGGATGAACCGCAATTTACTGAAACTGTATCACGCATACAAAAAATTCCCCGTCAAAAAGTGGTGTTTGTAAAGGGTAACGAAATTTTTGTACGATTTTTAAAGGTTGTCGGATTTTGACAAGTGATGTTTTGCTGGAAGGCTATCGCTGCGCAGAACCCAAAAAAGATCACTTCGTTTAGAACGGGTCTCATTCCATCGAGTTTATTAGTCATTTATTTATGTCATTTAAACCAAAAAACCGCTCGACCGAATATTATAAAAATCTTTTCAGATTATATTGTCGCTAATACGCTTCAAACGGCACCTCAAGTAAGTCAATATCTTTCGTGGTTCGGGCGATATCGTGCAGGTACAAAAATCATTTACGCCGCTTAAACAAAAAAACGGCTCGACCGAATTTTATGAAAATCTCTTCAGATCACATTTCGGTTAATGTGCTTCGAACGACACCTCAACGAAGTCGATATCTTTTTTGGTTCGCGCGATATCGTGCAGGAAAAAATGACCACACACGTACGCACACACACACACACACACACATCCCTCCTCCCAATTTTTTGCTTGAAATGCTCCTGGGACCTTGAAAGATGAAAATACGTCGAGAATTTCGATTTCAATTTTCGGACCGATTACAATAACTTCCTATACTGGGAAGTTAATAATTGTGACAAATGCCAGAAACTCAAGTATGATAGGCATCCACCAAAACCTAAATTCGGAAAACCTGAAACCCCAGAAAAACCGTTAAGTATAGTACATATAGATATCTACTCTATTAATAATAAAATAATTCTTAGTATCATAGATAAGTTTTCTAAGTTTGCTTCTGTCTATACCTTAAAAACCCGTAGTAGCTTAGATGTAGTTAAGTCTTTAAAACATTTTATAAGCCTGCACGGCACGCCAATGAAATTAGTTTGTGATCAAGGAGGAGATTTCTCTGGAAATATACATATTTAAAGATTTTGGCAAACAATCTATATAAATATAATTGGAGTGTCTGTCTGTGATTTCAAAATAATTTTGTTTTGCCAAGTTCATAAGGTTATTTACATCATATTAATACAAAAAATTTTTGTCTGTCTGTATGTCTGTATGTCTGTCTATCTGTTTGTTCGGGCTAATCTCGGAAACGGCTAATCCGATTGGGATGGAACTTTCACTGGAAGATTCAGTAATTTTGCGAGCATGTTTTAGGCTATTTGTATATCCTTTATATTAGCTTCATCTGTATGTATGCATGTACATTATGTATGTGTTTAGACAAATCTTGCAACTCGAGTTTGACCCACCACCGATCTACTTGAAATTTTGCACATATGTATAGTTCGCGTGACAATTCAATCTGACCATTTTGTAAAAAATCAAGATGGCGGTTCCAAGATGGCGGTTCCAAGATGGCGGCCGAATTTCCCAATTGCGCCCCCCACCTCCGACATGGGTATCAAATGAAAGGGGATGATAAGTACAGTACAATTACATATTTGGTGTCATTCCAAATTCAAAATGGCGACCAATACAAATTGGTGGATTAAATTTTTCTATCCAACCCACTGAGTATCAAACGAAAAGATATGACAAGTAGTGTACTATTACCTGAGTGGCATCATTTCAATTAATCTATATAAATATAATTGTGTTTTTCTAAGTTCATATGGTTATCGATCTTTCTATATAAATATAATTGGAATGTCTGTCTATGCAAAAACTATTTCTAAAATTTTTGTCTGCCGGTATTGCGATGGGACTTTCACTGGAAGATTCTGTACTTTTGCGGCCATATTTCAGGCAGATACGACTATCAGATCCGATTATCGTTACCGACTATCGTGTTAGACTACCGTATTAGACCAAAAACTTCAACCGATAGTCGAAGGAAAGCAAGTGAACATTTTTTTATCATTCCAATTGTAGACCTCACAGAGCTTTATCTAAATATCTAGATTTTCCTAATACTATCTTGATAGTATTATAGGGAACCCTTCACTTAGGGAGCAATGGATATTTAAATAGAGCTCTTTCAGGTCAATATACAATTGCAATGATAAAAAAAAGTTTATACTCTATCAGGGATATATTTTTTCCGACTATCGTATCTGTTTTTCAGTCTGATCCGATAGTAGAATAAGGTTTCGAAAGGCAGACGTGGATATTTATTATTGGCCTTGCAAATACTACCTCTCTTGAAACTTTGATTCTTTTAAAAATGACCTCCACTGACTTTAGTCGCTCAGGCTATGATATTTATTGATTGTAATAATAGTGACGTTATTTTTTTGACCGTTTGTAGGGGCTTCTTTTTCACTCGATAAAAAAATATTTTGCTCATAGAGACGGGCGAGCTGTAATTGGGTGTTGTAGCTCCATACTCATTTATAAATCCTACATTCGGCCTCTTCTCGAATACAACTCCCTCAT
This sequence comes from Thereva unica, assembly GCA_949987705.1. Taxonomy (NCBI): domain Eukaryota; kingdom Metazoa; phylum Arthropoda; class Insecta; order Diptera; family Therevidae; genus Thereva; species Thereva unica. The sequence continues at coordinate 95,850,160 of OX465282.1, read as the reverse complement.
TTGGGGCGGCGCTCCAATAACAACCTTAGCATGGTTAGATAAAGTCCAAAAAAAGGCCCTTAAGTTAATTAATGACGATACCGCTTGCTCCAACATCGACCCCCTAAGCCACCGTAGGAATGTAGCAGCACTGACAAAATTTTATCGCTACTATCATAGTGACTGTTCCTCAGAGTTAAACGCTCTTTTGCCTCCACGGCAATCTTATACCCGCAACACCAGATTAGCCCACTCGTCCCATTCCCTGCACCTGCAACTCCCTCTTTCACGCACTCAACAAGATATGAATTCGTTTGTAAATAGAACAACTCGACTGTGGAATAATCTCTCGCAGTCGGTATTTCCGAGCTCCTACAACATCCAAGAGTTCAAACGCATGGTTCATCACCACCTTCTTCAATACCCCCCCGTACCTTTATAATCCTTAACCTATTTCCCCCACCCCTCCCCCGTACTAAGCTTACTGCTAGACATTGCACCATGACGTGACAAATGACATGACGGACTAGTAGTACAAAGGGTGACTCCTGAGCTTAGCACTAACACATAAAAAAAAAAAAAATACTGAAGGAATTATATTGATTGGCCAGGAGACGGATTTTATAGAAATAAAGAAATATTCATTTGAGCATTTTGTAAATAAATCAAGAAGATAAGTATAGTAATTTTTAATATAATATGGCGGTCACTAAAAAATCGCGGACGACATATAATAAACTAAAAAGTAGAAACAAATATATGCTTTTAGTTTAAAATGAACTAAAAAGTAAAAAATAATTTAAGGGCCCACCTTCCGAGATGTAAAAAAGCGTGGGCGCTAGCCAAAAGCTCCGGTGTTAATGGAACAAGAATATAGGTAAAGGAGGCACTTTCATGACTTTTTTAATTAATCACATACTGCCCAAAATACGTGCAGATAAAAGGGTTACGGTAGCAGGGTCATTAGCAGAGATTGCGACAACTTTGCTCACATAAGGAAAAACAGCTCTTTCTTTGTTTAAGATACCGATCGTACAAAGCTGAAGTTTTACAAGACTACATGAAAGTTGCCTGAGCCTGGGATGAATGTACCATGGCACATAAAGTATCTATTGAAGCCGTTAACGAAGCAATCCAAAAGAAGTAAAAACCAATTATTTTGGCGAGTAACTGTTTTATTGGCATAGATTTCCCGACAGATACGCGGGCCGTTGAAATTAATGCACGTCTAAAATGATCACTCATTTAAGGACAGATTGAAAAACGTCATTTTAAACAAAATATACGAGGGCAATCGGAAAACTCAAAATTCAGTACTATTCTCCTCAATATAGGATATAGAAAATGTTCTGAGGATATAGAAAGTGTTCTGAGATTGAGCTGGCTGCTCTTTGAAAGTTCGTAATAGACACGGAAATTGTGATAAGCGACATTCATGACGATTTGCAAAATATCAACTCAAGGCGAAATGTATTTTGTCTCAAGCCGAAATGTGTTTATTCGATTTTTTACGGCCCAAATTGTAAATTTTCGGGCTGTCAGTGGACACCAATTTTGCGAAATTGTTGACCTATTTTAACGCTAATTTTGGGGAAAAAATGTAGTCGCCATGGGGAAGTTCTGCACAGGGTGCCAATTACCTGAGAACGTCAAAATCAACGCGCAAGAATCGTAATATGATTGGCTATATATCTGTTGTGCACGTAGTACAAAATTTTCCCGATTCTCGTTCAACCTCGAGTTTTAAAAATAATGATAGGTAACATATTTTTTATAGGTAACTAGGTAAAAGTCGTTGCAACGCACGTGGGTTTTTGCTAGTATGAAATAAAACTTCATTTTACAAGCTTCCAACAAACAAGCGGTAATGCTCCTGTTGAGCGGTTACACTCAACATTGACCGAGATATATAGAATAGTTTTAGAAAAATATAAAGAAACCCGCCAAGATGTAGATCATGATAAAATTCTTAGTGAAGTAGTAATAACCTATAATAACGCCATACATTCGACGACCAGGTATACGCCGTTCGAACTATTTTATGGTAGAACTTCTGAATTTAATACATAATAGAGTTAATTATAATAATGAACATGAATATTTGAAAAAATTAAATGAATACAAAAGTACATTGTACCCACAAATAAAAGAGAAAGTAGAAAATATAGTTAGTAGGAATATAGAAAACTTAAATAAGAATAGAGAAGAGCCCGAAACATTTAGAGAAAACGAATTAATCTATAGAAAAGAATGCAGAAGGAATAAACTAACGCCCACGTATACGGCACATAAAATTAGAAATAATAAGAAACTAACCATAGTAACCACTAATAATAGGAAATTACATAAAAGTAGAATTAAAAGGAAAAAATTATTACAGGTTGACAACAGTAGTTAGTGCACTATTCGAAATGCAGGACTTAACAAACGCACAAGGAATATTACCATTACGACTTGTAACAGCTCGACTTATACGGACATACGAAAACTAAATACATATGGTAAGGTTGGATAAGTACGAAGAAAGCATTAGAAAGTTAGAAAAATCATTAATAGCTTTAGAAAACCGCGAAGAGATAAAAAGTTCCATCGAAATAACAAAACTGAAATTAAAAGAAACGGAGCAAAAGTTAATATCATTAACCCCTAGTTTTAGAGTTAGGAAGAGGCTCCGTCATTAAGAGCATTACAGGAAATTTAGATGCTAATACCCAGGACACACCAGCACTCTTAATCTTGATTATGACGTCAAAATGACGTAGACCCATACAAAAGATATGGAAATAAAATGCAGTCTACGTCATTTTGACGTCATAATCAAGATTAAGAGTGCTGGTGTGTCCTGGGTATAACGATGCAGCAGACTTAAATAAACAAATAGATGAACTAAGTTCAAAACAGAGAGAAACGCGATTTGAATTGAATAATCAATCGAGGCTAAATGAGCAAATGATCAAAAGATTCGAAAACCTTACAGATCATATTAACAAAGAGCAAGACGTTATTGAGAAGTATCTGCGTAATTACCAGAGTCAGGAACAATACAGAATTAAAAACAACGAAGGCTTAATCCTTCATATACAATACTTAAATCAAGTTAATTATAATATAGATTTTTTGGCAACCACAACCACCTGACAAATCTCGCGGAAGCATTAGTTTTATCAAAATTAAATATCATCCCAAAACATATCTTAAGCCCAAACGAATTAAGCGACATTCGTTCTAAATTTATCAATCAAAGCATCAATTTAAAATCCGAAGAACATATTTACGAATTGCTCGGATTACAGGCATATTATAATGGCACTAATATCATTTTCAACATTAGAATACCGATCTTGGCTAAAGATACATATTCCTTATTCCATGTATTACCCATTCTCATAAATCAAACAAAACAAATAATTACCGAACCCTATATGATCCTTAATTCCCGAAATGTTCAATTCTTGAATGAAGTTTGTCCAAAGGTAGATGTTTTTTATTGCAAGAAATCAACGCATCAAGAGCAGCTCAATCAATCTTCCTGCATTGGGAAACTAATGGAGAATCAACCAGCATCTTGCAATATCGAAGAAATAGAGACATACCCAGCGATTTTACAACCAGAGCCGAACTACATACTATTGGTAAACTCACCGGAAACAACTATACAATCCACTTGCGGAGTTAAAGACCAAACCCTGTAAGGAACCATCCTACTTCATTTTCGAGATTGCGAAGTCACCGTCAATAAAATAATATACAGAGATAAGCCGAACATCTACTATGAAGAAACGTATATTCATCCTGTTATTTTCAATAAAATCGATCCCAAAACCACGATCGAAAAAATAAGTTTACAAAAGCTCCAGACATATCAGTTTGAAACCAAGGAAGCTTTGGATATCCTGGAAGTAGGCATAAGAAGACGCAACACGATAACCTACATCAGCTGGACAACAGTAGCAGTTCCTCCTCCAGCCGGCCGCATTGGCTACAATATACAAATCCTACATTCGGCCGCGCCTCGAATACAACTCACATATCTGGGCAGGCGCCCCAAAAACCACCTTGGCTTGTCTCGACAAGGTGCAAAATCGTGCCCTCAAACTCATTGGTGATGGCCCCTTTCGCGCCTCCATAGACACCTTGAGCCACCGTAGGAATGTAGCAGCCCTCTCCATACTTTATCGCTATTACCATGGCGACTGTTCCACCGAAATTCAGGACCTCCTGCCTGCACGGCAATACTTTTCCCGCAACACAAGACTAGCCCGCTCGGCTCACCCCCATACCCTACAGCCCCCTCGTTCACGCACAATACGGTTTAGAAGTTCGTTTATGAATAGAACAACTCGATTGTGGAATGATCTCCCGCAGTCAGTATTTCCGAACTCGTACAACATCTTAGAGTTCAAACGTGAGGTTCATCGACATTTTCTTCTACACCCTCCAGACCCCATCTAACCTTTCCTATTCTCCTCTATTCTTCAAACCAAGCTACTACTAGACATTGCACCATGAACTGAACGACATGACGGACTGGTAGTACAAAGGGTTACACCTAAGCTTGGTTTTTTCATAAAAAAAAAAAAAAAAAAAAAAAAAAATAATCCTAATAATAATCAATTATCTAGTGTGGAGACATCGATCCGGCATCAGATGAACCATCAACGAATCATCCCTTCAACAAGCGATTCCCGCATCATCAACCTCAAGCTTCAGCCCTCAGTTCCTGTGGCCCTCGCTTCATTCTTAGTGTGGAGGAGTTACATATCCGCTACATTTCCCACGTATAAAATACACATGCCGCCAAATATTCCGCTGAATTATCATTTTCCCAGCATGTAAAATAGGTCCAGACAATTTTCTTTAGAATTTTGCGAAATCAAGTAAAATAACTTAATATTAAGGTCACATAAAATCCATAGACATTAAGTAAGCATTTTTATATTGCATTTTTCACCTTTATGATCGTCTTGATCTTTTATAGAAGTCACTCTAGTTTTTGATGCAAAACTATTCGGTTTTATTCGAAGCTTTGAATATTCTAAAATAACGATTAATTAATAATTTCCAATAAGAAAGTAAAGTGTTTTTAACTTCCCAGTATAGGAAGTTATTGTAATCGGTCCGAAAATCGAAATCGAAATTTTCGACGTATTTTCATCTTTCAAGGTCCCAGGAGCATTTTAAGCAAAAAATTGGCAGGAAGTATGTGTGTGTGTGTGTGTGCGCGTACGTATGTGGTCATTTTTTCCTGCACGATATCGCGCGAGGCAAAAAAGATATCGACTTCGTTGAGGTGTCGTTCGAAGCTTATTAACCGAAATATGATCTGAAAAGATTTTCATAAAATTCGGTCGAGCCGTTTTTTTGTTTAAAAGAAAGATATTGAGTTACTTGAGGTTCTGTTCGAAGCGTATTAGCGACATTATAATCTGAAAAGATTTTTATAATAAGTGATTTTTGTACCTGCACGATATCTCGCGAACTATAAAAGATATCGACTTAGTTGACGTGCCGTAGAGTATTAACCAAAATATGATCTGAAAAGATTTTCATAAAATTCGGTCGGACCGTTTCTTTTTTGTTTAAACGACGTCTATGATTTTTGTACCTGCACGATACCGCCCAAACTAAAAACTATATTGACTTCATTGAGGTACCGAAAAAAAATATTAACGAAGAAATGCTCTGAAAAAAATTTCATAATATTCGGTCGGGCCTTTTTTGTTTAAATAAAAAAACTTCGGCTAATTATCAGAAAGACCTTAAATTGACAAGTTTTGCTAATATCTAATAAACTCAACGGAATGAGACCCGTTCTAAACGAAGTGATCTTTTTTGGGTTCTGCACAGTGATAGCCTTAGAACAAAACATCACTTGTCAAAATCCGACAACCTTTCAAAATCGTGCAAAAATTTCGTTACCCTTTACAAACAGCGCGAATTTTTCAAACCTTGGATTAGCACTTTTTGACGGGGAATTGTTTTCTACGCGTGATACAGTTTCAGAAAATTGCGGTTCATCCCGGGATTTCCAGTAGTTACCGCAAAATTTGTTCTTTTTGGTGAATTGCATTAGTTTTCATTATTATTGAAATAATCGCGAAAAACCCCTAAAAAGGGGTGTTTTTTGCATTTTTAAGGGTGACGCCCATGTTTTAGAACCGCGGGACCCCGATTTTCGTGATCAGCGAACCCAAAAACCTTAAGGGTTCGATTTTCTTAACGGTGTTATTTTGGAACACCCAAACGCGCGTTTTGAATGGACTATACACGAAAGGTAAATCAGTAGACACTGCTCTCCACTCCCTGGTAGTAGTCCATTCAAAACGCGCGTTAAGTTGTTCCAAAATAACACCGTTAAGAAAATCGAACCCTAAACGTTTTTGGGGTCGCTGATCACGAAAATCGAGGTCCCGCGGTCCTAAAACATGGGCGTCACCCTTAAAAATGCAAAAAACACCCCTTTTTAGGGGGTTTTCGCGATTATTTCAATAATAATGAAAACGAATGCGATGAAATGCACTTTTTTAATATTTATTTAAGAATGTGGTTGATTTGTACTAAATTAAGGCGAACTTTATGATAAGGGGTAGTCCTAAAGGGTTGAAACTACCAAATCGGCTAAAAATAGACAAAAATTGTAAATTATTTTTTTTTTCAAGTTTATGCTTCAAATTCGATTGTGGGTGAACTTTCAAGCAAAAATAAATTATTTTCAACCCTTAAGGGGTTAAAACTACCCCTACTATATAGTCCATTCAAAACGAGGGGGGGGTGTTCCAAAATAACACCGTTAAGAAAATCGAGCCCTAAACGTTTTTGGGGTCGCTGATCACGAAAATCGAGGTCCCGCGGTTCTAAAACATGGGCGTTACCCCTGTAGTGACCGCGTAAAGTTTAATTACTAAACTTTACGCAATGTCACGCAACAACCTCCCACACGATAAACACGATCAGTCGGAACACTTCATCGATCACTTAAAGTTCAGTGATCTACTCGCCTCCCGTTCCGTCCCGATCGTGTATATCGGGACAGCCAATTTCCGGCATTCTCCTTTGTTTTTCATTCGCTTACGCAAGTTCCCTCGAGTGACGACCAACGCGTTATACCAAAAGAAGTTCAAACCTAATAATAATAAATAAATAATAATATCAATAATATAGAAAATTGTGATGCTAATTGTAACCAAATAAAATACAAATCTGTATAACTAAACAAAAGGTGTTATTAATTAATCTAACCGACTACACGTGGTAGAACACAACTAAATTGGTGACTCCGACGTCGCAGCACGCGGCATAAATAATTATTTGTTTTTAAAAAAAAATAATAATACATTAGTACCCGAAGTGCCCTAGTGACAAAGTTTTATCAAAAACAAAAAGAAAACACATAAAATTGTTCAACAAAAGGTTTTGGTTTTTTTTTTAACAATTACATCAACAGAAAAAATTCTATAACAAAACAAACGGATTGCAGCTAAGTGACGCATAATTTCTTTCAAACATTAAACATATTTTTTTTCTCTCAATTTTCATAGAATAATATTAGTAGTATTAATGAACTATTAAAAACGAAATTAAATTTCTCGTGTCAATACATTAATTGCATAAAATTGCATTAACGCAAAAGCATTAACTAGCTTAACGGGCTCCGTCAAACGGTATTGAAATTAACGCATGGCAATTTAATTGGCTATTGTATTGAAGTTCGAAATATTATTTGTTGAATTGATAAATCGTTGAACAATATCAGTTAACAATTGAAATAATTTAGCAAAAAAAAAGCCATAGAATACATTTAGAGTAAATTGGGAAATTAAAATATTTACAAAGTAATTAATATTGAGTGCAATTAAACGGAATTCTTCAAAACAATTATTGTACTGAACAAAGCCTGGATTTTTGGGCGGACAAGCATCTTGCAATCTACAAGACCATCAAATAAATAAACAAATAAAAACAAACATTCGAGTTTGAATTTTATTATATATTTATATATTTCATATTTTTTTTACTTTACTATATTACCTTTTATTTAATCATATTGTATTTTCTTTCGGATTGTTTTCTAGGAATAACGCTTAGGTCTAAAATTACTTAAAAAAATTGATTTTATTATATATACCAAGATTTAATTATACCTTGCTATATACTTACATTTACATTCACTTTACGATATACATACATACATATATCACGCTTTATATACGCATATTTGGGCTTGTTTTGGTATATATACACTAGGGTGGTTCAAAAATGGCAAAAAAATTTCAAAAAAACGTGCACCCCCCTATCTTTAAGTTCAATTAAAATGATGATTTTTGGCGGCAACAGGAGAATTTTTGATTGACACTAACCATTGCCGCCGAGCACATTTCGTTTTAGAGATTTACGATTTTTAAACGTATTTTGTTCATAGTTGACAGCGTTTTTGACAGCTGTCATGTTGCAAAACTTTGATTTGACGTCATATTCGTAATCAGCGACCTCGAAAACCCTCTATAGCACGAAATTTCTCGTCATTTTGAAAAAAATTTAAAAAAATGCAATATTTTGTTCATAGTTGACAGCGTTTTTGACAGCTGTCATTTGTCAAACCTTCGATTTGACGTCAAATTCGTAATCAGCGACCTCGAAAACCATATAGAAGCCACGATCTAGGTAGTGTAATGGACGTAAATGAACAGAATTATCAAATTTTTATTATCGTTTAAAATTCGTAAATCTCTAAAACGAAATGTGCTCGGTGGCAATGGTTAGTGTCAATCAAAAATTCTCCGGTTGCCGCCAAAAATCATCATTTTAATTGAACTTAAAGATAGGGGGGTGCACGTTTTTTGGAAATTATTTTGCCATTTTTGAACCACCCTAATATACACGCATTTTTTTTATTTCTCTTTTTTTTAAAGAATTTTTTTTTAATATTATGTCAAGGACCGAGGGTTCATCCAGTGAACAAGACGTTCACATGGAAACGTCACAAATAGAGGAGCTAAAGCCCGGAACTTCGGGTGTCGACGCCGTTAAAGTGTCAAAATACGACATCCCGAAATTCTGGGTACAGCAGCCCGCCTCCTGGTTCTATCAGGCTGACATTATGTTTCAACTGGCGGGCTGCAAATCGGATAGGATCAAGGTGTACAATGTTATGGCCGCATTGCCGGAAGAGGCGGTAACGGCGATGCGGCACAGCACCGTGGACTTTACCACAGCCTCCTATGAAGAGGTGAAAGGGCATCTGCTCGAGAAATACGGCACTTCGGAGAAGCGCCGACTCGAGCAGCTGCTGTCAGTGCAAGAGCCTGGAGATCGGAAACCTTCCGAGTTCCTCCAGGCTCTCAAGGCACTGGCTGGCGGGTCGTCGGCAGTCAATGATGACCTGATCCGGAACCTGTGGGAGCGGAGGCTTCCACAGGCCATCCAGGTCACATTGGCCACCGCTGCCGACCAAACCCTAGCCGGGTTGGCATCCACAGCGGACAAAGTATGGGAGGTGCTTCCACACGGAGGTGCCTCATACGCGTCCGCCGTCCACGCAACACCTGCCAAATCGGAGCCCACATTGGTGGCGCTGCAAAGCGCCATCAATAGGCTGACGGCCCGGCTAGACAAGTTTGACCGCAGTCCGCGGAAGCCGAGAAGCCGAACACCTGCCAATCGACAGGGCGGCCCTCGACAGCCCTCGGCCAATCGGCCACAAGGGGCCAATCAAGTCAGGGGTAGCTTGTGCTACTTCCACTACCGTTACGGTAGTGAAGCTCGCACCTGCAAAGCCCCCTGCAGTTTCGGTGGTGGCCAAGCCAAACCGGCGAAGAAAAAGGCCACCACCCCTAAAAAAAACTAAAGTTGGGGATCGATTCGAGCGAGCATATAACCGGCCGCTCATATCGTTTATTCGTCCGTGACACCAACAATCGGATGGACTTTCTGATTGATTCGGGCTCGGACGTTTCAATTGTTCCCGCCAAGGCGTTCCCGGCCCATAACGGTAGCCCGAACGTCCTTCTGTACGCGGCCAACGGATCACTGATCCGAACTTTCGGCACTAAGTTGCTTGAACTTGAACTCGGCTTACGCCGACGATATGTTTACAACTTTATTATAGCCGACACCACTAAAGCCATTATCGGGGAGGACTTCTTAACGAAGTTCAAATTGTCCGTCGATTTTGAATATCGGCATTTAGTCGACAAGCGCACGAAGTTTCGAATTAACGTGTGCGCTACCGTCGACTACAACCCCGAAACATTTCCATGCCGAGTTATTGGCATATACAAAGAGCTATTAACGAAGTACGCTTCGTTAACAAAACTGCCCAATTTTAACCTTCCGGTTAAACACAATGTGCAACACCACATTGTAACTAAAGGGCAATTACCATTTGTCACCGCTCGGCGACTCCATCCGGAGAAACTGAAGGTGGCAAAGTTAGAATTTGACCACATGGTCCAATTGGGGATTTGTCGACCTTCGTCGTCCCCCGCAGCATCTCCGCTTCATCTGGTCCCTAAACGGGACTCACATGATTGGAGGCCATGCGGCGACTACCGTCGCCTTAATGCTGTCACTGTGCCGGATAGATATCCAATCCCGCACATACAGAACTTCTCCGTGAATCTTCACGGTTGCACAATATTTTCAAAGGTTGATTTGGTACGTGCATACCATCACATACCAATCGCCCCGCCCCCAATCGCGATCAAACACTTCCGTTACTTCGTTGAAGGACGCAATTTCGTGGTCTATACTGATCACAAACCACTGGTTCGCGCCCTTCACACAAAGACCGAACGATCCCCTCGTCAGACCAGACATTTGGGTCTAATCTCTCAGTTTACCACAGACATCAGACATGTGTCAGGTAAACAAAACGTTGTCGCAGACTACTTGTCGCGCTCACTAGCAACCGACAACGTCGACTCGGTCACCTTCGACCTGCCTACACTGGCTCAGGCTCAACAAGGTGACACAGAGTTGAAGTCTCTACAAGAGCACCCCAGCAACGGCTCACGGGTAAAATTAGTTCTCACACCAATACCATTTACCGCCCATCAGGTATGGCGTGAAACTAGCACAGGCATTCCTAGGCCTTATATACCCACTTCCTTACGCAGACTAGCGCTCAACTCCGAACATAGTCTCTCTCATCCTGGTATTCGTGCTACAAGACGAGCCGTTACCAAGAAATACTTCTGGCCATCGATCAATAAAGACTGCAATGAGTGGTCTCGATCGTGCCTAGGTTGCCAAAAGTCCAAAGTTTCAAGGCATACCAAATCCCCATTGGAAGCTTTCAAACTTCCAAATAATAGATTTGACCATATCCATATGGATATAGTGGGACCCTTACCCCCATCTCGTGGATACTCTTATATCTTAACGATAGTCGATAGATTCACGCGATGGCCTGAGGCATACCCAATTCGGGATATCTCAGCTTCAACAGTGGCAAGAAAATTCGTCACTGAATTTGTCCCACGATTCGGAGTACCTCTCGAGATCACAACCGATGAAGGTACGCAGTTCGAATCGAAACTGTTCAATGAAGTTGCCAAATTACTCGGCACTCATCGAATTCGGACTACCGCCTACCACCCGCAAGCAAACGGGATGGTTGAACGGTTCCACAGGCAACTAAAAGCAGCCTTAATGGCAAGGGACAACACTACTCATTGGAGTGAAGACTTGCCCTTTGTCATGTTAGGTATACGCACGGCAATTAAGGCCGACTTACAATGCTCACCAGCCGAGCTCGTATATGGTCAGAATCTGAGACTTCCCAATTCGATTTCTATCACAACCGATGAAAATCCAATTGAAGAATCAGAATTCCTCTCTCACCTTCGTTCTCATATGCAGAACATTAAGGCAATATCCTCGGCAACCCGTCCAAAAGGATGTCTATGTGCCAGAAGCCCTGGAAAACGCCGACTACGTTTTCATACGTGTCGACAGAGTTCGAAAACCTTTCGAACCTCCATATGAGAGCCCATATGAAGTAATCAAACGATTACGAAAACACTTCGTGGTCAAATTGAACGGCACAACCAAGTCAATATCCATTGACAGGCTAAAGCCAGCCTTCGGTTGTGACCGCGACAACGAAGCTAAGCCACCTAAAGCGGTAACATTCCGTTAACGCTACGCTGGGGGGGAGTATGTAGTGACCGCGTAAAGTTTAATTACTAAACTTTACGCAATGTCACGCAACAACCTTCCACACGATAAACACCATCAGTCGGAACACTTCATCGATCACTTAAAGTTCAGTGATCTACTCGCCTCCCGTTCCGTCCCGATCGTGTATATCGGGACAGCCAATTTCCGTCATTCTCCTTTGTTTTTCATTCGCTTACGCAAGTTCCCTCGAATGACGACCAACGCGTTATACCAAAAGAAGTTCAAACCTAATAATAATAAATAAATAATAATATCAATAATATAGAAAATTGTGATGCTAATTGTAACCAAATAAAATACAAATCTGTATAACTAAACAAAAGGTGTTATTAAATAATCTAACCGACTACACGTGGTAGAACACAACTAAACCCCTAAAAATGCAAAAAACACCCCTTTTTAGGGGGTTTTCGCAATATCTTAATTTTATTACTTTGCCTCCGTTTTTACATGCCTAAATGTCATTGTAAAAAAACCGACCACCCCATTATTCAGAAGTCATCATCATTGCGCTCCTTTAATCCCTCATGGGACATAGGGCGGAAAAAGTTGCCCTCCAGCGGACTCTGTTTTGCGCGACAGCTCTCAGCTTCGACCAGGATCTCCCAGTTGTTGCGGCTTCTGCTAGTAGAGTTCTCCTCCACGTTGTTCTAGGTCTTCCGACTCGACGGGATCCTTGCGGATTCCAGTCGAGGGCCTGTTTGGCTAGATTTTCGTTTTCGCGTCGCAAGGTGTGGCCAACCCAATTCCATTTCCTTCGTCTGATTTGGTCGTCTATCCTTTCTTGGCCGGCACGGCGCCATAGTTCTTCGTTTGAAATTCTATCCTGCCAGCGGATTTTTAGGATACGACGCAGGCATCTGTTGATGAAGACTTGTAGGCGCCCTGAATTGGGTGACTTTCCATGTTTCGCAGCCGTACAAAAGTACTGCCTTTACGTTGGAGTTGAACAGCCGCAATTTGGTGTTAGTTGAGATCTCCGTTGATCTCCATATGCGGAACAGGCATGCATATGCGCCTCGTGCTTTATTTATTCTGGAACTGACATCTTCTTCTGCACCGCCATTTTCGGTAATAATACTACCGAGGTAGCAGAATTTATCGACCAGTTCCACGTCACGGTTATTCAGCGTAGTCCGTTCAATGGTGTTTGCATTTATCCGCATTTCTTTAGTTTTAGTTGGATTTAGCCTTAAGCCTGCTGGACTACTTTCTGTTGCCAAATTGTTAATCATGTTTTTGAGGTCCTGGTGTCTGTGGGCCAGCAAACAGATATCATCTGCGTACTCGAGGTGCTTAAGGCGGTCTAACAAACCCCATTGTATGCCGCCTGTTCTATTATCTAGAGCGCCGACAAGGATGTCATTTATTACTATAAGAAATAGTAAAGGCGAGAGTAGGCATCCTTGTCGTACTCCTGAGCTCACCTCGAAGCTGTCGGATAATTTTCCATTATGGAGAACTCTGCATTTGGAATTGTTATATATGGCTTTTATCAATTCTATTATTTTATCAGGCAGTCCACGTCGCCGTAGTGCCTGACATATAAAGCTCCTATTGACCGAGTCGAACGCTTTCTCATAATCTACGAAAGCAAGGTAAAGGGGGGATCGGAATTCAGTAGACTGCTCCACTATTATTCGTAAGGTGTTGATATGATCAATACATGAGCGGCCCTTCCTGAATCCGGCCTGCTGCCTCCTAAGCGTTCGGTCTACTGCCTCACTTATCCTAGATAGTAATATATGGGACAGAATTTTTCCCACTGTAGATAGTAAACAGATGTCTCTCCAGTTGTCGCATATTGTTAGGTCCCCCTTTTTTGGTATTTTGACTATGATACCTTCCGTCCAATCCTCCGGAAAGGTACAGGTGTTCCATGATATTTCCAAGATTGGCTGAAGCGCATCTGCTATGAGGCTTGAATCGGCTTTCAACAATTCTGGCGGGATGCCATCTTTTCCAGCTGCTTTAGCATTGGCCATCGCATGAATTGCGGTTACTATTTCCGTCTTGGATGGAGCCCGGGTGGTGATTCTTATTGGCTGTGCATTGTTGCTGGTTTCCTGAGGTTCCTGTGTAAATGAACCATTCAGGGAGGCGAAGAAGTAATCTCTCCATATTTGGAGCTGCTCCTCCTCGCTGCACAGCAGCCTTCCATCCGCACTCTTAACGGCATGCTTTTTAGTAGGGTGCTTTCCCTTGAGCTGTTTAGTAATTTGGTACAGAACCTGACTGTTGCCTGTGTTTGCCGCGTTTTCCGCTTTTTCTGCGAGCTCATTTATCTGCTGCCTTTTATCACGCCGGACACTTCTCTTTACCTCCCGGTGTAATTGGGAGTATTCCCGTTCAAGTTGGTAACGTCTTTCGGGGTCGCTTGTAGAGTTGTAACAGCATAATGGCGCGATAAAATAGTGGGCGCCACTTATGCGAGGTATTACCCCCTTAGCCATAAGCCCGGAAAAGCCTGACCAAGGAGCCAATACCATACATAAGAAAGGAAACAAAATTCCGGAACTCCTACGCCGGCCACACGGAGTTATCTAGCTCGCCGGAGGGGTCGTGGGGTGTGTGGCCGGGCCTTACCGCGGTTGGTTCACCACTTACCTGTGCCTGTGCAACTTTGAATCCCGCCTCCATCATTCTCCGGTCATCGCCTGAGCCGCGTCAAACCCTGAAAAGGAATGACATCCGCCCCAACCATTCCACAAGAAAAATTTTTAACGCCTGGACATTCTATTATTTATAACCATTTAATCATCACAACAAACAATACAATGAATAATCATCAACCACGACAATAATTATATATCCTTGTCAGCTATTAAAATTAAACGATCAAATTCAACGAAATTAACATCTCAGTACTATAGGTACATAGGTATGAAACTCAAAATAAAAAAACGCGCAGCACTGGCACCAATACTCCTCGTTTTGTACAAACGATATTACAAATGACCGTATAAACTAACGGAAGAACAAATTACCGGAACCACCACAAGGATTAACCAACACAAGAATGAAAAAAAAATGATCTAACAAGGAGCAAAATACTGTCATAAATACTTTTAAATACGATAACCCTTAATACTAACTACATGTAAAATTATGAGTTATTGATATGTAAAATCATGAACAAAATGTTTTCTGTTTTTTTTTTTTTTTTTCTTGGTTTTTGTAGTTGGTATATTTTTGTGTGTGTGCGTCGTATATTTTGTTGTAATTTAGTATATAGTTGTGGTTGCGGTTAAATATAATGAATAAAATAAAAAAATAATTATAATTGTGAAAGTCCACAAGGAAATGTAAATAAGATAAAATTAAATATAGTGAATATAATAACAAAGTACATATTTAAAAAAGCTGTATTTTCTTGTTTGTTTTTTTTTTTTTTTATATATATTGTTATGTTGCTCTTCGTTTAACTTAACTGACCTCGTACACAGTTTCAAACTCCCCCACGAACACTTCGATTAAGGATGATTAAAAACCCAAAAAACGTTTTTTTTTTCTTCGTTTGTTTCTCTTTTGTTTTCCAAGTCTGATTTTTTGTTGATTAAAAAATATTATCTGGGGCGTTTGCCCGGAGCTTATCACTCAACGTCCAAACCTGGCCTCTATAGATAAAAGGAAAATTTCGCAAAAACTTACGCTTCAAGAACGGCAAGACAATTTCCCCTAAATTTCTTTTATTTAAATCGCCAAGCAGAAGAACTGTCCCAGAAAACACATCTGGCTCACTCGTATATACAACGAATTCCTCTTCTTACTTCCGATGCCTCTTGTCCATCGATATAATACTTTTGCGGCTGCCTCTTTCTCCCAATGTCCCAGGTATCAGGCCTTGCGGTCAAAAAGGTTCAATCCACACAAACCGTACATCAAATATAGTATATAGACATATTTCACTTCGAGACATAATCTTTCAATTTATTTATTTAATAATTAAACTTTAATTACACCAATTCCTCACGGGTTTACAGGTAACGCGTCCCTTTTACATGAATTTCCAAAATCAGACTGTCAAAAAACCATTTTTTCCTCTACAAAAATTTTTTTTTCTCCCTGCGCCTACTTGTTTCCAATTTTCAAATTTTCCTTCTTCCTTCCAAGTGATTTACTACAAATTTCCCATTTCCACACAGTGTTTTCGAAAGACAATTTCCCCTTCAAAATAAATTTTACAACCGACCGTTACAGAGTTTACGTTATTTTTTAGGGCTCTCCTGCGTTCTATTTTTTGCCAGGTTGTGTCCGAGATCCAGTGTTGCTGGTTTCTTTGGACATAACCGATGCTCGTTTCCGCAGCCGTCAATATTGCGCCCTTTGTCCTACTCCACAGCTCTTCAATATTTCTGTCGTCAGAAACGTTGTGCTGGTTTAATATTTGTCGAAGGGTTCCAGCAAATTCCCGCTTTTTAACGCTCTCCCGCAGAAGATCTACGTTGAACCGGCTACGGTTTATAGCATCGCGTTGTACGTTTCTGATTGCGGCTATTTTAAGGCCAATAGTTGCTACTACCAAATTGTGGTCGCTTCCAGTGTCTGCTCCCCTGAAACTCCTGACATCCTCAAGGATAGTTCTCCATCTGCAGCTGACGGCCACGTGATCTATCTGATTTCTCGTTCTACCATCGGGCGATACCCAGGCCTCTTTGTGTATCTTCTTGTGACAAAAGTAAGTTCCGCCTACCATGAGTTGGTGGGAGCTACAGAAGTCAACGAAAAGCTCACCATTGTTATTGGTAACTTGGCTTAGACCTTGATTTCCAATTGTTTGTTCAAGGCCGGTGTTGTCACGGCCGATCTGTGCGTTTAAGTCACCCATTAATACAATGATGTCTCCCCTTGGAATAGAGCGAAAACCCTCATTCAGCCGCAAATAGAACTCGTCTTTGATGTCATATTCAGCGTCTTCAGTTGGAGCATAGCATTGGACTACCGTAGTACTTCTTAGTCTGGTACGCAGGCGCACGGTAATAATCCTCTCAGAAACTGGTGACCAGCTAATGAGGCTGGACCTGGCTTCTTTGGTGAGTATTACACCAACGCCACTCCTACGGCTTTCAGTTTTCGTTTCTCCCAGAATATAAAAAGGACTCACCATTTGGGCAGATATGTCCCCCGCATCGGGCCATCTGGTCTCGCTAAGTCCCATGATCTTGATTTTATATCGATTCATCTCGTTGAGGACTTCATCCAGCCGTCCCTCAGCCAGCAGTGTTCTCACATTCCATGATCCGATTCGTGTCCTTGTTCGAAAAGCAAAGGTCGTCGTCGTGTTGTCCATCCGGTTCCGAGGCATTGTTTGCCGATTCGTAGCAATGGTATTTTTTTATGGGAGCGGGTTGCTAACCCTCAGCCCAACCGACTTAAAGCTCTGTTTTGTGGCGCAGAGAGCTCGCCCAGAAATACCTCAAATAAATTAGGGTACATATTTCCCAATTATTGTGTGATTGTCGTTTTTACAAAAATGCAGAGTTTAGTTAAAGATTCAACGAAATGAAATATTTCTCAATATATTTTTTATTTTTTTTTTTTCTCTTTAGGAGTGGTTTAACCTCTGTACAAAGGGGGTTTATAGTGAAATTTTCCAAATATTTTAATGATTAAAAATGGAAAATAAAATTTAAATACAACACAATAAATATTAATTTGTTTCAATTAAAATTTTAATGTAGGGGTAGTTTTACCCCTTAAGGGATGAAAAAAAAATTTTTTTTGCTGATAATACCTATTGAACCAAATTTCAAACAAACAGCAAAAAAAATTTTTTGCAATTTTTTTTATATAAAGTTGATTTTTATTATTGTAGGGGTAGTTTTACCCCCTTAAGGGTTGAAAAAAATATTTTTTTTTGCTGATAATAGGTACCTATTGAGCCAAATTTCAAACAAACAGCAAAAAAAAAATTGCAATTTTTTTTATATAAAGTTGATTTTTATTATTGTAGGGGTAGTTTTAACCCCTTAAGGTTTGAAAATAATTTATTTTTGCCTGACAGCACGCCCACAATCGAAGTTGAAGCATAAACTTGAAAAAAAAAATTTACAATTTTTCCCACTTTTGGCCGATTTAGGGGTAGTTTCAAACCTTTAGGACTACCCCTTATCATAAAGTTCGCCTTAATTTAGTACAATCAACCACCTTCGCAAATTAATATTAAAAAAAGTGTAATTCATCGCATTAGTTTTCATTATTATTGAAATAATCGCGAAAACCCCCTAAAAAGGGGTGTTTTTTGCATTTTTAAGGGTGACGCCCATGTTTTAGGACCGCGGCACCCCGATTTTCGTGATCAGCGACCCCAAAAACCTTTAGGGTTCGATTTTCTTAACGGTGTTATTTTGGAACACCCCCCCCCCCCGCGTTTGGAATGGACTATAGCGGTAATTGAAAAATCCCTTGAATTCGAGAAATTCACTTTGGCTGCTTTCTTAGATATTAAAGGTGCTTTCAACAATGTTGAATCTTCTGCGGTCACGGGGGCACTCCAGCGTAGAGTTGAGCAGCACTTACACGAGGAAGCACATTCGACCCCTACACGAAATTGTAAAATTGTAAATTGTACTGAGGTTTCAATTTTTTGAAATGTCCCGGTTCAAAAATAACGTCCTCCTGGTATGAGCATATATCGAGATAAATGAAGCGAAGTGTGATTGTGAATTATGTAGTGGAGACAAATTTCTTACTTCTTTGGATACAGTAAAATATCCAATTTGAACTGCGGCGAGGTAAGATTGTAAGCACGAATTGGAGAGACGTTTCTTAATTTTCTTTTGAGGCAGTAAACAATTTGAGCCCTGGTAAGAGCCCTGGTAAGATTGTCGATATGATCTGCAGGGACTTTTCCTACATTTTTTGAGGGAGTGAGCTTTTGCCTTGAAGAGACATTTCTCACAATTTTTGAGGGAGTGAAGTTTTGTACTGAAAAGACATTTCTTACGCCCGCCGCACATGCCCACACTCGCACTCGTTCACGACCCTGCGGTAATGTGGCACTGACATTGGTGGACACGTGTTTGTCCGCATTTGCTAACACGAGTCGTACATCAGCCAGTGGCATTCAAGATGAGCGCGATAGACTTAAGTTCAATATCTGACAATGATAACGAGTTTTTATATAGATTTTTGTTAATAAGGAAAGCATCTGAAAAAAACTGGAAGAGCTCTTGCATGTTCAGAGGGAAACCCATGGAAAATTTAAATTAACTTCCGAGTTTTCAGACGCAAAATTCAAAAACTATTTTAGATTGTCTAGGAATGAATTTCAAAATAGAATCCTTTAATTTTGCATTCTTGAAATCTGGGTGTTTTACTTCGTATGTACATTTTCCGCTTCGAACAGTTTCATTTAATTCCTTCATCATTGCAAACACTCGCGCCACTGCCACTCGAAATTAGTGTCTCGATCACCTAGCCGACACGCGCTACACGCTCATGTCCGCGCCGAAATCGACACGTGAGAGCAAATGCGGAGTTCGGTACTGGGCCATAGGTTTCAAATACTGCCACTCGCACGCGGCTCGTGTCGACCAATGCGAATGTGGGCATGTGCGGCGGGCGTTAAGCTGGTGACATATACCAGCGTACATGAATTGCATTCAGCGTTTCCACGATATGCGTGTTTTTTTTTTTTTTTTTTTTTTTTTTTTTTTTTCAAAAATGGCTTCCTATGGTAGATAATGAGCTATAATTGATATATTCAGATTTGCGCGAGTTACGTCCCCGACTCCACCCTAAATAAATATAATCTATAATATAAAAATAAGTCGGGTTTTCCTTCCTGACGCTATAATTCCAGAACGCACGATCCGATTTCCACGGTTTTGCATTCGTTGGAAAGGTCTCGGGCTCCGTGAGGTTTATAGCAAAAAAATTTCAACAGAAAAGCAGGCGTTTGGTCCATAGCAGCCATCTCAAGAGGGCGGATTACCATCTTCTTTACAACCCCTCGACATGGATATCAAATGAAAGGGTTTGGTAAGTAGAACACCAAAGGCAATATAGTATACTCAATATATCGTTTGGTCCATGGCAGTCATCTCAAGAGAGCAGATGACCATTTTCTTCACAACCCCTTCGAAATGGGTATCCAATGAAAGAGTATGATAAGTAGAACAATATAAGCAATATAGTATACTCAATATGTCACTTGGTCCATAGCGGCCACCTCAAGAATGCGGATTACCATTTTCTTCACAACACCTTCGACATGGATATCAAATGAAAGAGTATGATAAGTAGAACACCATAGACAATATAGTATACTCAATATATCGTTTGGTCCATGGCGATCATCTCAAGCGGGCTGATTACCATATTCTTCACAACCACTTCGAAATGGGTATCAAATGAGAGAGTATGATAAGTAAAACACATAAGCAATATAGTATACTCAATATATCGTTTGGTCCATAGCGGCCATCTCCAGAGGTTGGATTACCATTATCTTCACACCCCTCGACATGGATTTCAAATGAAAGGGTATGATAAGTAGAACACCATAAGCAATATAGTATACTCATTTTCTTCACTACCCCCTCGACATTGGTATCAAATGAAAGGGCATTATAAGAAGAATGGCATAGACTATGTCTTTAGATTCATGGCGGCCATCTCAAGAGGGCGGGTTACCATTTTATTCACAACACCCGAGACATGGGTATCAAATGAAAGGCTATGAAAAGTAGAACACCATAAGCAATATAGTATACTCAATTTATAATTTGGTCCATGGCGGCCATCTCAAAAGGGCGGTTTACCATTTTCTTCACAACCCCTCCTAGATGGGTATCAAATGAAGGAGTATGGTAAGTAGAACAATATAAACAATATAGTATACTCAATATATCGTTTGGTACATGGCGGTCATCTCAAGAGGGCGGATTACGATTTTCTTCACAACCCCTTCGAGATGGGTATCAAATGAGAGAGCATGATAAGTAGAACACCATATGCAATATAGTATACTCAATATATCGTTTGGTCCATAGCGGCCATCTCAAGAGGGCGGATTAATATTTTCTTCACCACCCCTTCGACATGGGTATCAAATGAAAGAGTGTGATAAATAGAACACCATAGGCAATATAGTATACTCAATATATCATTTAGTCCATGGCGGTCATCTCCCAAAATCAATTTTCCCAGATTTGTTCTTTTTTCACTATAGCTTTTTCCTATCGCAGACTGTGTCCCCATAATCTTATTTTATTGAAAGGCGTTGCAACGCACGCGGATTTTTGCTAGTATAATAAATAAAGATATTTACAAAAACAGCAATTCATTCCTAAAAATCTAAAATCTTTAAATTAAAACTTTCAGTCGTTTAATATTTCAGTTTCTCACGATATTTTGCTCATCCTTAAATTAAAACTTTCAGTCATTTCAATTTCTCACGATATTTTGCCTATTTTGCTACTCTCACAAAAATTGTAATCTAATGCTCTTGTTTAACGATAAAATTTCATGTCTGGATTATTTCCGTTGTCAACTGAAAGGTAAATTTTATAAAATAAAGAAGTCAGTCTCGTACGGAGATTTAAACTGTAAACTTGTAATAAAATAAATGTTGGAACTATAAATTTTTTATTTACTTTAAATTGTGGTTGATCAAAGTTTATTATTGGCGCAGTCATCGGTAGGATTTTATCAATTAAAATCGTCCAGTCGTAAATTCGGGAGTGAATTCAAAATAGTGAAAGTTTTGTCGAAAGCATATTGGCAATTTAATCTCACTGTGTTAACTGAAAATTAACTCCGTGTCGAAGGTACTACGGCATATAATGAATTCGCTGGACATTAAACATTGGAATAGAAGCACAGCAACGAGGGTACATAGTCAGCTGGTGGATCTCAATTCTTCAGCTTCATCGGACCACAACCAACTCGGCAATTATTTACATACAAGAGGAAATGCAATTAATCTGTCTTACGTCAATCATTGTTCTTGTGGGGTAAGTCCATAATTGATACATTTTTTTCCTCTAATGTCCTTCCTGTCAAAATTAAACTCCAAAAGTAAGAAAACTTTTAAAGCTCCGTACAAAACTTCAGGGTAAAAAACGCCGCGGAAGACGGATATAACTCTGATTCTGAAATATTTTTTAAGCCAAATTCTCAAAACAAAAGTAATGGTGTAGATTTAAGTAAAATAAAATTTGAATTAAAAAGTGATAATAAATTTGAAAATATATTTGATACTAAAATGGCAAATGAAAGTAACAACGTAAATTTAGTAAATCCTAGTGGTAACAGTGCTCCAACTATTAGTAGTAATCTAGTTAATAATCCTCTTAGTAGTTATGTTCAGGGGGCCAACAATTCTCCTAGTGCTAGTGCCGGTATTCCAGTCATTAGTAATAATAACTGTTTCAGTGGTAATGGTTCTAGTGGCAATATTTACCGCGGTAGCAGTAACGATGTTAATGTTAATTTAATTTTGACTAATTTAAAAATTCCCGATGCCATCAAGGATCTACCAACCTTTGACGGTAATAGAAGATCATTGTTTGACTTTATCGACAACGTCGAAGAAATTTTGGGGTTAATGATCGGAATCCACGGTACGAATTATGCTAAAATAATACTAAGATCTATAAGAAACAAAATTGTCGGTGATGCTAATGAGGTGCTGAACATGTATGGCACACCAATAATATGGGAAAATATTAAAAACAATCTGATCACACATTATTCAGATAAGCGGAACGAAATGAGTTTGATTCGTGACTTACACTGTTTAAGACAGAATTCAGACACAGTAGAGAAATTTTACTCAAGAGTTATTGAAATTCTGTCTACCATTACTAATCACGTTAGAGTTCATGAAACTGATCAGAACGTCATAACATCTAAACAAACCTTGTACCAAGAAATGTGCTTGAACACCTTTTTGTCCGGTTTAAGAGTACCTTTCGGCTCTACAATCAGGGCAATGAGACCTATCACGTTAGTACAAGCATTTAACTTTTGTTTGACAGAGCAAAATACACACTATATGCGGAATCACCAACCAATAAAAGCAAATATTGTTAGGAAAATACCAATTAGACCCATGCAACCTATCTTCAACCACCCAACTGCAACACCATCGTTTAATTATCACTGACAAAACCCAAATTTTTACCTACCTCAAAAATTTAGTTTTCAACAACCATATAGGCCTGTTCCTCAACCATTTTTCAAACAAAATTTTCAGCTACCCCAAAAATCGTTTCAACAGAATCATAACTTAAGTCAACAATTCAATAAAGATAATAACCAAAATTTCAAAAATCGCCCCGTACCCATGGATACTTCAAGTGGAAATTCTAACTTAAGATCAGTTAAAAAACCTGGACAAATAAATAATTTTTCTCAACCATCTAATTTTCCAAAATATATAGCAGAAGAATTATTTAATGTTGAACAGAGTGGGGAGCCTGAAAGTCAAGCAGCTTTTAATAACTATTTGAGTGAATTACAATATACTGAACCTAATAAATTCGAGAATCAAAGTAACTATAATAACGATAGTTTCAATGAAAATTTCCAAGCTCTGGATGAATTTTATTATCAGTCTGAAGTAAATGAAAATGAAATCGACGACGAAAATTTTCCATCAACTGCCTCTAAGACCCAATCGGGTATATAGATTTTAATCATCATCAATCATACCTCTTACCATATATCCATATTTTAGGCAATGACAATAAATCTTTGAAATTTCTTTTATATAGCGGAAGTAATATGTCTTTTATCAATCCGGAATTTGTAAACCCAAATTTAATTGAAACTATAGAACCAGTAGAAATAAAAACAGCATTCAACACTCACTTAATAGATAAACAAATCAAATTGAATGGGTTCGATGAACTCAAAACTAAGGAAAAGCTTAGATTTTTACTATTCAAATTCCATAATTATTTTGACGGGTTAATAGGTTTAGGAATAATGAGACAACTTGGCATAAAATTAGACTTTGAAAATTCTTTACTAAAAACTAAACACGTAACTATACCTTTGATTTATAAACTGAATTACATGTCCAAACAATATACAGTCCCGCCCCGAAGCAAAATAATAGCCCATTTACCAGTCGATATAAAGACAGGAGACATTTATATGAAGCCAGTCAAAATTAAAGAACAATTTAGTAATACCGGAAGGAATCCTTAACGCAAAAGAATGGTATGCTTACGTAGAGGTAATCAATTATTCAAATTCTTCTCAAGTTTTTGTCCTCGAACAACCAATACAAGTTCAATCATATAGTAACAATCAATTCTTCGAAATACATAATTTCTCTATCAACAACACTAATTGTGTGCACAGGGAGAGACTACTACTCAATATCCTGTCCTCTTCCTGCTCAGGCCTGAACATTTGTGTTTTTAATGCAAGAAGCTTAAGAAATAAAATGGATGAATTCAGATTAATGTTGGAACTCACGAAAATTCATGTTCTGTTGGTAAGTGAGACTTGGTTGAAAACTGGAATCCCGTCTGCTCTAGTTTCCCTTCCTGGTTTTTCTATGCATCGTAATGATCGCACAGGTCGTACTGGTGGGGGTGTCGCCATATATTATGCATCATTGCTCTCCTCAAAAGTGGTGGGCAAATCGTGTGGCTCGCAACTTGAATTTCTTGCGGTAGAAGTAACATCTGCCGGTGACAAATGTGTTGTAGTCAGTGTATACTGTCCGCCCAATAGTTTTAACACTGAGATTGGTACTGAACTTGCCAACCTTATTGCAAGGCTTTCTCTGCGCTACGAAAACATAATTGTTGCTGGTGATTTTAATGTTAACCTTTTGAAAGCCAATAATCGTTCGACTGCACTTAAGCAATTCATTGTATCACTGGATTTACATATCTTGAATGAACTGCCTACATTTTTGAACTGCCAGAATCCCTCCCTACTCGATATTCTAGCTACCACTGCCACGGATGCTGTATTAAAACACAGTCAAATCTCCCCGCCTAGTTTTCTTGATCATGACCTACTATTTCTCTCCACTAAGTTTGCATTTTCTCCTCCCTCTTCATCTTCTTCCATTTCGTATCGTGACTATAGCAACATTAATTTAGATCAGCTTTCTGAAGTCGCTGCGGCAATGCGGTGGGATGATATCTATTACACCACTTGTATCGACACTAAAGTTGATCTATTAACTGCTTTTATTCATCACCTTTTCGATCAGTGTGTCCCTATAGTAATGAGAAGGCGCCAGGTATCTCGCCATTGTCCATGGTATTCCCGGGAAATCCGCGATCTGATAAATCAGCGTGAGTTTATGTATAGGCGCTATCGCAGGACCAGGATTCCTAGGTATCGTAATGCTTACAAACAATTACGCAACCTAATCACTTGTAAAGTCAAATCTGCTAAACGGGAATTTTACTCCCGCAAGCTTGATCCCGCTCTAAATTCCAAACAACTTTGGTCCAATATTCGTTCTTTAGGTATTAATACTTCTGTACCCTCACCTTCTGATGTAGATGTAAATCTTCTCAATGCTTCCTTTATTCAATTTCCTCCTGATAACACACTCTCCTCTCCCACGTACTCCCCTTCATCTAGCTCACTCAGTACTGATGGTTTCAACTTTCGTTGTGTAGACTCCTGTGAAGTTCTTGAAACATTGCTGTCCATCTCATCTAACAGTATCGGTTGTGATGAAGTTTCTCCGCGGTTTCTTAAGTTACTCTCTCCACTAATTCTGGAAACCATCACTCATGTCTTTAATTACTGTGTGACAACTTCACAAGTGCCCCTGATTTGGAAAAAGTCTGTTGTGATTCCATTACCAAAAAAATCCTGTCCAGTCGATTTAACAGATTATCGTCCTATTAGTATTCTTCCCTTTCTTGCCAAAGTCTTTGAGAAAATTCTCTTCGGTCAGATCACGCGCTATATTGAATCTAACAATTTCCTTTCTAAACTACAATCTGGCTTCCGTAAAAACCATAGCTGCGAAACTGCTGTATTGAAGGTAACTTCAGATCTTCGTTCAGTCCTCGATCAGGGTGATGTAGGATTACTGGTTCTTCTTGATTTCTCCAAAGGGTTTGACTCTGTAGTTCACTCGCGTTTGCTTTCCAAACTTAGGACATTCTATAATTTTTCTTCTTCTGCCATCAGACTTTTCTCCTCCCTTCTGTCTAATAGGTCACAGTGTGTTCGTCATAACGGGGTCGCGTCTTCATTCCTACCAGTACTTGTAGGGGTTCCACAAGGCTCAATTCTCGGACCTCTCCTTTTCTCCTTGTATTTCAACGATGTTACCTCCGTTAATCAACGCTGCTCATTTCATCTATATGCTGATGATCTTCAGTTGTACACCTCGTGTCCTCCTAGTAAAATCAGATCTTGCATCTCAAATCTTAATAATATTCTGTCCCAAATAAATGAGTGGAGTTCTTCCAATTTTCTCAAATTAAATCCTAATAAGTCCAAAGCACTCATCCTTAAACGTCCCAATAGGTCCCTGGACAATATTTCAAATATCGTCCTTGATAATATTCCTCTTCCCTTTGTTGAATGTGTCAATAATCTCAGTATTATTATTAATGACAGATTATCCTGCTGCGATCATGTCTCACTTATGCTCTCCAAGATCTATGGCACATTGCGTAAACTTTGGCTCTATGGTAATCTCTTACCACAATCTATTCGTGCCAAGCTAGTTAAAACTCTCGTAGTGCCACATTTTCTTTATGGTGCCCTTGTTTACATTTCTTTTGACTCATCTTGTCGTCAACGTCTTAAGGTAGCATTTAATGATTGTCTACGGTATATTTTCCACTTGAGACGCTCGGATCATGTGTCTGGCATACAACATTCTTTGTTAGGTCACGACATTTTTCGTCTTCTTGACATCATGGCACTGGTCCTCCTACATAAAGCATTTTATGCTAAAAGTCCTGTAAACCTCTCCGACTTCCTAGCTCCTTTACAGTCCCTGAGATCAATCAAATTCCTTATACCTGCTCAGGGCCGGACTATCGCCCACGCCAACAACGCCATGGCGTAGGGCGGCACATTACTAGGGGCGGCAATAATGTAAAAAAAAAAAATTTTTTTTTAATATTTTGGAATGAACATTTTTTTTTATTTATTTTTTTTAATACATACTATTCTACGGTTTTTAAATTAGTACTTTTCGAGCTTTTTTCTGAGCAAAATCGTCAATTAACAATTCGACATCTAGAGATCGATTAAGCTCAGCTTCAATGCACAATATTGCAAATGAATAAAGTCTTTCGTCACCTACACTGGCACATAAATAATTTTTTATTGTCTTTAACACTGAGAAAGAACTTTCACCAGTACAATTATATAATAATTGTATAAAATCATTATATTAAATAATCATATAATGGGGCCTATTCTTAAATTTTTCATAAAATATTATTTTATGTTATGTTATGATGATAAAATTTCTTCTTCATAAAATGAAAATAAAATATTTTCGAAATTCCTATTCTGTCATAGTTCCATAAAATTATTTTATGGAATCTTTTATGGACACATAACATAAAAGATTTAGTATAATCCGCTCTGAGTTCTATTACGCTTTGAACAATTCGGTTGAAAATGAACAGCTGATCGGTTGTAAATGTAAATAAACAAAATCAAAGCGTGCCCTGGGCGTATTAATTTTTAATTAAACTACAAACTCAATAAACACGACTTTGCACAACAAGTGTCAATTCACGCCTGTTATTTTTATAAAATATGTCAAAATACCCTTAAAATGTGCTGCTGAGATTCTTTTATGTTATGAAGCATAACAGGAAATATATTATGTTATGATGCATAAAAGAAAAGAAAATTTGTCGCACAGAATAGGCCCCAATATGTTATAATATTATTATCATTATATTTACCCTATATATATATATATATATATATATATATATATATATATAAATATATATATATATATATATATATATATATATATATATATATATATATATATATATATATTGTATATATATATATATATATATATAAGTAAAAAATTTAAGTTTCCAAAAACGCTAGCCTTAAGGAAGCGGCAACTTGCGATTGGCGTGGGGGCGGCACTTAGTCTAGTCCGGCCCTGTACCTGCTCATTTGTCCCTAATTGGTAGTCGCTCCTTCTTTGTGTATACAATTAGACTTTGGAATTGCCTTCCTAACGCAATAAAAAGGATAGCCACAGCAGCAACTTTCAGAAAGCAAGCATCCAGTTTTCTCTCTTCCTCTTCTGCACCTTTTCTTTAGTTCTTTTTATTTCCTTTCTATTTATTCCCCTATCTAACCCTCTTATCTATCCCCTATAATTTTCTTTTCACTTCAACATTATTTCTTTAAGGCTAGTTTAAGTTATTTTTGTTTTTTTTTTTTTTGTTTTAAGATTTAAATTTTTTTTTCTTGCCGTTTGTTCTGTACTTTAAAAGATGTAGTTCTTGTGTACTGCCCCAATAAATGTATAATAATAATAAACAACAATCAGGAAGGTCCTCAAGTCAATTCGGATATATCTGAACTCCTTCGAATAGATCATCTAAACAGCGAAGAAAGGAAATTCTTTCTAAAACTTTGCAAACGTTTTGATGACATATTTCTTGAAGAAGGCCAAAATTAAGTTTCACAAACCAGATAAAACACGAAATTAAAACAAAAGATGATCTTCCTATCTATACCAAATCGTATAGATACCCGGAAATCCATAAGCAAGAGGTTCAACAACAGATTTCAAAAATGATTAGTGATGGAATTATCCGTCCAAGTTTTTCACCTTGGTCCTCACCCATTTGGATAGTTCCGAAAAAAATTAGACGCCAGTGGGAAACAAAAATGGCGATTGGTTGTTGACTACAGAAAATTGAACCAAAAAACAATAGATGATAGATATCCATTACCCAATATAAATGAAATTCTTGACAAATTGGGTAAAAGCCTCTATTTTAGTACACTTGATTTGGCATCTGATTTTCACCAAATCGAAGTGAAACCCGAGGACATACCTAAAACGGCATTTACAGTGGAAAACGGCCACTACGAATTTATTCGAATGCCGTTTGGCCTTAAAAACGCCCCCTCAACGTTTCAAAGGGTTATGATTAATGTCTTACGTGAATTGCTGGGGAAAATTTGCTTGGCATTCATGGATGACATTATTATATTTTCAACCTCTCTTCATGGGCAAAAAGCAATTTGGAGAAGGCAGAGCTATTTGCAGAGCACATGTCAAAAACATTTCAACCCAATGAAGGCCCAAATGATAACACCTGGCCAGAAACATCACAACGGAGTGACGAAATTCATCCAGTTACGGAAACTGAAGTCGAAGCAATTATTCGGAAAGATTTAAAGCTGAAAAAATCCCCTGGCTATGATCTGATTACCGCGGAGCTAATGCAACAGTTGCCCCAAGGAGCCATTTGTAGACTAACAAGGATAATAAATGCCTGCTTTAGACTCAAACATGTTCCTTGCTATTGGAAAGTCGCTGAAATAATCATGATCCCAAAGCCCGGAAAGGATCCTCATGAAGTGTCTTCTTATAGACCCATATCCTTATTACCAATAATGTCTAAAATATTTGAAAAAATTCTCATCAGCAGGCTGCAACCATTTATTGAAAACGAAAATATGATACCAACTCACCAGTTTGGATTCAGAAAAAAGCATTCTACCATAGAGCAGGTTCATAGAATCGTCTACGTTATTGAAAAAGCTCTGGAAGAAAAAATGGTATGCTCAGCTATATTTTTAGATGTTGCTCAAGCGTTTGACAAGGTATGGCATGAAGGACTACTATATAAGTTGAGATCACTCTTTCCCGAAGAACATGCGACAATTTTGGAATCTTATCTCTCAAAAAGATTCTTTCGCATCAAGCAAGAGGATGCTTACTCCCACTTAAAAGAAATAAGAGCTGGAGTACCTCAAGGAAGTATATTAGGTCCAATGTTATATCTACTTTTCACGAATGACCTTCCAGTCCCCTCAAATAGTATAATAGGCACTTTCGCCGACGATACAGTAATACTTGCAATCGAGGAAAGCGAAATAGAATCAACCCGTATACTCCAAAACGCTGTAGATACTGTAGTCAATTGGACTAAAAAGTGGCGTATACATCTTAATAGCACTAAATCAGTACACGTTAACTTCACAAACAAAAAAACACAACCGCTTCCTATTACCATCTCTGGAATGCAAATCCCATACTCCAATACTGCAAAATATTTGGGGATGAACTTAGATGCAAAACTTAGGTGGAAAGAACATATAAAAAAGAAAAGAGAGGAACTCAACATCAAATTTAGAAAACTATACTGGCTTATTGGTAGAAGATCAGTTCTATCAATACACAATAAACTGCTTATATATAAACAGATATTAAGACCCGTGTGGACATACGGAATCCAACTGTGGGGGTGTGCCACTGAAAATAATATAGAAACTATCCAACGGTTCCAAAATAAAGTAATAAGAGGAATAGTGAATGCGCCATGGTATATAAGAAATACTGATCTCCATCGCGACCTTAAACTGAGCACTGTAGCAGAAACGATTGTGGAATACGCAGGAGCCCATGATCGAAAGCTGAGACAGCACATAAATCACGAGGCAGTGGAACTCACCAATACGAACGGACTAATTCGAAGATTGAAGCGCACCAAACCACATGATTTAATTGGTGGCACCTAAATGTTTTAAAAATTTAAAATAATTCTGTATAAAACTGTAATATTCTTTTCTTTTTGTCTTTTAATGTATGTTAAACTTAAACTACTCGTTAGTGTGAACTAGTTGTAGTTTTATGAAAATGTAAACATTTTATAACATTTCGATAAATAAAAAAAAAAAAAAAAAAAAACCTCTCTTCAGGAACACCTCGAAAATCTCGCCGCTGTATTCCAAAAATTGAGAGAAGTTAATCTTAAAATTCAATTAGACAAGTCAGAATTTCTTCATAAGGAAATAGCCTTTCTGGGTCACATCGTTACCCCACAGGGAGTTAAACCAAACCCAGACAAGCTCAAAGCAATAAAAAATTTCCCTATACCAAAAACACCAAAACAAATAAAGTCCTTTCTGGGATTATTAGGCTATTATAGGAAATTCATTAAGGATTTCGCTAAGCTTACCAAACCGTTTACCGAATGTTTAAGAAAGGATAAACAAATAACAATAGATTCGCAGTACATACAATGCTTCGAAACTTGTAAAAACCTTCTATGTAACGAACCCATATTACAGTACCCGGACTTCAGTAGAGAGTTCAACTTAACAACTGATGCTAGTAATGTCGCTATCGGAGCCATACTATCCCAAGGTCCTATAGGTTCGGACAAGCCCGTTTGTTACGCCAGTAGGACACTGAGCAAGTCGGAACAGAATTACAGTACTATCGAAAAGGAGCTTTTGGCTATTGTGTGGGCCACCAGATACTTCAGGCCTTACTTATTTGGAAGGAAGTTTAAGATCATCACTGATCATAAGCCCCTAACTTGGCTATTTTCATTGAAGGAACCCAATTCGAAACTAATCCGTTGGCGCCTGAAGCTCGAAGAATTCGATTACGAGATTATATATAAAAAGGGTAAAGAAAATACCAACGCTGACGCCCTATCTCGTGTAGAAATAAATATTACTGAATCCCTAAAAAATAACGTTGATGATACCGAAACCTTTACAGTACACTCGGCAGAAGAAAGCTCAACTGATGGAATACAAATCTCAGAACGACCTTTGAATGAATTTTCGTACCAGTTAGTGTTGGAAAAAACGGAAACCCCGTCTAGACTACCCCAAAAAACCCTTGAAATACTATTTAAAACGAAACACAGACACATAATAAAACAAAACGATTTAGATAACGAAACTAACCTAATTAAAATTCTTAAGGGCCACACACAACCAAAAAAACTAACAGCCATCATTACAGATGACAATACCTAAATTACTTCAAACAGTTTATACGAAATATTTTAGCAATAGCAATATAAAATTAATCCGCTGTATGACAATGGTGCAAGACATTCTCGAGTCAGATAAGCAAGAACAATTAGTTCGAAGTTATCATGAAAAATCAAATCACAGGGGAATAGTTGAAACATTAGCACATTTAAAAAGAAATTATTATTTCCCTAACATGAAAAAAACTATAACTACTCTTATCAATAAGTGTGAAATATGTTTAGGAAATAAATACGAAAGGAATAAGCAACCACTTAAATTCGAATTATCTGAAACACCATCTGAACCCTTACAGTTAGTTCATATTGACATATATTCAGTCCATAAAGAAAACTTCTTAACCATAATAGACAAGTTCACTAAATTTGCTAGTGCCTACCTATTGACTAATAGAAATAGTATGAATGTAATCCAGAGTCTTAAACACTTTTTCTCGCACCATGGAATACCGAAAAAATTAATCTATGATAATGGCCTTTAGTTCACCTCAAGCATGTTCAATGAATTTCTAAATTTATACGATATTAAATCTCATTTGACAACAGCAAAGAATTCAAGTGGAAATTCGCCTGTTGAAAGACTACATTCCACATTAACCGAAATAATAAGAATTATATATAATCAAAATAATAAAAAACCGATTAGTGAAGTAATGAATGAAGCCATTCTCACTTGGGTCATTCCAGCCATAATCGGCCGGAAAATGCACGACCGCCCAGAAAATTAGTAAAAACATTTTTTTCATGTTTCTCGCGATAAAAAAACATGAAAAACGTGTTTACTTTTTTTTTGCAACATCTATTGTTTAATTAATTGAATAATTAAGTTTTTCGAGAAAATAGGCACTATTTATAAACAATTGAACAAAACAGTGGGTATTTATCATAGAAAAAATGTGTAAAATAGCGGTTTTGTAGCCTGATATTTACCCTTTCAGAAAATTGTCATACTATAATGTTTGACCTTGAACTTTGCTCAATGACAGCAAAAACAACAAAAAAATCGGAAAATTTTCAAACATTAATTTCTCAAATACACCATCTCAGATTTGGCTGAAATTTTAACACAAAGTTCTTGAGTTTGCGAACTATCATCGTACAAATTTTCAGCGTGGGTTATTGAAACTATTTTAACATACTGACTTTTTAAATCAAAATTTTGTTTTTTTGGATGACTCTTTTTATTCATTTTGCACAACATTAAAAACTCAAACTCAAACATGTTTGACACATGATTTCTATAGGAAAAAACCTGTTCTTTCACATAAACTTGCAATTAAACTCACATTTTTTGTCTATTAGCGAGAAAAATGATGTTAGTGTTAGTAATGGAGATCAAAAATGTTAACATTTTTGATCTCCATTACTAACACTAACATCATTTTTCTCGCTAATAGACAAAAAATGTGAGTTTAATTGCAAGTTTATGTGAAAGAACAGGTTTTTTCCTATAGAAATCATGTGTCAAACATGTTTGAGTTTGAGTTTTTAATGTTGTGCAAAATGAATAAAAAGAGTCATCCAAAAAAACAAAATTTTGATTTAAAAAGTCAGTATGTTAAAATAGTTTCAATAACCCACGCTGAAAATTTGTACGATGATAGTTCGCAAACTCAAGAACTTTGTGTTAAAATTTCAGCCAAATCTGAGATGGTGTATTTGAGAAATTAATGTTTGAAAATTTTCCGATTTTTTTGTTGTTTTTGCTGTCATTGAGCAAAGTTCAAGGTCAAACATTATAGTATGACAATTTTCTGAAAGGGTAAATATCAGGCTACAAAACCGCTATTTTACACATTTTTTCTATGATAAATACCCACTGTTTTGTTCAATTGTTTATAAATAGTGCCTATTTTCTCGAAAAACTTAATTATTCAAATAATTAAACAATAGATGTTGCAAAAAAAAGTAAACACGTTTTTCATGTTTTTTTATCGCGAGAAACATGAAAAAAATGTTTTTACTAATTTTCTGGGCGGTCGTGCATTTTCCGGCCGATTATGGCTGGAATGACCCACTTATAACAACTCAATTCATTCATCTACAAACTTAACACCATTTGAAGCAATAACAGGTCACTACAATACTTCTACCCCATTCCCAAAAAACCCTGCGGTACAGACAAGCCAAGACTATTTAGAAAATCATAAAAAAGAATATGAGAGTTTAGCGAAATTGGTTTATGAAAGAAGCTTTAAAGTCAAAGAAAATAGTATAAGTAAGTTAAATCGAAATCGTAAAGATCCACCAAATTTTGAAACTAACGAAATAATCTATGAAGCTGACAATCGGCGAAATAAATTACCACCTAGGTTTATGAAACACAAGATTATAAAAAATAACAAAATCACTGTCCTTACAGATAAAAGAAAGGTTCACAAACAAAAAATTAAAGGAAAACGTAAATTTTCAGGTTCATTGGCGACTCCCAGGAGCAACGGTTAAGTATTCAGGAGTTGAAAAGGCACCATGGACTACTGTCCTTGAAATTAGGGGATGCTAGGCTGATCGAAGGTTATTCCAAATTGTTGCATATAATTAATGTTACGCAATATCAAATTAACATGGAAGTTGTTGGCAAAAATGTGAACAATCTACTTAATCAAACGAGGAGCTATGGCTTCTGCACTTGTGCAATAATACACCTTCTGTTTTGTTTTTTGTATGTTTATATTTATTAATATTAAACTATAGATTTAGGTACACGCTTAATTGTATTCGTTAATATTTATGATGATATCTATATATATATATATATATATATATATATATATATATATATATATATACCTATATATATATATATATATATATATATATATATATATATATATATACTTTATTTATTTTATTAATGCCGTTAATTAATCACGATTTGTTTTAATCACGTTGTCACCACGGAGGAAGATTTCGGACAGTGTTAGAATTTGGAGATGCCGGAAATTGGCTATACCGATGTGCACGATCGGGACGGAACGGATAACGGGTCGATCACTGAACTTTGGGTTCGGTGATCGATGAAGTGTTCCGATTGATCGTTTTGATCGTGCCGGAAGTTGCTGTGTGACATTGCGTAAAATTTAGTAATTAAACTTTACGCGGTCACTACATACTCCCCCCCAGCGTAGCGTTAACGGAATGTTACCGCTTTAGACGGCTTAGCTTCGTTGTCGCGGTCACAGCCGAAGGCTGGTTTTAGCCTGTCAATGGATATTGACTTGGTTGTGCCGTTCAATTTGACCACGAAGTGTTTTCGTAATCGTTTGATTACTTCGTATGGGCCTTCATATGGAGGTTCGAAAGGTTTTCGAACTCTGTCGACTCGTATGAAAACGTAGTCGGCGTTCTCTAGGGCTTCTGGCACGTAGACATCCTTTTGGACGGATTGCCGAGGATGTATTGCCTTAATGTTCTGCATGTGAGAACGAAGGCGAGAGAGGAATTCTGATTCTTCAATTGGATTTTCATCGGTAGTGATGGAAATCGAATTGGGAAGTCTCAGATTCTGACCGTATACGAGCTCGGCTGGTGAGCATTGTAAGTCGGTCTTAATTGCCGTGCGTATGCCTAACATGACAAAGGGCAAGTCTTCACTCCAATGAGTAGTGTTGTCCCTGGCCATTAAGGCTGCTTTTAGTTGCCTGTGGAACCGCTCAACCATCCCGTTTGCTTGTGGGTGGTAGGCGGTTGTCCGGATTCGATGAGTGCCGAGTAATTTGGCAACCTCATTGAACAGTTTCGATTCGAACTGCGTACTTTGGTCGGTTGTGATCTCTAGAGGTACGCCGAATCGTGGGACAAATTCAGTGACAAATCGTTTTGCAACTGTTGAAGCTGAGATATCCCGAATTGGGTATGCTTCAGGCCATCGCGTGAAGATTCACGAAGAAGATAGATATCGACTATCGTTAAGATATAAGAGTATCCACGAGATGGGGGTAGGGGTCCCACTATATCCATATGGATATGGTCAAATCTATTATTTGGAAGTTTGAAAGCTTCCAATGGGGATTTGGTATGTCGTGAAACTTTGGACTTTTGGCAACCTAGGCATGATCGAGACCACTCATTGCAGTCTTTATTGATCGATGGCCAGAAGTATTTCTTGGTAACGGCTCGTCTTGTAGCGCGAATACCAGGATGAGAGAGACTATGTTCGGAGTTGAACGCTAGTCTGCGTAAGGAAGTGGGTATGTAAGGCCTAGGAATGCCTATTCTAGTTTCACACCATACCTGATGGGCGGTAAATGGTATTGGCGTAAGAACTAGTTTTACCCGTGAGCCGTTGCTGGGGTGCTCTTGTAGAGACTTCAACTCTGTGTCACCTTGTTGAGCCTGAGCTAGTGTAGGCAGGTCGAAGGTGACCGAGTCGACGTTGTCGGTTGCTAGTGAGCGTGACAAGTAGTCTGCGACAACGTTTTGTTTACCCGACACATGTCTGATGTCTGTGGTAAACTGAGAGATTAGACCCAAATGTCTGGTCTGTCGAGGGGATCGTTCGGTCTTTGTGTGAAGGGCGCGAAGCAGTGGTTTGTGATCAGTATAGACCACGAAATTGCGTCCTTCAACGAAGTAACGGAAATGTTTGATCGCTGCATAGATTGCGAGAAGTTCGCGATCGAATGCAGAGTACTTCCGTTCTGTTGGTGACAGCTTTTTGGAATAAAAAGCTAGTGGTTGCCACCGATGACCGTTGAATTGTTCCAAAACGCCTCCGATTGCATAATCAGAGGCGTCAGTCGTAAGACTGTATTTTGCATCCTCGATTGGATGGTTCAGCAGAGTTGCTTCAGCCATCGAGGTTTTCACCTTGAGGAATGCCGCCTGACATTCTGCTGGCCAGTCAAAAACTTTATTGGCACTTGAGCGGTTGAGAAGGTCTCTCAAATGCTCGTTTATCGGCACCAACTGTTCAGCCAATTTTGGGATAAATCGGTGATAGAAATTCACCATTCCCAAAAACTTCTGGATCGATTTGACAGAAGTTGGAGGTGCGAGATCAACGATAGCCTGAACCCGATCGGAGGATGGAAGTATTCCATCCTTTGTGATCGGTGGCTTAGAAACTTAATCTCTGTTACACCAAAAACGCATTTCTCTAGCTTGATGGTTAAACCGAAGCTATCGAGGCGTTTAAAGAGCTCTTCGAGGTGAACGATATGCTCATCCTCGGTTTTGCTGGCGATAAGTATATCGTCCAAGTATACATAAACGAAGTCGAGATCTCTCGTAACTTCATTTATGAACCTTTGAAAGGTTTGTGCTGCATTTCGTAAGCCGAATGGCATACGTGTAAACTCATATAGGCCGAATGGCGTAATGAGTGCAGTCTTATGCACGTCTTCTGGGGCGATTGGTATGTGATGGTATGCACGTACCAAGTCAACCTTCGAAAAAATTGTGCAGCCGTGAAGATTCACGGAGAAATTCTGTATATGCGGGATCGGATATATATCCGGCACAGTGACAGCATTAAGGCGACGGTAGTCGCCGCATGGCCTCCAATCATGAGAGTCCCGTTTAGGAACCAGATGAAGCGGAGATGCTGCGGGGGACGACGAAGGTCGACAAATCCCCAATTGGACCATATGGTCGAACTCCAACTTTGCCACCTTCAGTTTCTCCGGATGGAGTCGCCGAGCGGTGACAAATGGTAATTGCCCTTTAGTTACAATGTGGTGTTGCACATTGTGTTTAACCGGAAGGTTAAAATTGGGCGGTTTTGTTAACGAAGCGTACTTCGGTAATAGCTCTTTGTATATGCCAATAACTCGGCATGGAAATGTTTCGGGGTTGTAGTCGACGGTAGCGCACACGTTAATTCGAAACTTCGTGCGCTTGTCAACTAAATGCCGATATTCAAAATCGACGGACAATTTGAACTTCGTTAAGAAGTCCGCCCCGATAATGGCTTTAGTGGTGTCGGCTATAATAAAGTTGTAAACATATCGTCGGCGTAAGCCGAGTTCTAGTTCAAGCAACTTTGTGCCGAAAGTTCGGATCAGTGATCCGTTGGCCGCGTACAGAAGGACGTTCGGGCTACCGTTATGGGCCGGGAACGCCTTGGCGGGAACAATTGAAACGTCCGAGCCCGAATCAATCAGAAAGTCCATCCGATTGTTGGTGTCACGGACGAATAAACGATATGAGCGGCCGGTTATATGCTCGCTCATGTCGACCCCCTGCCCCTTTAGTTTTTTTTAGGGTGGGTGGGTGGTTTCTTCGCCGACTTGGCTTGTCCACCACCAAAACTCCAGGGAGGCTTGCATGTACGAGCTTCGCTACCGTAACGGTAGTGAAAATAGCACAAGCTACCCCTGGCTTGATTGGCCCCTTGTGGCCGATTGGCCGAGGGCTGTCGAGGGCCGCCCTGCCGATTGGCAGGTGTTCGGCTTCTCGGCTTCCGCGGGCTGCGGTCAAGCTTGTCTAGCCGGGCCGTCAGCCTATTGATGGCGCTTTGCAGCGCCACCAATGTGGGCTCCGATTTGGCAGGTGTTGCGTGGACGGCGGACGCGTATGAGGCACCTCCGTGTGGAAGGACCTCCCATACTTTGTCCGCCGTGGATGCCAACCCGGCTAGGGTTTGGTCGGCAGCGGTGGCCAATGTGACCTGGATGGCCTGTGGAAGCCTCCGCTCCCACAGGTTCCGGATCAGGTCGTCATTGACCGCCGACGATCCACCCGCTAGTGCCTTGAGAGCCTGGAGGAACTCCGAAGGTTTCCGGTCTCCAGGTTCTTGCACTGACAGCAACTGCTCGAGCCGGCGCTTCTCGGAAGTGCCGTATTTGTCGAGCAGGTGCTGTTTAATATCCTCGTATGAGGAGGTGGCGTGGTCTACAGTGCTAAGCCGCATCGCCGTTACCGCCTCTTCCGGTAATGCGGCCATAACATTGTAGACCTTCATTTTGTCCGACCTGCAGCCCGCCAGTTGAAACATGATTTCCGCCTGGTAAAACCAGGAGGCGGGCTGGTGTACCCAGAACTTCGGGATGTCGAGTTTCGACACGGAAGCGGCGTTAACTTCCGAAGTTCCGGGCTTAGGTTCCTCCGTGTGTGGAACGTCTTGTTCCATGAACGATTCCCCGGTTCTTGACATTTCGTTAAAATAAATCAATCAAATAAAAATCAAAAAGAAGAAAAAACTTTTTAAATCACGGGCACAAGGGAAACGAATCGGTATATTCAATTATAAGAAAGTTCCATTTAAAGTTGTGGAGAAAAAAAAACTCAAACCCCTGATTCTAGTGTAATAGTAGAACGAAAGAAAAATCTATATATATATATATATATATACCTATATATATATGTGTGTTATGCTATAAGTAAAATTTTATGCAAATACAATGCTTAAATTTTAATGTAATTATATAATCAAAACTTTCATGCGATATATACGTGTGATTGGTATATAAGTATCAGTCAAAATCAAATTATCAATAATATTCAAAATTTTCATGCAAATATATGCTTAAATTTTATGTAATTATATAATCAAAACTTTCATGCAATATATATGTGTGATTGGTATATAAGTGTCAGTCAAAATCAAATTATTAATAATATTCAAAATTTTCATGCAGATATCAATATGAAAATATAATAATGCAATATGGTTATATGAAAATCTAATAAAGATAAAAAAATATTATATCCATATGTATAGAAAAAAATATAAGAAATGTAGCTTTGAAATCGATTTATGAATATAAATTAAAGGATTTTGGAATTCAATTTGTATTATGTAGGTATGCTTTTATTTTAACACAAAACCAAAAGGAAAAATAAAATAGAAAACTAATTATTATTCTAAATACTGTGGTTCCTAATTCTTCTATACAGTTTTGCGCATTGAAGTAAAGCTTTATCCGCGGTTGATGTGATTAATTATTCCTTCCAGCTTAACCTTGACTTCTTTGGTATTTAGCCGGTTTTTTTTTATAGGTATAAATTCTATATAAGTTCCGAACTGTACTTATTATTGAGGAACTTTTCGATTATATATATTTTAATTGTAACTTCCCCGTTATTCCTGCGTAGCGTTGGTGGCCACTATTTTTGGTCTTAATGGAGTTGCTTCACTGATCTATGTACTTCTTGAGGAAACAAAATGTGATTTTATTAGTTATTTGTTGTTTTTATATAAAAAAAAAAACTTCTAGAAAACTTTTAGGGCGAATCGTTCACTACACTTTTTTTTGTGTCGCGTGTTGCGATGTCGGGATCACCAATATGGCTTCTGCACTTGTGCAATAATACACCTTCTGTTTTGTTTTTTGTATGTTTATATTTATTAATATTAAACTATAGATTTAGGTACACGCTTAATTATATTCGTTAATATTTATGATGATATCTATATATATATATATATATATATATATATATATATATATGTAATATATATACTTTATTTATTTTATTAATGCCGTTAATTAATCACGATTTGTTTTAATCACGTTGTCACCACGGAGGAAGATTTCGGACAGTGTTAGAATTTGGAGATGCCGGAAATTGGCTATACCGATGTGCACGATCGGGACGGAACGGATAACGGGTCGATCACTGAACTTTGGGTTCGGTGATCGATGAAGTGTTCCGATTGATCGTTTTGATCGTGCCGGAAGTTGCTGTGTGACATTGCGTAAAATTTAGTAATTAAACTTGCGGTCACTAAACACTACAGAGCAAAGAGGAATACAATATTAAATCAAAAATATTACAGAAAAAATATGATAAATTGTTACAGAATTTAGACCTTATTATACCTAAATATAGAGCAAGGCGTGGTCTGATAAATGGTTTGGGCACTGTTGTCAAAGCAATAACTGGAAATCTAGATCAAAATGATTATGATGAAATTAATAAACATTTAAAATTGTTAGATGATAATCAGGGTAATTTAGGAAATCAA
This sequence comes from Thereva unica, assembly GCA_949987705.1. Classification (NCBI taxonomy): domain Eukaryota; kingdom Metazoa; phylum Arthropoda; class Insecta; order Diptera; family Therevidae; genus Thereva; species Thereva unica. The sequence goes on along the minus strand of OX465282.1, from coordinate 95,809,123 downwards.
ATTAATAAGCAAATAATATTAAATGAAAGGATGATAGAAAGATTTAATAATATTTCTAAACATATTAACGAACAACAAGAAACAATAGAAAATTATTTACAAAAATATCAATCAAATTTAGCCAACAATATAAAAAAATTTAATGAGAATCTAATATTCAACCAACATTTTGAACAATTACTATACGACATCGAATTACTCAATGATCATATAAAAGATATTTCAGAATCCATAATTTTAGCCAGGCTAAACATTATATCCAAACATATTTTGCACCCTGATGAGATATTTTATATTCACGAGATATTAAGAGAACAAAATACTATTATTCTATCAGACGACAATATTTATCAAATGATAAAATTACAAGCCTTTTATAATGCTTCAAATTTAATTTTCGTTATACAAATTCCCATCCTTTCCAAACAAACCTTTTTCCTTTACCATTTGAAAGAGTTACCATTGAACGATAATTACACCATAGTCCTAAAAGCACCTTTCCTTTTATTAAACAAATTTATTTATCAATATATGGATGAACCTTGCCAGTTCATTGAGAACATAAGATACTGCCAGAAAATGTCATTAAAAGATATATCCACAGACCCATGTATACCCAACATCATATTCAACAATAAATCAAAATGTACATTTGTCAAGAACGAGATCGAAGAAAACGTACAGCTGCTGGAGCCCAACCTTCTGTTATTAACCAGCCAGGAGATCATCCTCACTGAGACGACATGTGATCCATCAATTCAAAACAAAACACTCACGGGAACCATCCTTATTAACTTCAACAATTGCACAATAAAAATTAACGACATAACATACTCAAGTCAAACTACAACATATTGGGACTCAATTCAAGTTCTTCCAACATCATACAACGAATCTAATAGCAGATACATCATTGAAAAGCTCAGCCTAAAAAATTTAAATAACTGGACCATGGAAAACTCAAAAGCCATTGCAATTATAAACCAAGAAGCCCAAGTTTCTGAAACTCGTCTCAACATAACCGTAGTAGCCACCAGCTTAGGCGTAATCATCCTTTACTTCACCTACAAAATATACAAAGAGAAGCCTAGTGAGACCCCCAGGTCTGAAACTTTTTTTTGTGGGTCTGTGCACATTATACAATACACTTGGCTGTGCACAGACCCACAAAAAAAAGTTTCAGACCTGGGGGTCTCACTAGGCTTACTATATGTTTTCGGGGTCGCTGAATCTGAATATGAAGTCTATATAGCTGTATCGGGTCTAGGATTAGCCATAACCTCAAAAAATAAGCCGAAAAGGGGGTTTTAAGGCTTATTTTTTGAGGTTGTGGCTAATCCTAGACCCGATAGAGCTATATAGACCTCATATTCAGATTCAGCGACCCCGAAAACATATAGTAAGCCTAGTGAGACCCCCAGGTCTGACACTTTTTTTTTTGTGGGGCTGTGTAATCCACACCCAAGAAGTAGAACCAAGGTCAACCAGGAGATCACTCAGATGGCCAACACTTCATTCTAGGGGGGGAAAGAGTTACGTCCCCGACTCCACCCTAAATAAATATAATATAATAAATAAATATAGATATTTACAAAAACAACAATTCATTCCTAAAAATCTAAAATCTTTAAATTAAAACTTTCAGTCGTTTAATATTTCAGTTTCTCACGATATTTTGCTCATCCTTAAATTAAAACTTTCAGTCATTTCAATTTCTCACGATATTTTGCCTATTTTGCTACTCTCACAAAAATTGTAATCTAATGCTCTTGTTTAACGATAAAATTTCATGTCTGGATTATTTCCGTTGTCAACTGAAAGGTAAATTTTATAAAATAAAGAAGTCAGTCTCGTACGGAGATTTAAACTGTAAACTTGTAATAAAATAAATGTTGGAACTATAAATTTTTTATTTACTTTAAATTGTGGTTGATCAAAGTTTATTATTCGCGCGAATAACTCGCGATATCATAAAATTTACTTGTTCTTGGTCGAAAATTCATAAACTAAACGGTATACCTACAGTTTCTATTATAGCAACTATCTTTATTGAATGAAACTATTTTAGAACACTGTGGGGTTGTTCGCTATTTATTTACTTTTTAGTAGAAACTTTATAGACTAAGTGCCCGCGAACAAAAGAAATTTTCATACATACTCACTTGAAACTTTTTGTATAGATTAAGGACACCTAGTCTACCATCTTTTGCTCTGCGAAAATTCATGAAACCGCGGCTTTTTTCCTCCAGGTTGCTCGAATGTCAACCTTTTTATGGTGCCCAAAAAATTTATAGATACTGCTTTTTAACAATCATAGTCGCATGACATGGCGATGATACGCGCGAAACAAAACTCGTCCGACAAAAATGTTGGACCGTTAAAAATGTCTACCACCCCAATCCTGCTAAGTTATGGGTTTCCAAAAATTTATTAATAACCATCTGATTTTTTCAGGATCGCTTAAGAAAAATATGTGAAATTACATGGTGTATGTGTCCTACAAAATTTTTTGCCGATTTCGCCGTATGACGAGTCAAAATCGTCGAATTCATGTAGGGAAAAAATTTATACATAACCTCTTTTTTTCTTTTTTATTTAATTTTATACTAGAAAAGCAAACATTCCATATACGTTGTCCGACAAAAAAACATTGTCTTTAACGAGGAAAAAGGAACCAAAATTATAAATAACCAGCTGATCTTTTCCACAAGGCTTCATAAAAATATGTTTAATACACTTCCCACGAGGTGTATTATACAGTCAGCGTCAAAATTAGCGCAACACCTAAGGAGTCCATTTCACGCGTCATCCATCAATTCCATAAGTCGTGATTGATGGAAATCAAAATACATATTCGAATAATTACATCAGTCACCACCTTAGGCGTTAGGTTATACATCAGTCATAGCAGTTACTATGGCAAAACTGGCAGCAACACCTGACGTCTGATGAACGCCTAAAATTTTATCATTCGCCTTGAATATCGCCGTCATGTAAAAACTGAAAATAGTGCTTAATAGCTTAAAATAATGCTGTCTTTATTTTTCACCAAAATTTCATTAAAACTATTAAAACAAGAAAACTGTACTTCATTTAACAAAAATAGCTCTAAACTTATCAATCAAAAATGAGGTAAAATTTGGAATTTTATGTTTTAACATTTTACAATTGCAATGAATTATTTTATAAAATATTTTGTTGATAAATAAAGCATTATTTTAGGATATTAGGCACTATTTTCCGTTTTTACATAACTAAGGGGTCGTCCACAAATTACGTGAGGCGTTTAGGGGGGAGGGGGTCGAGCCGAATCTCACCAAATCTCACTTGGGGGAGAGGGGGGTTCCGGCAAATATCACGTAATTTTTTTTAAAGAAACAGTGTAAAATGGCAAGAAAACTGGGTTAAATTAAGTAAAACATGTTTCTCAACTAAAGACCCCCAGTAGGCAGTGGCCTGTCAGACCAGGTCGACTGGCACGACTAAGCTTGACTCAGTCTAACTGAGAAATGATATTTCAGGTATCCGCCTGACAGGCCGTGGCATGCAGATGAAATCATGATTCTCTGCAGAGACACAGGCGAAAACGACTGCTTGGCATAGCAGGTTATTAATTCAAAAATATTCATGGCCTCAGCGAAAGCTTGAAGGCGGCTCCAGCCTCACGCCGTGAACACCCACAAACAAGCGCGAACGCCTTGTTTTCCGTTACGAGTGGATACGGCGTGAATTCTTGCTGTCAATTCACGACTCGAGAGTGAAAAGAAGTTCAGATCTTCAGGACCGAACTGAAGATAAATGCGATTTTTGTCAGCTTTCTTGAACTGTAGGCCCCATACAGTTGGCCGGCGGTGAGTGTATGGTATTAGTTGGCCTCAAGGCGAAAACTTTCAGGCCACGGCCTGCCGGCGAACTGTGTGTAAATTAGGGCCTTAAGATATGGGTAAATCCTACACAAAAAATTTACTCGATTATTTAGCCTCCAACGGCTAGCCAAAAGGGCGACTCGTCGAATGCTGCAGAGTACGTGCCAAGTAACACTGAACCGCGAAAGGTGCTTAGAATTTGGAACTACAAGAAGGCACACGCCGAATTTTAGCGTAATGAAATGCTTGTTGGGCGAACGCTCACGTTTTGGTAATTGTGTGTCCACTACAAGCAGAAAAGCGTATGGAATAGAGGAGGACAAGGAGTCCGAATTATCAGTTATCTCAAATAAAATCTTGCTCCCAACACCCCTCCCCCATCCACCCAGATGAACTTTTTACACCCCTTTTACAAGATTTCACTACGGTTACGTTCACGGATTTTATACACGACGGCCTTTCCTAATGTAAATACTAGAGTTTTTTTTAAATTTGAAAATCTCACGTGAGATTAGGGGGAGGGAGGGGGTCGAGCCAAATCTCATGATATCTCACCAAGGGGGAGGACGGGTCGAAAAATCGCAAAAATCACCTCACGTAATTTATGGACGACCCCGAAGATATTAAGGCAAAAGTTAAAATTTTTAGGTGTTGCGTCACTTTTGATGTTGACTGTAGGTGCAAATTACACTGTCCATCACTCGGTCCTCACATTAAAACGGTTTGTGTATGATGCACGTATTACACTAAGCATTCACGAAAGAGAGGCATCGTGTAACGATTGTGATGCATGTGTAGTTGTACAATAGATGCGAATGAGAATTTGAAGATGTTATACTTGTGTTAGTGTGATGGATGCGGGTAAGGAAAAAGCCCCTGTTAAACCGGTTTGTGTATGGAGACAATAAAAAAAAAATGGTGGATAGTGTAACTTAGGTTATACGCCGTATTTCTGCCTATAGTCGCTCTAATTTTCTCGAGTATACGAAGTCTTTATAAATGTGTTCCTTTTCGATTTCAGTATAAGAATATCGGTTTGCTAGAAGCATTCACGGCTTGTTTGTAACACAATTATTTTGGGTTCAGGCGGAATGCTAATCAGTCACTCTTTTTGTATGGCTTACAAACGAAAGAAACTGCTCAGAAAAAAATATAATATTAATGTTTGTTTGCTGTTGTGTAAAAAAATACTTCAACACTGTGCAACCCCTACTGGGAACATAGACAGTATGAGAGGGTATAATCTAGCTAGGATTTAGGAGAAGACATTGATAACAGATACGGATTTGAGGGCGTTGGAGGTCAACGGACTACATTATAACGTCATTGTTATAAAAATTTTGTTTTTTTTGTGGGACTATGGAGTAGCTGCGATTAACGTGTCCGACATTTTTATCACACAAAAGGCAGTCGTTTTTGGCACACAACAGCGTTCCCGTCCGACGGTTATCTATAAATTTTTTTCCTTCATGAAATAGACGACTTTGACTCGTCGGGCGGCGAAATCGGCAAACATATTTTGTCGGACACATATACCATGTAATTCCACATATTTTTCTTAAGCGATCCTGAAAAAATCAGATGGTTATTGGGGCCTCGGTAGTCTAGGGGTAAGGCGCCTGACTACTATCCCCAGAGGTCCCGGGTTCGATTCCCGGCGGTGCCACGGTCCTAGCCTTTCCCAATTTCCCGCCTACATAACTTTCCTTCTTTCTTCTTCTCTCTTTGCAAACCTGATTCCTCCTGTCATAGCCTTCACTAGTTCTCTTCCCCGCTCCACCAAGCGCATGTCATCGGTTGGTAGATGAGATTCAACTCGTTTCAGGAGGCATAACACTCCAGCGAGTTGTTCTCAATGCCCCGATGTCAGAGTCGCGAAATGGTTGGGAGTAGGTGAAATAAAAATACCGCAGCTAGGTTGTGACAGTTCTTTCCTTCACTTCTCTCTCTATCTTCCGACTAGAGCTGCTGTTCGACATTTCAAAAATAAATACATGGTCTACTGTACAAAGGGGCCTTCCCTAAGTCTCTAGTGTGTCACATAAAAAAAAAAAATTTTGGAAGCCCATAACGGCCGTGTTTTTTTAATGAACTGGGGTTTGAGAGGTTTTGAGTTCATTAAAAAAACGGCAAGGGAAATTTTGCAAATCTCAACTGAATCTATCTTCAGTGTATTTAAGCTGAAACGTCAACTGTTGCCGTTGGCCTTTGTGATATTCAATACAAAGTTTGGTTTTGTAAATATCCAGACACGCATGAGGATATAGAAGGATATTGTCTAGGGCATAGAGAATGCGGTTCACAAATTAGTCGTTTACCTGCAGAATCCACTGATTATTTGGTATTACTGTCTGGTGATAAAACATTTCATGCTCATGAGTTTGAAGTTCCGCCGAAAATGAGATTTTCAATTCGGAAATTATCTGAAAATGTTAGCAATATAGCTTGCCAGCACAGAAAAGAAAAACGCACAGCTTTTTTATTATTATTTATATAAATTTAATGTATAAAATTTAATGTTGTTCCACAATAATTGTAAATAATAAAGCAACAAACATTTAACTGTTTTCAAAATTCTTCCTCAACTTGTCCAACACTTTGTAATGCTTTTAAACCATTCTCTGACTTATTGTATTGTGTAGTAAAGTCCTTTACTTCTTCTCTTTCGTAATATACTCGTAATATACTTACAAATTTCTATCTTCCAATAAAATTCAAACAATATTTACAAAATTTAAATGACATTTCTCCTCCGGCTTGAAGTTAGTCGCATTTTGGAAAACAGGGAAATTTAAAAATTTCCCAGTAACCTCGATAGAGACCCAGATAGACCCCGATAGAACTTGGGTTTTCGTTTTTGTATGGCGAAGAACCAGCCAGTTCATTAAAAATACACGGCCAACTTAGCAGGTTTGGGGTGGTAGACATCCTTAACAGTCCAACATTTTTGTCGGACGAGTTTTGTTTCGGGCGTATCATCGCCGTCTCATGCGACTATGATAGGTCTGTGAAGTTGGCAACACGAAATGCGAATTTAGGGAATTATTTTTTTTTCATTCGTTTGTCCATCGTTTGTCCAAGTTTGTCCAAGCAAAATTTTTTTTTGTCCAGGCACCGTTAACAAGTTATAAGCAAAAAAACACCCTAACCAACACCCTAACTTTGCAAAAAAAATTGTTTAACCACATATAACGTTTGTCCATCGTTTGTCCAAGTTTGTCCAGCAATTATTTTTATTTGTCCACCCCCCAATTAATTATAATAAATAATTGAAATTTTTCAGGGTTGTGAAGTTGGCAACACGAAATGCGAATTTTGGAAATTTTTTTTTCATACGTTTGTCCATCGTTTGTCCAAGTTTGTCCAAGCAAAAGTTTTGTTGGTCCAGACACCGTCAATAAGTTACAAGCAAAAACAGTTTTTTGCAAATTTTTTCAACCAGCACCCCAACTTTGCACAAAAAAAAAATTCAACCGCATAGATCGTTTGTCCATCGTTTGTCCAAGTTTGTCCAAGCCCAATTTTTTTTGTCCAGGCACCGTTAACAAGTTATAAGCAAAAAAATATTTTCCAGGCACAGATTCGTTTGTCCAAGCCAGAATTCTTTTGTCCATGGACAGAAATCGTTTGTCCATGCCAGAATTTGTTTGTCCAGGCACAGATTCGTTTGTCCAAGCCAGAATTCGTTTGTCCATGGACAGAAATCGTTTGTCCATGCCAGAATTCGTTTGTCCAGGCACAGATTCGTTTGTCCAAGCCTGAATTCGTTTGTCCATGGACAGAAATCGTTTGTTCAAGCCTGAATTCGTTTGTCCATGCCAGAATTCGATTGTCCAGGCACAGGTCGGTTGTCTGAAACTGTGGCTGCTTTCGGTATCGTCAAATGATCGTCAATTACCTGCGTCGGCTGCAAAAATGGCTGATGCCGTTTGCAGTAGTGACTAGTTTTACTGCGAATTTGATGATTTCGACCACCTGACATTAAAATGATTGCAAGATGGCAGTGCCCCTTTGGCCCTCACGCCGAAAGATTTGGACTTCCCCACAACGACTTATGCAGTAGTTGTGGTAATGAAAATGAGAAAGAAACTGTCTCCCATCTTATCTGTAGATATAAAGAAAAGAAGGACCTTCCTCGGCTCACCTTTCTTTGATGGATTGAGCGAGCTGCAAAATACTGGGGTTCCTGACCTTTGTCGCGCTATCAAAAGCTCCAATAATGTGCCTAAGTGAGCTCCCTGGTGGGGGAGCAGCCATTTCAACCGAACCTTGTACTTGGTACTTCAAATACAAATACTTTATACTTATACCTCTTAAAGTTATTTACGTCAGTACTTTGTGCAGCTCTGCCAACAACGCTAACACAAAGTTTTATTTCATAGCCTCTCATCCAATATAGACCGAATGCTGACTTCGGTGATCTAACGATGGCGATGGCAAAAGAGAGTGCGGGGGCAAGCGGAAAGACCAAGGGATATCACAGCACGGATCTCTAGATATTGGTTGGGTGCCTGAACTAACTGTGCTAACGAGACCAGTTGAGACTAATTTGGAACTGAGCAAAAGTGCTCCCAGACAGATGTTCCAGATCCTAGAAAACGAAAAATTGGTCGTAGAATTAAGAATGTTCAAATTAACCTAGCCAATATAAAAAAAATCTTATCAAAACTTACGATAGAGACAAAAGAAATATGCCGCTGTAAAGATAATTTTGGTTAACTAATACTGTAATTCTAAAGGAAGGAATACTTTAAAATATTGTTAAATTAAAACGTAATTACAAGAGATGACAGCAGAAAATGCAGGAAATTTCTGTAAACACTGAAGACAAGAAATAAGGTTGCCTAGGTGGGAGAACTGAAAAGACGGAATACCATGCCGCGAGTGGTGTCAGAAACAATCTTTTACAAACTAGAATTCTGTGCTAATGCAGTCTAAGAGCTCAAACACAAGTTCTAACGCCATCGTCCCCACTCCTCATAAGGTCAAACCTGCTCTGTCCATCAAACTAAGCTTATTATTAGAAATTGCACCATAACATGCCCAAGGACATGACAGAATGATAGAACAAAAATTAATTCCTGAACTTAGAATTATTACATCGAAAAACAATACAACCAACCAAAATCCACTACTCATCCTGAATTAATCAAAATGGATTACTTTCCCTCATCTTATTAGTAACGCAAAATTCTAGGAACCATGACTGATTGAATCCGTGAAATATAATCTTGGATACCTGATGTTAGTGAAACAAAAAAATGGAAATAAAAATTGAATCAAAATAGAAAATTCAAAATCTCTGTAATCTCTAATAAAAAACCCCGGATTATGTTTCCATTCATTTTATTTTTGTATTTTTTTACTTCTTCAATGATTTTCCTATCATATTTCGCTTTTCGTGCCGAACACACCTTGCATAATAAACCATGGTCCCATACATGTCCCTATCTCCACAATACGGAGAAACTCGGTCCAGTGGTTTTGGAGAACATTTTCCGGAAAAATAAACTTCACGGAAAAATACTTTTTATGAATATGGATGAAAGTTTTATGAAAGTGCTCCAATTCTCCTGTATATCCTCAGCAGCGACTTAACGCAGAATCCATTTTGGTATCTAATGGAGATAGAAGTGAATTGTTTGTGGGAGTTGTAACACCCGCTGCGAACCACTTCAAGATTTCTGGCATCAAAAAATGATTAAAAGATACACATTTTATTGCGTGCATCATTTTCAGTCCCATTGGAGTTGTTAGGAGTCTCAATGGAGGGCAAAGTTTTCCTTTTGTTCGTTTTACTTCAATCAGGAAATTTGAGCAAAAGGCAAGAAAATTAAGAAGAGCGTTTCCTCGTCTTTAAGGTTGTTTCATTTTAATTATTTTAAAGATTTTCATCCAAATGACACTAGTTTTAATTTAAAACAAAGTAATAAAGCTTTTCTGCAAATACATAATTAACTAGTTGGGAAGTGGGTTTGATGCCTTCGGTCCACACGATCAACTTCCCAGTATCATGAATGTAGACGGAATAAACGGACTTCTTACAAAATAGTAATTGACTAGTCTCAGAACTGACAAAGTAATCCTGGGAGAAGTTTGTTCAAATAACTATGCCCTTTTTCATAATTGCATGGTTGCTTGCCTGCTTGCATGTATGCTTGCAAAATAGCAACTGTCAGGTAAATCAGTTGCGCAATCTAGAAACTTTGCATTTTTGAATGAAAGCCATCAGCTGTCAAAAATATATGTCATATTTGACGTTTCAAGCATAAAGTTGTTTTTCCTTCATTTTCTGAGTTCTTTTACCGCAGAAAAATAAAACGAAAAAATGGATCGAGAAAATATGATTAATGCTAATGTCAGTTTGTTTATAGATAACACGGCTTTATTAGATCCGGTCCGAAAATTTGTAACTTCATGGCGAAAACGAAGGATAAATTATGTGTCTTGTTTAGCTCGTTAATCTCTAGTTTCAAAGAAGTTTTATCCTTGGGGTGCTCCAACTCTCTTCTTCATTATTTTCGCCATAGAATACATAACATTAATTTGAATAATAATTTAAATTAAAATAAAACACACCTAACAATAACGAAAAACTGAAAATCTTCTGCCAACATTTCACGTTTGACACTTTTCTTCTTCTTTAATCAGATAAGCATGCGTACAAAAACAGTTGCAAGATTTGCGCAGACCTATCAAGCAGGTTGCAGTTTTGAACAAATGATGATTGCACATTTGCTTTTTTGAATACCATGCAAATTATCGACTTGCGCAACCATGCAATTATGAAAAGGGCCTATAATAATGGTAAATCCACTAGATTTTTCTAGAGAATCTCTTTTTCCTGAATGTTAGCAAACAAACATTTTCGCCGTACTTCGGTTGTTCGAATTCGTGTTGAGCGTGTTGAAGTGCCGCTGATAAACTGGGAAGTGAATGACTTCATTGCTTTGCCTAGAAGAGGATGAGTCTGCCCTCCTTGTTCTCTGTGAGTGCCCTGCAATAGCGAGGAGCAGGGTCTCTTTGTTCGAGAAGTCCCTGCTCGAACACTCAAGTCTAAGCGACAAACCACTAGACAGACTGCTGAACTTGTTCAGGCGGTCTGGCCTACAAATATGAGGTGTAGGGGTTGTAGTACAATAGGCCAACTTAATGGCCGCAGTACCTTTGGACCTAATACCTCACACAGGAAAAAAAAAGAATGACTTCATTTGGAAATTCCAAAGCTTTCCGGAGATATTAACAAAACTAATTAATATAAAGCACTTGTCAGACTTGACCAGAAAAAAAAATGTTTTCGGTAACTACTACAAAATCCGGGATGAACCGCAATTCCCCGTAAAAAAAGTTCTGATCCAAGGTTTGAAAAAATCGTGATGTTTGTAAAGGGTAGCATAAAAATAAAGAGGGAAGGCGAACGGCTAACAAAGACCTCGCAAGGTGGTGGCACCCGAATTGTCACTTCTGTCAAAACCCGAAAAACGTCACTGCGGACGAACACTTGACCTAATCGCACCTCCCTGTGGTGGGGTACTTCTTCGGAAGAAGCTAACGGGCGAATGGCGAGCTCTCTGCGCCACAAAACAGAGTTTTAAGTCGTTTGGGCTGAGGGTTAGCAATCCGCTCCCATAAAAAACACCATTGCTACGAATCGGAACACATTGCCCCGGAACTGTATGGACAACACGACGACGAACTTTGCTTTTCGAACAAGGACACGAATCGGATGATCATGGAATATGAGAACACTGCTTGCTGAGGGACGGCTGGATGAAGTCCTCAACGAGATGAATTCATATAAAATCAAGATCATGAGACTTAACGAGACCAGATGGCCCGAAGCGGGGGAACATATCTGCCCAAACGGTGAGTCCTTCTTATATTCTGGGGGAAACTAAACTGAAAGCCGTAGGAGTGGCGTTGGCGTGATACTCACTAAAGAAGTCAGGTCCAGCCTCATTAGCTGGTCACCAGTTTCTGAGAGGATTATTTCTGTGCGCCTGCGTACCAGACAGAAGATGACATCAAAGACGAGTTCTATTGCGATTGAATGAGGTTTTACGCTCTATTCCAAGGGGAGACATCATTGTATTAATGATTTAAACGCACAGATCGGCCGTGACAACACCGGCCTTGAACAAACAATTGGAAATTAAGGCCTAAGCCAAGTTACCAATAACAATGGTGAGCTTTTCGTTGACTTTTGTACCTCCCACCAACTCATGGTAGGTGGAACTTACTTTTGTCACAAGAAGATACACAAAGAGACCTGGATATCGCCCGATGGTAGAACGAGAACTCAGACAGATCACGTGGCCGTCAGCCGCAGACGCAGATGAAGAACTATTCTGGAGGATGTCAGGAGTTTCAGGGGAGCAAACACTGGAAGCGACCACCATTTCGTTGTAGCAACTATTTGCCTTAAAATCGCCACAATCAGAAACGTTCAACATGATACTAGAAACCATATACGGTTTAACGTAGACCTTCTGCGGGAGAGGGTTGAAAAGCGAGAATTTGCTGAAAACCTGCAACATATTAAACCAACAAACCGTTTCTGACGACACAAATATTGAAGAGCTGTGGAGTACGACAAAGGGCGCTATATTGACGGAAACGCGCAACACTGGATCTTGGACACAACGTGGCAAAAAATAGAACGCAGGAGGGCCCTCAAAAATAACGTAAACTACAAGCGACCCGGAAAGACGTTACCAGCTTTAACGAAAATACTCTCAATTACACCGGGAGGCAAACACAGGCAACAATAAGGTGCTGTACCAAATCACTAAACAGCTCTCGGGAAAGCACTCTGCTAAAAAACATGCCATTAAGAGTGCGGATGGAAGGCTGCTGTGCAGTGACGACGAACAACTCCAAAGATGGAGAGATTACTTCTTCGCCGCCCTGAATGGTTCACTTACACAGGAACCTCAGGAAAACAGCAATAATGCACAACCAATAAGAATAGGCTAATATGATCGGGCTAGTCCCTTCCAAGTAAGGTTGGCGTGAGGCTAATAACCTCACCCGTAAAAAACAATTATTACGGAACGAGCAACATGCCTCGGATACTGGAATAAACGACGACGACCACGGCAACGAAAAAGGCAAAACGATTTACGAATTTTTTCATGGAACGTTCGAACTCTGTACAGAACTCGAGCTTCAAAACATCTAGCCGATACCCTGTCAAAGTATAAAGCTGACATTACCGCCATTCAGGAGATGAGGTGGACAGGGAATGGTGTTTTGCAAAAACCTGAGTATGACGTATATTACAGCTGTCATACAAAACACCATGTTCTAGGAGTAGGTTTTATGGTTAGCAAAAGAATGAAGCCTACCATTATCGGCTTTAAAGCAATAAACGAAAGGCTATGCTCCCTTCGTGTGCGAGGTAAATTTAAGAACATGAGCCTCATAAACGTTCACGCACCTACAGAAGAGTCCCCGGATGATGATAAAGAAGAATTCTTCGAATTAGTTGAACGGGAACTTAATGCCTGCCCCAGGTATGATGTAAAAATCATACTGGGAGATCTGAACGCCAAAGTAGGCCGGGAGCCCATATACAGGCAATATGTCGGCAACCACAGCTTGCATGAAAACACTAATGACAATGGACAGCGAGTTGTAGAGATGGCAGCAAGTAAGAACTTGGTCGTTGCAAGTACTAGATTTGCGCGTAAAGATATCCATAAAGCCACCTGGGTATCTCCTGATGGAGCCACTCGCAACCAAATAGATCATGTGTTGATAGACCGCCGCCACCTTTCGGGTCTGATGACGGTACGAACGTACCGAGGTGCCAACTTCGACTCGGATCACTATCTTGTTGGTATGGTGCTCCGAGAGCGCATTACAACGCTGAAAAGCTTTGTATCCGCTGATCAGGCTCGAATCAACACAGCTGCACTACGCAATGAAATGGCCAGAAACAGCTACGGTCATGCATTAGAACTCGCCCTAAGTCCTGGGGATGAGATGCCGGGCGTCGAAGAGAACTGGACCCGCCTTAAAAATACTGTCATTAGTACTGCTGATTCCATCTTAGGCAGAAGTCGTAAAGATCGGAACGACTGGTTCGATAATGAATGCAAGCTGGCAACTGAACGTAAGAATGCTGCGTACCGAGCCATGCAGCAGTCTCAGAGAACACGGGCACGCGAAGAGAACTATAAAGAGCTCAGAAAAGAAGAAAAGAGAATTCACAGACGGAAAAAGGAAGCCTGGGAAAAAAATCTCGTCTGTGAGCTAGAACAGTACAGAGAACGACGGCCGCACCAGGCGCGGGAGTTCTACCAAAGAGTCCGCAGTATGACGCAATTCACACCACGTTGCACATACTGCAAGGACAAAGAAGGGAATCTGATCACCGATCCTAAAGGCATCTTGGAGCGATGGGAAGAGCACTTTCATGAATTGCTAAATGGCGAGCTAACTGAGGATTCGGAGGCTCCACCAATATCTGATGACAATGCTATGCTGCCGCCACCAAGCATAGAAGAAGTTAGCAGAGCCATCAGCCGGCTCAAAAACAACAAGGCCTCGGGTGCAGACGGCATCGCAGCGGAGCTGGTTAAATATGGAGGGCCTACATTACACCAAGCGATTCATGAATTAATTGTGCAAGTATGGGAGCAGGAAGTGATGCCAGAAGACTGGAGAAAAGGCATCCTCTGTCCGGTACACAAAAAAGGAGATATCACAGCGTGCACTAATTATCGCGGTATAACGTTGTTGAGTACCGTGTATAAGATATTCTCCGCTATCCTACAAAACAGGATGGCCCCATACGCCAGAAACATCATAGGCCATTACCAGTGTGGCTTCAGCCCAGGCAAATCAACGACTGATCAGATTTTCACCTTGAGGCAGGCTATGGAAAAATGTCTAGAGTTTCAAAACTCAATTCAACACCTCTTCATAGACTTTAAAGCCGCCTATGATAGCATAGCCAGGGTAGAACTCTACAAAGCCATGAGAGAATTCGGCATCCCCAACAAACTGACAAGACTATGTAGGTTGACCATGATCAATGTGTCAAGCCAAGTAAAGGTATCCGGAACACTGTCCAGACCAATCAACATCTATAATGGACTCCGACAAGGGGACGGTCTGGCCTGCCTCCTTTTCAACCTGGCGTTGGAGAAAGTGATCCGAGATTCGGGCGTGACATCAAGGGGTACAATCCTCCACAAGTCCACCCAATTACTGGCTTACGCAGACGACATTGACATCATTGGAAGAACAACAACAGCTGTACAAGAAGCTTTCACTCAGATTGAGCAAGCGGCAGGAAATCTGGGACTGCACATCAACGAAAGCAAAACAAAGTACATGGTGGCCTCGTCTGGAAGAACACCTAACATTGGTCCCACAATCAAGGTAGCGGAACACGAGTTTGACGTGGTAAAATCATTTACCTACCTTGGGTCAATAGTAGCAGCCGACAATAGCATGGAACCAGAAATACGCGCACGACTGCTAAAAGCCAACAAAGCCTACTATAGTCTGTCAAGGCTCTTCAAATCCAAATACCTAACCATAACGTCTAAACTTTTACTATATAAGACGATGGTCTTACCCGTTCTCACATATGCATCCGAAACGTGGGTGCTTAGCAAAAAGCACTCAGCCCTCTTGGGCGTGTTTGAGAGGAAAATACTTCGGAGGATTGTTGGCCCCGTATGTGAGGAAGGACGATTCCGGAGACTCTACAATGACGAGATCTACGAGCGCTATCGCGACATAGATGTTGTGAAGAAAATAAAGCTCGGTAGGCTCCGGTGGGCAGGGCATCTAGCTCGTATGAGTGAAGATGAGCCTGCTCGTAAAGTTCTTTGCGGTAAGACCTATGGGGTGCGACAGCGAGGGAGGCCCAACCTTCGCTGGAAGGATGGCGTGGACCAGGACGCTCAGAGTTTAGGGATGCCAAACTGGATGACATCGGCTCAGAATCGGGACCGGTGGAGAGAACAGTTGCGCGAGGCCAGGACCGGATCCCGGTTGTAGAGCCGTTAAAGAAGAAGAATAAGAATCACCACCCATGCCCCAAGACAGAAATAGTAACCGCAATTCCTGCGATGGCCAATGGTAAAGCAGCTGGAAAAGATCGTATCCCTCCAGAATTGTTGAAAACCGATTCAAGCCTCATACCAGATGCGCTTCAGTCAATCCTGGAAATAGCATGGCACACCTGTACCTTTCCGGAGGATTGGACGGAAGGTATCATAGTCAAAATACCAAAAAAGGACCTAACAATATGCGACAACTGGAGAGGCTGGTTTATTATCTACTGTGGACAAAATTTTGTCCCATATATTACTATCTAGGATAAGAGAGGCAGTAGACCGAACGCTTAGAAGGCAGTAGGCCGAATTTAGGAAGGACCGCTCATGTATTGATCATATTAACACCTTGAGAATAATAGTGGAGCAGTCTACCGATCCCCCTTTTACCTTGCTTTCGTAGACTATGAGAAAGCGTTCGACTCGTTTAATAAGAGCTTTATATGGCAGGCACTACGGCGACATGGACTGCCTGATAAAATAATAGAATTGATAAAAGCCCTATATAGCAATTCCAAATGCAGAGTTATTGTTGAAATCTCGCCCCTCTAATTCCAACACCATGTAAACTACCACCAGCAAAGGAGAGAAGAGGCAATGCCTGCCTGCCTGCCTGCCTGCCTCACGGTCTAAATAGTCACCTCCTGCCTGCCTGCCTGCCTCACGGTCTAAATAGTCACCTCCTGCCTGCCTGCCTGCCTCACGGTCTAAATAGTCACCTCCTGCCTGCCTGCCTGCCTCACGGTCTAAATAGTCACCTCCTGCCTGCCTGCCTGCCTCACGGTCTAAATAGTCACCTGCTTAAAAAAGGCCTGCCTGCCTGCCTCACGGTCTAAATAGTCACCTCCTGCCTGCCTGCCTGCCTCACGGTCTAAATAGTCACCTCCTTAAAAAAATACATGTCTGTCTTCTTCTTCTTCTTTGTGCCCCTTTAATCCCTCATGGGACATAGGGCGGAAACAGTTGCCCTATATCGATTCATCTCGTTGAGGACTTCATCCAGCCGTCCCTCAGCAAGCATTGTTCTCACATTCCATGATCCGATTCGTGTCCTTGTTCGAAAAGCAAAGGTCGTCGTCGTGTTGTCCATCCGGTTCCGAGGCATTGTTTGCCGATTCGTAGCAATGGTGTTTTTTATGGGAGCGGGTTGCTAACCCTCAGCCCAACCGACTTAAAACTCTGTTTTGTGGCGCAGAGAGCTCGCCATTCGCCCGTCTCCCGTTAGCTCCTTCCGAAGAAGTACCCCAGGGGGCACCGCGGGGAGGTGGGATTAGGACTTGCTAACAGGTCTGCTAGGTGTTTGTATGCAGTGGATCTTCTCGGATTTTTACAGTAGTGACAAATCGGGTGTCACCACCTTCCAAGGTCTTTGTTAGCCGTTCGCCCCCCCACATGTATGTAAGTAGGAAAAAATGATTTTTTGATGTACCTTTTTTTATTCTAAAGTACTTAGTACTTTTAAGTTAAATAAAAAGGTAACGGTACACGAGCGCCAATTTTTTTTACCAAAAAATTGTCCACATCAAAATATACGTTGTGTGTAAATTTCATCAAAATTGGTGAAATAATACAGGAGTTATCACCTGTTCAATTATTGAAAAAACGGTACTTTAGAGTGGAATTACAGGATAACGGGACTTGAGCGACATTTTTTGTTTTCACAGTTGGAATGTACATAATTAACTGTACTTTGTGTAAAAATTTCATCAAAATCGGAGGTGGGTACTGGTATACTGTAGTATTACCAATATTTGTATTTACCGTGATTGTGGTTTACCGTTTCTTTTTTGCCATCATCTCAAGGTGAATCAAAGATAGAATGATTTCGTAGTTTCCCCATTGTTGCAATTAGTGGTCATAAATAGTATTTTCTCAGTTTAAAGATCTTTTTCCCCAGTTTTTGAGTCGCATTTTGTCCCATTTTGGTGCGATTAGTGGTGATAATTAGTATTTTCTCAGTTTAAAGATCTTTTTCCCCAGTTTTTGAGTCGCATTTTGTCCCATTTTGGTGCGATCAGTGGTGATAATTAGTATTTTCGCAGTTTAAAGATCTTTTTCCCCAGTTTTTGAGTCGCATTTTGTCCCATTTTGGTGCGATCAGTGGTGATAATTAGTATTTTTTCAGTTTTAAGATCTTTTCCCCCAGTTTTTGAGTCGCATTTTGTCCCATTTTGGTGCGATCAGTGGTGATAATTAGTATTTTCGCAGTTTAAAGATCTTTTTCCCCAGTTTTTGAGTCGCATTTTGTCCCATTTTGGTGCGATCAGTGGTGATAATTAGTATTTTTTCAGTTTTAAGATCTTTTCCCCCAGTTTTTGAGTCGCATTTTGTCCCATTTTGGTGCGATCAGTGGTGATAATTAGTATTTTCTCAGTTTAAAGATCTTTTTCCCCAGTTTTTGAGTCGCATTTTGTCCCATTTTGGTGCGATCAGTGGTGATAATTAGTATTTTTTCAGTTTTAAGATCTTTTCCCCCAGTTTTTGAGTCGCATTTTGTCCCATTTTGGTGCGATTAGTGGTGATAATTAGTATTTTTTCAGTTTTAAGATCTTTTCCCCCAGATTTTGAGTCGCATTTTGTCCCATTTTGGTGCGATTAGTGGTGATAATTAGTATTTTTTCAGTTTTAAGATCTTTTCCCCCAGATTTTGAGTCGCATTTTGTCCCATTTTGGTGCGATCAGTGGTGATAATTAGTATTTTCTCAGTTTAAAGATCTTTTTCCCCAGTTTTTGAGTCGCATTTTGTCCCATTTTGGTGCGATCAGTGGTGATAATTAGTATTTTCGCAGTTTTAAGATCTTTTTTCCCAGTTTTTGAGTCGTATTTTGTCCCATTTTGGTGCGATTAGTGGTGATAATTAGTATTTTCTCAGTTTAAAGATCTTTTTCCCCAGTTTTTGAGTCGCATTTTGTCCCATTTTGGTGCGATTAGTGGTGATAATTAGTATTTTTTCAGTTTTAAGATCTTTCCCCCCAGATTTTGAGTCGCATTTTGTCCCATTTTGGTGCGATCAGTGGTGATAATTAGTATTTTCTCAGTTTAAAGATCTTTTTCCCCAGTTTTTGAGTCGCATTTTGTCCCATTTTGGTGCGATCAGTGGTGATAATTAGTATTTTCTCAGTTTAAAGATCTTTTTCCCCAGTTTTTAATTCCGCATTTTATCTCATTTGGTGCGATTAGTGCTGATACTCAGCGCCATTAATTACGAACTTATTTCAGTAGCATCCGTAACATTTAGAACAATGCCTACAGTTGAGGAAATAATTAAAGAACAAACGGCGTTGATAGAACAACTCGACATCTTTGTTCGAAATTATAAAAAATCCCCCAATAGATTTCAGCTTATGCTGCCCAAATAGATTTCAGCTTACGCTGCCCAAATAGATTTCAGCTTACGCTGCCCAAATAGATTTCAGCTTACGCTGCCCAAATAGATTTCAGCTTACGCTGCCCAAATAGATTTCAGCTTACGCTGCCCAAATAGATTTCAGCTTACGCTGCCCAAATAGATTTCAGCTTACGCTGCCCAAATAGATTTCAGCTTACGCTGCCCAAATAGATTTCAGCTAATGCTGCCCCAAATAGATTTCAGCTTACGCTGCCCCAAATAGATTTCAGCTAATGCTGCCCAAATATATTTCAGCTAATGCTGCCCCAAATAGATTTCAGCTTACGCTGCCCCAAATAGATTTCAGCTAATGCTGCCCCAAATAGATTTCAGCTTATGCTGCCCAAATAGATTTCAGCTCACGCTGCCCAAATAGATTTCAGCTAATGCTGCTCCAATAGATTTCAGCTTACACTGCTCAAATAGAATTCAGCTAATGCTGCTTCCCCAAAACCGCATAAAATCACACCTTTGAACCCATTTCTTGATGCAGTGGGAGTTTTACGAGTCGGAGGTAGGTTGCACAATGCAACAATCCCTTATGCTGAACAGCATCCCGTCATCCTCGATTCACATAGTCATTTAGCGCAACTTTTCATCAAGCATGCTCATACTGCTTGCCTTCATGGAGGTCCCACTTTAACGCTTGCCGTCTTACGGAAAACGGTGTGGCTTATTCATGGCCGTAACGCTGTGAAGAAATACATACATCGATGTCTTCCTTGCTTCAAGCAGGCCAGCAAAACACAAACTCAATTAATGGGCACCCTACCATTTCCAAGGGTTAACATTTCACGCCCCTTCACTCACACGGGAGTAGACTATGCAGGTCCGTTCGGTCTCAGTATCTCGCGCACACGGGGTTGTCGCGCATACAAAGGCTATTTGGCAATCTTCATCGGTCTGTGCACTAAAGCCATACATATGGAAGTCGTGGGTGATCTAACAACAGAGGCCTTTCTAGGAGCCTTCAAGCGACTTATATCAAGGCGAGGACTCCCCCAACAGGTATATTATGACTGCGGCACGAATTTCGTAGGAGCACGGAATCAATTAGATCGAGATCTCAAAGCCGCGTATATTAGGGCAAGTCAGGAGACAGTAAATCTTGTGAATATTCAAGGGATCCAATGGAATTTTATTCCCCCCGCTTCACCCCACTTCGAAGGTTTGTGGGAGGCGGGAGTGAAATCCGTTAAGTACCACTTGAAACGCATCATAGGCAACAGTACTCTTACCTTTGAAGAAATGTACACTCTTACAACTCAAGTGGAGGCCTGTTTGAACTCACGACCTCTTTCTCCTTTAAGTAATGATGTAGATGATTTCCAGACGCTCACCCCCGGCCATTTCTTAATTGGCGATAGTCTTCTCTCACCCCCAGAGGAAAATCTTACTTCTTCCAAAATCAATTCCTTATCTCGTTGGAAATTCATTCAAAGACTAAAGCAGGACTTTTGGAAAATCTGGAGTCAGGAATACTTGACCAGATTGCAACAACGGCCGAAATGGCTGAAACGTTCAAAAAATGTCCAAGTCGGAGATCTTGTTTTGCTCAAGAACGAGAAACCATCATGCGGTAATTGGATTTTAGGAAGAATACTGAGAACATATCCAGGCAGGGATGGCCTTGTCCGCGTTGTTGATATAAAAACACAAACGGGTGAAATTAAACGCCCAATCACAAGGCTCTGTTTGCTACCGTTAAATGCAGATTAGCGGTACCCTTAGAATTAGGTTATATGAAATAAGACCAAAGAAAAACGCCAACTAAATACATTTGAGACATTCGCGTAGTAGAGCATTTGAATTTATGTTACATAGTATGCAAATTTTTACCTGTACTCTGGTTGATTTCCTATTTACTAATTCCCTTCCTTTCATGAACACACTGGATAACCATCACCTGCTCATCATCACCATGAGGCGCTGACTAATCATAACTCACTGATATGTGACCATCATACCTGGGCCAGCAGCAAGAACATCACCTATCGTTGAAATCAGCAGATTTCAAGGGGGGGAGTATGTTGAAATCTCGCCCCTCTAATTCCAACACCATGTAAATTACCACCAGCAAAGGAGAGAAGAGGCAATGCAGCTATCATAGGCAAAGAAACCTTTATCAGCTCTATAATACAATATCATCAGAAACAACTGTTATATTGATATCGAGTCTTATCACACCCAGGGAATATTTTACGGATCAGTCGTCACTTATCCAGCCCAGAGAAGAGAACGTCATCACAAAAACACAACCAGTCGGAATTCCAGTTATTTATATTTGAAATAAGCACCGTCATATACATACCGCCAAATACCTATCAGACATTAATTAAAATAAATCACATTGTGAATTAAAAGGTGATAGTGTGTTCTTCCTGAATTCCCCCTTTCAATTCCGGAAACCCCATTCGGAAACAGTTATCCATAATGGAAAATTATCCGACAGCATTGAGGTGAGCTCAGGAGTACGACAAGGATGCCTACTTTTGCCTTTAATATTTCTTATGGTAATAAATGACATCCTTGTCGGCGCTCTAGGTAGTAAAACAGGCGGCATACAATGGGGTTTGCTAGACCGCCTTAAGGATCTTGACTATGCGGTTGATATTTGTTTGCTGGCCTACAAACACCAGGACCTCAAAAACATGTTAAACAATTTGGCAACAGAAAGTAGTCCAGCAGGCTTAAGGCTAAATCCGACTAAAACAAAAGAAATGCGGATAAATGCAAACACCATTGAACGGCCAGCGCTGAATAACCGTGACGGGGAACTGGTAGATAAATTCTGTTACCTCGGTAGCATTATTACCGAAAATGAAGAACTATGTCGCCGTGCCGGCCCAGAAAGGATAGACGACCAAATCAAATGGAATTGGGTTGGCCACACCTTGCGACGCGAAAATGAAAATCTAGCCAAACAAGCCTTGACTGGATTCCGCAAAGTCGAGTGGGAAGACTTAGAACAACGTGGAGGAGAACCCTACTAGCAAAAGCCGCAACAACTGGAAGATCGTGGTCGGAGCGCAGAGCTGTCGAGCAAAACAGAGTGCGCTGGAGGGAAATTATTTCCGCCCTATGTCGCATGAGGGATTAAAGGGGAATAAGATTGTATGGAAAGAGTAGTATAGCTAAAACAAAAATGTGAAAAAAAAATGTTTTGTATGTATGAATGCATGAATGTATTTATGTATATTTGTATGTGTGTATGCGTGGATGTGTGTGATATAACGGGTGCACCAGTCATCGCAGAGCTTCGAAATTCTATGAAGCACCGCGAAGCCCGATTTTTGAAACACAATATGGCCGCCGAAGTTTGATCGAAATTCAAAATGGCCACCCAAACATAAATTTGTGCTCCGATTTTCATGAAAATCCTTATCTGGGGTTTTTAAGGTAACAAACGATCATGACGAATTTAAGATCATAGCTTATTAATTCAAAAGTATTCCGGAACTGCCTAACCGTGATTCTTAAAGTCAGACTCCCTCAGTAAGTGACTTCAAGCGTATAATATCTATCACCGTTAAAAGCCCATTTTCAAATCTCAAAATTAGTATAATCCTTTTATTTATTTTTTACAGGGTGTATCACCGAATATTTCGAAACGCCTAGCGATAGGCGAACAAAAAATCGTATGGGGGGTGGGTGGCGGGGAGGGGGGAATCGTAACGCTGGGGCGTTTTCTTTTTTTGTTTGCAGAGGTTTACATATTACCCTGTATTTTTGTAAAGCTATTAGATATTTTCATGAATACGGCAGCAATGTACGCAGAAGACCACGACCTATCTAAAACTGTAAAAGTCAAGGTTTCAACACACCAAACTCCAGTGCTAATAAAATAACAATAAGATAGGTAAAGAGTAAGTATTTATTAGATTTTTTATGAGCACCAAATTGAGCAATTTTGGGCTGCACGGTTGGTGCCAAATTTGCAAAAATTGATGATTTTTTTGGCGATTTTTTCCGGAAAAACAATCTGGAGTGGAAAGGTACCATGAGCGAACTTCTTATCCCCTGCATAGCAAAATATATGCGGATGATTCTGAATATGCATCACCCACACGTAGTACACAATTTTTCATCATTAAATATAAAAAAGTTGTAACATGTAACATACTCTAAATTTTTTTAAGTATCAAAAATTAATTTTTGTAGTTTTGTTATTTTTTCATTATACTTTTTTCCTACCGTGGACTGTGCACTGATAATCTTTTTAATTTTTTTTTTTTTTTATGTGACACACTAGAGACTAGAGACTTAGGGAAGGCCCCTTTGTACTGTCGACCATGTATTTATTTTGAAATGTCGAACAGCAGCTCTAGTCGGAAGATAGAGAGAGAAGTGAAGGAAAGAACTGTCACAACCTAGCTGCGGTATTTTTATTTCACCTACTCCCAACCATTTCGCGACTCTGACACCGGGGCATCGAGAACAACTCGCTGGAGTGTTATGCCTCCTGAAACGAGTTGAATCTCATCTACCAACCGATGACATGCGCTTGGTGGAGCGGGGAAGAGAACTAGTGAAGGCTATGACAGGAGGAATTAGGAATGCAAAGAGGGAAGAAGAAAGAAGGAAAGTTATGTAGGCGGGAAATTGGGAAAGGCTAGGACCGTGGCACCGCCGGGAATCGAACCCGGGACCTCTGGGGATAGTAGTCAGGCGCCTTACCCCTAGACTACCGAGGCCCCTTTGAAAGGCCCCGAGGCCCCCGAAAGCTTTGCAACGCACGCGGGTTTTTGCTAGTAAGAAGAAAAATAACATAATGTAAATATGTAAAAAATAAGAGACTGGAATTGACTATTTATCAGTTTTAATAGAAATTATTTTTTCAGTTTCCAAAACACATCAATTTAAAATTAATATTAACATTCATATTTCAGTAATCATTTTTTATAATAGTTAAGATTGCATTTTAAGGGGACTAACCAGTGAAATGGCTAAAATTTGATCTATTGTACCGATTTTGATCAAATTTTGTGAGAATATAGTTACTATCAAATGAAAAACAAAATCATAATCGTTTGTCAGAAAAATATGATTTTTAACAACATTTGATTACATAACAACTGGATAATTAGTACGTGAAATTTTATCCGATTTCAATTTTGTTGGCATCAAAATGTTCGGTAATTAATGATAAACAAATGTACCAGACAGAATTTCGATATCATCTTTTGTTTATTAACAATCCACGAATATGTGCGAATGAGTCAAAAACAAGCCTAAATAATGGTTTTTTCGAGTTTTTTTTTTACATTTTTGTTTATAATTTAGTGAATTTTTTGTAAATCAAAAATCTGTCTGGTATATTTGTTCTATATCGAATGACGAACATTTTCCACTTTGTATAATTAAAATCGGTTGAAAACTCACGTTGTAATTACGATTAAAAGTTGAAAAAAAGGTAAAAAAAAGTTATCGAGATATTCATCTTTAAAGTTACACGTTCGGTTTGTGTTGCCGAGTTACGAGCGCCATTTGACGCCGCCGTGCACGATCTTGAAAAAACATGAAAAAAAGCATGTTGTACGTTGTTTTTTTAAAATCTGAAAACGCAGGACGATATTGGGGGCAAAGGAAAATAGTCGTTCAACTACCGCTGACGATGGTAAAGGCGTGCTATATTTTATAAAACACTCTTTATTTTAATGAATGACGCTACACCGCTAATTGTAGTCTACCTGTCATACCTTCCGATGCCATGCGCTTTGGTGGAGCGGGGAAGGGCTAAGGAAGGCTATGACAGGAGAAATCAGGAATGTAAAGAGGGAAGAAGAAAGAAGGAAAGTTATGTAGGTGGGAAAGTGGAAAAGGCGGAGGACCGTGGGGGCTGGACGGGACTCGAACCCGGGACCTCTGGGATAGTAGTCAGGGGCCTTACCCCTTACCGAGGCCTCCAACGTGTTAACATTTATTATTGAAATAAAAAATAATTATGTATAATAACGAGAAAAATTTATAAAATTCAATCGTAATTAAAAGATAAGTTATGAGAAAATCCAGCTACTAACCCCAACTCACTTAGTAAACC
The DNA here is from genome assembly GCA_949987705.1 of Thereva unica. NCBI lineage: Eukaryota > Metazoa > Arthropoda > Insecta > Diptera > Therevidae > Thereva > Thereva unica. The sequence continues at coordinate 95,783,755 of OX465282.1, read as the reverse complement.
ACATATGTAGTTACGGCTGCTAAATTTCAGTTTTAATGAAGTGTCTATAAAAGTGCGGGAAAATTCTCCATATTGTTAAATCTGCACGAAATTTGGTGGTATTAGCGATGTATTTGATGTCAAAATTTTAAAATTCAAAATGGCGGATCCAATATGGCGGATATAATTTTTCAAAATTTGTAGAAATAAGTTCAAAACTTGTATCTATATGTTTACGAATCTGATGTCAAAATTAGGAAATTCAAAATCGCGGATATACATACATATAGGGGAGAGTGGGGTGAGCCGGGACACACTTTGTTCAAGGCCTTATAAAACCTAAATACACAATTTTTCTTTCTTATTTTGACATCCTATCCTGCAGATGGTTTCAATACCTTTCATTATTTGTCACTTTTAATATTATTACTTTATATTTTCAATAATTTCTAACCGTTTAAAAAAAAGTGTCAAATCGGCAGTTTCGAAAAATCGTGGGGTGAGCCGGGACACGATAGAAAGAGCAGGTGAAAGTGGCGTTTATGTTGTAACTAATAGTCTTATTTGCTTTTATGTCAAAAATATATTATGATATTATTATAAACAATGCTTGAACATATATATTTTTTAATTTTTTATTATAAACAATATAAAATGTGCCTTTTGGTTTAAACTATAAATAAACGTAAAAATCATTAATAAAAAATTGTTAACAATCATTTTTGTTAATAACTAATGAATTTAAGTCGATTTTGCAGCTAAAACGAGGGCCGAAACATTTCTCGGTCAACTCAGAAACCGTGTCCCGGCTCACCCCACGGTGCTGTTTTTTTAAACAAACGCGTGGTTATCACATTTTTTTGAGGTTATCACAAATTCCATGTGAACTCTAAAAGATAACATACTAACGAATACTTTTTATTACCTTACCTTTGTAGTAGTCTTAAAGACCATAAAATTAGGCTTCCTTAAACTCCCAGAAAATAAAACTTGGTGGCGTGTCGATTTTTATAAACAATCCTTACTAATAAAGTGATGCAGGTGCTGACCTTCAATTCTCATAAAATAATGTAGAGGGCCAATACAAACATAATTCACTAAAAATTACCAGCATAAAAACGTTAACCACAATTAAAAAAGCACTGTCCCGGTTCACCCAACCGTCCCGGCTCACCCCACTCTCCCCTACCTATAAATATACTTATATACCATTCTGCGATTCTTTCATTGAATCTCTGCGCGGGGTACTGCCAAAAAAAGTAAAAAGCTTATTACCAGAAGCGAAAGCTCTTTTAGTGTTAACGCTACGTATATTGACGACAATAAAGAAGACTCAGACGACGGCGAAAGCGATTTATACGAAGACGAAGGTTCAAGCGGGAACATCAGTGAGTTCGAAGACGAATTAGACGAACGCTCCCAAAAATAAATTGCTGGCGATATAGATTAAGATTGTAAAAGTTTGTCTAAGGAATGAATGAATTACATAGTGTTTGGTTGTATGACTCATTATTTTAATTTTTATGGTATTACATTCGCCATGTAAAATTGGCCCCCTCAAATTTTCGAGTTCAAGTATCAAATTCGTATTCAGCATGCAAATTTTGAACTTATTTATATAAATTTTGAAAAATTATGTCCGCTATATTGGATCCGCCTTTTTTAATTTCCAAATTTTGACATAATATTCGTAATTGGCATGCCCAAAAACATCTAGATACAAGTTTGAGTTTATTTTTACAATATTTTAAAAATGATATCCGTTTCAGTTTTTGACATCAAACTTGTGATCAACGAGGTCGATTACCCTATAATACCGAATTTCGTCCAAATTCCTCAATATTTAGACTTTTGTCCACGTTTTCGGCAATTCGTCCCACTGTGCGGCAGTCGGGAACACAAGTGCAAAAATCGACGGCCATATTGGAGCCGCCTTCTTGATTTTAGCTTTTTCAAAAAAAAAAGCTTATACAGAGGCTCTGTCCGTCTGTCCGTCTGAAGCCTACTTTCATCTCTGAAAGTACTGCAGATACAGACTTGGGAAATATCTCAAAATGTAGCTCTTGGTCAAAAGACCAAAAACTGAGAAAATGGTCTGGAAATTTCAACCGGAAGTATATTTAAACAACAAAAAAGAGCCTTTAAAGAAAATATTGTGACTAATTTTTGTGTTCTAAGGCTTATAACTTCTTAATTATTCATTTTACCACAAAATTTCTAAGTATAAATTGTAGATTATTTAATTCTAAACAAAAAGTGTCCTTGCAAATTTCCGGTAAGATGTGCCGTTTCGGAGATATAGTGGAAAACCCATTTGCATACGTTTTCCAAGATAAGATGGCGGCCAAATGGGGGGGGGGGGGTTAGAATCCCGAAAACTCAAACTTAAGCTCACCCTGACCCCCCCTACACATCCCAAAAATAAAACCTTGTCCTGCATTTTTGCAATGTTAAAGTACCATTTCCATGGACTATAAAGGGCTAGGGAAACTCCCTCGTCCGTGGGGCTGCGAGTTCGATCCTTTGGCTCGCGGTGCTTTTTTTTTCGTCATAATAATTTTATTTCCTTCGGGGATTTTGTTTCATATGAAACAAGTTTTTGACATGAATACGTCTCTAAATTTGCTTCCAGAACAAAAACCGATGATAACGAAATTATGGCATATAGTTTTTATTTGCAGCTCAAAAACTATTGTTTATATTGAATAAAGAAATATACCATGACGTGTGTGAAGAATCAAAGAATTTTATTGTTTACATTTGATTTCCTTTTTTTTAAGCTATGATGATTATATTGTAGTGTTTGTTAAATACTTTGTTAAGTTTTAGATTACGCAGTCTCACAACTTATAACCTACATAAGCCTTTAAACAAAAACTTTTCAAGATTAATTATATATAGCGTTGGTCAGTGTGATACTTATGAATCTCCATGGCCAAACTAGGGTGCGGTAAGCCGAATTTTTAACAATAAGACATGTATGTTTAAGTAAAATAATACACCAATTCTGTTGTGCAAAGTGCACCACATTAGATTTTCCTCCAATCCAAAGAAAAATGTTTAGATTCGTTTTCTATAGTGTTTACATGTGTGATGTGCTTTTTTTTTTTCAATTTGACACATTCGAATTATTGGCCTCGATTCCCAGATCCGGCGGCTTGGAAGTGAGTGCGGATCAATCTCCACTTAATATATTGTCATCCAATCTGAAGTGTTATTCAACAGAAAGAATACCATGAAAAAGCGTAATTAGTGGCTAGTCTCTAGGCACAACATCCCACTAGTTTTTTTACAAAATGGTCAGCTTGCATTTTCACGCGAGCTATACATATGTATGTGAAAAATTTGAAGTTGATCGTTTATATGGAAGTGGGTCAAAATCCAATTACTTTTTTGTTAACGCATGATTTTACTCCCCATATATTTTTCATACTATGCTCTATATATGAAAGGATTCTTAAGGAGAAAACTATCGGCACCTATCTATATCGATGCGGAATAATTGTTACTGTTAATTGTCTTTTAGAACAATTGATAAAAAAAAATTGTGGGGTGCACTTAATAGTTCAATCCCAATTAGTTTTAATTGCAATTAAATTAATCGCAATTAATTTATTAATCAATTAATTAATTGATTGAAAATTTAATTGATTAATGCCTAACACTAGGGTATTCATTTCACTTTCAAATGTTTGTAGTTTTGTAGCTTCGTAGCTTCGTAGTTTGATTGACATGAGCGACTACATTGAATATTTTTCGTAGGTCATTTTTCGTGACATTTGAAAAGTGGAATGAATACCCTTAATGTAAAGTTACCTTTACGAAACGCCACTTCTCTGTACAACACAGCTTGAGAAACACTAGCATGAGACCAAGAATTAAAAATAACTGCTCCAGAAAAAATATCCCTAAATATCCTTAAAACCATCCTGGTGGTTGCACAAAATTACTTAAACAAAAAGCTACGAAAGTTTAGCTTTCCACATTCAGGCTAAAAAAGCTTTCCATTTAATCAAAGAATCCTTCCGATTGGTATAACTGTAAAAGAAGTTCTAAAAAGGACGAAAACGAAGCTTTTTTTATTTGAGAAAAAGCTACATAAATGGCACAAGAAAATATGTTTTCTATGCTACAGTAATATCTGCACATGTAATAAAAAAGGAAAGCATAAAGTAAATTCTGATGACGGCGCATACATTTTCTGAAATTTTTCTTTATCAGTAGAAGAGGTGTCAATCGGCCATAATAGTCAGAGAAAACTCTTGCCGCAGTCACTTTGAAGTCGCGAAGTGTTTTTTCTTCTCTTTTTATGAATCGGTTTTTACAAAAACTCCTTTCAACCAATATATTATTTCTCTAAAAAAAATACTGTTCGGTTATTAAAAAATCTTTTCACCATACATTAAGTAGAAATCAAAAATCTGTTTTTGGTTATCCAGAAAAAGGCATAGGGAAAATTCAGTTTTTTGTGTTAACACCTTCGGTTTCTCGCCAGGACATGGACACCTATAAAATCTCTCGGAGAAAATCTCTTCTCTACAAAAGATTATGATGCAACTACTTGGGATTAATAAATATCGATGATATTCAGTTTTCTTGTTACAAAAAAATGATACTTGGATAGAAGATATCCAAAAAAAAAATTTTTTTATCTAGTAAATATTATTTTAAAATTTATCGCGAACTGTGTCAAGTGTAAAATGTAAATATTAAAGTAAAAAAAAATCAGAGCTTTCAGAATTGAAAAAGGCCGAACTTCGACGAACTTTAAAATGAAATCTGCTACTTATTACGTAAACTGAACCAACAAAAAAAAAGTGTGATTATGAATTGATTAAAAATGGAAAATATTGATGATTTATTTGATTTATTTAAAAACAAACAAAAAAAATTATCAAGAACATATATATTTTTTGTATCTTCGGTGCTGAATTGTAATTGTAGTATTCAAAATGTAAAACTTTAAGCCGCAACAAAAGTATATGATAAAAGAAAGCATAGAAGAAAAGAAAAATGTGAATAAATCGATAAAGTGCATATCGTCGCTATCAAAACTATTTTTTTTTCTCTCTCAGGTGTATGCGTTTAAATATACGATATATATATAGCATACATCAAAATATATTTCAAACGAACAAAAAAAAAATATAGACAGTATCAAAAAAAAAAGCCCAAAAATAAAATAAGTGTATTAAAAGAAATATTTATCGTTAATATTAATAAGAAAATCAACAAAAGAATACACAAGGATATTTCTTATTAAATCGATCATCCATCATCAAAACGAGATAATTGGACAAAGATAAACTGGATACAAGAAAAATTAATCGATAGATAGGCCACTTCTATCTATATGTAGCTATATATCTTCAATCATATATATATATATAAAATTGTGTATGTGGCAACACTCTCTTCAAAGGCTATTACCGGTATTTTTTAATTAGTGAACAAATAAGTGTAAGAAGGATCATTTAATATATATACAATATATATGCATCAGATAACATCTAAGCAACTACATAATAAACAAGAAAATCGTGACATTTCTTAATTAATTAAATTACATCAAAAAGAAATCAACAACATACAACAACAACAACATCAACATCACAAAATAGAAATAGTTTGTATTACAAAAAAGTAAAAAAAAAAAAATGAAATAAGAAGAAAAACGTGGGGAAATGCGTCACAAGAAAATCGATACTTCTCGTCAAGCATAAACATTAATCTCGATTATTGACGGACGATATTCTGTTTTATTTTTTTGTTATATTATTTTCCAAAACAAGAACAAAATAAAAGAACAGAACAAAAAAACTACAAGATAAATACAAAAAAAAAAAAAAAAAAACAAAAAATAAAAAGAAATTCTCTTTATAAGAGAATTTTACATAACAAATGATTCCTAATTTATGTCCAAATAGTAAAAACTTACTACCATCAGCTGAAACATCAAGAAATTTATTTATAAAGAAAGTAAATAACATAATAATTGTGCCACTAATTACTAAATGTTGCCTAGTATTTTTTATTACTGCAAAAATTTGTTAACAATATGCAATATCTACAAATCAAGATGACACAGCATCAACACTTATGTCCAGATAAAATTTGGGATCTTAAATATAATAAAAATAATAAACTCCTAGGTAGCAGCCAAATATTTCAAAAACAAAATAATCATCAGCACCAACAAAACAACCAACAGAATCTTAAAATTCAAGGAAACAATAATAATAATAACAGTAACAGTAACAACAACAACAATATTATTAATAATAATAATAATTATAATAATAAAAATGATGATAATAATAATAAAATTAATAATAATAAGAAATGCAGTAGTAGAATACATGGCTGTAAGGCATCATATACTTCCTGTTCTACTACTAAATTAAGATGTTTAAATAGAAATGTTTTTTACTTATTTACATTAACATTTTACTGTTGTTGCGTTCTAATAGCAGCCACACCTGGCTTAGGTGACAGTCCTAGCGAGAGTTTAAATAAAATTAATACAATTAATTCAAGCATTAATAATAATAATAATAGTAATATTAGCGGTGGCAGCAAGAATACTAGTAGCAATAATAATAAGGATAATGGATATAGTAATGTTGTGCATAAGAAGAATATCACTAATATTGTTATAAGAAATTCAACAATACAGAATCGAAGTGCCCGGGATGCATCTAATATGCCAGATGATGAGTATGAGTATATACATGACAACGATGAGGAGCTTGATGAATATGAGCTGCTAATAACGAATAAATCTGGTAATTATATTTGATTGACTTTTAATATTATTAATTACTTTTATAATTATTTTAAAAATATCAAATTCTTTACCTATTATATAACTATAATACTTCACCAATATCTCATTTTAGTCAAATGTCATTAACCATACGTTGGTGTGTCAAAATATAATTGATGTGGTAAAATACAACAAACCATTAAACTAACCACTGTATTATAAAAGCAGTCACAAGTCACAATGCAATCACAAGTGTGTAGGGAGTCTCAACTCTAAGAAAAGTAATCCAGGAGCGAAGTAGAAATGAAGTAGACAGTAATTTCTGTCAATATTGACATATAAACAAGATAAGAAGTTCATAAGAAGTAATCACGAGTCGCCAAAGCTTGTGACTTATGACTGATCACAATTTTAGAAAAAAGGGGTTAATAACATTTCATTTCTCAACATACAATTATTCTTGCTCATTTCAATCCAGTATTGCCACCCTTTATACAACAACCCAAATAGAAAGAAGTATTCTTAAATTGCCACCATACTATAACAGCCATAGGTTGAAACCATAATTTATGGATTGCTGCCATCAACATTATCTAAATATTCGGTTTTCCCAATTCGAGCTGGACTTAAATTTACCTAGGTAAAAAATCTTAAAACAGCGAAATGAACTGATGTACGTATTGATACAGAGCATTATGTGAAGTTTTTTAGCCTTTTAGTAAGTAACACATGCACAATATTGCTAAGAAAACTTTTGAAAAATGGCAACGCTGTACGAGCTTACTACGCGAGATTCAAGTCCCAGCTGCCTCTCAATTGGCCTAACTACAATGGTCTTAAGGCGACTTAAGAGTCCTCGTCAAATTCTCTTAAAAATGGCTAATTTTGTGTCAAAACTAAATAAATATTAAACTTAGCTATAAAGCTTAAAATTTATTACGTTTTGACAGAAAATTAGCCAGTCTTAACAGAATTTGACGAGGCATCTTTAGATTTCTTAAGACCATTGTAGTTAGGCCTAATGTCTTCACAGAAGTTATTTATGATAATCAGTTGGTTCATTTTTTTAAAAGCATTTAATACACAGGTTTCATCAACTTTCAATAGGCAATACACGTGACCGACGAACAGAACAAGTGAGTACCTCTGCTCAGTACTCTTGCTCCAATCTTGGACCTGCAGGTGCCACGTGCAAAATCTGTCGGTCGAGGAAGTTTTCCCGTCTCAAAATGCATAACACTTTGACGACGACAAATTTTATTGACTGTGATGGCTGCGGCGACGGTCTTGCCAAAAAAATCCCTGAGAATGTAACTATTGAACCCACGCAACTGAAGTCCCGTTACCAGTCTCAATTTGTTATTAACTTTTGTGACATTCGTGGACTTCATGCGAATATCTCGTTTGTTGACTGCCTATTATCTAATTCCAAACCGCCAATCCTCGCACTTTGAGAAACCCAAATTTATCAACCGATACTGACGTAGCTCATTAGCTGATGTCGGTGTGCACAATCATTTTCTTCTGTTTTTTATACAGTAGTGCTAATATCAGTAATGAAGTTTTCTCTTTAGAATTTGACGCTATCTCTGAACATATCTCCGAATTTTTATCCTTCCATTCGGACTACGAGATCATTGTTGCGGGTGATTTCAACGTTCACAATATAAATTCGCTGAATTACTCGAATGGCACCAGTGGGATGCTAAGCTCTTTATTTAAACAAATAACCTACACCAAATGGTCAACGATCACTGGCACTGGCACTGCAGATCAAGGACCCCCTCCTTGTTTTTTTTCTTACCTCAACAAGATACAGCTTCAGGAGAACTGTTTGGCATTATGGTAAAGCCAACTGGTGGGGGCTGATTCGTCTTTTTCTAGCTGACTGGAATCTATGTTTCCAGAACAGTGATGTCAATTTTACCGCCCTCTTTATTACCAAAAATATATTATCATTCCTCATTCCTCCAAATCCATAAAGCCTAGGCAGTATCGAGGGCTTAATCGTAAATGCATGAACGCAATTAAAACCAAAGAAGCCCCTATAGAGAGTACAGACATTCTCCGAGCGAATCATCTAGACGTTAGTACATCAGGTTGAGAAATCCCTGTAAATCCACCACCAGGAAAGTCAAAGAATTATTCGATGACAGGCTGAGAGGTAAACTCATTTGCTCCACTGCTGGCTATAAAAATTTCTGGTCCTTAGTAACTTCCTTCAGGAAGAATTTCACTTCACATATAACGCCTCCATTCATTTACAATAAGCAGGTGCTAACAGAAGGCAAACACAAGGCCGAGCTACTTGCATCTCCGTTCGCCGCAAATTCTTCCTTACCCGATGCAGACATACAGCCCCCGCCGTCGTGTGTTCCGCCCACTGTATGGACAGAGTTTTCTTCAGGACGCGTGAGGTGTGTAGGTGCCTCAAAGAGCTCACTGGCCCCGACAATCTTCCCCTAATGGTTCTTAAAAATGTCCCACACTTTTGGCTAAATCGCCCTATCATACTTCTCCGGAATCTACCCTGGCTCCTGGAAACAGGCCCATGTTCAGCCCACACCGAAAAAAGGTGACGCTAGTGACCCTACACTACCGTCTACTCTCCAAAGTCATCAACAATAATAAACAAGAGGCTTATGATATCTTGAATACCACCAAATATTAGATGACACACAGTACGGCTTTAGACCTAAAAGATGTACTGGCGAACCAAAATTACCGATTTGGTGAATCTGGCCTGGTTGCTTTAGATATCTCCAAGGCTTTTCATAAAATCTGGAATCCCGCTTTTAAACTCCAAGCTATTGGTATGGACTCTGCTCTAAATAATTGGATTAAGAGCTTCCTTTCTGGCCGTTCAATCAAGGTAGTATTGGATGGCGTCGAATCTAACATGAATGACCTGCTCTAAACCCCGTCCAACTCACTCGACAGCTTCGCTGACGACGATACTTTACGTTACTCATATGGCTTCGATACTGTAAGGCAAGCACACCGCAGTGTCTACATCATCGTGAACTCATGTCCAACAGGGACTTCGAACTAATTTTTGATTGGGGCCTTAAGAACCGTGTCGAATTTAATACATTAAAAACTAAATACTATCTCATCTCCAATAAGACTTCTACCGACCTTCTGTCTATTTCAGTGGGCAAAAAGATCCTTACGCAGAACCTCCTCTAAATATCCTAGACATTAGTCGAATATCTTCGCTGGATTGACCACATATTGTGCCTGGGACCCTTAGAAGGTTCAAATTCCTCCTCCAGCCGTCGCGACGCCCAGGGCTCAATCTACAAGTCCTACATTCATTTCTCATTCCAGCTCATTGTTCGTTAATTGGTAGTCGCTCCTTCTTTGTGCATTCGTTTCGACTTTGGAACAATCTTCCCTGTGTGATTCAAAGAATGAGCTCAGCCACGGCTTTCAGAAGGCAAGCATCTCTTTTTCTTTCTTCCTCCTCTTCTTTTTCTTAGATTTTCTATCCACTTATTTTCATATCTTCTTCTGTAACTATTAATTATCCCGTTCTCTTTATCCCACTCACTACATTTATTTATACTTAAGTTAGATTACCTGTTTTAAAATGTACTCTAAAAGATGTATGATCTTGTGTACCTTGCCAATAAATTTATTATTATTATTATTATTATTATTACATTCGTTCTCGTCTCGAACACAACTCGTATATCTGGGCCGGGGCTCCGAGAACCACCTTTGCTTGCCTAGACAACGTGCAAGACCGCGCTCCCAAACTTATTGGTGATAGCGCCATTTGCTCTTCAATTGACTCATTAAGCCACCGTAGGAATGTAGCAGCTCTTGAAAAATTTTACCGCTTTTACCACGATGACTGCTCCACTGACATAAGTAACCTTATGGTGCGGTAGCATTTCTCCCGCTATACAAGACTTTCCCGCTCGGTTCCTACTTATACCCTCTCCTGCAACACCCAACACCCTCCCGACTCCCCCTAATCTATCCTATCTCTCTCTATCCTTCGCACTAAGCTTACTACTAGACATTGCACCATGACGTGACGACATGACGTACAAAGGGTGACACCTAAGCTTAGGCTAACATAATAAAACAAAGCAGGAATGCATGTGTTCATTCTCCATGCTAACAAATCTGTGAAACCTAGGCCCAACAGATGGTTTAATCGGGAGTGTATGAACGCAATCAAAACTAAAGAAGCCGCCTTCCGACCGTACAAGAGCTTCCTGAGTCACTCTGTTTAGAGTATATAAAACCAAGATCCTGCTGTAAAGCTTCCTAATGGCCGAAACAACAAATTCCGAAGTAAACTCCAATGCAACCTCTTGTAGAAAAATCTCTGTTCCTTAGTAAGTTATACCAAGAAGAATTTTACTACAACCACATCCCTTTACCAACACTGAGATGGTGAAAACATACAGCAAACCCAAGGCCGAGTTATTAGCATCTGTCTTTGCATGAAATTCTTCTTTGCGCACCGCTGCTACGACACCCCCTTTACCCAATTATTCCACTCCCAAAATGGACAGGACTCACGAAGTTTATATGTGCCTCAAGGAGCTCGATGCCAACAAATCAACTGGACCCGATAATGTACCCCCTATCGTCTTAAAGAAATGCGCCTTAGCTTTGGCTAAATCACTGCGCGAAGTTTTTGCCCTAACGTACTTCTCCGGATTTTACCCAGACTCTTGGCAACTTGCCCATGTTTAGCCCATACCGAAAAAGGTGACTCCAGTAGTCCCTCCAACAATCGTCCAATAGCAATTACTTCTTTTCTCTCCAAAACCATGGAGACAATAATCAACAAAAAGCTTATAGGATATCTAGAATCCAATCTATTTAAGCGGCTTACAGACAATCAACTTGGGTTTTCAAGCAGTCAGTACTTCTTCCGACAAAAAAGATCCACTGGCGATTTTTTAGTTTGCCTTAAATAGCCTGGTTGCATCATGAAATATAATAGATAGACACCACACATCCACGAAGTGCACCGTTCAAATTACTATTTCAAATAATGTTCGCTGGCAAAGTTCTCAACACCACTGAAAACATGCAATATGGCTGCCAACTCCTACTAAAAAACAAAAAATTTTGATTTCATTCCAACCGTCGGCAAACTTTAAATTTAAGTTATTTACCAACCCACACACTTCAATTCTGACATCTACACCAAATGCTGCCAACTTAGTTGGCAACCAAGTTTGTCGTGTGTAGGCTACTACCGAACACCACAACCGAAGTTTGCAGCGATTTGGTGAGTCTGGTTTGCTCTAGATATCTAGATATTTTTTTCAAAAACAAACGCTGAATAAGCACTATGAAGCCTTTGTGTGAAAATGTGCCCCACAATAAAGTGCCATCTATCAAATACATTGTTGTGGAAGACCCAAAAATTCGAATATCTCCGAACTTGTACTACATTTCTTTCATTTCCAGTGCAGTAGTGCGTCTAGCGAGTAGCGCGGCCGCGAAGTAGGCCTATCGTATCATAAGCAGGACCGCTAGCTCAGATTTAGGGATCAGAGGGGTTCAACAGATTCAGAAGTCTGCCTAAAGATTTTTCACTGAGACGTTGATAAGTTAAGCAAGGTCGCAATGAACAACGAGACCATGCCCCTCGTTCTCGCTAAACAGTGACAGAAAACATAAAGGGAAGGCTGGTCCTTCTCAAGGTGGGGTGCTCCGCTCTTCCAATTCTGCACAGACAGTATTTAAGGCCACAGTATCCGGTGACCAATCAAACAAATATCTTGGCAGCATTACTAGAAGGCCCAAGAATTTTTTTTATGTGGAAGACTAGAGGCTCAGGAATAGCCCTTTATACTTTCGACAATCTAGTTGCTTCGTATAGAGTGCAATGTCGAACAGCAGCTCTAGTCGGGAAGGAAGGAACATATGTTTATTCCACCTAATCCCAACCATTACTATCGCGACTATGGCATCGGGACATCAAGAAACAATTGGCTGGAGTGTTTTGGCTCCTGAAACGAGTTGAATCTCATCACCTAACCGATTACATGCGCTTTGATGGAGCAGGGAAAGAGGGAAGAAGAAAGAAGGAAAGTTATGTAGGTGGGAAAGTGGAAAAGGCGAAGGACCGGAGCACTGCCGGGTTTCTAACTCAGGATCTTTGGGATGGTAGCCAGACGCCTTAAGACCCCCATACAAATTGGATGTACAGCGAAGGGCGGATGTACAACCAAAACTATCGATTGTGGGCCGGTTGGCTGACCAAAACTCGTTGCGCTTATGGGTTTGATGAAATTCTGGATGTACAACCAATTTGACCGTGTATGGGGGCCTTTAGTCCCTAGGTTACCGAGGACCCAGAATAACGCGGCTGGAGATCACCAGATCAGGTGTCAACCCGCGGTGATTTTTATCAAAGTCCGATTGTCTAGGATATTTTTTACCCGACTTGGGGCACCCACAATAGCCTGATCCAAGCTGAAGAAAACAATGCCATAGCTCTCGAAGACAGAATAAAGATAGTTCATGCTTGTTAGTTTAGGGCCTTGTTAAATTTTCATAGGTGCATGCCAATATACTTTTGCTTGAAAGATAGTAGTGGTTCCCAAGCTGAAAACTGCACTAATCCTGGGGCTTCTTAGAGTCATTGATATATACCCTATGGCATCCGGATAAAAACGCAGCATTGAAAACGACAGCATTCCCGCTTCTTTGATCTCTTGTATAAAGCTGACAGTTGTAGAGCGTCCTGGCAGAGGAGAACCGCCCCCTTGCCTACACTCGAAGCTAGAGATATGTTTCGGACGGCTTCGACGGCGACCATAAAAGAAAATTCTGTGAAGCAAGTCATACCTGTTCTTCTTCGTTTGTGAGGTATTGAACCCAAAAGTACCACGGCCACTCACTTGATCTATTGTACTACACTACTATACCTCAAATTGGAAGGCCAGGCCGCTTAAACAAGTTCAGCAGGCTGTCTAGTGGCTTGTCGCTTAGACTTGAAACGTTTCCTGATAACAAGCCAACAAGTGCTCCGACATCCTTTCTGCTACGCCCCAACAATTGCATAAAGTCTCCATATCAAGATAAGGCATCATAAAACTTGGTGCGTCGCTGCCGAGAGGAGATCGTTATAAGACAATGTGAAAACTACCCACCGCCTTGCAGCTCTCGAAACAATAACAAAACGGGGCCACCAATTTTTTTGATTAATTTTTCTGATTCAACATTTTTAGGCCTAGACTAATTACGACTATATTATTGCATTTAAGGCTTTTCTCTAGTTACTTAGGCGACTAAAAACGCGTCTAGATCTGCCTCTTCTGAACACAACATTACAAGCATCCAAATTTTGATTTTTCTCTACAATTTAAAAACCAGTCAATTGAACGTTTGAATTTTGAATTGTAGAAAACCTCCAAGATTCCTTTTAAAGACATCTCCTATGCTTGAAAAGTCCTTCATCTTACGACAAGCTTACTTCCAAAGAGTACGTCAGTAATAATACTCGTAGAAGAAATACTTCATGTTGAGTAAACATGCTTACTGCTGCTTAATATCAATGATTGATGGGTAACAAGTTTTGTCAGCGTAATATTACATACATTCTGTTCTATAAATACAAAAAAAAATTATTGATCAAATAACTTTCAATACGCCAAACTTGCGGCACCCAAGAACTATCCACACCAAAAACACTTTCTTGTGTGGTGAGAGGCTCTTTTCTGCAAATTTTGTTATATGACCTTGATGGCCTCCAAACAATTTGTTTTGTGTAAGTCAAAGGTCACGAGTTACCCTTTCTACTTCCGGTCGTTCGCGTCATAGTTGTAATAACGACAGCTCGAAGGTTACATAAAAATAATAGGGCTGGTTAAGTCTTGAGCGTATCTTCGAGCCCTGGAGCAGGAATTGTCCTTACGTTTGAACACTTGGAGGAATTGTCCTTACGTTTGGCGTATAGACTGGACCTGCGTGAAGTAAAGACGTTAGTAGGCAGTCCTCTAAACACCACCTAATTGGAAAACAAATACAAAATATATATGTAGACTAAAATAAACAAAAACTTAGTTAATGTAAAATAACCAAACATTGTATTTATAGTATGTGTAAAACCTAGTGAAGGCCACCATAAATAACTTCTGAGGGCGGTAAATGAGTCTCCCTTAGCCCATTCCCGTGTTTCAATCTTGACTGCGCAACCTGTCGGTTTACGGGACTCGCCGCGTCTGGAGGCATAATACTCCAACAAAGAGGATTTAACGTCAAAGGTTATGTCACCGGCTCGGCTATCACAACTGAAATCATTAACCCTACGCAAGAGAAGCCCCGATATAAAAACTTCTGTTTTGATTTTAGTAAAATGTATTCGTGGGCTTCAAGCCCAATACGCACCTGCTATTCATGCGCTAAGGGGCCGTCCATAAATTACATGAGGCAATTTTTGCTATTTTTCGACCCTTCCTCCTCCCCCTTGGTGAGATGTCGTGAGATTTGGCTCGACCTCCTCCACCTCCCCGTAATATCACGTTGGATTTTTCTGATTTTAAAAAAATCACTAGTATTTAACACTAAAAATACGTATTTACGGGCGTAACCACAAGATTTAATTAAAGATAACTAATAATTCGAACTCCTACTTGCCCCTTCTCTATTCCATTCGCCTTTTCCGCTTGTAGTGGACACATAACTACCAAAACGTGAGCATTCATACTCAACAAGAATTTCATTACGCTAAAATTCGTCGAGGGCGCTTTCTGGAGTTCTATATTTTAATGGTACGCAACATTCGTCGAGTCACGCGTTTGGCTGGCTAATGGCGGCTAAGCAATTGTGGGGCTACTGTCATTCTGGCGTCTGCAATTTTTGTGTAGGATTTAGCCATATCTTAAGGTCCCCTTTCACACACAGTTCGACTACAGGCCGTGGCCTGAAAGTTTTCGCCTTGAAACCAAGTATCACCGGACACCACGCCACGCACCAATTGAATGGGGTCTGCCGGTCTGCAGTCCAAGAACACTGACAAAAATCTTTATGTGCGTTGGCATTTATCGTCAGTTTGTGCCTGACCATCTGAACTTCTATTTAGTCTCGAGCCGTGAATTTACGGCACGAATTCACGCCGTATCAGGTCTGTTTATGCCTTTAAAGTTTTTGTTAAGCCTATGAATATTTTTGCACTTGAATTACCAACCTTCTATGCTAAACTGTCGTCTTCGCCTGTGTGTCTGTAAGGAATCCTGACGTCACCTGCATGCCACGGCCTCTCAGGCGGATAGCTGAAGTCATCATACCTCAGTCAGACTGAGTATTGTATGGCCTTAATCGGGCCGTGCCTCCCGACCTGGCCTGCCGGCGGCCTGTAAGTAAATGGGGGTCTTTAGTGGAGAAACATGTTTTACTTAATTCAACCCAGTTTTCTAGCAATTTTACACTTTACAAATTAATATGCTAAATTGAAAAAATTTTCGCTACCCATCATCAGGTGAACTAAAGGTTGAGAAGTTGGGAAGTAAGATTCGCAATACAATTGGCGCTTGGTGGTTGCAAAAATGTCTGATCTTTGATAAATCCAAGATCGGCTTACTCAATTTTTCTTGTTCGCTTCAAATTCTTCTTTACCTGTCACCTGTATCTGATTAAACTTTTTACCCCGAATTGCTTCTCCGGACTTAATCTAGAATCCTGGAAAAAACCATGGTACAATAATACAAGGTAGGCTCATAAGGAAAAGCTCTGGCTTCGTGACGTCACTCAGATCTCAGTTTATAAGGGAAGAAAGCTTTCCCCTGATGTCACTCAGATCTTTTCTCTAGTCTAAGGGTAAGGCGCCTAACTACTATCCCAGAGGTCCCGGGTTCGAATCCCGGCCAGCCCCACGGTCCTTCGCCTTTTCCACTTTCCCACCCACATAACTTTCCTTCTTTCTTCTCCCCTCTGTACATTCCCGATTCCTCCTGTCATAGCCTTCGCTAGTCCTTCCCCGCTCCACCAAGCGCATGTCATCGGTTGGCTGATGAGATTCAACTCGTTTCAAGAGGCATAACACTCCAGCCAGTTGTTTCTCAAATTCCCCGATGGCAGAGTCTCGAAATGGTTGGAAGTAGGTGGAATAAAATATCGTGGCTAGGTTGTGGCAGCTCTC
Organism: Thereva unica; assembly: GCA_949987705.1. NCBI lineage: Eukaryota > Metazoa > Arthropoda > Insecta > Diptera > Therevidae > Thereva > Thereva unica. The sequence goes on along the minus strand of OX465282.1, from coordinate 95,766,890 downwards.
TCTCTTTCTACTCTCTATCTTCCGGCAAGAGCTGCTGTTCGACATTCTATACGCAAAAATAGATTGTCGAAGAGTACAAAGGGGTTTCCCTAACCCTCTAGTCTATCACATAAAAAAAATTGCGTTTAAGTTTTTCAAGATGGAAACAGAGCTTGTCGTTATGAGCCTACCTTGTATTATTGTACCATGGAAACTACCTCATGTTAAATCCATACCAAAAAAGGTGAAACTAACAACCCTCTAACTATCGTCCAATAGCTAATACTACTTCTAATCTTTCTAAAATATACCCCGCACCATATCTGCCGCTGTTCCTCAGGGTTCAGTTGTATCACCAACACTTTACCTAATCTTCGTAGACCCCTCACTGAAAAGTCTCCTTCTGTAATTGCAGTTGTTATTCACGATAAGACAGAACATCACTTTGGATGCTTCTTTGAATGCTGCATATCAACACGACAAGGACGTAGCCAGGGGAGGGGTTTTGGGGGTTCAACCCCCCCCCCCCCCGAATGAAAAAAGACATCGCAGATAGCATGAAAAATTAAATAATAATAAATAGTTTTTCTTCAATTGTATACTAAATTTGAGATAGGCGGAACACCATTCAAATCTCATTTTTTCTTCTTAGAAATACGTTTGGCGACAGCTATGTATAGCGCGAACCAAACGAGATGAGGTTTCTCAAAAGGCTATTTTCCATGCGCAGTAGCATTCTCGGTACATTTCGAAGCGGAAATTTGAAAATACATAAGCGAATGTCTTATTCATATGTGCGCAATGTTTATTGGTGTGTAATTTGCATTTCCGAAGAAAGGAAAAAATATCTAGATGACTATGTATAAAAAAAGTAAAAAAGTATAGGGGGAAGGGGAGGTCTCAATTACACAGATCATTATTATGATTCTTACAAAAACCCATTCTGCCGTCACAACATCCACGACTGTTCTGAACTGCCGCGGGTCTCTGTGTGAGATTGCCATTCAGTTTCATATAAAACTTTGTTGGATTCCTAGACATAATAGGATTAGGGGAACCGTAGGGCAGATGAGCTTGCTAGACAGGGAACCGAAGTGGAAAGGACACCCCACCTAACCCGGATAGGAATGACCTACAAACTAACTTGGAGGAAAATCAGCTTAGCTCGAGATGGGTTGAGATGGACCACAGCAACGGTGTTCCGCACTCTTCATGCAATCTGGCCAACTTTGGAAGCAAAGCGTTCAAAATTTCTAGTTTTGTTAAACATAAAGGAGATAACCCATGTAGTAAATGCTCTGATCGGTCACTGCCCCTTTGGCCGGCACGCCGAAAGATTAAGACTTCCCCACAACGACTTATGCTGATGTTGTGGTAATGAAGAAGAGGAAGAAACTGTCTCCCATCTTCTCTGTACATGTCCCGCCCTCGCAAGGAAAGAGGGACCTTCCTTGGCTCACCCTTCCTTGATGCATTGAGCGAGCTGCAAAATACTGGGGTAGGTACCTGAACTCTGTCGCTTTATCAAAAGCTCCAAATGGCTTGAAATGGCCTGCACTTTGTTCCAACACTAGAATGGCTAATGGCATCACAATGGGCCCAATAGCGTGCCATTTCAACCTAACCTACAAAAACCCCTCCCGAAGCAAAATCCTGGCTACGTCCTTGCAACACGATTCTTACGGTCCAAATCAAGCATGACTTTGAATCCCCAGTTAGTCGACTTGGACATGATTTGACGGTAATAAATACAAGTTGTAGCAAGTTATGTTACACATTTTATAATATTTTGTATAACTTGGTCTTACGTTTGGTCGTATTGTTTAACCAAGTTTTACCTGATGATCTGATGAAAGACTAGAGTTCAGAGGTAAGCATTCAACAAGATTTTCTTTACCCTAAAAATCGGCGTGGGTCTTCCTGTACTTCTATATTCTAAGGGCCTTTTCGCTAGTCAGTGTTATTTGGCTCGCACGCTGCAGAATTCGCCGAGTCACGCCTTGACTGGCCGATGGTGGCTAAACAATCGCGGTGATACTACGCTACTTTCTGGAGCTCGCATAACAGCTTAACATTTTTTGTGTAGGATTTAGCCATATATTAAGGCCCCATTTACACACAGGTTGCTGACAAGCCATGGCCTGAAAGTTTTCGCCTTGAGGCCTAGTATCACCACACATTCACCGGCCGCAAACTGTATGGGGCCTGCAGTCCAAAAAAAAACTGAAAAAATCTTTATGTGCTTGGGTATACAATCGTCAGTTCGTGTCTGAAAATCTGAACTTCTAATCACTCTCAAGCCGTAAATTCACGGCACGAACTCACGCCGTATACCACTTCGATTGGAACGGAGTGGCAGGGCAACATCTAGGCGCGAAAACCATACACAATCGCCTTCGCGCTTGTTCGCGGGTGTTAACGGCGCGCGTTAGTCTGGAGCCGCCTTGAAGTTTTGAATTAACTACCTGCTATGCTAAGCTGTCGTCTTCGCCTGTGTGTCTGAAGGGAATCATGACTTCACCTCCATGCCACGGCCTGTCAGGCAGATATCTGAAGTATCATCCCTCAGTCAGACTAAGAAATATGTGGCCTAAATCGGGCCGTGCCGGCCGGCCTTGTAAGTACGTTAATGGGGTCTTTAGTGGAGAAACTAATTAACACATTTCAAAATTAAACAAAAAAATAGTTTTGTTGTTTATCGTTTAAAATTTAAGTCTTTTATTGATATTCATGAAGGGTAATTGATATCAGTTTCCAGTGAAAATAATAATTTCTGGCTTATTGCAGAAAAAATTCAGTCTTTCCAGTCCTATTCAGTCTTATATTTTCACCCGGGTAATCTTTTTCTTCACAATCCTCTCGATATGGGTGTCAAATGAAATGTATGACGATTATAATGTAGTAAACTTAAACTGTGTGACGTCATTTTACATCTAGCATGGCGGCCGCCACAAAATGGCGGAAGACATATAATAGACTCAAAACTAGAATATAAAAATATCTTATTTAAAATAATTAAAAAATACGCTTTTATTTTAAAATTAACTAAAATGAACATGAACTGTGAAATTATTTATAATAAAGCCAAAATTGGCTATAAAAACAAAAAAATTAAGAAATTATGTTTAAAATAAACTTTGACGTTTTAACCCGAACAGATACGTTATTATAACGAATGAATTTTCTATCCGATCATGCATTTTTTTGATATTCCAATCCGCTCAAATCCGTTCATTATAATTAGGCCTTAAGACGAGAAAATGACAAAGCAGAACGGAGAAATGTTAAAGCAAAACTGACATTTACCGCCATTTGCAAAAATTATAGCATCTTCAGTTTTACCAGTTATCAAACGTCACCTTGTCTGTATAACTTTTGGTGAAAAAGTTTGGGCCATTGTATAGCTCCCAGGAATTCATCTACGGCTAGTCACCAAAAGCACCAAGATATGACTAATTCCAGTGGGTATCTTTTTATTATATTGCCCTTCAGACACGTTTTAAGATGAGTGTCCTTTAATTCGTGAGTTGTCAATATAGGGGTGGTTCCAGTCACAACAAATCCTCCCTAGACGTCGCCCACTTAGAGTTCTAGGATGTAATGTCGAAATTCCCTTTTTAAGCACTGCGCTTTCTAGTTTGGAGACCAGATTATTATGGGCCATCTCGGTTGGATCCCCTACTGATGCACGTAAGATAAGTGCCTCTTATCGCCCTCTCAGCATTGTTTGAAGGATTGAGCCAGGGTCCAATTAGAATGTCCTGTTTTGAGAATGAATGCAATATTGATTTTTCTCCGGAAGTCTTAAACATTTTGTAGAGTAAGAAGGTGATTAGGTCGTAGCCTTTCTGTTGCAGAATGGGGCGAATACCCTGTTCCATGGGTAAGAATGATTTAAACAATTTGCTTCACTCCAGACAGCTTTTGATGCGGTGCAAAGTACGGCTATCTCCTGCCCAACAGAAGTTATACCCTAATTTGAGTAACCTAATAAACATTATAGTAATATGACTAAACTCTTAAAAGTTACTGAAAATGTGAGTGATGTTTAAAATTGAATAACTATTCTTAAATTATTTAAGATTATTAAATAAATTCAGCCCCAAAAAAAATCAAGGAAAACTTTCAATATTGCGAATTAAGATTAACTTTAGCCGCAATCCGGAATTTTTTAACTGACCATTGAAGCAGTCCGTTTTTCAAGGATCCTGTTGAAGTTCCGGGACACGTTGACTTTTTTTTAAGTAGCAGGTTTTCAGCTGCGGACGTTGAGTTTCACCACGTCAAATACCTTTTCCCAATTTTTGTGATCTTATGCCGCAGTCTTGGGGTTTTTCAGGGGGTTAAACTAGGTTGACGTTCATGATAAAATTACGAGAAAGAATTAGCTTTATTCCATTATCCGCTGACTGGGACCGGTGTTTCCTAAACAAAGAGGTCAACTCTGCCGCTATCCGTATCACCAGGATCATACAAGCAGGAATGCATTTGTTCATTCCCCATTCTTCCAAATCTATGAAGCCAAGGCCGAACAGATGGTTTAATCGAGAATGCACAAATGCAATCAAAACTAAAGAAGCGGCCTTCAGAGATTATAAGAATTCCCCTACCGAATCGCTCCGTCGAGAGTATATAAAGCTAAGAAATTCCTGCAAGTCCACCATCAGGAAAGTCAAATCATTATTTGACAACAAGTTGAGAAGAAAGCTCATTAGTGCAAGCGGTGGTAGCAAAAACTTCTGGTCCTTGGTAAGCTCCATCAAGAAAAATTTCACTACATCCACAACTCCTTCATTCATCCACGATGGAAAGGTGATAACAGACAGCAAATCCAAGGCCGATTTACTAGCATCTCTGTTCGCCTCAAATTCTTCTTTGCCCGAAAGCGATATACTACCCCTGGTTCTCGAGCACAATGCCCATTCAATGGACAGCATATTCTTTAGAACTCGCGAAGTTTATAGGAGCCTCAAAGAGCTCGATGTCAACAAATCCACTGGACCCGATAATATACCCTCTATCGTCTTAAAACAATGCGCCTCACCTTTGGCTAAACCTCTGCGCAAACTTTTTGCCTTATCATACTTCTCCGGAGTTTATCCAGACTCTTGGGAAATTGCCCATGTTCAGCCAATACCGAAAAAAGGTGACTCCAGCCTTCCCTCCAACTACCGCCCACTAGCAAATACTACTATTCTCTCCAAAACCATGGAGACGATAATCAACAAAAAGCTTATGGGATATCTAGAATCCAACCAACCTATAACCGACAGACAATACGGCTTCCGTCAAAAAAGATCCACTGGAGATCTTTTGGTTTGCCTTACAGAGCACCTCAACCGAAGTTTGCATGGATCTGGTGAATCTAGTTTGGTTGCTTTGGATATCTCCAAGGCTTTTGATAGAGTATGGCACTCAGCCTTGTTAGCTAAACTCAAAGCTATTGGAATTGACTCGCTTCTGTATAAGTGGATTGAGACTTTCCTTCCCGGCCGTTCAATTAAGGTAGTATTGGATGGCGTCAAATCTGAACCTCACCGCATCTCCGCAGCGGTCCCCCAAGGGTGAATTTTATCACCGGCCCTATTTCTCATATTTATAAATGACCTACTTTCAATCCCCTCCAACCCACTTCTCAGCTTCGCTGACGACGGTACTTTACGGTACTCGTACAGCTTCGATACAAGACAGACTCATGCCAGATCCTGTCTTGATGATCATGAACTAATGTCCAATTCTATTAATAACGACATTAATCTCATTCTAAAGTGGGGAAAAAAGAATCGTGTCGAATTCAACCCCACCAAAACCAAGTACTGTCTTATCTCAAAAAAGAAGTTCAACACCTCACCATCCTTGACAGTGGATGACGTGGAACTAAAGGCCGACCCATCCCTACACATCTTAGGCGTGACATTAGCGTTGGAATGACCACATATTCCAAATCGCCAAACAAGCATCCCAGTGCTTGGGATTTCTTAAGAGGTGCAAGTTCCTCCTCCAGCCATCGGCCCGTGCTGTTATATATAAATCCTACATTCCTCTTCTCGAATATAACTCCCTTGTTTGGGGCGGCGCTCCAATAACCACCTTGGCATGGTTAGATAAGGTCCAAAAAAGGGCCGATGACGACACCGCTTGCTCCACCATCGACCCCTTAAACCACCGTAGGAATGTAGCAGCACTGACAAAATTTTATCGCTATTATCATAGTGACTGTTCCTCCGAGATAAACGCTCTTCTGCCTCCACGGCAATCTTATATCCGCAACACCAGATTGGCCCACTCGTCTCATTCCCTCCACCTGCAACTCCCTCTTTCACGCACTCTACAAGATATGAATTAGTTTGTAAATAGAACAACTCGACTGTGGAATAATCTCTCGCAGTCAGTATTTCCGAGCTCCTATAACATCCAAGAGTTCAAACGCAGTGTTCATCACCACCTTCTTCAATACCCCACCGTACCTTTATAATCCTTAGCCTATCCCCCTCAAACCCCTTTCCTCGTACTAAGCTTACTGCTAGACATTGCACTACGACATGACAAATGACATGACGGACTGGTAGTACAAAGGGTGACTCCTGAGCTTAGCACTGCCCCATAAAAAAAAATGTACGCTACCCTTAGTATCTCTCCAAAACTGGACTATAGTTTCTAAATAAATTTTATAATATTCATATCATGTAGTTATTACACAACACTTCTATAGACGAATTCAGTAATATGTATTGAGATGAAATATAGTATGTATATTCAGTGCCGGCGGATCATGTTGAACTCTGGTGGGTAGTCAAAAAAACAAACCCCTTTCTCCGAAACTGTTATTTGCTAAGAACCTTTCCTGTTGAGACTACGCCTCGATGAGATGGAATTATGCGTGAACAAAGCTGATCTTATTAAAGCGTGAACAGAACATTCACTCACAGCCCGACGTACTGCTGCCCAACGTGGGGGGTCAAACCAACCCGTCGTCTTCTAATGGTGAAGGTAGTTAGCTCAGTGTAGCTTTACTCATTGCCAGGATGGGCAGCAGCGTTTAACAAGTGGACTAATTCTGGAGACAAAAACATATTAGATATTGTAGAAGTGCATGCCTTCAAATGCGATCTCAGATATAGTTTCGTGAACAAAACGCATGCAACGCAAAAGTTGGTTTACTTTCAACTGTTTCACATTGCCGTAATCGACATAGCCTCAAGTGCTCAGAGACAAGCACACACACTACAATCAAGTCGTAGTTTAGATATTTTGGATTCTACGAAAAACAAGACAAAACGCAACCACGCAATTTGTCTGTTAGCGAAAACGTTACGCATATTGCGCATTGGCGGTCCGCACGTATGCATGTATCTGTTTTCAGCTTAACAACAGCAAATGGGGAGCGCTACAGACTAAAGTTGGAAACAGATTCGTGAGTGCGTGCGATGTGTGTAGCGAATATTCGATGACAGACAGTTGTGTACTTGAGTTCCGTCTTGTCTTCTACAAATAACCAAAAAATGTAAGCGACAAGTACATGTGTCTGTTGTGTCCTCGTGTGCTTGCATTTGGGTGTTTGAGACTATGGCGAATGTGACAATGCGGAAAACTTGGAAGTTGACTAACTTTTGCATTGCCTGCGTTCCATTATGTAACTATATGTATGTCAGTTTGCATTTAATGCACGCACTTCTATTATGCGCCATCGTATGTGTATCGGTCTCTAGCTTTAGCGTCTTTCGCACGTGCTGCGCATTTAGGAGATCACATACAACGAGCGCGTGATAGTGGGAATTATACTCATAAGGCTGTATCAGATCCAAAGCAGCGCAACAAAAATATCAGCAGCAAACTGTTTCTATTGGTCAAAGCGGGTCACATGACCACAGAAGCAGCACTGAATGCTGCCGCTGCATTTTCATTCCTAATCCTAATTTTGCTGCCCATCAAGGCAGCTTTTTTTGACATTTCAGTTTTTTATTTAAGACGAAAAAGCGTTTGCTGCCTGCTGCTGCTACAACGAATCTGATACAAGAAGCAGCATGCTGCCTCTTCCGCTGCTGCTGTCGCTGCTCAAAAATTTGATCTGATACGGCCTATAGAGATACTGGCGAGAGAAGGCATGCGTCTCTATGATCCAGAATATGTTAGAGGGGGAACAAATTCACTGCGGCGGCAGCTGACACACTGCAGATGTGTAACGTAATGGCAAGACAAGTCAGACGAGTCTGTTAAAAGTGGGTATACCCTCAGACATGGATAGATGGATTATGAGGGAGTGTGGGAAAGTGAGTTACGACCTCACGCCGTTCTTGAGTGTAAATTAAGGACATAGAAAATACCACCAAGTTTCGAGCCTGATGTCTCAGCGCTGTGACTGGTATGACTAGGTATCCTGGGATAACGCAGAACAGGTGTTCTTTTATTGTGTGAAACTCGGCGAATATGGGCCGGAACCACAGACATCCTTCATGTCACACGCTCAGCTACTCTCCAATTCCGGGTGGGTATTTTACCAACCCAGAATTTTCCGGGTGGGTACTGCTACCCACCATACCCACATTTTCCGCCGGCTATGTATATATATATATAATTCAGTAACGTATAAGATATTATAATTTATCAATAAAGATAACGTTTCTGAAGTGGTGAAAAGTGAAATGGAAATTCTGTGTTCTTTAAGAGGAATAAAGGCCTAAAAATACTCCTGCCTGAAAAGTATAAACTTCAGTACTGCCTATACATTATCCGTCAAAAATTGATTTCAACACAGGCATAGGAACGTTCGGACGTAAAACTAATTAAGCCTTCACAGCAGAATGATTCATTGGAACCAATTATTCACTCTACTCTATCCAAAATAATAAAAAACGCCTCCACCGAGCCAATCCATAATATCCCAGCCACTGCCACTGCTAATACATACTAACTGCCTGCAAGAATTTTAATTAAAAATCAATTTTATATACTCGAGTTAATTTCAAGTTTCGCACACTACCATACATGCATATACAGCAACTTTTTGTTGTGCTATCGAAAAAGGAATTTATGAAAATTCTTAGAAAGTTTACTTCATAAATTTAATTACCCGGGATACAGAGAATACATATATGAGCAAAAATCCTCGGCGAAAAGTTTCTCAAGCCTACAAGAACATACGGAATATTAAAAAAAATAATAATAAGAGGCAAAGGCGGAATTAAAAATGAAAAAACCCCTCCAAAGGATCAAGAATAAAAACAGAAAAACACTGAACTTTTTTATTTTCATTTTCGTCCTGACGATAAAATTTATGTAATAATTTTGCCGCCGAGGAAAAAAGTGGATTTCCGTCATAAAAATGCAGGACACAAAGCTCCACTTTGGCCGACTTATGTCCTTTCCAGTTTGCATATGTATGCCCCACGCATGCATTACTTATGGTAGCATAATGTGGCTGTACATAGGTGCACTCTCTCAGACGTGAAGGAATTTAAATGTTGCGGGAGGGCTGCGCTGACGGTGGAGGAGCAATTTGCTGTAAAAAATCAACTTGAGTGACAATCAAATTACTACCAAAGTTTAGTTTTTCCACTTTTGGAATTAATTTCATATTTCATGTTTTGTCGGAAGTGCACGTTGACATAAGTTCATAACTAGTACATCGTAGCATTAGGAAGGTGAATTTAGGAAGACATTTTTTTGTGTGAGAAGCCCGAGCTTATAAAATGATTACGTAAAAGGAGGTGGGTCAAAATTGCCCCAGGCCCGGCGCAAAAGAAAAGTATCTCAGATTATCGGCTATAATAAGTATTGAATTTCTGTATAGTTGTTATATCCCGTAACTGTGGCTAAGGTGTTAATAATGCTATTTCTTTTTATTCGGGCGAAATGACTAATTAACCCTGTATTTTTGTAACGCCATAACATATCTTCATGAATAAGGTATCAGTGTACGCAGAATATTAAAATTGCTTATATCTTCGAAAGTAAAGGCCGTAGCATAAAAATTGTCTTGACATTATTCATAGGAAATACTCCAAGCTTTCTGATTCTGGGAAAAAAAATATTAGTTGACTATGAATATTTTGGAGAAAAAGGTGGTTGAAAGTGAAATTTTTGTTAAAAAAACAAAATTTTGACTTTGACGACTCATAACTCTGGAAGTTGGTACTGTGGTAATGTGTAACAGTGTAAAATTGCTAAAAAAACTAGGTTAAATTAAGTAAAAAATGTTTCTACACTAAAGATCCCCATTCAATTACAGGCCGCCGGCAGGCCAGGTCGGCAGGCACGGCCAGATGTAAGCCACACCATACTCAGTTCAGGTATACGCCTGATAGCATGCAGGTGACGTCATGATTCGGTACGACAGATTAGCATAGCAGGTTGTTAATTCAAGTGAAAAAATGTTCATGGCCTCAACGAAAACTTTAAATTCACAAACAGATCACTGGAGAAACCTTTGAAACACAAGGACCACCATATTTGCTGACACAATGGGTAGGCGGCGCGGAAAAATTAAATGTATGGGGAATACTCTCGCAGACAGCCGCCGTCATCGCCTCGGCGCCAATATGTTTATGCCTTAAGGCGGCTCCAGACTTACGGAGTGAACACCCACGAACAAGCGCGAATGTGAGTGTGGATGGTTTTCGCGCCTAGTTCGCGCCTTGCTTTCAGCTCTGACTGGATACAGCGCGAATTTGTGCCGTTAATTCACGGCTCGAAACTGAATGAAAGTTCAGATCTTCAGACACAAACTGACGATAAACGCCTACGCACTTAAATTTTTTTATTAGTTTTCTTGGACTGCAGACCCCATCCAGTTGGCCGCCAGGGAGGTGTGAAATGGGGCACGTGTGAAAGGGGAGTACAGTCAATCTGTTATAAAAATGGTGCAAAAATTACCATAAAGGTCAAAGTTGGTAAATCGTTGGAGAATCATGTAAGGAAGTTTACTTTTGGATGGCCACCTGCTACTTGCTGTAGTTTTTTGGAAAACTCAAAAAAACTGTCAAAAAAAGTGTTTTTTTCATTTTTTTGCCCTTAAATAATTTTTTTTTCAGCGACGATGTAAATGGAAAAACTGTTCCTTTTAATATTTACTACAACTTTTATTTAAACATTTTTTTTATACGACTTACCGTTTTAGAGCTACAGCTTGCTAAAGTTTGAAAATTCCAATATGAAAATTCCAACATGCCGGAGAAAGTCAAGATAGAACCGAGTAAATTACCGTTAGCAGCACTGCGTTCTTTACGCCTGTATTACACTATAACTTTGTAATGATAGGTTGTATAAAAAAAATGTTTAAATAGAAGTTGCAGTATGTAAATATTAAAAGGAACAACTTTTCCAGTTACATCGTAGCTGAAAAAAAATTATTTGGGCCTTTCTCTACTAACTGGAAACTTGTCTATTGACAGTTGTCCCAACCCTATTTTTCTAGAAAATTAAAAATGTAGTATGTTAAGTCGATAGATAGTTATAATATAAATATATATAAACAAGAAACCATTGTAATTTTCCCTTATTTTTCGAATTATAGGCAATTTTGTCCTCTGTATTATAAATTTCAGTCCTCTGTGTTATAAATTTCCAGAGGACTGTTGCACAGAGGACTGTTATTTTTACGTAAAAAATGTCATACCACGTATCAGTTTAAATATTACTTCATAAAACAGAAACAACTATAAATTATCACACTGAGCAATTTTTTTGTTAAATAAATATAATTATAACACATAAAACACCGTAAAATAGACTTACCAGAGGACTGTTCACTTAACACTACAGAGACGTGGCTACCACACAGACGCGGAGTTGTCACTGCGCAAAATGGCGGCGACTTGTTTAGCATGGCGACCGAACAAACTTCACACTGTTAACGTTCAGTTTCAAGGGAAATGTAAGCACAATAGTGTCTAATATTTTTGTGGCGCGATATTCAAATTGTGACAGAGGACTGTTCAAAAATGTAATGGACAAAATTCAAACACTAGTTTTTAGTACTAAAAAATTCTCTAAAATTATAATTGTTTTTTGTTCACATGCATTCAATATTCTTTATGTTTATAGAGTTATAAGATTTTACATTTTTAAATAGAACTAATAAAAACCGAACCGAATCATACTCGATCCTGAATTAGGACATAACAGAGGACTGTTTTTAGTGGCTTTTAAACCGAATTTATGAAATGATTCTGATTCTAAATATTGATTAAGCTTGTCTCCTTAAATAACAGGTTATATATTATGCGTTTTAATGAATAAAACTATTCATTTATATAGTCAAAGTAAAAAAAAATGCTTGGACCATGATTTTCCTGTTAGTAGATAAAGGCCCATTTAAGGGCAAAAAAATGGAAAAACACTTTTTTTGACACTTTTTTTGAGTTTTCCAAAAAACTACCGCAAGTAGCAGGTGGCCATCCAAAAGTAAGCTTCCTTACATGATTCTCCAACGATTTACCAACTTTGACGTTTATGGTAATTTTTGCACCATTTTTATTAATTTTTCGACAGATTGACTGAACTATTAAGATATGGCTAAATCCTACACAAAAGTTTTTAAGCGGACGCCAGAAAGTACCATAGTAGCCCCTCGATTACTTAGCCGCGACCGGCCCCGGCGTACGATCCAAGTAGCACAGGCCGGCGAAAAGGCCGTTAGAACATAGAACTACAGCAGTGGCACTAGCCGAATTGTAACGTAAAGGAATTCTTTTGAGTATGATTGCTCACGTTTTGGTAGCTGTGTGTCCATTACAAGCGGCAAAATGAAGGGAAAGTAGGAGTTCGAATTACATCAGTTATCTATAATTAAAGATTGTGGTTACACCCGTAAATACGTATTTTTAGTGTTAAATAACAGATCTTTTAAAATTAAAAAAATCTCTGAGCCAAATGTCACTATATCTCACCAAGGAGGAGGGGGGAGGTCGAAAAATCGCAAAAATCGCCTCACGTAATTTATGGACGACCCCTTATTTGCCATCCGACCGACCAGCCACTTTTTTATGTAACAGTGCTAAGCTCAGGGTTACCTTTCGTACCACCAGTCCGTCATGTCATTTGTCGCGCCATGGTGCAATATCTAGCAGTAAGCTTAGTTAGGGGGTGGAGGTAGGTTAAGGGTTATAAAGGTACGGGGGGGGGGGTATTGAAAAGGTGGTGATGATTGATGAACCCTGCGTTTGAACTCTTGAATGTTGTAAGAACTCGGAAATACTGACTACGATAGATTATTCCACAGTCGAGTTGTTCTATTGATAAATGAATTGCTATCTTATTGAGTGCGCCGACAGGCTGCAAGTTGTGGGAGTGAGATGAGTGGGCTAATCTGGTGTTGCGGGTATAAAATTGCCGTGAAGGCATTAGAGCGTTTATTTCAGAGAAATAGTCACTTAGTAATGGAAATCTTAAAATTAATAGTTGAAGACGAGATGAAAGAAGAGATTCCAATCTTGACACCCTTTCACTCTGCTATAATTCTTCAGCAATTCGAAAAATACTCAGTAATTGATCATGAGCCACAGCCCGGCCAAGAATGGAGTAGATAGAAAAGCAGCATCGTGGATTAGGCACGATGCTGCTTTTCTATCTGCTCCATTCTTGGTATTTTTGAAAGGCCGGGCTGTGGCTCATGATCAATTGCGGATACCACTGAAAACAACGCGTCGACAAACTCTGCCTCGCAGGTAGAGGCAGGTAGGCAGTTGTAAAACTTGCAAGCGCTAATAATAAAATGAATACGTCGGTATTTCGCTAGATAGTTATCACAACTGAATAAAGCACTTTTGGGCAGCCCTAACAAAAATTATTTAAAAAAATTAAAGTAGTTATAGTGAATATTTTTATTCAACGAATTTCCTTTTAAACCTCGAGAGGAGGAGGTGAAAATACAAAAAATTAATTCAGAAAATCTGTCACTTTGATACTTTCGCGGCATTGTAAAGCATAGTAAATGAAATTAAAAAAAGAATGTATGAAAATTATTCGTTATGATACCCTCTAAAAAAACTTTTTTTTTTTTTTTTTTTTGAAAAAATTGCAGGAAAAAAGTTATAGCCTTTAAAAGAAAATATTCTGACTCTTTTTGTGTTCTAAAGCTTATAACTTCTTAATTATTAAACTAACGACAAAACAGCTTATATAATAAATTATAGATAATTTAATTCTAAACAAAAAATTTCTGTAAGATGTTCTTTTACGGAGTAGTGGAAAACCCATATTACATCATTTTTTTTTTCTACTTGGTAGTCTATTATATGTCTTGCGCCATTTTGTGTTGGCTACCATTTCGAATTTCGAATGACGCTACACCCTTAATTGTATTCTACCTTTCTCGACCTTTCATTTGATACCAAAAATGGGCCGCCATCTTGGAATCGCCATCTTGATTTATTTACATTTTGCACTGTCAAGCAAACTATGCATATGGGCAATTTCGCCTAACCGTTCCGCCCTTGTAAACTGGGGTGTTTCTCGGATAACTATGTTTGTTTCTACATCGGATTTTTTCTGAATGATAGATTTTGCCGAAAAAATGATGAACCTACAGTTTCTGGAGGTGACGCCATCGATGGTAATTTTCTATAGCTGGCAGAATATTGAAAAATTGGCCCTTTTTTAATAAACAGAGAGTCACACGAATCATCTTGGTGTAAGGCAACCGGACATAATGCTTTATCATACTCTTTCCATCGCAAGTGCAAGCAAAATATCCGTTTTAACATGGAACATAGGCTCTCCATTTAAATAACATGTAAAAATACAAGTTAATAGGGATGCGTGTAGTGCGAATACCTGTCTTTGAAATAATTTTTACTATAGATGAAATTATTCGGTATGTTCAAAGAATCAGCCGGTGAAAACCGCTTGAGGGTCGCTCCTTTGCCTCTCAAGTTATATCCTTTTGAAAATGTACATATTTTGTGTGTTTTCAACGATTTTACTGGAATGCAGAGTGTCCTCCGCCCGCTACCTGTCTGGTACGGAATTGTAGATTTTTAAATGTATAATAAGTTTTCAGAGAACGTGCAAGTGCCGCGACTTTACCTCCCAAGTTAAATTCCTTAGAAAATACTCATATTTTACCTGTTTTTAACGATTCGTTGTAATGAAGAGCATCTCCCGGAAGCGATTTTTTGACCGTACCTATAATCAAAAAGTAGAACAGATGGTGCGGTGTTATAGATTTTTGAACGCAAGAAAAGCTGGTAGAGGGCGCGCGAATGTCGCTTCCTTTGCTTTCGAACGACAGCACTTTTAAAATGCACATTATTTTTTCCGTTGTTTTTCTGGGATGACAAGGGACCCCCGGAATCAATTTGCTGACGATACCTACAATCGAAAATCGAGTTGCCTAGCACACAATGGTACGTTTTTAAGTGGAGAATAGGTTGACAGACTCTCAAGTCACATTCCTTTGTAATATCCACATTTCGTGTTTTTTCAACGATTTTGTTGTAATTAAGAGTATCACCCGGAAGCAATTTTTCGACCGTACCCATGGTCAAAAAGTAAGCCAGAGGATATGAAACTGTAGATTTTTGAACGTGGAAGAAGTTGGAGGGTGCGCGACTGTCGCCTTCTCTGCTTCCGAACGATATCACTTTTAAAATGCACATTTTTTAGTCTTTTCAGCTGTTTTCCTGGATTGGCAAGGGACCCCCGGAAACAGCTTTATAGTGAATTTATAATGATATTAGGCCTGCAGCGCACCCCCATTTTATCGCTCGGAGAGATGGAAATGAGATAACCGGTTGAAACAAATTGCAATCGGTAGCGGATGTAAAAATGCATCTACAGTCTTCACTCTTCTGTCACCTTTCGATGGTAGGTATCGTCAGAAAGATGTTTCCGGAGGTACCTTGCCATTCCAGGAAAATAGCTGGAAAGTCTAAAAAAATGTGTATTTTAAAAGTGATGTCGTTCGAAAGAAGAGAAATCAACAGTCACACGCCCTTTACCAACTTGTTCCACGTTCAAAAATCTACAGTTTCAAACCCTCTGACGTGCTTTTTGATCATGGGTACGGCGAAAATGCTTCCGAGCTCTTCATTACGAGGAAATCGTTAAAAACAGGTATAATATGAGTATTTTCAAAGGAATGTAACTTGGGAGGCAAGGTCGCGTCACTTGCACGCTTTTTGCCAACTTATTCTCCACTTCAAAACATGCAATTCCGTACCAGGCAAGCCGCGTTTGGATGGTAGGTATCGGCAAAAACTAGGGGGTGTGTGTTATCTGCATTCCAGAAAAACCATTGAAAACATCAAAAAACAGGTATATTTTCAAAGATTCACAAATAGAAAACAGAAAGAGCGACATAATTTTTTGTCTTTCACCATTTTGTGTTGGCCGCCATTTGGAAAGACGCTACTTCAATTTTACCTGTCATGCCCTCTTATTTGATAGCCTTGTCGGAGGTCTGGGAACACAAATACAAAAATCGGCCGCCACCTTTGAACCGCCATATTGATTTTTTAACAAAATAGCCAGATTGCATTTTGAAGCGAGCATGTGCGTGTAATTCTGAAGTTGATCGGTTGTATGGAAGTGGGTCAAAATCAAGTTAAAGGTTCTTGTTTTTGTTAATGCCTTTTGTTAACGGGGGGTTTTTTGTTAACTCTTGATTTTTACTCCCCATATATGAGCCGTTTATTTGAAAAGTGGGGTAAGTCCATTTTTGAAAAAAATTAAGATAACGGTAGTTCTAGATAAAACTTAGTATGATATTTTTATGTGTAAACACGTTATGGTCAAAAAAATTCAGAATCCTAGTAATAAAGGAGATGGAAGTTTTAGCTCTTAACAGTGTTGTAAGTATGTTTATTTTGAAAGTGGTGCAAGTCCGTCTTAGATTGAAAATATTTTTAACCATACAACAAAATTAAGCTCCGGTTGCTGTATGGTCTAGCAAATCTAATGGTTTAATATCAGTCTGAAATGTAGGGTGTTTTTATCTATTTATCTTTGATATTGGTAGTCGCCAATTGTACAATATTTCATAAATAATAATAGAGATATCTCAATATTGTGTTTCGATAATAACGCCAACACCAGGAAATTTTAGTAATCGTGGAATCAATATGAACAACTGTGATATGTATTGAACTAATATGTAAATGTATATGTAGAGCTGTAGGATGATAACTGGTTATCAGTAGCGTTAGTCTCCGCAACTCGAGAGCCAGTACGGTCGGGCCGATAGTGTATAAGCAGTGATGTAAAAACGTGTATAAATAAACTGAATATTATAAAGTACCAAATGTGTTATTAGTATTAAAATATATCAAACTGAACTAGCCAAATTACACGGCCCATCACTCCTTCCATAAACACTTCCAATAATTCCAATAAATTGGAAGCACCACATTAATACAAACATAACTTCGATCTCGGGATCTGTGAAAATCATGAGAATTTTTGCTGTTTTGTGCACAGCTACATAGACAATAGAATCGTTACACGAAAAAAATGCAGAGCAGTCGGTTTATCGTGTAATAATATTAGATTTAAAATGACGTCACACAGCTTACTGTCATATACATACTTTCATTTGATACCCATACCGAGGACGTTGTAAAGAAAACGGAAAACTGTAATTTTGTGTTGGCCGAAATTTTGAATTTGGAATGACGCACTTGAATGACACAGCTAATAGTATTCTAATTGTAATATCTTTTCATTTGATACCCATATACCTACCTGTAAAAAATGTTATCCCTCGTTTTGTACTGGCCGCCATTTTGAATTTGGAAAGCTAATCGTAGTTTACTTAACATAACGTTTCATTTGGTACCCATATTGAGTGGATTGTAAAAAAAGCAGCCAGCCATTTTCTGTTAACCGCCATTTTGAATTTTCAAATTTTGACCACAAATGTACTCATAAAAACCCCCCAGTACCGATTTTAAATAGAATCGGTACACAATTGCAAAATTCGGCCGCCATCTTGGAACCGCCATCTTGATTTTTTACAAATTGGTCAGATTGCATTGCCACGCAAACTATGCATATGGGCAAAATTAGAAGTTGATCGGTTATATGGAAGTGGGTTCAAATCAAGTTGCAAGATTTGTTTACAAAGAACAAACAAACATATAAACGTACAAACATACATAAATACAGGGAAAGCTATATAAAGCTAATACATACATATATACATCCATACATTCATACATATGTACATACATTCAGGTGAAAATAATGTAAAGCGGATAAAAAGGCTGATACAACTGAAATATTATCAAATTAAATTAACAATTCTATTAATCCATTAATTTTGACAGTGAGGCAAGTCCATTTGGGTATGAAAAAAAAAATGAGTGTGCTTAAGACCACACTTTAGAAGTAAAACTTTTGTGCCCAACGGCTAGTAATATGCAATAGATATAGTGGAAAGTCTGTCGGATCTATAGTACGCTTGAGAAAATTCAGGCCAACGACAGATGCAGGAAGAATAGTGACGAATCTACTGACGGACTTGATACAAATACTATTTGAAAATATCAATATTTATGAATTCCTATTTACATTAAAACCTAAAAGTAACCGAGTAAAAATAATTTTTATTGGCTAATTTTCTTAAAAGCATACACGCGGTGCACCTAGTACGTATAGCATATTAGTGCAAGGTGCATGTGTTTGTTGTGCATACTTGTGTGTGCTATTTCGAATGCGGCATTACAGAAAAAGTTAAAAGTAGTCCGACCTTTGCGTGGCATGCATTTCATTCATGAAACATTCCGTCAGGTCGCATTTCAATACACACACTTCTATATTATTTATCAACGAATTGAACGCATGTACGCTTGGATATGTCACCAGCTGTATGCATGCTCCGCTCCCGCTACATTCATGATCATTAATAATTGCATCCGCATCGGCATAGACTATTCCAAACCCAAGTATTGTTTTACCAAGCAGTCCGCCAACCACATCCAATGAAGCTTTACCAACGCGAGCCGCTTTACCTACGCGAACGAGAGGCAGTCTACTTGAGTATGGTATTGGCACCCTTTATGGCCACCTAGCCAATTACCTGATTTCTTCGTCCCATACAATCTTTTAGGGAGCCAATTAATTTTAAAGGGAGCAAAAAGAAATGCAAAAAACAATCAACCTTTTTTCAAATTCTTCTTTCTAGGCGTAGTTGAAAATAATTTATTTTAGCTGATTAAACCGAATTTGAAGCATAAAGTTGAAAAAACATTTTTTTCAAACCTTTATATTTTCAGACGATGTAGGGATAGTTTCAGCCCTTTACTATTATCCCTTATCATAAAATTTGCTTTGTTATAAATCAACCACTTTTGAATATAAATATTGCAAAAAATGTATTTTATTGGATTGTTTTTGATAATAATTAAAATTATCACGAAAACCCTTAAAAGAAGGACTTTTTAAGCATATTTAAAGCTGACATGCATATTTTAAGACTGTGAGACCCCGATTTTCGTAATCAGCGACCCAAAAAACATATCAGGAACGATTTTCACAACAGTGTAATGTTTTGACATAAACGATTCGTCGATTTGTGCAAGTTAAAAAAATTGTAATTTAAAAAGGGGAAAGGTCCAGCACATCTCACCATAGGGGAAGTGGGTGCCAATTGAAAACAAGAGCACCTCACACATTTAATTCACCACTCCCTTTTGGTATTCTAAGCACCCAACTCACTGGACATACGGTTTTAACAGCTTCGGTTTTATCAATTGAAGCGTGCAAAAAGCATTTTATATTGGAGACAATTACAAATTAAACGTAAGAAAGATGTATTGTTCATTTCTTCTTTCATTTTTGTTTACATCGTTTGGCATTTTAAGAAAGTCTCAAGTGTTTATACCGTAACTTCCCGGCAGTGCTACATGTTTGGCCACGCCAAAAAGCTGCGCTCAAGCCAGCTCAAGCTGCGCCGAAAATTCTTGTCGTATATGCCGCTTCCAACATGTCAGTCAACTCCAAAGTGTCCGCGGCATAAGCCCGGCCAGTGACCAAACCACAAGAAAAATCTGAAATAATTCACCTCTACATAATGGTGAATTTGTATTCCTATAATGAGATAAAGCAAAGTCTGGGCGACAACGTAGCTAACATGCCAGAAAATTTATGCAGTAAGGCAGAGTGTATTTTAACTGTTGCACACACAGCCCCGAGTTTCTTAGTCTCTTGTACCCCGTCCGCCCCATTTCCCTTCGTTATACAAAAGTTCTGACGATTTTTCATGTGTGAGAGCGTTACGCGAATGAAATTGATTCACTCTCATGTAAATTTTTTTAACCCTTTGACGCATCGTGTAACTCACGAGTAACATAATTTTTTTTAGCAGTATAGCACTTTTTGTTAAAAATAGTTTACTGAAGACGCATAATGTAACTTCAAATTAACTTGCAAAAAAAGAACTGTGTTTTCTACACAATTTTATAAAAAAAAATGTTTTCTTATTTTTCTCTATTTTAGACTAATGTAATATAAAGATATACTTTTTTTCAAGTTCAAAAAAAAAATCATGTGGCAAAGGGTTAAGCAAACGTCCCTAAAGAAGTTTTACTTCAAAAAACTTTATTTTCTTGTAGCCAGCACTATAAGCACTATAGGATAATAAACATATGTACGTATATTTTCTAAGAACACAAAAGGCAAAAAAGTTATTTATTAGGGGCTACCAATATTTTTAATTCTTTTGAAATGCAAATGCTTAAATATCTCGAAACAAGAAAAAGTGGACTTGCCCCACTTTCAAAATAAACGGCTCATATATTATTATCATATTTCATATGAAACGATACTTAAGGAGTAAATTCCAAAAAAAACTTGCATTTTTGCAATGTTCAAGTATCATTTCCATGGAGTAGAAAGATTATTGCATCTTCAGTTTAAAACCTTCAAAAACATTACAGATCTTTATACACTACCCTATAACAGATCCGTCCCCCCCATAAATTAAAACATTTTCTTAGATCTTAGTTACAATCCTCTTCTCAGTTCTATTTTGTAAATTGTGCATTGAGCAGAAATTGTTCAATATCCGAATAATTTCAAAACTGTCGTTCCATTATCCGACAACCCCCGATAGCCAATTCTGGCAGTGTTTCCAGGTACATATATCTCAAATTCATTTTTTTTTATTTTATCACAGCAATTCATTTTCGTTAATTAATTGTCTCCTTTTGACGACAGGACAATTCAACTCATGCAAACTTAATAATTCAAATTCTTCTCTTGTACCTAGTGCCTACCTAGAATGTACACGCCATAGCTGTTAAGACAATGGCAGTGTGGTAGGTGATGAAAATTAAGATAAGAAAACTTCATTTATATTTTGTATTCTATGCGCTTATCATCGAGTTTTCCCGTAAATAGGTCATTTTTCATTACACTTTCATTAACGGCTGAGCAACACGCAATGAAAATTTTCTTTTATTTATAAGCTCAGGTGATTTCCTCAGTCATAAAGGTACGCTTTTTAAGGAATCACGAGATATTCGGTGTGGGCGGAATTATTAAGCTGGTTGTTTTCGGTTGTTTAATTGCTTTTGGGAATATGATTGAAATATGATTTTACTTTATTGGCGTCTTGTTTCAATAAATTATGAAAGTCGGTGGTATCTGCAACAGAAAGCAATTTGTGCGAATGGATTTGTATATCTAAATGACCATAAGGCAGATACATGGTTTTTTGATAGACATTTAGAAAGTATCATGTCAAGTAGCTAGTTGACTAAATTACCAATACATTGATAATGTGAAAACGGATTTATTTTCTAGAATTTCACGTTTTACGCTTCAAATGCGTTTGCTGTCAAAATATGCCGCGGCGACCGCAATGGCGGCATCTTAATTTAAATGGGCGACGATAGCCGACAAAAGACAAGGGTTTTTGGCAAAAAGCGATAAACAAAAGGAAGACAAACATCAAGCACAAGAGGGAATACGTGTAATCCGAGACCATTTCGTAAATATGCGCGATCCACATATGCCGAAGTGGCGACACCCAGTGTTGCCACTTTGGATACGTTCGTATCATTTTGGATACTATTTAGTGGAAAAAAATCATTCATATGGATATGATGATACGTTTTCCTGCAAAAGGACACGTTCGCGCTTATCTTAATTTTATTTTCATTTTTCTAAATCTATACCTACTACCGTTTCTTGTCTAATGCCTGCTACATATTTTCTTAAATTTGTGACGTACTTTTCATTATGAGTTGTGTTTAATGATCTCATCAAAATGAGCCTGCTCTGAAGTGGCCCACACTCTATCAGTTTAATTGCGCAGTTTATCACATATGAGGTCATGCCTGAACGAAAAAAATTGTGGGAACTGTGCAGTTTTGAACTATTTCCCCTTAGTCTTCAGACCTGAGTCTCTCGACCCTTTTTTGCTCCGATAAACTGCGCAGGTCAGAAAGTTTATCGTTCAGTTGCGCCAGTGTATTCAAATCAACAAAACTTATGAGACTGAGCAAAAAAAACGTGCAACGCAACGAACTGAGGAACCCACACACGTTCAGGTCAGTTTATCGTACAGTTTTTTACACAGTTTACTTAAAGCACGGCTTTCCGCTCTATCTCTTTTGGTAGAGCAGCTTTGGGCAAGATTTCTGCTGCTCTTCTCTGAGCTGCTTGATCTGCTCTGGTTTTTTTCGGTTTCATTCAACAAGACTATGTTTTTGGCTTGTCGTGTTCATGTGGTCTTTAAAAGTGAAAAACGGTTACGTTACTTGTTGTATTCGTATTGTATCGTGTTGTGGTGCTGTGAAATGAAGGCGAGTTATGGCATCATTAAGTAACTTCCTTTTTTCATATTTTAATTTGTTGCTGGGAAAAGAAAAAATCCAACGAAAGATACACAACTAAACAGAAAAAGTAGCGTTAGATCATTCTAATTCAGAGACCGAAGAAAATATGTGTGTATAAATTTTACATTACGAAACATTTCTATGTTCGTACGCGGATGACTTTATCATTACAAAAGGAAGATTTCCTCAAGTGTTCTGTCATCTCATGGAGGCGTTACAAACCCTTTCAGGATGAACTGCCACCCGCGGACTCATCGTTAACCCATTAAAAACAGAACTTGTCCTCTTCACGAGGAGGTATAAAACCCCACCAATATACAATTATGTGCTCATTTAGTATCGTATGGATACGTACAGAAAGGTTATGGATATGATTGGACACCTTTTCTGTATTGTATTGGATACAACAAAGCGCTGAGAGAGTGGCAAAACTGGCAACATCGTACGATTTGCTGTATGCAAAGCCTTCTATATTTACAAGCCATGCACAAAGAAATCTCACACTCACAATGAAAGCATAATAGGACTTCAATTCGATGGGTCTTACGAAAAAGATATTGTTTCAAAATATTGCTGAAAAAGATATTGTTTCAATTTATTGCTGAAAAAGATATTGTTTCGGTTTCTCGCTGAAAAAGATATTGTTTCGGTTTCTCGGTGAAGAACATATTGTTTCGTTTTCTGGCTGCAAAATATATCAGCAAAAAAACGAAACAATATGTTCTTCACCGAGAAACCGGAACAATATCTTTTTCAGCGAGAAACCGAAACAATATCTTTTTCAGCAATAAATTGAAACAATATCTTTTTCAGCAACATTTTGAAACAATATCTTTTTCGTAAGACCCATCGAATTTAGCTGTCAAACTGTGTGGAGTGCGGTTACGTTGGTTTATTGGGAATCAATTAATCTTCTTTAACCAATTAAAAACAAAAATTTTGGACATTAATTGTAACATTTATTTACTACATATTACAAAGTTGCGTTAATAATGTAAATAATAAGTGTGCATCCATGACTTTCTCCCTTAATGGGTATTATTTCAAATATCATGCCGTGTTTATCACACAAAGCAAAAGCCGTACCTGGAGATAGGAAACTACCGCTAAAAATAAATTTATATAAATATTTGGCAATATTTAGCAAACTATTCGTTTAAACTTATCTTCATTTGCTTATATTCCTATAAAACTGGAACTGGCTGCAACAAAAACTGGCTGATCCGTCATGTGACACCATGGCCCCAAAGAACAATTTCAAGTAACAAAGCCCAATTTTGCTTAACTACAAAAATCGCGCCAAACTGATATTATGCACCTGTTATTTTTATACAAAAAACTGTTATTTTTAACAAAAAATCACGGCGCTTTCATTAATAAAAGACTTTCCGCGGCGCGAATCACTTGTTTTCCTCGGGATTTTGACATGTTGTTCCTCCATAACCAACATAAAACCCGCAAATCCTATTTTTAACATGTATATTTAAATTATTAACTTATGACACATATTTTGTTTTACTTTTTGCACTGTTTCACGTTTTTGATTTTGATGAAATAACTTTTATTTTTAACAAAACCACACTCGCAACAGCACTTTCCGCGGCACGAAAACTTCTTTCCCTTTGATTTTCATGGGATTATGACATTTCACGAATTCTGGTTGGGACTTCATACAACTACATACACACACCTACAGGATGGCTTGTAAATGTAGAAGGCTTTGGCTGTATGCCAAAGCTGTCGCTATCGCCGAAAAATGGGAATTATGGCAGAGCTCCCACCGGCAATTCAAGCACGCCGCCGTCGACGCTCTCAGCATTTCAACTATGAGGGTCGTGACGAGCCTATTACTGCAACGCGTTTCGGATTCTTGTAATGCATAAATGATCCAGGTTTTAAGCCAACCGAAGGGCAATGGCGTTTGCTCGAAGAAACGCTGCTGAGCTAAAGGATGAAATGTCTCGGTTAGATGAATACAAAGATTCTCACTTCACAAATCCACTCCAATTTTTAAATATACTGGGCTCAACCGGGTATACGAAGCTATTTCCCACTATTATGATCATCTTACGCGTATTATGCACAATTCCAGTTGGAGTTGCTTCTGCCGAACTAAGCTTCTCCAAACTGCAATTAATTAAAAACTATAATCGTACTTACTGCGATGCCCAGCTGTCACATTTGGCGCTGATTTCAATCGAAGGCGATTGCCTCGAAAATGTGACGCAGGCCGACGTTGTAAATTGCTCTTCTGCCTTGCATGGCAGACTAGTTGATCTATCGAATAGACGAACAGAAAATCATTGGGGGGGTGGGGCGGCGGTTTAGATGCTAGGACATTTGAAATTTTTTTGGTAGAGATTTACATATCACCCTGTATTTTTATAACCTTATTAGATATTTTCTTGAATAAGGCAGCAATCTACACAGAATACTCCCGCCTATCTAAAACGCTAAAAGCCAAAGTTCCAACCCACCAGCTTCCGGAGTAAAAAAAATTCACTAAAGCTTTAACTCTCTAAAAAGTACGTAGTTAATCAACATTTTTTTTTTTACAAAATTGGAAAGCTTGGACAATATCCTATGAATATTGCCGGCACAACTTTGACGCTATGGTCTTTAGTTTTAAAATTTTAATAGCCCAGTCACTTTATACATTAACCTCTAAAAAATGCCACTGGAGATTTTGCAGCGGGATTCTCTTTATTTTGGACTCACAAATAACTTCCCAAAAGTCCATAAAGCCAACTTTGTTTTTATGTGATAGACAAGAGGCTTAGGGAAAGCCCCTTCGTACTGTTTAACAATCTATTTTTTGTTTTTTCGCATGGAATGCAATGTCGAACAGCAGCTCTAGTCGGAAGATAAAGACAAGAGAGAGAGAGAAGTAGGAAGGAGCTGCCACAACCTAGCCGCGATTTTTTATTCCACCTACTCCCCAACCATTTCGCGACTCTGGCATCGGGGCATCGAGAAACAACTCGGTGGAGTGTTATGCCTCCTGAAACGAGTTGAATGTCAGCAACCAACCGATGACATGCGCTTGTTGTAGCGGGGAAGGACTAGCGAAGGCTATGACAGGAGGAATCAGGAATGTAAAGAGGGGAGAAGAAAGAAGAAAAATTATGTGTGTTGGGAAAGTGGAAAAGGCGAAGGACTGTGAGGCTGGCCGGGATTCAAACCCAGGACCTATGAGATAGTAGTCAGGCGCCTTTTCCCTAGGCTACCGAGGCCCCCAACATAAGTTATGGAGGGTCAAAGGTCACGAAAATCAATTTAAGTGCATTTTTCAAAACTATCAAAAATATTTCAAATCGCCTTATCGGCTAAACCGTTACAATTCCGTAAAAGCAAAAAAGTCACGAGTGTCCCATCTTATTGTAATAGATAACCTTTGTTAATTTGGTCTCTTTTTGAATACAACTCCTTTACTTGGGGAAGGGCTTCAATAACTACCCAAGTACTGCGGCGATGCTATTGGTTCCACAATCCACTCCTTAAGCCACCGTAGAAATGTAGCAGTCATGAAAAAACTGTATTGCTACTATCACAGTGATTTTTCCACTAAAATAACGTTTCCTGCCCTCATGGCAATCTAACACCCACAGCACCAGATTGGCGCGCTCGGCTCCCTTTTCTTACAGGCCTTCTTTTCGCGCACGTTACAGACTACGAATTCATTCTTAGGCTGGTCGTCCACTGGAAGCGTATTCGAGCGGCTACGCGCTTCGGCTATATGAGCGGCTACAGGCGGCTACAAGCGGCTTTGAGATATGCGGCTACACGCTACAGGGGTCGTCCACTGCAAGCTTTTCATGCTGCTCAGTTTGAAGTGAATTTGACATAATAATTTTGTGATTTGTAAAATATAGAAGGCTTTTAGTACAGTTAAATTAAGCCGAAATAAAATAAATGGTTAAAAAAAATTTTTAAAAAAAATTCTTTTAATTAACTAAAAAATGTACTGAAAAGTAAAAAATAAAAAATATTTTAAAGAAAGCGTGAAATTTCAATTTTAATGAAAAAGTTAATTAAAAGAATGGCGCATTTTTCATCAAAAATTGAAAATATAACTGTAAATCGCGTGAGATTTACAATAACCCTCAATTTTTTGCTTTGTTAATTTCAAATTCTAACAAAATTTTTTGATGAAAAATGCGCCATTCTTTTAATTAACTTTTTCATTAAAATTGAAATTTCACGCTTTCTTTAAAATATTTTTTATTTTTTACTTTTCAGTACATTTTTTAGTTAATGAAAAGAATTTTTTTTAAAAAAATTTTTTAACCATTTATTTTATTTTCTACTTTTTAGTTTATTATATGTATTCCGCCATTTTATGATGGCAATTCTATTAGATTTAAAATTACGTCACACAGTTTACTGTATTCATTTGATACCCATGTCGTGGGCTCGGTGGAACATAATTGCAAAAACGGCCGCCATCTCGGAACCGTCTTCTTGATTTTTTTACAAAAAGGTCAGATTGCATTTAGTACTTATACATGATGAGTTGAACTCAAGTTGAACCCAAGTCTAACTACATGTAAACGGGAGTCGAGTTGGGTTAAGGTTGACTGAACTCGACTCAGCTCTGCTACCTGGGTTTAGTTGAAATTATGCATACGGACATGAGTTCAGTATTTGAGTAGTTGAATTTAGTTGACAGCAGCATCTCTGTGTTTGTTTGTGATTTTTTGTAACGTGTATTGCTTCTTTATTATCAACTCACCCTTAACTCAACTATTCATCTCATCATTCATACACATTAACCACCCGAACTACGAGTGTGTGCAAAATTGGAAGTTGATCGGTTATATTTTCTACTTTTTAGTCTATTATAAGCTTTCCGCAATTTAGTGTTGGCCGCCATTTTGAATTTGGAATGACGCCACATAGCTTATTGTGTTCTACCTGTCATATCCTTTCATTTGATACCCATGTCAGAGGGCCGCGGAGCACAATTTCAAAAATCGGGCGCCATTTTGGAACCGCCATCTTGATATTTTTACAAAATGGCCAGATTGCATTGTCATCCAAACTAAACGTGTATGCAAAATTTCAGCTCTATCCGAAACCGGGAAGTGGGTCAAATTTAACTTCCAAGATTTGACGACAAACAGTGTAAGTGTTGGCCGCCATTTTGAATTTGGAATGACGCCACATAGCTTATTGTGTTCTACCTGTCATATCCTTTCATTTGATACCCATGTGAGAGGGCCGCGGAGCACAATTTCAAAAATCGGGCGTCATTTTGGAACCGCCATCTTGATATTTTTACAAAATGGCCAGATTGCATTGTCATCCAAACTAAACGTGTATGCAAAATTTCAGCTCTATCCGAAACCGGGAAGTGGGTCAAATTTAACTTCCAAGATTTGACGACAAACAGTGTAAGTTAAATAAAAGAATTTAAAAAGCGGAATAGCGGAAATGATTGGGTACAGGCTGTAAATTGGCACAGAGCTTCCATTTAGAGTTCTCAATAAGGGGTTATAGTACAAAATCACAATTTTATTCGTTTTTTAGCATTTTGCTCATATTGTCAACCTACATATTTTCTAAATGGAGTCACTCTAGTTCCTGTTATTTATATCAAATAAAAGAATACGCATTCACCTAAAAGATGAGTCTAAGTATATTTCTTTACGATAATTAGTAAACTAGTTATTCAACTCTAAATAAATTAAAACAAAATACATTTTTTTTTTCGTAAACACCCTGTATTTTAGTAGTTAACCCCCTCTCTAAAACAATATTTTCTCCAAATACATCCAGGAATCATCCCTAAAAAAATTAACAACGTAGTCCAACTTGAACGTCTGATAACCTATACAAGTCGTGAATGAGTGCATATGAGTATTTTAAATCTTTAAAACGGTGATATATCTTGAATGGCAATTCGTACGGGAAAATGTATAATAACTTTTTTAGTAGAGAATCGCATGATCTACAAACTTTGTGAACATTATTTTATTATAGGACTTACGGTTTCAGATGTATTTGCAAAAAACTGATATATTGACCCTAAAACCCCCTAAAAAATGAGCTTCCCGGGGTAGAAAATCGGTAGATTTTATAATCCCTTATTGAGAACCCTAAAAGGAAGCTCTGTGCCAATTTTCAGCCTGTACCCAATCATTTCCGCTATTTTTACAGTTTTTCCTGTACTATTTGGAAAAAATTATTTCCTGATTCGAGCGGCTACACGCGACCGATCCAAATTAATTTGGATTCGCGCGGCACGCTCGAATACGCCTATAGCCGCCCGCTCAAAGCCGCTTGCAGTGGACGATGTTTGTATGAAATTCTTTATGTTGGATCGGTCGCGCATAGCCGCGTGTAGCCAAAGCGCGTAGCCGCTCGAATACGCTTCCAGTGGACGACCAGCCTTAAGTAGAACAACTCGACTGCGGAACAATCCTTTTCAAGCTTCTACCATATGTAAGAGTTCAAGCATAGGGTCCAACGTCGCCTCCTGCGGCACCCTTGTCACTTCATAGCCAAATCTTTTGTATCACTCGAGCTATGCTTCCTACCAGACCAACGACATGACGGGCTGTTAATACATAGGGCAATTCTTGAGCTTACAACACATAATGGTACAATCAAATGTGGAAAGAGCAGATCTAATTGCGAGTGTTGGGGAGATAACTCGAGCATATAGGTCCTTAGTAAGGTCAGGGCAGCCGGATGTCTGTTTTCATTTACAAGAGAGATTGACATCTCGAGTTTCAGAGACATTCGTCAGCAGCTCTTGGTTTCGCGCCAATGAAGCTGGTACAACAGTGTAAATATATATTTGTACATAGTTCTCTTCTGGCTGTGAAACTCGGTTATGCAGCAAGAAAGGCCGCTGAAAACAGGTTAAATACCACGACAATGTAGATAGCCCTGGTGGTTCAGTAAACGAGTCTTGATGGACCTAGCATAATCAACGCCAACCCTTGTGAATGGCTTACTGATGTTGACTCTAGGTGTTGGCAAATAAATGTCCCAATGTGTGATCTTCAAGTTGGGTTAGGCGATAATTATGACCAGGGGAAGAGCCATCGTAACGGATCACACAACGACATTTTGTCGGAGAAAATGTCACGTCTTGTTGGAATATCTGTAAACTTCAGTTCGGCAAAAAAGAAATCCGTAGAGAACATACTTCGTTACTACTAAATAAACCAAATTTAACAGAATTTTTATTTTCGCTTTATTTGTCAACAAGCTAAAACCTTCGATTCTGCAAAAAGTTGTTGGTTCCCTTAATATCCTTGAAAAATATACACATAATTCAGAAAGCAATGATAAAATCATTGAGATCGACCCAGATTCCGTTTTGTTCATCAACATCCGACCAAATCCTATAAAAGAATATACACACATATACATATTTATATAGCAATAAAATATGGAAAAATTAATAATTTTATTATGGAAAATCAGCGGCACATTAAAAAGCAGCAGAAACGATGTCACGCAGCGCGGAAATAAAAAGAATTACTTTTTGAACAGCATCAGGCCGCAGGTGTGACATCTGGCGTCTCCGTATGGAATTGATCCGCAAATTAACGCTCAGTGTGGGTGTCAGATTGATGAAAATATTACATGAGGCAAGGAAATGGGGAAGTCCCCCACTGAATGGCGACTACCAATTGGGGGTCCATACAGAGTAGATAACTTTTTTAATATTAAAGAGAATGCTCTCATCAATAAATCATGGCAGATTCATAAGGTCTATTTTTTCTGAGTTGGTTGTTGACGACATTTTTTTGGTGCTTTCCGTAGCTTCTGTTTTGCGTCGTCGTCTTTAAGTTTTTTTTTAGTTTATATTTTTGTTGAAAAAAATCATGTTAAATTCATCAGAAAATAACCGAGATATAGTTTTCTGTTGTTTTTTTTTTTGTATGATAATTGTTGCTTTGATTGTCCCTAACAATCGGAAAGGACATTTTTCTACGACATAAAGGATTCCTGCAATTAGAATTGTTGTTCTCCTAGAAACATGTTATTAGATGGTCATCAGCGGTTCCTTTTAAAACTAATCGATAAAAGCTAGCATTTTCATTTCCTGACTACCTTGATCCAGATTTTTGTACTTAAATCTACACACATATAATTTTGAAGGACTTAAAACAAAAACTGTTTTGTGCTTGCTGAATTTATTGATTTTACAAACAACTTTTTTTTTGGGTTGAGTCATAAATAATTTCCGCTGTTTTTCGGGAAAAAGGAAAATCGTTTATTAATTAACACGAAAGTTGTTTGATAAGTTTAGTAAATTTCGACGCGATGGTGATGCTACCAGTGTTTATTCGATATAATTTTGTTCGGCAACTGTAACACCTTGTTTTCGTTGTTATTGCCAGATGCTTCAACCTAGCTCTGTAGGTGGAAAATGAGAATATAAAAGTATATGGTATTGCATTGACATACATAGTAAAGCATTATCATGAAAAAAATGTAGTTTAATGATTAAAGGGGATTTAGATAAAAATCAGTATTAATAAATATCATACTTCCGGTTGTCATCCTTACTGGTTAACACACAAAAAGAATTCTCGAAATATTCATACAAGACAACCTACTTATATTGATCTTAAAAATACTTGGCTTTCAGGCATGAAATAGTACCCAAACGGCCATAGAAATTATTTCAGAGAAGAATCTTCTTCTGTATTATGACCATGATTCAAAAAAAAGGATTTCTGACGCATGACATCCTGTCTCCCATCTAATCAATGTAAGTGACGGTTATAATTATTATTCCATATTTATATCTCTTTCACTTTAACTTGAAATAATAATTCAAATCTTGGTACTGGTTTCTTCGCATTCTTTATCACTATCAAATTGTATGTTCGAAGGATTTGGTGGAGCTTGCAAATTCTGTAACACACGTATTTAGGGGTCGTCCATAAATTAATAATAATAATAATAACATTTATTGGTAGAGTACAAAGATTAAACATCTTAACTGTACATAAAAGAAGAGGAAATGAAAAATATTTGAACAATTGATAAAATAGAAAAGAATGAGAGCAGAAGATAAGAGCGAATGAAAGAGAAAGAGTGAAAAGAAAGAAAGATAGAATCAACTATAGTGGTCTTTTAAAAGCTTGCTGAAAGTTCTGATAGATGTGGCACTCCGAATATCACAGGGCAAGGCATTCCATTTACGCGCAACTTGGACAAAGTAAGAACGATCACCAAATGACGAGTTACTCCTAGGAATCAATAATGTTACCTGCCTATTGGATTGTAAGAAACGTAGTTTCTCAAACAAATAACGTGGACACATTTTATTCATAAGCTTAAAGATAAATTTTAATTCGTGCTACGAGCGGTGGTTTGCAAAAGTAAGACCCAATAAGCTGGATGCATATGGTGTAATATGATCATGCCGTCTTAGCTTATAGACGAAACGAAGACAATCGTTAAATGCAACTTCCATTTTTCTCATACACACTGAATCAAGTTTCGAGAAAATTAGACTACCATACCTCAGGCGTGGCATAATTAGAGCAATCACAAGCATTTTACGCATATCAGGTGTGAGAAGGCTAGAGCTTACCCATAGTTGACGCAAGCATCCATAGACTTTTTGAAGAACTCTGCTCGTATGACTATAACAACTAAATTTAGAATTAAACACAACACCTAGGTTTCTGACTGAGTCAACATAAGGCAAAATTTATTATAATTGGTGCGAGTGTGCTTAATACAAAGGGAGTCTTACTAACCACCAGACATGAAGATTTCCTAGGCTTTAGGGGCAGTTTATTATTAACAGTCCAATCATAAATACTCTAGTCCGGTCAAATTAGACCAAAAAATAGGTATGAAGGTACATAAATTCGCACCTAGCTGAAAATTGGTAGGATTGTTGAAAACACCGTTATAAATGAAATCTAAAAAGTCCCCATCGATCCGGCACCTGGAACCTGGATTTACTCGGGGTCAAAGGTCACAAAAACGGGTTTTTTGCGATTTTCAGCAAAACGGTAACTTTTATCATAAAATAGTGTTTACAAAGTTTGTAGATTATGCGATTACCTACAAAAAAGGATCTTATACATTTTCCCGTACGAATTGTCATTCATGAGATATCGCCGTTTTAAATATTTACATAAAGCTCTCGTATCCCCTCACTTCCAACTTGTATGGCCGAATTGCCATTTACTTAAACTTTAATAACTTCTAGACCGATTATAGTAGAGCAACGTAATTAGGCTCATCTTTTAGGAAAATGTGTATTCTTTTATGTGAAAGAAATAACAGAAACCTTAGTGACTCCGTTTAAAAGATATGTAGGTTCAAAGTATGGGCAAACTGCTGAAAAACGACAGTTTGCCCATACTTTGAACCTACATATCTTTTAAACGGAGTCACTAAGGTTTCTGTTATTTCTTTCACATAAAAGAATACACATTTTCCTAAAAGATGAGCCTAATTACGTTGCTCTACTATAATCGGTCTAGAAGTTATTAAAGTTTAAGTAAATGGCAATTCGGCCATACAAGTTGCAAGTGAGGGGATACGAGTGCTTTATGTAAATATTTAAAACGGCGATATCTCATGAATGACAATTCGTACGGGAAAATGTATAAGATCCTTTTTTGTAGGTAATCGCATAATCTACAAACTTTGTAAACACTATTTTATGATAAAAGTTACCGTTTTGCTGAAAATCGCAAAAAACCCGTTTTTGTGACCTTTGACCCCGAGTAAATCCAGGTTCCAGGTGCCGGATCGATGGGGACTTTTTAGATTTCATTTATAACGGTGTTTTGAACAATCCTACCAATTTTCAGCTAGGTGCGAATTTATGTACCCTCGGATGTCTAAATTGACTGGACTACTCCTCAAATCATCATTAAGTCTACGAATACACTCAGCGGTTGAATCTATCTTTCTTCTTTAAACTCCTTTAATCCCTCATGGGACATAGGGCGGAAACAGTTGCCCTCCAGCGGACTCTGTTTTGCGCGACAGCTCTTAGCTTCGACCAGGATCTCCCAGTTGTTGCGGCTTCTTCTAGTAGGGTTCTTCTCCACGTTGTTCTAGGTCTTTCTACTCGACGGGAACCTTACGGATTCCAGTCAAGGGCCTGTTTGGCTAGATTTTCGTTTTCGCGTCGCAAGGTGTGGCCAACCCAATTCCATTTCCTTCGCATGAGTTGGTCGTCTATCCTTTCTTGGCCGGCACGGCGCCATAGTTCTTCGTTTGAAATTCTATCTTCCCAGCGGATTTTTAGGATACGACGAAGGCATCTGTTGATGAAGACTTGTAGGCGCCCTGTTATGAATTGGGTGACTTTCCATGTTTCGCAACCATACAAAAGAACTGCCTTAACGTTGGAGTTGAACAGCCGCAATTTGGTGTTAGTGGAAATCACCGTTGATCTCCATATGTGGAACAGGCATGCATATGCGCCTCGTGCGTTATTTATTCTGGAACTGACGTCTTCTTCTGCCCCACCATTTTCGGTAATAATGCTACCGAGGTAGCAGAATTTATTTACCAGTTCCACGTCACGGTTATTCAGCGCTGTTCGTTCAATGGTGTTTGCATTTATCCGCATTTCTTTAGTTTTAGTCGGATTTAGCCTTAAGCCTGCTGGACTACTTTCTGTTGCCAAATTGTTTAACATGTTTTTGAGGTCCTGGTGTCTGTGGGCCAGCAAACAGATATCATCGGCGTAGTCGAGATCCTTAAGGCGGTCTAGCAAACCCCATTGTATGCCGCCTGTTCTATTATCTAGAGCGCCGACAAGGATGTCATTTATTACTATAAGAAATAGTAAACGCGAAAGTAGGCATCCTTGTCGTACTGCTGAGCTCACCTCAAAGATGTCGGATAATTTTCCATTATGGAGAACTCTGCATTTGGAATTGTTATATAGGGCTTTTATCAATTCTATTATTTTATCAGGCAGTCCACGTCGCCGTAGTGCCTGCCAAATGAAGCTCCTATTAACCGAGTCGAACGCTTTCTCATAGTCTACGAAAGCAAGGTAAAGGGGGGATCGGAATTCAGTAGACTGCTCCACTATTATTCTCAAGGTGTTAATACGATCAATACAGGAGCGGCCCTTCCTGAATCCGGCCTGCTGCCTCCTAAGCGTTCGATCAACTGCCTCACTTATCCTAGATAGTAATATATGGGACAAAATTTTGCCCACAGTAGATAATAAACAGATACCTCTCCAGTTGTCGCATATTGTTGGGTCCCCCTTTTTTGGTATTTTGACTATGATACCTTCCGTCCAATCCTCCGGAAAGGTACAGGTGTTCCATGCTATTTCTAGGATGAGGCTTGAGTCGGCTATGAGGCTTGAGTCGGCTTTCAACAATTCTGGCGGGATGCCATCTTTTCCTGCTGCTTTACCATTGGCCATCTCATGAATTGCGGTTACTATTTCCGTCTTGGATGGGGCCCGAGTGGTGATTCTTATTGGCTGTGCATTGTTGTTGTTTTCCTGAGGTTCCTGTGTAAGTGTACCATTCAGGGCGGCGAAGAAGTAATCTCTCCATCTTCGGAGTTGCTCTTCGTCGCTGCACAGCAGCCTTCCATCCGCAATCTTAACGGCATGCTTTTTAGTAGAGTGCTTTCCCGAGGGCTGTTTAGTGATTTGGTACAGCACCTTACTGTTGCCTGTGTGAGCTCATTTATCTGCTGCCTTTTATCACGCCGGACACTTCTCTTAACCTCCCGATGTAATTGGGAGTATTCCCGTTCTAATTGGTGACGTCTTTCCGGGTCGTTTGTAGAGTTTACGTTATTTTTGAGGGCCCTTCTGCGTTCTATTTTTTGCCAGGTTGTGTCCGAGATCCAGTGTTGCTGGTTTCTTTGGACATAACCGATGCTCATTTCCGCAGCCGTCAATATCGCGCCCTTCGTCGTACTCCACAATTCTTCAATATTTGTGTCTTCAGAAACGATTTGCTGGTTTAATAGGTCTTGTAGGTTTCCAGCAAATTCCCGCTTTTTAACGGTTGAATCTATGGGCATAATTATGTAGATTTGCACATCATCAGCATATAAGTGTATATAGATGTGCTTTTAATTACAAGAGGAAGGTCATTAATGTAAATGCTAAATAGCAAGTGACCTAGAATAGAGCCTTTTTTGTGATACGATGAAGCTTAGGAGTCACCCTTTGTACTACTAGTCCGTCATGTCGTTCGAGTCATGGTGCAATGTATAGAAGTAAGCTTGATCTGAAGGATAGAATAGAAAGAATAGGTTAGGGGTCTGGAGGGTGCATGAGTAGGTGTCGAAGAACCTTGCCTTTGAACTCAGAGATGTTATATAAGCTCGGAAACACCGACTGCGGTAGAGAGTTCCACAACCGAGTTGTTCTATTATAAACGAACAGCTAAACCGTGGCATTCCACAGCGTAGAAGTATGGGCTCGGAAAATTTATCCTGGATTTTAACTATTTGAGAACGACCAGACAAGTAGCTTTGATTTCACGGCGGTAGAACCAAGACCGAAATTACTACCTAATTTCTGTAAGAGCTTTACATGATCAACCGAATCAAATGCCTTCGAGAAGTCGAGTAAAATCAAGAAAGTTACTTTACGGTTGTCCAAAGCATCATAGTTATCAGAAGAGACTTTTAGTAGTGCAGTTTCACAACTTCTAAAGCCAGATTGCCATTCGGAAAGAAGACAGTTTTCTTCAATATACAAAATAAGTTGCTTAAAAATTACTTTTTCAAATACCTTCGACAAAAAACATAGAAGACTAATTGGACGGAAATCAGAGGGTTGCAAAGGGGAAATTGTTTTTGGAATAGGTACCACCAACGCTAACTTCCCTTGTGTTGGAAATTGGGAACACGTAAGACAGTAGTTGAAGATATGCGTGAGCACATTTGATACAAACGGTGCGATGATTTTTAAAAACTTAAGTGGAAAATCATCAGAGCCAACCGCCTCAGATTTTATTGAGTAAAGCCATCAGAAGTATAATTTAACTTGAAAGAAGGTAAATTACAGACTGCATCGGAGGTGGAAGAAAAGAATGTATTCAGGACATCAGGATCTAACTCTGCTTTTAGGTAATTTTGACCAACAGCTCCAAGATTACGGAGATTACTTGGGAGGCAAACTTGTATCCAGCAGCTTACTAAAATAGGAGTTTTTCATTTATATTATAGCTTGAGTAAACAAGATCCCAAGATAACTCTCGGCACGCAAACTCCAGTTGCTGCAAATTGATGCGTTTGAAGTCACGAAAAGAAATCGTCTGGAACTGAGAAACAGGCCGAAGGTGCATTTTATAGGGCAAAAAAAGAAAGTCAAGATCAAAATTACTAGGTGGGCTAATTTGGTTATGAAACAAGATTTTCTGAATGTCATCGACCAGAAAATAATCCAATTGTGCTGGAACCATTGCATTAAAGTACGTAGGTAAGCTATTGACGATTCCCAAATTAAGCAGTTGGCAAAAGATAATTAAAATTGCTTAGAGAGGTGCTTGGTTTTAAAGCATCAATATTAAAATCACCACAGGTAATGACGTGGCGGTACTTTCTGGTGAGCGTTGAAAGGGCGATATTGAGCTCATTAACGTTATCAAGGCTAAAAATACTAGGTGGACGGTAAATACCAATTGTAGACCCTCGGGGAAAAACCAACTTAGTCCAAAAAATAAAATTCCAAAAAATAAAAGTTTTTCCCTCATTCCCATGGACTCAGTTGGTTCTTCCCCGAACCTTTTATTATTGCCCGTTCATTTTGTCAGGACTACGTTGGTTTTTCCCCATAGTTAATACTTTGAATTGTAGTACACCTTAGCAGCTAATAGATGGAGCTGAATTCTCTGATTTTTGAAAAAGTGGACTAAGTTGGTTTTTCCCCGAGGGTCTTCAATTACAATTGCCTTTTCTACACCAGTATTAATTCGACAGCCAAGTATTGGGCATTTTGACAGCACGTGGCAGAGATTATAACTGAAGATCTTATGCTATGATGAACGTAAATTGCAACGCCACCACCTGTGCGCCCTACACGATCATTCCTAAATATGTTATAGCCAGGAATAGTTACAAGCTTAGAGTTGATTCTGTCATTGAGCCAGGTGAGGCAATTTTTGGGATTTTTCGACCACCCTCCTCCTTGATGAGATGTCGTAAGATTTGGCTCGTCCCCATCCCCTCCCCCTAATTTCACGTGAGATTTTTTTTGGATTTTAAAAAATCTCTAGTATTTAACAGTAAGAATACGTATTTACGGGCGTAAACACAAGATATAATTAAAGATAATTGATAATTCGAACTCCTACTTGTGGACACACAACTACCAAAACGTGAGCATGCAGACTCAACAAGAATTTCATTACGCTAAAATTCGTCGAGGGCCCTTCCTGTAGTTCTACATATCGCTCATCCGGAAGAAGAGAGTTACATTTCAAAATTTTACATTTTTTAGTTTTCTATATGTATCAACTCAAAATTATGATTAATTTTATGGGAAATAATGTTACATGCACGCTTCGCTTTCTGGCCGATCGCTGGCAACATTTTATCCCTTTGGTGTCGTCACATGCCATATATCACTTACTGAGAAGACGGTAACATTTCTTCTTCTGAAAAAAGAAGTTTTTTGAGTTGTAACCCTTTTCTTCCGGATGAGCGAATATTCCAATGTCATTTTCGCGGGTCAGTTTTACTTGGCTTGTACGCCGCAGCATTCGTCGAGTCGCGCGTTTGGCTGACCGGTGGCGGCTAAACAGTCAAGCGACTACTATGATACTTTCTGGCGCCCCATAAAAAATTTTGTGTGCGATTTAGTCATATCTTAAGGCCCCCTTTCACACACAGGTCAACGGCGGGCCGTGGCCTGAAAGTTCTTGCCTTGAAGCCAAGTATCGCCACCCACCTCCCCGCCCGCCAACTGAATGGCGTCTACAGTCCAAGAAAACCGACAAAAATCTTTATGTGTGTGGCTATTTAACGTCAGTTTGTGGCTGAAAATCTGAACTTCTATTCAGTCTCAACCAAGCCGTGAATTTACGGTTCGAATTCACAACGTATCCAGTCGGACCTGAAAGCAAGGCGCGAGTTAGACGCGAAAACTACCTCCACTCGCATTCGCGGGTGCTCACGGCATGAGTCTGGAGCCGCCTTAAGGCCCCCATACACGGTCAAATTGGATGTACATCCTGATTTTCATCAAACCCATAAGCGCAATGAGTTTTGATCGGCCGACCGGCCCACAATCGATAGTTTTGGTTGTACATCCGGCCTTCGATGTACATCCAATTTGACCGTGTGTGGGGACCTTTAAGGCACAAGCATATTGGCACGAAAGCCGAAACGGCATTTCCAATACATTAAAATTCTCCGCGCCGCCTGCCCCTGCAAATATTGTGGTCCGTGTATTTTAAAGGTTTTTTCAATCACGAATCTGTTTGTGTGTTTCAAGTTTTCGTTGAGGCCATGAGCATTTTTTCATTTGAATTAACAGCCTGCTATATTAAGCTGTCGTCTTCGCCAGCGTGTCTGTAGGGAATCATGATGTCACCTGCATGCCACGGCCAGTCAGGCGGATACCTGAAGTCCTCATTCCTCAGTCAGACTGAGTATTGTGTGGCCGGGCCTGCCGAACTGGCCTGCCGGCGGCTTGAAAGTAAATGGGGGCTTTAGTGGAGAAATATGTTTTACTTAATTTCACCCAGTTTTTTACCAAATTTACACTGTTTCTGGAGGAAAAAAATACGTGATATTTGGCGAGATTGGGTTACTCGACCCTCCCCCTCCCCTAAACGCCTCACTTAATTTATGGACGACCCCTTAATAATATCATCCCTTAACGAGCCCCGCTGCTCATCCGGGTTAACCATTGTAATGGGTTCATACTTTCTCCTTGCCACTATTATATCTATGTATATAATTTCATATTAACACGTGATTTGCAAAATAAGCACTTTATCCCACGACTCTTCAACAGAAATGGGGTACAGAAAAGTTATGCAATGGATACAATGTTTAAGGCACAGCAAGATACTTAAACACTAAAAACACATTGCAAGTAAGAAGTATTCTTACATAACACTTTCAAATCCCCCAAGATAATATTTAAATACTATGAAGGGGCAAAATCCTGCTTTTCATTGTCTAAGGACTCTTCTGTAAGTGCATGAACGTTTATGAGGCTTATGTTCTTAAACTTACCTCGTACGTGAAAGTGCATAGACTTGGTATATCGCTTTAAATCACGATGGGGGTGGTAGGTTTCAGACTTGTTGAGCAGAAAACATTTTTTAATTAAGTTAGAAAAGAATTGTTTCAATAAAGCACAATTAAACCGAGCAAATTTCTAGTCTATTTTCTGCCTTTTGATTGATTTCAAGGGAAATCCTTGAGAATCCTTCTAAATTCAATTTAATTCAAAAAAATAATAAAGCGACCTTCAATAATAAATTTTTTTTCCTGCCGCTGAACATAAGGCCTGAACATAAGGTAATCGAGTACGACAGGATATAAATATATAAAAAATGAGAAAAAATTCCATTCAACCTTCGACGTCCTACAGGAATAACGAGTTTCAATTTTGCTTTAGTTGCTCTGATTTCATTTCCATTCATTCACGTTGTGTTGATGTAGTCGTATTGTGCCGCATAAGTGTTGGTGTTTATGTGGACAAATATTTTGCAGCAATAAATTTCATATTTGGAATGTTTTGCTGGAATTTTACATAACCACCTTTATTGGCACACCGCAATCGCCCACAGGTAATTTTGACCTTTCGTAAGTAGTTTCCCGGGAAAACCATCAAGTATCCAATTCCCAATTGGCTGTGTTCCAATGATGGAAACTACACCAACGATTTAATTGCCAAATAACATTTTTTTCCTCCATTTTTTTTTTTTTTTTTTTCAAAATAAAGTGGTAGTTGTCCTGCTTTTCTTTTTATTAATGTCCTCACTTAGCTGAAGGATCCTTGTCGCCTCGTCCTTCCTCTCTTTGACTATATGAGTTTAAGACTATATGTACGTGCGAGGGTGTGTTTTTTAGAAGCTGTTTATGAGCTTGCCAACAGTCCTTGTAACTTAGTTCTATAAAATGAATAGATAATGTCAAATTAGTTCCGAAAGTCGCCGTGGAATATCCCTACGAAT
The DNA here is from genome assembly GCA_949987705.1 of Thereva unica. Classification (NCBI taxonomy): domain Eukaryota; kingdom Metazoa; phylum Arthropoda; class Insecta; order Diptera; family Therevidae; genus Thereva; species Thereva unica. Next base: position 95,726,008 of record OX465282.1, on the reverse strand, counting down.
TGCCTATTTATTCAAATTCTTTTTATAGTGAAATCCTGAAAAGGGTGAGGTATGAATGATTTCGTTTTTTTTTGTTTTGTAGGCGGAAATAAAGGGAAATTTTATTCCAAGAATTTATGAGATGTAAAAAGAAATAATATAGTATAATGTATGTATGTATATACACTTTTTTCTACGGAAGTCGCAGTAGTTCACTCTATTGTTAGATACAACTTGTCTCCTGTATTAAATGAAATTCTATGAATTAAATTATTTCTAAAAACGTAAAACGTAGATTTTCTGTTGAGTAGACTTCAAGTTTTTGAATTGCGACCTTTTCCTAACAAAGCGTTACCGTTTTTTTATGTTTATTTTGTTTATTCGTATGTAAAAGGCTTCTGTGTGACCCACCAACGCTGCTCAAGTACAAAACTTTACCTACGTAAATAAATGGAAACGTAAATAAATAGAATAGAATTAAATATTTCTCTGGAAACTTTCTTAAAATTCACTTTAGGTTAAGTGAAAACTTATCTTGAATTCTTTAACTTATATTCTGGATAATTTGTTGATTTGATATTGTCAGAAGAATTACGAGAAATAGAAACTGCGGCATTTCTGAAGCTACTGTTTGCTAATTTTTGATATCTAAAAGGTGATCCATTCGGAGGTACTTTTTTCAGTAGGGATTTTATGACTGATCATCATCATCATCATTGTGCTCCTTTAATCCCTCATGGGACATATGTAGGGCGGAAACAGTTGCCCTCCAGCGGACTCTGTTTTGCGCGACAGCTCTCAGCTCCGACCAGGATCTCCCAGTTGTTGCGGCTTCTGCTAGTATGCCTGATGCAGTAATGACTGATCACGCCTGAGTTTATTTTTATTTGGAGAAAATACGCCTGCTACAACGGCATGCACACACAAAAATCTAAAATCTATGTTTCTGCTATAAGAGGTATGAACGCCTCGGTGACAGATATGAATGTATTCGTAGTCGACCATTCTATGCGCGAGTGTCGTTTTATCAAACGGTCTCCCAACTAATTATTAACAACGTCCAATTCTGCTTGACCTACGCAATCGAACGAAAACCAGTCTATAAACTCGGGGCTAGACGGTCAATTTTTCAATTGCAATATTGCGTTGCAGTATTAAAATTGATCTTCTGCCCCAGGAGTGGCTAACCCATAGCTCGCGGGTCGCATGCGGCCCTTCGTAGCTAATTGGGGGGCCCGCGAGATTCAACAAGATTTAACAAAATGTTTTGTACTAGAATAGTCCAATATGTAAACCTGATGACTACTCAAACAATGGCGTAATGTGAGGGTCTCAAAGTTATAAATATAAATATGGCAATCTGGCTTTCGTAAACATCACAGCCTTCAATCCAATCAGGACCTGCACCTGCGAAAACTGGCCTTATAAGCACATTTTATTCTTTCTGCTCTTTAGCTTTTGCAAAATTTCTAACTGCTCTCAAAAGGTAAAACTAGGTGGCTAAATTTCCTCAAGTACCCTAATCCACGCTGGAGTAACCCAAGGCTATATTCTTGGGCCACTTTTATTCAGTAGTTTTACTAACGATATTCTAAGATTCATAATCATGCAGACGATGTGTAGCTTTATTTCCCTTTCAATAGATAAAATACATATGTATGTTTGTGAAGAAGCTTGCGCAGTTGCCTTTCGTAAGTATCCTACTGGTCGACATTAAGTTTGTTGCAACTAAATCCTTCGAAATAGTGTATTTTTATCTATCTCACTCTGCTACTGTTCGTCCTGACATTTCTGCTATCGAATAAAGGTCGGTTCCTCTAGTTTGCGTTAATAAAGCAAGAAATCCTGGACTGCTACTTTCACATTAGTTTCATTGTTAGTAAAAGTTACGGACTCTTGTCCAAACTTCGTTATCATTGTGGCTTGTTGAAAAGAGCTGTGCGTGTGCCTTACTAATACCTTTTCTAATGCATGGCTTTTCCACCTATCCCACCCTCGATTCTTCATGCGCCTGTAAACTTCGGCTCCTTTTTTTTGAACGAGTTTACAAGCAACTATCCACTAGCTGCTAATAAACTAGCCCAGTGTCATCATGTTCACTAGCTAACAAGCAGATTGCAAACAACCTTCCGAGAAAGTTGAAAGCCGGACTACTTTACTCGCCAATCTCTGGCGTGTGGGCTTCTTAGCTAGTAAACTAGGCGTGTGTCATCATAGTTGCTAGTGAGCTAGCGGTGAGTATCTTGGTTTCCTTGACTGCAAAACGAGGGAATTCGTTCGAGCTAGCTTGTTGGCAACCGAGCGAGTGAAAAGTTGTGAGTGTCATCGTCACTATTATACTAGCTGACTAGCCGGCTTCTAAATTCGCTGGCTAATAGTTCGATTCGATTTATTCGAGCCTTGAGTAGCTATCGTGAGTATAGGCTTCTCCAACTGTTTCACGATATCCTACAGGAGTGAAAACCGGTTAGTGTAGCTTTCGCAATTCCTCAGAAATAATAATTTAATAATCCCGTATTTCCGCACGTTAATTCGTCATCGTTCTGTAGTGGATGTAGTATGAGAAATACTGTAGTAAAACATACTATGAGAAACACTTTGATACAAATTAATTGTAATTGTGACAGTTAAGAGCTCACTATGAGAAACACATCTCTTGAAGAATCCCAGGCATTGGTAAGCTTGTTTGGCTATTTGGAATATATGTGATCGCAGATCTAAAGATAAGATTTCGCCTAGGATGTTAAGAGATGGGTCAGAATTTACATTCTTTTTGCTTACTGCGATAGAGGGACGAGCGGTGCAGGCTTTTGTAGATATAAGACAGTAGGTACTTTGTTTTGGTTGCGTTGAATTCAACACGATTCCTGAGGCCTCAAGCAAGAATGAGTTCGACATGAGTTTACCGCCTACGAGACAAGGTCTGGCACGTGCTTGTCTTATCTTATCGAAGGTGTGGGAGTAACGCAGATTACAGTCATCGGCAAAACTGTGAAGTGGGTTGGAGGGGACTGAGAGCTGATCTTTAATAAATATAGGAAGGGGGCAGAGGAAAGAATCGAGCGTTGGGGAACGCCGGCCAATAAGGAATGAGAGTTGGATACGACGCCATCCAATACTACCTCAATAGCTTAGAGTTTAGACAACAGAGCGGGATGCCATACTCTGTCGAAAGCTTTGGAAATGTTTTGGTTGAGAGCCTCAATCATACACACAGGAAGTTCGCCATTAGATCTTTTCGGTCTAAAGCCGTACTGGCAGTTGTGTAAAATTTGGTTTGTCTCCATGATTTTGGAGAGAACAGAAGTAATTGATATTGGGCGGTAGTTTAAAGGGTCGCTGGCTTCACCTTTTTTGGGAATCGGCTGAACATGAGCTAGTTAATTTCCAAAAGTAGGGATAAACCCCGAAGAAGTATGACAGGGCGAAAAGTTTGCGCAGAGGTTTAGCCAAAGGTGAGGCGCATTTCTTGAGTACCATAGGGGGGATATTGCTTGGGCCAGTGGATTTATTGACCTCAAGCTCTTTGAAACATTTATACACCTCGCCAGTGCTGAAAAAAATTCCGTCCATTGAATGGGCGTAAATTTTTTTATGTACCCAAAATCATTTTTTGCAGATTTGTTGTTTGTTTCATTATACCACACATTTTTTGTATGCCACACATTTTTTTTTATTAAAAAGCGTTGCAACACACTCGGGTTTTTGGTAGTTTATAATAAAGCCAGAGGAAATAGAAGAAAATGTTTAAATTAACAGCATTTTCAATATCAATTGACAATTTTTGTTTAGAAATGATTGATTTTAAAAGTTCAACGTTATGTAAGAAATTGCGGAACGATTTGGAAAAAATAGAAGATAATCCTCTTGTCATGATATCCACATGTTGGGCATCACTTCCTACGAAGTGAAAAAATCACCTTTGAAAAAAATTGGATTTTCCATTTTGTCCACAATCCGTTCAACTTATAAATATGAGCAAATATTTTCACAAATCAAATTTATATTAATCACGAACTGGAACAGGTTAACTACCGAAAATGCAGATGATTGTATTCGTCTTAAAACGACTAACTATAAACCAGACTTGACTAAATTTACGTCTCAAGTTCATAATCAGGGAAGTAAATGATATTGAATAGCAAGTTTATAAAAAAGTTCATTCAACTAAATTTGTAATTATATTCTTAATAAAATATATCTTACTAAAAGACTGTTTTAATACGAAAATATCTCTGACCCAGATCTCTGTTTTAATACTCACATTAGAAACTTAGGTTTTTTAATACTAACGTGTAGAATTTAGTTTTAACTCGTCAGGCGCAAAGTCTACATGTAATTTAACTGCTTAAAATTCAGAATTCCTCTTTTAACTGCTTGCTAAATTATGATTTTAACCTATCACAAAAACATCTCTCTTTAGCTATAACGATTTAATATTTTTTTTATTTTCTAAATTTCAGCTAGAGGTAAATATATCGGAGCACCCTGTGATCTCAGTTGTGATGCAACTCTTCACCATGTCTTCTGCGATCCAGCAACTTTTTTGTGTAGCTGTGACAAAAATTATCCAGTAATAATTGGGCTAACAAGAGGATGTGCCAAACGTAAGATTAATATAAAAATTAATTATTAAATTTTTTAATTCAGCAAAATATTTTTCAATAAGTTTATTATAAAAGTTAGACTAGCTGCATGGTTCAAAATGTTGGGATTCTTTTTTATTATTTGCAGCAAAATTTGTACGTACTTTAATACAGGCCCGCCGCTAGCCGCTTCAGAGCTCGCGTGCAAAACAGACAATGCCGCCCCTCCCTTATCTTGTTTTTTTCTGACTGTGCTTGTTGGATGGTGTTTTAGTTTGGTTACTTATAGGAGTGTATAAAAAAACTGATCGAAAACCGATCCACGGACCATCTTTCAAAGTCAAAATCTGAAATTTTCATACATTGATATCTCATATATTCAATAAAAAATTTTAATAAACATTGAACGTCTTGTATTCAAGCAATAAATATTCAAAATTCAAGTAAAGATCGAGTAAAAATGATATTAAACGTGGGAATTTATGGTACATCCATCATTCCATCCAATGGCTCTACAGCCCAAATCGAGCCTTGACGTCCTCTATGGCATTCCTCCAAGTTTGACGATCCCTTGCAACATGTCTCCGAATGGGTCTACCTACTGGCCTATTTCTCGAAATTTCTGATGCCATAAGCCGTTTTGGGATACAATTGTCCTCCATGATTACGTGGCCGGCTAGTTTTAGTCCGTTAATTTTTATTAAAGTTGAGAGTTCTGAAATTTCATACAACTCGTTGTTGCATCTCCTTCGCCATATTCCATCCACTCTGGTAGGGCCAGTCATGCATCTGAGAACTTTTCTCTCAAACCTGTTGACTCGTTCCTCTATATCCTGGGTCATAGTCAGTGTCTTTGCTATAGCACAATTCTGGTCGTATTACTGTTTTGTAGAGTGAAAGTTTCCTTTTTTGTGCACAAATCTTGAGTGCAGGATTTGTTTTTAACCATAAAAGCTCTATTCTTTTCTCTACGCTCTTTTCCTCATGGGACATAGGAAGAAAACAGTTGCCCGGCTTTGCGGACTCTGTTTTACGCGACAGTTCTCATCTCCGACTAGGATCTCCCAGCTGTTGCGGCTTTTGCTAGTAGGGTTCTCCTCCACGTTATTCTAGGTCTTCGGCTCGACGGGATACTTGCGGGTTCCATTCAAGGGCCTGTTTGGCTAGATTATCGTTTTCGCGTCGCAAGGTGTGGCCAACCCAATTCCATTTCCATCTCTGACGCTTTTCTCGCTGATCGCGAAAAAGTCATGGATCGTCTTAACTCCTTCTCAAGTAACATCTGCCATTTTCAAATTTTATCTGATGACGTCCAGTCTATTAATGTCCGGCTTGACACGTTGTCTGACACCCTGAACTCTGCTGTGGCCAATACGGGTTCCTTGATTGAGAAATTTGAAAAAATTTCTTCCCGAATTGCAACAGCATTAGAGTCGTTAGACGACATACATTCGGCGATACTTAACCCGGTCGCCACTTCTCCCTCCTGCACTTATAGCTCCTTGGCTTCTGTCCATCCTTTATTGGACGATATAAAAAGGAATACCAAGCGTGTTAGGGCTGATATTGAATCGCTATCATCAGCAGTGATTCAAAATCACAACGCCCTGAGCTCCCTGTCCTTAAGTTTGGAGAGCGTCGCTGTTACAAATAAGACCTCCTCAGCGACGGCAGCATCTGATGTCGCTCTGCAGGTTGAGGTGCAGCCTCTGCCTTCACCCTGCCCCGCGGCTACTTCCCGTTCGGAGAACGTCCTTTTGCCACAGGAGGCCGTCAACTCGATTGCACCTGTTACTAAGGTGCGTCGCAAAAGTCGCAGGAAAAATCGAAATCGCCAAGCCATCATTGGGGACGGTGTCACTTTGAGTTCCTTGCCCCGTGTTCCGGAGATGGAGTCGACTTCTAGGCCGGTCTCAGTATCAACCTCTTCGCCCTTAATAGTGGCCAACCCCCCGGTCACGGCAGCTACAGTTCCCCTACAACCGTGCACCCCTCTGGTTACGATACCGAGACCTTTAGATATCTTTATATCACGATTCTCTCCTGAAACTATGACGGAGTCTGTCTGTGAATATTTAAGGAAGAAATCTATAGACCCTGGAACTGTCTCCTGCAGAAAAGTCAGCAAGGCTTCCAAGCCTGTTGCTTCTTTTGTTTTGTCTGCACCGCCCGTTATTGCAGAGACTCTTTTAGATCCCGGTTTCTGGCCTGCTGGTGCCCTTACCAAGCTTTTTGTTCCGCGTACCCGTACTCAAGCGCATCGTGCAAACGCTTCTACTCCGAGTACTATACAGATGCCAAAAAACTCGAGACGCTTTCCCTCTACTACCAGAATGTAAGAGGGACTAGGTCAAAAACTAACGACATCCTTGAGGCATCGATGGCTAGCGGGTTCGATGTCATAGCATTTACTGAAACCTGGCTTCATGAAGGTATTCTTAATGCGAAACTCTTTGATTCCTCTTACCAAGTGTTTCGGAGGGATCGTTACACTGACTCGGATGCTCGTGGAGGTGGCGTACTTCTTGCTTGTAGTAGCCATCTGTCTTGTAATCCAATTTCTCTTCCTAGTTTTTCTATCCACCTTGACATTGAGCTTGTCGCTCTTAAAATTACCTTATCAAAAATTAATCTCTTTCTGCTGTGCTGCTATATCCCACCAGATATGTTAAGCACTCTTGACGATAGAGGTAAAAATCTCTATGATATTCTCATCTCTGGTGTTGATTATATCTCGAGTATGATGGACACTGGCGATGAATTACTTCTCCTTGGAGACTTTAATTTACCCAATATTCAGTGGGTAACGGATGTAGATGACGATAACTACCTTCCTGAAGGCAACCTGAATTCTAAGGAATCCTGTTTTCTTAATTCCTTATTCTCACTTGGCTTGAACCAAATGAGCGGTGTATCTAACGTTTTGGGGAGGCAGTTAGATCTTGTATTCTTTACTGACGCAGTCAATATGACTGTCGAACTCAGTCCAACAGTCATGACGTCTGTTGACAGTTACCATCCTCCGCTTCTGCTTAATTATTGCTTCAATTCAGAGAATAAGCCTTGTCCGGAGGAGGTAACCCATTCCTTTAACTTTAGAAAGGCTAACTTTGGGGAGCTGTCATCTAAGCTTGCCTCGATCGATTTTAACAGTTTGCTTTCCGCAAATGAGTTGGATGACGATGTGGCACTGTTTTATAACGTACTATACGAGGCCCTCGTTTCTTGCGTACCTTATGAGCCCCAAAAACTGCCCAGTTCTTCTCCACCTTGGTTTAATAATGAACTCAGGCATTTAAAAAATCAGAAGAATAGACTTTGGAAAACCTATTTAAAGAGAAAGGACTCTCCTAGTCGCAATTCATTTATCAATTGCTATAACAGATTTCGTTCACTCTCTTTTACTCTGTATCGTGAACACCTTAGCAGCATGAGTGATAAAGTGTTTACTGATCCTAGGAACTTCCTTAAATTTGTCAACTCTAAGAAAAAAGTTGATAACTACCCCAATACTATGCAGCACACGAACTGGTCTAGTTCTGAGTCACTTGCGATTTGCAACATGTTTGCATCATTCTTTCATCAATCTTTTTTACCTTCTGACTTTCAGCCTAATGACAATAATTTTCGTCACATTACCTCTAACCGAGAGCCTCATTTTTTACCTCTCTCAATTACCCTTGCTGATATCGTGAAACATATTGATGAACTCCCTTTCGACTTCACTTCGGGCCCTGACGGTATTCCACCTGCTGTCCTGAAGTCCTGTGTGGAGGTTCTCCAGTCTCCACTGAAAACCCTGTTTCAGAAATCCCTGGATAAAGGGTGCTTCCCTACGCTTTGGAAGAATTCGTTTATAATTCCTATTCACAAAAGTGGTAGCAAAAACGAAATATCGAATTATAGACCAATTGCGAAGTTGTCTGTTATACCGAAGCTTTTCGAATCAATTATCTATTCTGCGATCGCTCCGATCTGCAAGAGGCTTGTCTCAACGAATCAACATGGTTTTCTTGCAGGTCGTTCCACTACCACCAATCTTCTTGAGTTCACTTCTCATGCTGTCGAGGGCTTCGTTTCTGGTTGTCAAACTGATTGCGTTTACACTGATTTTAGCAAGGCATTTGACAAGCTCTCCCATTCTATTATAATTCTCAAATTAAGAAGGCTTGGCTTTCCGCAAGCACTTCTGGTGTGGTTCCAGACTTACTTAGCTGACCGGACCTACCAAGTTCTTTTTCGAGGATCCAAATCAGTACCCATTGAAGCATCATCCGGTGTCCCTCAAGGAAGTCATCTTGGCCCTCTTCTCTTCATTTTATCAATTGATGACATTGTTTCCTTGTTAAGACACTGTAGAATATTGATTTACGCTGATGACATCAAGTTATACCGTCACATTAAGAGTATTGAGGATTGCAAACTTTTGCAAGCTGATCTTGACACCTTTTACTCTTGGTGTACTTATAACAACCTGGTTCTTAATATTAGTAAACGTGAAGTCATGACTTTTAGTAGGAAACGTGATCCTATAACTTTAACTTTTCTTAATGAAGGTGTCCCTCGTGTAAACTTTGTTAAAGATCTCGGGATTAGATTTGATAGTAAGCTGGATTTTTCCACTCACATCAACTATATCTCTTCTAGAGGTAGTTTAGTCCTGGGTTTTATAAAAAGGTGGTCCAAAGAATTTAACAACCCCTTGATTACTAAACACCTTTATATTTCTCTGGTCAGACCATTACTCGAATATGCGTCCCAGGTTTGGTCTCCTCACTACTCTGTGCATGTTAGAACTATTGAATCGGTCCAACGAAGGTTCGTTCGATTCGCACTGAATCATCTTCCTTGGGAAAACCCATTAGTTCTTCCATCTTATGAATCTCGGCTTAAGTTACTTAATTTAAGCTCTCTTCACAAGCGCCGTGAGGTGGCCGATGTTGTTTTTGCTCATCAGCTCCCTAATGGAAAGGTTGACTCAGGTTTTCTAGGTCGCCGTGCATCGTTTAGAGTGAGTCGTTACAATCTAAGAGGACCACCTCTCTTACAAATCAACTCTTCTAATACGAATTACGGCAGATTCGAACCTGTCAATCGCATGTTCATTAACGTGAACAACAATATTAATGTGTTTAACGTGAGTATTGGTAAAGATGTCCTTAAAAGGAGTCTTTTTAATCTCACGTGATTGCTTACATTTTATGTTGTTTGGTGGGTTACATGTTGGATGCCCTTACTTTTTATTTTAATTTATGTTCAATCTCTTTTTAGAGATAGGATTTGTGTTCTTATTTACATGTTACTAATATTTTATGTTTGCATGTCTCAGCTGAGCCACGGCAGTGGTAAATATTTCTCAGCCCTGCTGGGAAGTGTGCCTTCTGTGTTAGAAGGGAAACTCTATATATGTATATATATATGTATATATATACGTATGTATGTGTATGCATATATAGATTTTCATGCTTAGCTGAAAAGTGCGCCTTCTGTGCTAGAAGGGTTAACTCTTGCTGATTTCGCCTGATTTGGTCGTCTATCCTTTCTTGGCCGGCACGGCGCCATAATTCTTCGTTTGAAATTCTATCTTGCCAGCCTATTTTTAGGATACGACGAAGGCATCTGTTGATGAAGACTTGTAGGCGCCCTGTGACTTGGATGACTTTCCATGTTTCACAACCGTACGAAATAACTGCCTTAACGTTGGAGTTAAACGGCCGTAATTTGGTGTTAGTTGAGATCTCCGTTGATATGCGGAACAGGCCTCGCGCTTTATTTATTCTGGAAATGACGTCTTCTTCTGCCCCGCTATTTTCGGTAATAATGCTACCGAGGTAGCAGAATTTATCTACCAGTTCCACGTCACGGTTATTCAGCGCTGTCCGTTTAATGGTGTTTGCATTTATCCGCATTTCTTTAGTTTTAGTCGGATTTATCCTTAAGCCTGCTGGACTACTTTCTGTTGCCAAATTGTTTAACATGTTTTTGATGATGATATCATCTGCGTTGTCGAGATCCTTAAGGCGGTCTAGCAAACCCCATTGTATGCCGTCTGTTCTACTATCTAAAGCGCCGACAAGGATGTCATTTATTACTATAAGAAATAGTAAACGCGAAAGTAGGCATCCTTGTCGTACTCCTGAACTCACCTTAAAGCTGTCGCATAATTTTCCATTAAGGAGAACTCTGCATTTGGAATTATTATATAGGGCTTTTATCAATTCTATTATTTTATCAGGCAGTCCACGTCGCCGTAGTGTCTGCCATATAAAGCTCATATTAACCGAGTCGAACGCTTTCTCATAGTCTACGAAAGCAAGGTAAAGGGGGGATAGTATTTCAGTAGACTGCTCCACTATGATTCTCAAGGTGTTAATATGATCAATACATGAGCGGCTCTTCCTGAATCCGGCCTGCTGCCTCCTATGCGTTCGGTCTACTGCTTCTCTTATCCTTGATAGTAATATTTGGGACAAAATTTTGGCCACAGTAGATAATAAACCGATGCCTCTCCAGTTGTCGCATATTGTTAGGTCCCCCTTTTTTTTATTATTTTGACTATGATACCTTCCGTCCAATCCTCCGGAAACTTACATGTGTTCCAAGCTTTTCCAGGATTGGCTGTAGTGCATCTGCTATGAGGCTTGAGTCGGCTTTCAACAATTCTGGCGGGATGCCATCTTTTCCAGCTGCTTTACCATTGGCCATCGCATGAATTTCGGTTACTATTTACGTCTTGGATGAAGCCCGGGTGGTGATTCTTATTGGCTGTGCATTGTTGCTGTTTTCCTGAGGTTCCTGTGTAAGTGAACCGTTTTAACGACATGTTTTAGTAGAGTGCTTTCCCGAGAGCTGTTTAGTGATTTGGAACAGCACCTTACTGTTGCCTGTGTATGCCGGAAACTTCTCTTTACCTCCCGGTGTAATTGGGAGTGTTCCCGAGAAAGTTGATAACGTCTTTCCGGGTCGCTTGTAGAGTTTACGTTATTTTTGAGGGCCCTTCTGCGTTTTATTTTTTGCCAGATTGTGTCCGAGATCCAGTGTTGCTGCTGTTCTTCCTTTTCATCGTTTCTTTTTGTAATTGTAGACCCAAGGTTTTATCGATTACTTCTAGGTTATGTTCGTCGGTGGTTATATTTCTTCCCATTCTAAATCTTCCTGCTCTGGGTTGTTGCTTCACCTTTGTTTTATCTTCATTGATATTCAGCCCTATGTCCATTGCCTCCTCTCGTAATTCGACATATACTTTTTTGCTGCCAAGAAGGACCTTAATACAATGTTGACGTCATCCGCATATCCAAGTAGTTGTACAGACTGCGTTGCTATGGATGCACTTTTCTGTACTGACGTTTATCTTATCACCCATTCTAGGGGCAGGTTGAAAACATGGTGGATAGACACCTTCTTGTCTAAGACCTTGTCGCACTTCGAACTCTTCTGTTACTGCTTTTTGGATCCTTACTTTCGCCAGGGAGCTAGTCGATGCGCATTTAATAAGTTGCACGAGCTTTGAGGGGACTCCTAATTCCAATAGGATCCTCTACTGCCTCTCTCTGTTTATCGAGTCATATGCCTGTTGAAAGTCGAGAAATATCTGGTGTATATTTATACTCCTTTCCCAGGTTTTCTCCAGAATTTGTTTTAAGGTCTGCAGTTGGTCCGTTGTTGTCCTGTTTGTCCTAAAACCAGCTTGATATTCTGCTATAAGGCCTTCCGCTATAGGTTCTAGTTTGTGTTTCACAAGGATTGTGAAGGTTTTGTAGCTGGTGCTAAGGAATGAGATGCCTCTGTAGTTTTTGCAGGTTAATTTATCTCCTTTCTTGTAGATTGAACATATAATCGCTTTCTTCCAGTCCTCTGGCATAACTTCTTCCTCCCAGATGTTGCATATATGTTCGTATAAGTTTCTTAAGAGTTGCGGTCCTCCTTCCTTTAGTAGCTCAGTTGCGATTCCATCGACGCCTGGAGATTTGTTTTTTTTTTGCCTTTTCACTGCTTCTCGTACCTCATCCAGTGATGGTTCTATTGGAATAAAATCTTGAGGGATTGCAATTCTGTGAGTTTTCATTTATTCTTGAATTGGATTTTGTGCGGGAACATTGTTGAACTTACTACCATTGAGTTCGAGCTAGCAAGATCGATCTATCTACTACCGTTGTCATTGGTAGCATTATGTAGGCTGTGCTTTCCTATGACTCCTAGGAATTCCTCTTCTTTTCCTACTTTGGCATTTATCTCTCCAAGCACCATTTTAATATCGTTTGACGGTATTAATCTGATGGCGTTTGTTAGCTCCTGGTAGAATTCCTCTTTCTCCTCATCCGTGTTGTCTTCTGTGAATGCATGGACTGTTATAAGACTAATGTTATGTAGTCTTATTTTAATGCGAACCGCACATATTCTATTAATTACTGGCTTGAAGTCCAGAATCAGTGATTTCATTTTCTGTTCCACTATAAAAGCAACTCTCTTCTTCCATTCGATGAACCACTGGAGAGTATCGTGTGGGTTCTGAGATCCATTATGCCACTATGAGTATATTTGGTTTCCTGTAGAGCGGTGATTGCTATGCCGTATTTTTAAGGTAATAATAAAAGCGAAAGCCCGTCCTGTTGAGCGTTCTGAGGTTCCAAGTTCCAACATCAAATTCCATATTTCGTTGCCGTTGGGTCCATCCTGTCCGAGGCCTGCTTTGATGACTCGTGACGGGTGAGTTTTTACAATGGAAGGTTGTCAGCCTGTAATTGTTTCATTTTGAGACGCGAAACACTCGCCCCCCACTCTCCTCCGTCTATTACTCTTGCATAGACAAGAGCATCCAGGGGTCAGCCGATGTACAACATCTCTCGTGGAGGTGGAGGTAGGATTCGGTAGCATATCGGAAGGTCTTAGATCGTGAAGACTTTAGATCGCAGATAGCCTTTCTCAGGACTTGTCGCTTTGGTGTACCCGCTCCAACAAAGGTCCCTTAGGCCGTTACTTCCATTTTAGTCCTAATTATACTGCTTCAAATTAAATATCATAAAATGACATCATTCCTACTGCGCCCTACCAATTCCTTGGCCGCCTTAGGGGACGGCACAGAAAGGAACCGCTTAGAGTTGGCCAGTACAGGCGTGGACCTCTAGTGCATGTTTCATCAAAGTCTGATTGGCCAGGGTCCTTTGCAGCAAGTTGACGGTGTCCCAATATCCGAATCTACCCCGATGAATGCAATATCAGAGCCCTGTTTAGCCAGGGTATCCGCACTTTCGTTGCCTTTGAAGCCCCTTTGACCCAGACAACGCTAATTTTATTGAGAGCCCCCAACTCATCAAGAGCACGTTGGTAGTCCTAAACTAATTTCGATTTGGTCCTTCGGGACCTAAATTGCTTTAATTGCCGCTTGGCTATCAGAGAAGATAAAATTCCGTTTACTATGGTAAGCCCTTGTTAATTCTCATGAGTGCATGCCAGGATAGCGTACACCTTTGCTTGAAAGATAGTTGCTAGGGTGCCTAGGCTTATCGCCCTGCTGAATTTGGGGCTTTCACTCCAGATTCCGACGCCCACACCTGTCTCTGTTTTAAAGCCATCCGTGTACCATACTAGTCCGCCCGGCACTACTTTAGGAAAAGTCCAGGTTAGCCCATACTGTATGTTCACAGAAGGTGCATTTTGAGATTCTAAAGGGCGTACATACACTCCGATAGCATCCCCGCTTCCGGAATCTCTTCTATGATGTTGATTATTATAGAGTCTCCAGCGCTGCCTTCGAAGAAGTGTGGATGGCCCCAGTTATGGAAAGGCGGTCCATTCTTTGAATTTTTTTAAATTGGTTATGAAACCCTTAAGCGTCGTTCTGTGCTACCGAACTAAAGCTCCATAAGTAACCATGGTCCTAAAGATGGTGATATATATCCAAACATGGTTTTCGGATGCAAACCCCATGTGGAGCCACAAGCTCTGCGGCAAGCCCACAGGGATCTGCACGTTCTGCTCATCAGAGTGTGCATGTGCTGGTTCCAGTTGAGCTTGGCATCTAGCGTCACTCCTGAATATTTGGCTTGTTGTGAAAAGCCTATAGTTCTGCCTGCGAGTGTAGGTTCCAAAAGTCCCTTAAGGGATATTACATACTATTTTTTGTTTTCTAAAACAAAATTTTCGACGCACCTAAAAACGTTTACGTTTCGAACGTAAAAAAGGTGTTTTCGCTGCTATTATTATGTAACTTTTTCCACTTGTTCCCCGGGCCCAATTTTATCCAAAACACGTTCATTGAATTCCTACAATTATAACGTCAAGAAATCTCAGGGTAGATTTATTTCAACTTTTGAATACTTTTCCGCTATCTCTCCTTGACTAAGAATTAGTATTAATATGCTACAATAGGCTTTGTCTTTATCAGTGCTGGCCGCTTTGCCAGTAATTTTCCAGTAAAGAAAAAACCTCTTAAATGCATCCATTGCTCCACTTTTATATAAATATACATATATGGCATACCCACCTTAGAACCTTGCATCTCGTTGAAACACAGTGAATAAAATGGGAACTACAATGTGGCGCTGGCGCGTGCCGCTAGCGCTCTTTTGATGCTGGCGCGTTCTCTGGTGCGCGCCATGTACTTGAGTGCACTTACAATGTCGTGGCGCTAAGTACTCTTGTCAAAACAAATGCTAAATAAAATATTTTACAATTTTTCGTGTGAAATTAGTTGGAAAGATATACATATGTATACATGTGTACATTAATATAAAATTATGGACCTAAATAGATTTCAGTGGTGTAATAACTGGGAATTAATATTTTTTACAGGAAAATCCAACAATTTATTAAATACGTGATATAAATCCAATATAGAAGATGGTTTTTCAAATTAGACATTAATTTATCAACGGCCATTTACAATCTTCCATATTTTCTGGGGTAATTTTGACTGCAACGCCCTCATTTATGAAAATTCCCAACTGGCTGGTGTACTGGCGCGCACCAAAAGTAGAAAGCTGGTAAAAGTGAGCTGCAGCGCAAGTACCACGCGCCATCGCCAGCTACACATTGTAGCTGCATTTCTGGTGGGCTACGTTTTTTACTTTTTCACAGTTTGCACTACAGCACCAGTGCCACATTGTATTCCAGCCTTAAAGATTCAATAAGCATATAACATATACACTGCAAACCGTGTGCGTGATTTTAAAACCCCAGTAGGACCGGTAAGCTTACAGAAGTAAGTACTGAAATCAGCACTTACTGGTAAGGGGTAGGCCTTACCACTCCCTTTTACAGAAGTGCTTACTTTTACACACGATGTCATAGGGGGTAAGGCCTTACTATGGTACTTACCTTAGAGTACTTATAGAACTGCTCATCTGTAAGGGGTATAGTAAGGCAGCAAATGGAACATTGCGAAAAGAGATATATATTCATGGGCGCCTGTGGATATGTGATCCGGTGTCGAAATGCTTTTATTTTTTTCATCTTTTACAAATGCCTTTTTTTTCAAGCCCGAGAGTGGCTTTACCTAAGCAGTCCCCCAACTAAATTCTCCACTTTTCCAAAGCTGCTTGTCCTCCGTATCGAATGAGAGCCGCGCTATTGAGTATGCTAACGTCGCATTTTATGTCGACGAATATAATTGCCCGTTTTCTTTTTTTTCTATAAAATTTATGAAAACTCCAGGAAAGCTCCCTTGAGTCATCGGGCAGATTCTCACTTGTTTGGGTATAGTTCTGGACTACACCCTAACATCTGCCTTCTCTTGTAATGGGGTTTGTAAGGGCTCATCTAGCACCAAGAAAATAAGAGGTACCCCTTACCAGATGAGTACTTATTTCAGTGCTCCATCGGTAAGGCCTTCCTAGAATTCCTACTGGGACACATTTCGCGTGTAAAATCATGTAGTCACTTTTTGCGCGTGAGATGTGTTAATTTAACATGCGAAAAGTGTGTAAAATTAATACACTTAACGCGGGTATCTTAAACACTCCAAATACGTATTACTATGAAGCTTTTGTGAGTAAAGCTTTTTTTAGCCTCTTTTTGCAAAGTGTAAACCTAGAAAATCGGCACTGTAATGTTTCTTTGTGTGTGATGTTTACACGTACGGCTTTTTATCCCCATTATTTTAACACGGTTTATTCCAAAAAAGCTTTACTTGAATTTACACGCTTATGAAGTGTGCAGTGTGTTAGGCCATTCATACACGAGGGAGCACGGTTCCGGAGCAAAAGCTTTTTGTGGGCAAGGGAGGCGTGCGGAGATTAAATAAGTGGAGAGTTTCGTGCTTCGGTGGAGACTTTTGTGCTCCTGCTTTTGACCTGCGAACACGGGAAGCACGCACTCACACAAATAAGAAATTAATACGTTGCCATGGAGTTGAAAATAATAAACATTCAAACAGTCAACAATAAACAATGAAAAAACATGCTGCAGCTGCAGTTGAAATCACCAACTATTTTCTTTTCTATTATGATATCTAATTTTTAATTGATTTAGTTAAATTCCCGACCAGATTTAAATCAACACCCGAGCAGAGTCAAAATATTTGACATCTCACTAATACAAACAATCGTTGTGTAGCAACACAAAAGCTGCTTCCTTTGCTATTGCTCCGTGTATTTTCAGGGAACTGCAGCAAAGACCATACCAAGCTGCTCATTATGATCATATAACTTTTACTCACTGCCTTATTCACCGAGAGGCCCTTGCAGCAAAAAAATTAGCACCAGAATTGAACGATGTGCTTCAGGATGCTGTTAAGATTATAAATTTTATTAAGAGCCATGCCCTTAACAGCCGCTTATTTTCAAATCTCTGTAAGGATACGGATTCCAACTACACAACTTTATTATTACATGCAGAAGTAAGATGGTTGTCAAGAGGTCAAAGTCTAAGAAGATTATTGTTATTAAAGGACGAAATCGAAATATTTTTAACCGAACGAAAATGTGAACTTGCTGCTTTTTTTCAAAATGACTTATGGCTATCCAAACTCTGTTATTTGTCAGATATCTTTGCGAAGTTAAACGATCTCAACTTGTCTCTTCAAGGAAAAAATTGCGATATATTTACTTCGAATGATAAAATTGAAAGTTTTATTAAAAAGATCAACATTTGGAAAAGTAGGGTAGAAAAAAATTCGTTCGAAATGTTTTCCAGTGTCGACAATTTTATAATCGAGAAAAATCATTGTAAAACTTGTATTGCAAAAATTATTGCAGATCACTTAAAAGCGCTAGAAACACCATCCATCCATCCAATGGCGCTACAGCCCAAATCGAGCCTTGGCCTCCTCTAGGGCATTTCTCCAAGTCTGACGGTTCCTTGCAGCAGTTCTCCAGTTCCGAATGTTCAGCATTGTCTCTGCGTCAGCCGTCACAGAGTCCATCCATCTTCTCCTGGGTCTACCTACTGGTCTGTTTCCTGGAATTTCGGCCACCATAAGCCGTTTTGGGATACGGTTATCATTCATCCTGATTACGTGGCCGGCTAGTCTTTGTCTGTTGATTTTTATAAACGTTGAGAGTTCTGGGTCGTCAAAAATTTCATACAGCTCGTTGTTGTATCTCCTTCGCCATATCCCATCCTCTCTCGTTGGGCCTATTATGCATCTGAGCACCTTCCTCTCAAACCTGTTGACTTGTTCCTCTATCTCCTGGGTCATAGTCCAAGTCTCGCTGCCATAGCACAGTACTGGTCGTATTACTGTTTTGTAGAGTGAAAGTTTCGTTTTTCTGTGCACAAATCTTGAGTGCAATATTTGTTTTTGGGCATAAAAAGCTCTATTAGCCAGTAGTATTCGTTTAGTTACTTCTTCCTTTTCATCGTTTCTTTTTGTAATTGTAGACCCAAGGTAGACTGTTTTATCGACTACTTCTAGATTATGTTCGTCGATAGTTATATTTCTTCCCATTCTAAATCTTCCAGCTCTGGATTGTTGCATCACCTTCGTTTTTTCTTCATTGATGTTCAGCCCTATGTCCTTGGCCGCCTCTTTTAATTCGACATAGACTTCTTTCGCTGCCAAGAAGGACCTTCCCACGATGTTCACGTCATCCGCATATCCAAGTAATTGTACAGACTGCGTTGCTATGGACGCATTTCTCCGTACTGATGTTTTTCTTATCACCCATTCTAGGGCCAGGTTGAAAAGCATGGGGGCTAGTCCATCTCCTTGTCTAAGACCTTGTCGCACTTCGAACTCTTCTGTTATTGCATTTTGAATCCTTACTTTCGCCAGGGAGCTATTCGTTGCGCATTTTATCAGTCGTACCAGCTTGGAGGGGACTCCTAATTCCAATAGGATCCTGTACAGCCTCTCTCTGTTTATCGAGTCATATGCCTGTTGAAAGTCGACAAATATCTGGTATATATCTATATTCCTTTCCCAGGTTTTCTCCAGAATTTGTTTTAAGGTCAGCAGTTGGTCCGATGTTGACCTGTTTGTCCTAAAACCAGCTTGATATTCTCCTATAAGGCCTTCCGCTATAGGTTCTAGTTTTTGTTTCACAAGGATTGTGAAGGTTTTGTAGCTGGTGCTGAGGAGTGAGATGCCTCTGTAGTTTTTACAGGTTAATTTATCTCCTTTCTTGTAGATTGGACATATAATCGCTTTCTTCCAGTCATCTGGTATAACTTCTTCCTCCCAGACGTTACATATGAGTTCGTGTAAGTTCCTTAAGAGTTGCGGCCCTCCTTCCTTTAGTAGCTCAGCTGCGATTCCATCGATGCCTGGGGATTTGCTGCTTTTTTGCCTTTTCACAGCTTCCCGTACCTCATCCAGTGTTGGTGGTTCTATTGGAATACTATCTGTTTTTTTTTTTTTTTTTATGTGGCAGTGCTAAGCTCAGGAATCACCCTTTGTACTACTAGTCCGTCATGTCATTTGTCACGTCATGGTGCAATGTGTAGCAGTAAGCTTAGTACGGGGAGGGGGTTGGAGGGGTTATAAAGGAACGGGAGGGAATTGAAGAAGGTGGTGATGAACCCTGCGTTTGAACTCTTGGATGTTGTAGGAGCTCGGAAATACTGACTGAGAGAGATTATTCCACAGCCGAGTTGTTCTATTAACAAACGAATTCATATCTTGTTGAGTGCGTGAAAGGGGGAGTTGCAGGTGGAGGGAATGAGACGAGTTTAATCTGGTGTTGCGGGTATAAGAATGCCGTGGAGGCAGGAGAGCGTTTAACTCGGAGGAACAGTCACTATGATAGTAACGATAAAATTTTGTCAGTGCTGCTACATTCCTACGGTGGCTGAGGGGGTCGATGGTGGAGCAAGCGGTATCGTCATCAATTAATTTAAGGGCCTTTTTTTGGACCTTATCTAACCATGCCAAGGTGGTTATTGGAGCGCCGCCCCAAACGAGGGAGTTATATTCGAGAAGAGGCCGAATGTAGGATTTATAAATAACAGCACGGGCCGATGGCTGGAGGAGGAACTTACACCTCTTAAGAAATCCCAAGCACTGAGATCCTTGTTTGGCGATTTGGAATATGTGGTCATTCCATCGCAAGTCTTTGGCTAATGTCACGCCTAAGATGTGTAAGGATGGTTCGGCCAATAGTTGAACTTCATTCACTTTCAAGGGTGGAGGGGTGTTGAACTTCTTTTTAGAGATAAGACAGTACTTGGTTTTGGCGGGGTTGAATTCAACACGATTCTTCTTTCCCCACTCTAGAATGAGTACAATGTCGTTATTAATAGAGTTGGACATACGTTCGCGATCATCAAGACAGGATCTGGCATGAGTCTGCCTTGTATCGAAGCTGTACGAGTACCGTAAAGTACCGTCGTCAGCGAAGCTGAGAAGTGGGTTGGAGGGGATTGAAAGAAGGTCATTTATAAAGATAAGGAATAGGGCCGGTGATAAGATTGACCCCTGGGGGACCCCCGCCGAGATCGGGTGGGATGCGGATTTGACGCCATCCAAAACTACTTTGATTGAACGGCCGAAAAGGAAATTCTTGATCCACTTCTGTAGGAGTGAGTCGACTCCAATAGCTTTGAGTTTGGCTAACAGGGCTGAGTGCCAAACTCTATCGAAAGCCTTGGAGATATCTAGAGCAACCAGACTAGACTCGCCGGATCCATGCAGACTACGGCTGAGGTGTTCTGTAAGACAGACTAAACGATCGCCAGTGGAGGTATTACCATTGCTTCCGCCTGTAAGTCTTCGTTTATTCTTTGGGTTGGATTCAATAAGTTTTGAAAATATTGTCTCCATCTTTCCTTTATCCTATCCGGGTCTTCTAATAGGTTCCCATCCATGTCTCTACAAATATCCGTTCTTGGCTGAAACTTATTACTGATCTGGCGTGTTCCTTTGTAGGCTTGCCTAGTTCTACCTTCGTTGAAGTCTTCCTGTATCTGTAGGATCTTCCTGTTTAGATACTCTCTCTTTTTTTTCTGCACAGCTTGTCTGCAGTTCTTCTTTTTAGCGCTAGAAACACAGTTCCGTACATATTTTATATTAAATATTGATTTCAAAAAGGTAGCTTGGATTCAAAAGCCGTTTTGGATTGGCTTAAGTGAGATTAATCACCTGCCACTTAAAGCTCAAGAGGAATGTGCTGAGATTTCGAGTGACTCAAACTTAAAACTACAATTTCCAAAAGAGCCCTTGACTGTATTCTGGATCGGAACTAGAATTGAATTTCCTACAATCGCTGATATGGCGTTAAATGTTCTTCTGCCATTCAACACCACATATTTATGCAAAGTTACTTTCTCAGCTTTAACACATATTAAATCCCAATATCGTTCATCGCTAAAAAATGTTGAAGAGGTCTTACGTCCAGCAGTGTCAAACGTTCCACCAAGATTTAATTTGTTATGCAATAAAAAACAGGCACATCCATCTCATTAAACTTTTTCCTTTAATTTTAATTTAATACTTACCACTCAACGACTGCGTTCGAATATATTCGAGGGAACTAAGACGGTCAGAACTCCCTTTTATTTATGTTATTGCAAAAAATGCAATTTTGATGAAAAATAGGGCATATATTTTTGTAACTTAATAAATACAATTTTACAAGTTTTTGTGCAATTTTTAATTTTGGATTTTTGTATGTTTCTAAACGAATTCTAAAACTATAGGTATATTTTCATATGTATATTGTTACCTTATAAATAAATCATCAAAAAATATTTATTTATCTTTCATTTATATTTATATGGGGTCATGAGGAAACTCGTAATCATAAATGGGGTCGTGAATGAAAAAAGTTTAAGAAGCCCTGTTCTACCTTTCAATTTCGATAGTGCAGTAATTTGAAAGGTAGTAGTTACTCAAATTCGATAATTTTTCTTTTAAAGACTTTTTTTATTCATATATATCTTAATTGTACTTTCTTTCATGATCACGCTAAACACTTGTTCGGAACTCTTTTGGACAATTCTTCAGTCGCTGACCTTATGACCGTATCGTTTGCACATGAAGCATTTCAGCTTAAATCTTTTTGTGTTGTTCTGGACTTTTCTTTTGTTTTTACGGCACTCATGTTCTTGTACGATTTTTATTTTTAGGCTTTCATGACCAGGCAGTGCATCTGTAGATTTCATGGCTATTCTAAAATTATCAAAACTCTCAGGTAAACTATATAATAAAAGAATGCTTAGGAGATCATTGCTGATGACTAAGTGAATGTCTTTTAACTTATCAACTACCTCGAAAATCTGCAGATGTTCTAGTATCTCATATGTAATTCAACTTCTAATCGTTATGGTTGAAAACGCATGGTGAGAAAATCATTGTGACAGTTCAATACGCTTCCGATCCGGTCATTGTAATTAGATTTGAAACCTCCCGCATACGTCGTTATTTTCCGAATGCTCCATGTTTCGAGATACCTGAAGAAGACAACACTGCGCTTTCTCCGGCGACTCCCTTTGCTGGGTTTGACAGTTTGCGAAAATAACGACCTACAATCAATAATTTTGATGCCACATTGTTTCCCATTCAAGCTTCCAGCAAATACGTCTTACGACCTACTCCAGTTTGGGGTGTACCAACTTTTGTGTACCCACTGTCTTCTGTGCTTTGCATTTTTGCACCGGATTCGCTTTTCATCGCCAGTCATAAACGATGGTAACAAACTCATTGACTCGAACCAGCTTTCTGACCTTCCCGGTGGAATTAATGTGCCAATGAACGATTGATCTTCTCCACTATTTTAATCTTTTTTTTTGGTAATAAGGGGGCAACCCACATGGTGAACACTGCGGTCAAGGTAGGCCTACTGTGTACGTACCCCACTAGCGGAACAGACTATCAGCCTTTCGCATGAAGGCAAGAAGTTCTTTAATTGACGAAGACCGGACTTGAGCAGGGCTCATAAACTCCCTGATAAACATTCTCCTTCTAAGCCAGATCAGAGCAGGACATTCACAAAGAATATGTGTGGAAGTCTCGTCGCTTCCCATGCAGAGTCGGGATTCTGTCTCTTGTGGAGGTTGTGGAGGTGATGCCGCAGTCCTACATGGCCAGCCAGATAACCCATCAGCAGCCTTAAGGCAAAGGGTCTTATAAGATCTTTAGCCTGTCTAAGACCTGGGACTGATTCCCAATAGGCCAGGTTTAGTCTTTTAATCAACTCCTTTATCAAGGAGATGGACCAAGAGATACCACAGAAAGGACCAACGTCTCAGATCGCTCCCTCGCGAGGATGTCTACAGCCGTGGTGCTTCATCAAAATCCGTCGTCAAAAAGGGAAGCCGTAGCGCTGCTAATAAAAGATAAAAGAAGAAGGGGTAAAAAAATTGGACCCAAAAATGGACCAGTAACATCTGTATTATTCCTCTTTGCGCTATTCTCAACTGAAATCTGCTGACGGAATGCGGTCCTCATATTTGGCATACTCACTTCCCTACAGTGCCCGATCTAATATATAATAATAAAAGAAAGTGTCTGCCAGCCTGTGTGTGTGTCTGTTTGTGCGTACCGTCACGTGATGGAGCCCAACTAGAAGAGATAGAAATCTGAATTTTTTTGTAGATACAAAGATACCCAACATATGGAAGAAAGTTTCCGCTTTTCGAAAGTTTAATTAGTTTTTTTAATTAATTAATTAGCACAGTTTTCTCACATTAAATTCACCCATTTGCAAATCAAATTAATCCTTTTGCAAATTAAACTCACCTTTTTACAAATAAAATTCACCTTTTTGCAAATCAAGTTCACCTTTTTGCAAATTAAATTCACCCGTTCACAAAATTAAATACTTCTACATTATATATTACTAGCTGGAGCCCGGTGCGCCTCGCTGCACTCATGAGCCAATAGTATGGCGTGCGCCAAAACAATTGGGAATTTCAATCTCGGTTTTGCATTTGCAGTGAGAGTCCTAAATCCCACAACGAAAGTACATCCGAAAAGAAAAGTGTCACTCCGTTCGTTTAAAAACTTAAATCACCCGCTCATTTATAATCCCAATAACAATTCAACGGTCTCACTGCCACTCTTGTCGTGGTCAGATGGAGGGAATGTTGCTGCCCGTAAACGAATTTCGAAAGGAAAATTACAACGCGCGCTTGTATTTTATTCATACACGAAATTTTAATGTGTGTGGAATTGTCATTTATTTCTTGCACTAAACTTGATTTTGGAAAAGACTTCCTCGATGGTCTTCAGCATTGGAGAATGTGGTATTAGAAAAACTAGAGTTTTCTTAAAACAAAATGTATAATAGATTATGGTGGGTGGAGCTTAACCAAACCTGGATTTACTAACATTAGGCCAAACCTAAATGAAAAGTAACGCAGAAGTGAAGTAGACGTTACTTCCACTGATGTACATGTAACTTCCACTTACTTCCATTTTGGCCACTCTCATACATTCATATGCAATGCCACCTAACTTTACTTCACTTCGCTTACCATTTAGGTCTGGCCTGTTAGTATAGAAGTACTTAATTTTCAAACGAGTGAATTTGATTTGCAAAAGGGTGAATTTTATTTGCAAAAGGATGAATTTTACTTGCAAAAAGGTGAACTTGATTTGAAAAAAAAGGTGAATTTAATTTGTAAAAAGGTGAATTTAATTTGCAAAAGGATTAATTTGATTTGCAAATGAGTGAATTTAATGTGAAAAAACTACAGTAAACTGTGTGGTCAGCACAAAACAGCGGAAGACATATAACTAAACAATAGAAAACAAATTAAAAAATACGTTTAAAAAAACTAAAAAATATGTTTTTATTTTAAAATGAACTAAAAAGTAAAAAATAAGTTTTGTTGCTACAGCCAGTATATGGGAACACCGCACCTTTCGAAATGTAAAAAAGCGTGCGTTCACGAAAAAATACCATAGATTAAGAGTCCTGCACATTTTTTACCTCTTCTATTCGTCTCGAACCGAAATGGAGCAAAAAAAGAAAAGTTTTTTTTGGAGTACTTATACCAAACATTATTGCCTACAAAATTCAATTTTCGAAAAAAAAAAAAAAAAAAAAAAAAAAAAAAAAAAAAAACTTTGACTATGAATAACTTCGAAAGGGTTAAGTTTACGAAAAACTAACAAGAGGACTTTTTGTAGGCAATTACGTTTCGTGTTGACTGATCAAAAAAAATTTTTAAAATATCGGTTTTTGACTGAAATTTTGGCCAAAAAGTGATTTTCGAAAACATTGATCTTGAATAACTTTCAAAGATCTTGAATAACTTTTTTGTAAGAACTAAAGTTGAAGAGAATTTCATTACAACATACGGCCCTCTTACAGGGTTGTATGACCCATAGAGACCGAGATACATGGAAAACTCGGGAAAAACGAGATATCTTCGGCGGCCATTTTTTTGGATTACTTTATTCAAAAATCACAAGGAAGCTGTGTACCAATTTTCAGTCATTTTGGAAATTTGTCTCCTTAAAATGCTAATTTCCCCGGATTATTCTTTCATTGCTACGGGGGATCTGGCTAGTATTACGATGTCGTCAGAATATGTCAATAGTTGTACCGACTTGTCGAAAATACTGCCCGTGGTGCTAATTCCCGCATGTCTTATCACTTTTTCCATAGCTGCGTTAAATAGTAAGCACGATAGGGCATTTAATAATAATAATAGAGTTTCCCTTCTTATGAAGAAGGCGCACTTCTCAGCTGGGCTGAGAAACATTTACCACGACCACGTGGGCTCGGCTGAGACATGCAAACATAAAAAATTAAGTACCAATAAAAATTGCATGCGAAACACATAAACAGTCATGAGAGAACAAAGAGACTCCTTTTAAGTAGATCTTTGTTCGTGCTCACGCTAAAAACATTAATATTTTTATTTACATTAATGAACATGCGATTAACAGGCTCAAATCGGCCATAATTGGTGTTAGAGGAGTTGATGTGTAAGAGCGGTGGTCCTCTCAGATTGTATCGGCTCTCTCTAAACGACGCACGGCGACTTAGAAAACCTGAGTCAACACGTCCATTAAGAAGCTGGTGGACGAAAACAACATCGGCCACCTCACGACGCTTCTGGAGAGTGTTTAAGTTGAGTAACTTAAGTCGGTATTCATATGGTGGAAGAATTAAAGGGTCTTCCCAAGGAAGGTGATTTAATGCGAATCGAACGAACCTACGTTGAACCGACTCAATTTTTCCAACATGCGAAGAATAGTGAGGAGACCAAACCTGGGACGCATATTCAAGTAAAGGTCTGACAAGCGAAATATAGAGGTGTTTAGTGATCAGGGTGCTGTTAAATTCTTTGGACCCCTTTTTATAAAGCCCAAGACTAAGCTGCTCTTGGAAGAAATATAGTTGATATGAGTAGAAAAGTCCAGCTTGGTGTCAAATCTAATCCCGAGATCTTTGACAAAATTAACACGGGGGACACCCTCACTAAAGAATGAGTAGTTATAAATTATAGGATCATGTCGCCTACAAAAAGTCATGATGTCACCAGCTTAAGAATGCCTTCATGGAGCCAGGTTTCAGTGAATGCTATGACAATAAATTGTCTTAATCCTATTGTGGCGTTGAATGGTTCTGACAGCTCTCCTTCAATTCTTATTCTGCATATTACCTCTTTCATTGTCATTTTGGTCAAATCTACAAGGTCTTTGGGAAATCTTAAGTACTCCATAGCTTTATATAATTCTTCATGTTTTATTTTATCATAAGCGTTGCTGAAGTCTATGAATAGAGAATGTATGTTTATGTTAAATTCATTTGTCTTTTCTAGGACCTGCCTAAGAGTGAAAATATGGTCTGTGGTAGATCTTCCGGGACGGAAACTGCTTTGATAGTTTCCCAGAGCTGCTTCTGCGTAAGGCTGCAGTTTAACGTATAAAATATTTAATAATGCTTTATATGCTTCGTTCAGTAGAGTGATGCATATATAATTACAGCAGTTAGCTGATCTTTTTTATTTATAGAACACGAAATGTCCACAATTCCGATGGTATGTGTTTCTGGGTCCATATTAGTGTTACGATTTCATGGAGGCTTAATATTACGTTTTCACCTCCTTGTTTTAATAGCTCTGCTACAATGTTATCTTTGCCCGGAGATTTGTTGTTTTTTAGTTTTTTCACTTGTACATCTTCTAACGTAGGCATATCTCCCGCTAGTTCTCCTTTTAGTTCCACGTTTTCTGTTAATGTTTGCTCCTCATCTCGAGCTAGCAGTTCTTTGAAGTATTCACACCACCTAGCAAGGACTAGTTCTTTGGTATTTAAGATCTCCCCATCCATATTTTTGCACATTGTTACTCTGGGCCTGAAACCGACTCGGTGCTGATTTAATTTTTTATATAGTTTCCTGAAATCGTTTGGGTTGTTCGTTTTTTCTATTTTTGACTTTTCCTTTTCCCAGTACTCCTTTTTCTTTGTATGTCTCAACTGCTTTTCTCGTTCTGTGTTTCTGTATCATAACTTGATATGCTACATTCTTTTCCTGCGTTACTCGTGCACAATCATTGTCGAAACATTCATTTCTTCTTTCATTGTGTTCGTATACGAGAGTATTTGACGCTGATCCTTGATTAGGGTTTTCAAGTTAACCTCTATGTCTTCGGCGCTGTCGTTATTTGAATTTGTCACTCTTCTATTTATTTTTTCTGCATATTCTTCTTGTTTTTCTTCTTCTTTTTACAGATTCACAATAAATTTTCTTTCCCTGTGCTTTCTTCCTCCGTTTACTCTCGATATTCTGCTTCTGATTCTCGTCTCAATCATATAGTGGTCAAAGTCGATGTTTGTACCACGATATGATCTGACATCTAGTACTTCTGAACAGTGACGCGCGTCTATAAGTATATGAACAATTGAGTTCTGCGTTTTTCAATGTGGAGATCTCCAGGTTACCTTATGTACATCTTTCCGCTGGAATCTTGTGTCTACGATCACCATATTATTCATCATTTGCAAAACTGATCAGTCTCATACCGTTTTCAATTGTTTCGTCATGTAGACTGAATGCTGCTATTGTTGGTCGGTATGTCCTTTCACGGCCGATTTTTGCATTTGCATCTCCTATAACAATTTTTACATCATGTCTATGACAGTTTGCTTGCGTTCTATCAAATAATTCATAGAATGCATCTTTGACATGTATGTTTATTATAGAGTAATTAAAGAATCTTTCTCTTATACATATTCTACATATTCTTTCATCTATAGCGTCAGACCCCATTACTAGAAGCTCAATTTAATTTCTTACAAAGTATGATTTTTCTCGTTATAGCTATAGAATATATTGGGGTTTTTTTTCTCTAGGATCTCCTTTCCAATCCATCTTACCTCTTGCACTGCTGTTGGATCACTTTTATATTTATCTAATTCGTTTAGTAGAACGTTTAGTTTGCCAGGTTGATACAGTGTCGATATCCGAGGCTTTGTTGTGTAGTCAATCCTATCCGAGGCTCTGTTGTAGGTCTGGTGGCAATGTGGTAATGCCAGGACGAGCTGCCAGCCCGACGCCTGTATGCGGGAATATAGCGTTCTTGCAATGGACTTGTATATTACTCCCTTCCATCACAAATACTTTTATTTTGTGTGCTCACTTCGTCTAGCAATTATTTAATTTCTGCAGTTCTGTAATAAATTTATGTGTTACTTGTTCCGAAATTTTCCAGATGTGGCTGCCTTCATCGTTACTATTTTCCCCGCCCGTTTCGAAGAATTACTTCTGTTTTCTTAACTAATTTGTTAGGAAGAGTACATTCGTGAATTTTTACTCCAACAGATAGAGTGGCCTCGCGTTTCCCCAAGCAGTAGGTATGTCCACTGTTTGCTCATTATCTAGGGTCAACAACGACGAGAGGACAGCACGACTTTGCTCCTCACCATCTAGCTATCGATGATTGACAAACTTTATTATAATCTCTTTTAATCTCGCTACAAATACTAATAATATATTAAATTTATATTTTCAGCTAAAAAATTAGGAGACACATGTTTCTACCACCAAACTTGTATATATAATGACGAGAATTCCCTCTGTGTTCAGGTAAGTCATAATGCGAAATGTGAATGTGCCGACGGATATCATTCTGTGAGCTACACAAAGCCTACAAAACGTAAATTCTGTACTCAAGGTAACCAAAGAGATTTTCTCCACCACAAATGTTCAATCCCCTCTAAACATTTTTAGACATAGCTGTCCTGACATCAGATCTACCAACCCTATTGGGAGTTACAACCGGTATTGCCGTATTGGCAGGCCTAATATGCATGGTACTGCATTTATTCAGCAAAACAAAATATCCAAGACATAGGAATTTCGCTGATGCTAATATACCGCCTCCTATTATGTATTCCAGCGATACAGGTATGTCGGATTTAATATTTAGCAATTGAAGACGATGTTTATACGATTTATTTTAAGTGTACATATACATTACACACAAACAACTTACATATGTTAAAATTTATATAAAAATAAATAAATAAATAAATAATAATGTCGAAAATAAGAGGAGTGGAGAAAGGGGTCTTGTTCATATGTAACATAGCAGTAAGATATATGGTTGTCTCTGCGCATGCAATTTCTTTCTGTGTAGTCTACTTTTGTAAAAAAAAAAAAAAAAAAAAAACAAATACTACAAAAATGCAAAATATTACTATTTTAAATTTAAAAAAATAAAAAGTTTTAAATATTGACTTTTCCGAAAACAATGCTGACATACAGCTGATGTACATCCAACCAATAAAGGATCTTTTATCGACAGTGCATGCATGATCTATCAAAAGTTGCATGTAAGTTGAGCACTTCCAAATCACTATTCATGCAAGATATCACATGTGATCATAACTTATACATATTTATTTAAGCTACCGCTCGGGTGTCGCTTGGTATGGCCGAAGTCAGACGTATTCGAATCATTGCTTTTGTTTTATTTTTTTTATTTTTTGCATATTTCATTCGTCGTTTTTGTACAAGTTTTTTATTAAAATATTAAGGTACAGGCGCTACAAACTTGTACCATACGGGGTATACGAATTATCTTCATCCTATTTTTAGCTTGAGGGTTTTCTAGGGTGATGATACACAACTCAAGGCATTGATCAATGCGATCTATCAATTGTCAATTTATAGGCCAAGGTAGGATGACTCTGATCCCTTCCTTCGGCTAACAATGGTTATTTGTATAGTTCAAATTTATCAATGCCTTGAGTAGTGTATCGGCAACCATCAACCGTTACGATAATCGATAGATCATCAATAGTAGTGGTGCTGTGGCTAAACATAGAGATGCTGAAGCAGGGGCTTGTGGTGCTGCGGCTGAACCAAAAGATCCTGAAGTAGCGACTAGTGGTGCTCTCGTTACTGATAAGGATTCCAGTACCGATACGAGCTATGTTTCTGTGGGAGAAGACTCAGAGGACGAAAATAGGGATTTTAGTAACTTTACAGAAGATCGACGAACTCTGCGTCCGCGTAAACAAAATATAAAGTATAATTACTACATTGATAAATATCAAAAGGATTTTCTCACTAACCCTATAACAGTAAAGGAAGCATTAGGACGTGAGATGCTGACAAATGGCTTCAGTCCATGAAAGCAGAATACAAGTCGCTTATGGAAAACGAGACCTGGGAATTAGTCGATTTACCTAAAAATCGCAGACCCATCAAGTCAAAATGGGTATTTAACATTAAAAGAAACAAAGATGGGATTGTTGAAAGATACAAGGCAAGACTAGTAGCAAAAGGATGCAGTCAAAAGTTTGGATTTGACTATAAGGAGACGTTCTCACCTGTGGTAAGATACTCAACCATTAGATTAATTTTAGCAGTGGCAGTTGAACTTGATTTGAAGGTGCATCAACTAGACGTAGCCTCTGCATATTTAAATGGAGAACTTCAGCACGAGATCTACATGGAGCAGCCAGAACTCTTTATAGATCGAAATAAGCCAAAGCAAGTATGTAAATTAAAAAAGGCCCTATACGGTTTAAAGCAATCAGGGAGAGAATGGAATAGTAAGTTAGATGGAGTTTTAAAAAAGATTGGCTTTAAACGTTGTGACACAGATACATGTGTATACCAAATGAATGCAAACGGTAATATTAACATTATTGCAGTTTATGTTGATGATATCCTCATCGCATGTTCAAATGAACAAATATTGAATAAAATAAAACATTTTATCAGTTTAGAATTTGAAGTCGTGGACAAAGGTCCGATCGAATACTTCCTGGGTATGGAAGTGAGTCGAGATTACGACAAAAAGACCATAAGTATTTCGCAAAGACAATTTATTCGGAATCTACTGGAAGAATATAACATGATAGAATCGAGAAAATGCAATACACCACTAGATCCAGGACAACAATTTAAAAGATGCTTAGAGTGCTCCAACTGCTCCAAAGTTGACCCGAAATTATACCAATCGCTCGTTGGCTCGTTAACCTACCTTGGAATATCCACTCGGCCTGATATCTTCCACTCAGTCAATAAATTGGCACAATTTAATGTGAGGCCACACAAGGAACATCTGAATGCAGTCAAGCACATTTTGAGCTGGCGGAGTGTTTTCTTGGGAGTCCCGAAAACAAACATCTGTTGCATTGAGCAGCACAGAAGCTGAGTACATGGCGCTGGCATCTGCATCAAAGGAAGCTGTTTTCTTACGGAACCTTTTAAATGAGATTGGAGCTAGCAGGTTCATAGAAGACCCAACCGAGTTAAACGGCGATAACCTCAGCGCCCTGCAGTTAGTCAAAAATCCAACATATCACGCACGAAGTAAACACATCGATATTCGGTATCACTATGTACGTGAGGTATACCAGAAATCATTAATCGCATTGAAGTACGTCCCCACTGATGTTATGATCGCTGATATCCTGACTAAGAATCTAAGTCAACTAAAACATAATAAATTAACAAATATGTTAGGACTTTATTAAAAGCACTTGTATAGCTTTGAGGGGAAGATTGTTAGAAGTTGAAGTTCCCAACACTATACTTGTGCTATAATTCCTGTTAGAGTATAAGAATGAATTATATTAGTATAAGAATTATATTAGTATATGAATTATAAATGATATTAGAAACGAGTTCAGTTCTGTGAATAAACTCAATGTATATAGACCGAATGTGTTTTAGAAGTAACAATTGTCAATTTATAGGCCAAGGTAGGATGACTCTGATCCCTTCCTTCGGCTAACAATGGTTATTTGTATAGTTCAAATTTATCAATGCCTTGAGTAGTGTATCGGCAACCATCAACCGTTACGATAATCGATAGATCATCAATTCTTCTCCTGCTCCAATAATATAAATCTACCAAAAACTAGATCGCATGTACTCTAATCTCAAATATTTAACTTTATTTACATTCTAGCAAAAAACCGGCGTGCGTTGCAACGCCTTTAAATAAAAAAATTATATATGCACTGTACGCGGTAGAGAAAAGAATAATGAAAAATACAGCAAATCTGGACAAAATGATTTTGGAAACCTTATAAAAATTTAGAGTTACCTATAAAAAATATTTTAATATTTCTTCTCGAGCGTTCTAGGATTTGTCAGGGATTAATTGGAACAATTTGTTTCTTTTTAACAACTTTAATTTCAAAACAAAACACAGATGTTCTCCACCTTCCACTTTTTTTTCTCCTTCTATACAATCTTCTCGGTGGTTCAGTTAGAATAACTGCCTCTATACTGGTCAGAGGAATACTTGGCAAAATTTCGATTTATAATTTTGACCACAAATTTCTTATTTAGAACCTTTAAAACCCCCAGATACCGATTTGCATTGCAATCGGAATACAATTGGAAAAAATCGTCCACCATATTAGCGCGGCCGTTTTAAATTGATAAGTTCTGATCATAAATTCGATATTTGTTACCTTAAACCCCCAGATACCGTTCTTCATGGAAATCATATTCATATGGCATATTCAAATTTGGTTGGCAATTTTGAATTTCGTCTTATTTCGGCGGCCATTTTGAATTTCGAATATCGGGCTTCGAGGTGCATCATGGGAAACCCCAACGGACCTTCGCGCAAAAGTTCGCCCCCTATAGCGCACACAAACACACACAGAAACTTTCTTTATTAATATAGATAAATTTATAAGCTTTGATCATACATTCGTTATTTGCAACCTTAAAACCCCCTAGATATACACTTTTATTGGAATCGGAATAAAATTGGAAAAATTCGACCGCCATACATATTGGCACGGCCATTTTGAATTTATAAGTTCTGATCATAAATTCGTTATTTGCTACCTCAAAACCGCAGATACCGATTTTCATTGTAATCGGAACATAATTGGGAAATTTGTCGGCCATATTAGCGCGGCCATTTTGAATTTATAAGTTTTGATTATAAATTCATTATTTGCAACCTTAAAAACCCCTTGATATTCACTTTCATTGGAATCAGAATGCAATTGGAAAAAATATATCCTATATATAAATATAGTTTTGGTCATAAATTTGTTATTTGCAACCTTAAAATCGGAATCGGAACACAATTGCCAAACTCATCTGCCATATTGGTGCGGACATTTTGCATTTATTAGTTTTGACCACAAATTAACCGTAAAAACCCCTAGATACCAAATTTCATTGAAATCGGAACACAATTTGAAAATTCATATTTGGGTGGCAGTTTTGAATTTCGGTCTCTTTTCGGCGGCCATGTTGAATTTAAAAAAAACGGGTTTCGAGGTGTTTCACGGAAGATCCCCGCGAACCTTGATGCAAAATTGCTCTGATGCTCTGCGATAACTGGTGCGCCCGGTATAGCGCACACATACGAACATACATACAGAAACTATCTTTTATTAATATAGATTCAGCTTATCAATGAGAATGCGACCCTGCACTCTCCATACAACCAGTGGCTATGCTAGCCGAAATATAGACGTCGCTCGGTGGCATTAGCTTTGAGAGACCTCTTTCATTTCCTAGCCAGATTGAGGCTGGTGTACCCCGTGTACCCAAGTAGAAATTTCCTGTAGTAATCTATCAGTAACTGGCTAGTTTTTCCATTTCTGTAAAATGTTACGCCTCTTGCATTTTATGCTGTAGGGAAAGCACAAAACGTAAACGGCATTATTTAAAGTGAGCTTTCAGTTATTTTTTGTGTGTACCATATGTACACGCTTTTTACCGGGGCCCGAAAATAACTATTATAAGGGGAACAATTATAATAAAATTCTTTGCAGGACTTTTTGGATTTTAGGCAAATTTTTGATAAAAAAAACTCGTAAAACAATTTATTTTGATAAACCGTTATAGCAACCAAAAGGGAGATTTTTAATTTCAGTCGAAGGTTTACACTTATTTTAAGACTATCTTTTATAAATTAAATTATAACAGTTGTAATCGGACTTTTAATTTTTCTATCACTCATATGTAATACTTACAGTGAGACTTGTATGTTTTATAACTCTTTTTGAATAACTGTTATATTGAACATATTAAATAAATCTCACCTCGGGACTTTTATGTTGGGACCTAAAACATAGAAGTCTCACTGTAAGTATTATGAGTGATAGAAAAATCAAAAGTCTGATTGTAACTGTTATAATTTAATTTATAAAAGATAGATAAGTGTAAACCTTCGATTGAAATAAAAATATTTACAAATAATTATTTTTTTGGGGATCTTTTTATTTGTCTTATAACTATTTCGGTCCCTGGTTTTATGTCATTATTTTGAAGACACAAGTGATTTTTAGGTTATAGTCTTCTTGATTTGCACGAAACATCCCGCGTTTTCTTACTTTCCCAACTTCCCCACTATTTAACTTTACCGTAAAAAATCTCGGGATCCCGTGTGGAGTAGACATACAGATCTAATGTCAGAATATTTACAAAAAAAATAGACGGGTGTAATCATATGAATACCTCCTAGATGGAAAGCAATCTAGAAAGTAGTCTGTCACATAAAAAAAATCGAATGGCTGTTGAAGCCAAGGGGTTTCGTTTGCGCCATTTTGGCATGCTCCAGTTTCTTCTCCTGTGCGTGAGTTTCGGTTTTTACTTCAATAATTTGTTGATAATAAGTTGATGGAATAAAAAAAATATTTTTCTTTGGGTTTTTCTGCTAGTTTTATACCCTACATTTCGACTTGACTATTTGACATTTGGAGCCTACCAAGATGGCCGCCAAGGCATTCCCTTTCCGTCTCATTGGCCGCGTTTATGCCCAAGTTAATTTAACTGAGTTAGGCAAGTTTACAACGGCATAAACAGCAATTTTTTTAGCGCTGCTTTTTGACTTAGCTAAAATGTAGCACAGCTTAATACTGTCAAAATGGATTAATGTTTACTTATCAATTTTTGTGGTAAGCAAATAATTTAGAAGACATTCTTTTTAACGCAGGAAAAGAATGTAGCATATCAAGTGATGTTACAGAAACACAGAACGAGAAATGCAGCTGAGCTGTACAAAGAAAAAAGAAGGCAGGAGAAAAGAGTGCACAAAGCGAAGAAAAAGGAGTACTGGGAAAACGAAATGTTAAAAATAGAAGAAGCGAACAGCCGAAACGACGTCAGGCAACAATATAAAAAAGTAAATGAGCACCGAGTCGGTTTCAAGCCCAGAGTAACTATGTGCAAAAATAAGAATGGGGAAATCTTAAGCACCAAAGAACTAGTTCTAACTAGATGGCGCGAACACTTCAAAGAACTGCTAGCTGGAGATGAGGAGCAACCGCCAACAGAAAACGTGGAAGTAGCAGAAGAACTAGCGGGAGATATGCCTACATCAGAAGATGTACAAGACGCAGTGAAAAAACTGAAAAACAACAAATCTCCGGGTAAAGATAACATTGTAGCAGAGCTATTAAAAAAAGGAGGTGGAAACGTAATATTAAGCCTGCATGAAATCGTAACACTAATATGGACCCAGAAACAAATACCATCGGAATGGAGCGAGGGTATTGTGTGCCCTATACATAAAAAAGGAGATCAGCTAAACTGCCGTAACTATAGAGGCATCACTCTACTGAACGTAGCATATAAAGTATTTTCAAATATTTTATACGTTAAACTGCAGCCTTACGCAGAAGAAGCTCTGGGAAACTATCAAAGCGGGTTCCGTCCCGGAAGATCTACCACAGACCATATTTTCACACTTAGGCAGGTCCTAGAAAAGGCGAATGAATTTAACATAAACATACATTCGCTATTCATAGACTTCAGAAACGCCTATGATAAAATAAAACGTGAAGAATTATACAAAGCTATGGAGTACCTAAGATTCCCCAAACACCTCGTAAATTTGACCAAAATCACAATGAAAGAGGTATTATGCAGAATAAGAATTGAAGGAGAGCTATCAGAACCATTCAACGCGACAGTAGGACTAAGACAAGGAGATGCCCTATCGTGCTTACTATTTAACGTAGCTATGGAAAAAGTGATAAGAGACGCAGGAATTAACACCGCGGGCAGTATTTTCAACAAGTCGGTACAAATATTGGCGTACGCTGACGACATCGTAATACTAGCCAGATCCCCCGTAGCAATGAAAGAAGCCTTCATATCGCTAGAAAGAGCAGCAAAGAAACTCGGACTAGCAATTAATGAAGAGAAAACGAAATATATGTGCATCTCCAAAAGACGTAATGATCGCCAGAATATGACAATTGATACATACAACATCGAAGCAGTAAAAGAATTTATATATCTAGGGACGCTAATTTCAAAAGACAACGACACGACATTAGAAGTTAAAAGGAGATTAGCGCTGGGAAACAGATGCTACTTTGGGCTACGTAAACATTTCTTATCAAGGAACATATCAAGAAGCACTAAAGTAAAACTGTACAGAACTCTTTTAAGGCCAATACTACTGTATGGATCCGAAACCTGGACATTAAGAAGTAACGAAGAACACCTCCTAGGGTGCTTCGAAAGAAAAATCCTGCGCACTATATATGGAGGAATCAACGAAAACGGTGTTTGGAGGAGAAGATACAATCACGAATTGTATCAGTTGTATAAAGACCCAAACATCATAAAAACTATAAAAATTAACAGAATCCGATGGGCAGGACATGTTGAACGTAGCAGTGACGACAGAGACCAGACGGACACAGAGGTACGGGACGTCCAAAAAAGAGGTATTTAGACAGCGTAGAAGAAGATCTACGAACCCTAGGTATAAGAAATTGGAGACTTCAAGCCAGGGACCGACAGTTCTGGAGGAGGATGTTGCAGGAAGCCAAGGCCAATAACAGGCTGTGGAGCTATTTATGATGATGATTCTTTTTATTATTAATTTTTTGCTTTTTCTTATTTGTAAAATGAGAAATGTTATTATTTTTGCTTGTTATTAGTTGTAAAATGTGAATTATCAGATGGCCCGCTAGAAACGGTGCTACGTTAACAGTGCTAGCTTAACAGAGTTAAAGTAACTCGGACGTAAACGCGGCCATTGCTTCACTTTTGATCGCACTTTACACTCCATCTTTAGTATTCATATATCAACGGGTGCAGTGACTTTTTACTTTCCCTTTTCCCCATTAGCCAGGGAATTTGTTGAAAGAGACGTAGATAGGAAACCTTGCTTTTTTTTAACATAAACATTTGTATTAATGTAGAAAAGCATTTTAAAAGGGATCATCGAAAATTAATTTCTCATTGCTTTAACAAAATTTATTTAGTTTCGATCTTACAAATACGAATTTAAAAATAAATTTACAAAAGGGTACATGTCAGTGAAAAAATGTTTGGCACCTATGGAAGGAATTGGTCCCATGAAATTGTTCTGATGAGCAGTCCATTCTTTTCATGTCAGTGGTTGGAACCATTAATTAAAAGATTCTTTGTAGCATTTTAATAAACAGTTTATTTGTTTAAGCAATCTGTGTATGCATGCTGTAATTTTTGGTATAAGTTTAAATAACTTTATTTTTGATTCCAATCAGCTTATTCTGAGAGGAGAACATACAGCTTTTCCGTTTTTTAGACCATCACACCACACCACAAATCTCCGCAAGGTAGTTAAGTGAACAGTTAGTTATTGGTGGTAATCATGCTATTATTAGCTGCTTTCCTTTTTGAATGAAACCTAACCAGGAAGTTGTGAAGTTCTTGAAAATCAAAATTACAAAAATGGAAATAAATAATAAAGACAATGAATTCTATATTAAGGCACTAATAGTATTGAAGACAAAGTTAACCACAATTTATTAGAAAAAAACCGAAATATTACAGTACAGAACAGTTTTATTGTGAAAAACCATCTCAGTAAAAAATTATTCGCAATTCACTCAAAATGGCGAATTTCGATTTTAGTTGCCTAATTAGTTGTATCATTTCCACGTATCTTAGAGCAGAAGTAATTCCGAGCCGGGCAAGTAAGATATCTGTAGCATCAACTAGACGTAGCCTCTGCATATTTAAATGGAGAACTTCAGCACGAG
This sequence comes from Thereva unica, assembly GCA_949987705.1. Classification (NCBI taxonomy): domain Eukaryota; kingdom Metazoa; phylum Arthropoda; class Insecta; order Diptera; family Therevidae; genus Thereva; species Thereva unica. The sequence continues at coordinate 95,687,629 of OX465282.1, read as the reverse complement.
ATCTACATGGAGCAGCCAGAACTCTTTATAGATCGAAATAAGCCAAAGCAAGTATGTAAATTAAAAAAGGCCCTATACGGTTTAAAGCAATCAGGGAGAGAATGGAATAGTAAGTTAGATGGAGTTTTAAAAAAGATTGGCTTTAAACGTTGTGACACAGATACATGTGTATACCAAATGAATGCAAACGGTAATATTAACATTATTGCAGTTTATGTTGATGATATCCTCATCGCATGTTCAAATGAACAAATATTGAATAAAATAAAACATTTTATCAGTTTAGAATTTGAAGTCGTGGACAAAGGTCCGATCGAATACTTCCTGGGTATGGAAGTGAGTCGAGATTACGACAAAAAGACCATAAGTATTTCGCAAAGACAATTTATTCGGAATCTACTGGAAGAATATAACATGATAGAATCGAGAAAATGCAATACACCACTAGATCCAGGACAACAATTTAAAAGATGCTTAGAGTGCTCCAACTGCTCCAAAGTTGACCCGAAATTATACCAATCGCTCGTTGGCTCGTTAACCTACCTTGGAATATCCACTCGGCCTGATATCTTCCACTCAGTCAATAAATTGGCACAATTTAATGTGAGGCCACACAAGGAACATCTGAATGCAGTCAAGCACATTTTGAGCTGGCGGAGTGTTTTCTTGGGAGTCCCGAAAACAAACATCTGTTGCATTGAGCAGCACAGAAGCTGAGTACATGGCGCTGGCATCTGCATCAAAGGAAGCTGTTTTCTTACGGAACCTTTTAAATGAGATTGGAGCTAGCAGGTTCATAGAAGACCCAACCGAGTTAAACGGCGATAACCTCAGCGCCCTGCAGTTAGTCAAAAATCCAACATATCACGCACGAAGTAAACACATCGATATTCGGTATCACTATGTACGTGAGGTATACCAGAAATCATTAATCGCATTGAAGTACGTCCCCACTGATGTTATGATCGCTGATATCCTGACTAAGAATCTAAGTCAACTAAAACATAATAAATTAACAAATATGTTAGGACTTTATTAAAAGCACTTGTATAGCTTTGAGGGGAAGATTGTTAGAAGTTGAAGTTCCCAACACTATACTTGTGCTATAATTCCTGTTAGAGTATAAGAATGAATTATATTAGTATAAGAATTATATTAGTATATGAATTATAAATGATATTAGAAACGAGTTCAGTTCTGTGAATAAACTCAATGTATATAGACCGAATGTGTTTTAGAAGTAACAATTGTCAATTTATAGGCCAAGGTAGGATGACTCTGATCCCTTCCTTCGGCTAACAATGGTTATTTGTATAGTTCAAATTTATCAATGCCTTGAGTAGTGTATCGGCAACCATCAACCGTTACGATAATCGATAGATCATCAATTCTTCTCCTGCTCCAATAATATAAATCTACCAAAAACTAGATCGCATGTACTCTAATCTCAAATATTTAACTTTATTTACATTCTAGCAAAAAACCGGCGTGCGTTGCAACGCCTTTAAATAAAAAAATTATATATGCACTGTACGCGGTAGAGAAAAGAATAATGAAAAATACAGCAAATCTGGACAAAATGATTTTGGAAACCTTATAAAAATTTAGAGTTACCTATAAAAAATATTTTAATATTTCTTCTCGAGCGTTCTAGGATTTGTCAGGGATTAATTGGAACAATTTGTTTCTTTTTAACAACTTTAATTTCAAAACAAAACACAGATGTTCTCCACCTTCCACTTTTTTTTCTCCTTCTATACAATCTTCTCGGTGGTTCAGTTAGAATAACTGCCTCTATACTGGTCAGAGGAATACTTGGCAAAATTTCGATTTATAATTTTGACCACAAATTTCTTATTTAGAACCTTTAAAACCCCCAGATACCGATTTGCATTGCAATCGGAATACAATTGGAAAAAATCGTCCACCATATTAGCGCGGCCGTTTTAAATTGATAAGTTCTGATCATAAATTCGATATTTGTTACCTTAAACCCCCAGATACCGTTCTTCATGGAAATCATATTCATATGGCATATTCAAATTTGGTTGGCAATTTTGAATTTCGTCTTATTTCGGCGGCCATTTTGAATTTCGAATATCGGGCTTCGAGGTGCATCATGGGAAACCCCAACGGACCTTCGCGCAAAAGTTCGCCCCCTATAGCGCACACAAACACACACAGAAACTTTCTTTATTAATATAGATAAATTTATAAGCTTTGATCATACATTCGTTATTTGCAACCTTAAAACCCCCTAGATATACACTTTTATTGGAATCGGAATAAAATTGGAAAAATTCGACCGCCATACATATTGGCACGGCCATTTTGAATTTATAAGTTCTGATCATAAATTCGTTATTTGCTACCTCAAAACCGCAGATACCGATTTTCATTGTAATCGGAACATAATTGGGAAATTTGTCGGCCATATTAGCGCGGCCATTTTGAATTTATAAGTTTTGATTATAAATTCATTATTTGCAACCTTAAAAACCCCTTGATATTCACTTTCATTGGAATCAGAATGCAATTGGAAAAAATATATCCTATATATAAATATAGTTTTGGTCATAAATTTGTTATTTGCAACCTTAAAATCGGAATCGGAACACAATTGCCAAACTCATCTGCCATATTGGTGCGGACATTTTGCATTTATTAGTTTTGACCACAAATTAACCGTAAAAACCCCTAGATACCAAATTTCATTGAAATCGGAACACAATTTGAAAATTCATATTTGGGTGGCAGTTTTGAATTTCGGTCTCTTTTCGGCGGCCATGTTGAATTTAAAAAAAACGGGTTTCGAGGTGTTTCACGGAAGATCCCCGCGAACCTTGATGCAAAATTGCTCTGATGCTCTGCGATAACTGGTGCGCCCGGTATAGCGCACACATACGAACATACATACAGAAACTATCTTTTATTAATATAGATTCAGCTTATCAATGAGAATGCGACCCTGCACTCTCCATACAACCAGTGGCTATGCTAGCCGAAATATAGACGTCGCTCGGTGGCATTAGCTTTGAGAGACCTCTTTCATTTCCTAGCCAGATTGAGGCTGGTGTACCCCGTGTACCCAAGTAGAAATTTCCTGTAGTAATCTATCAGTAACTGGCTAGTTTTTCCATTTCTGTAAAATGTTACGCCTCTTGCATTTTATGCTGTAGGGAAAGCACAAAACGTAAACGGCATTATTTAAAGTGAGCTTTCAGTTATTTTTTGTGTGTACCATATGTACACGCTTTTTACCGGGGCCCGAAAATAACTATTATAAGGGGAACAATTATAATAAAATTCTTTGCAGGACTTTTTGGATTTTAGGCAAATTTTTGATAAAAAAAACTCGTAAAACAATTTATTTTGATAAACCGTTATAGCAACCAAAAGGGAGATTTTTAATTTCAGTCGAAGGTTTACACTTATTTTAAGACTATCTTTTATAAATTAAATTATAACAGTTGTAATCGGACTTTTAATTTTTCTATCACTCATATGTAATACTTACAGTGAGACTTGTATGTTTTATAACTCTTTTTGAATAACTGTTATATTGAACATATTAAATAAATCTCACCTCGGGACTTTTATGTTGGGACCTAAAACATAGAAGTCTCACTGTAAGTATTATGAGTGATAGAAAAATCAAAAGTCTGATTGTAACTGTTATAATTTAATTTATAAAAGATAGATAAGTGTAAACCTTCGATTGAAATAAAAATATTTACAAATAATTATTTTTTTGGGGATCTTTTTATTTGTCTTATAACTATTTCGGTCCCTGGTTTTATGTCATTATTTTGAAGACACAAGTGATTTTTAGGTTATAGTCTTCTTGATTTGCACGAAACATCCCGCGTTTTCTTACTTTCCCAACTTCCCCACTATTTAACTTTACCGTAAAAAATCTCGGGATCCCGTGTGGAGTAGACATACAGATCTAATGTCAGAATATTTACAAAAAAAATAGACGGGTGTAATCATATGAATACCTCCTAGATGGAAAGCAATCTAGAAAGTAGTCTGTCACATAAAAAAAATCGAATGGCTGTTGAAGCCAAGGGGTTTCGTTTGCGCCATTTTGGCATGCTCCAGTTTCTTCTCCTGTGCGTGAGTTTCGGTTTTTACTTCAATAATTTGTTGATAATAAGTTGATGGAATAAAAAAAATATTTTTCTTTGGGTTTTTCTGCTAGTTTTATACCCTACATTTCGACTTGACTATTTGACATTTGGAGCCTACCAAGATGGCCGCCAAGGCATTCCCTTTCCGTCTCATTGGCCGCGTTTATGCCCAAGTTAATTTAACTGAGTTAGGCAAGTTTACAACGGCATAAACAGCAATTTTTTTAGCGCTGCTTTTTGACTTAGCTAAAATGTAGCACAGCTTAATACTGTCAAAATGGATTAATGTTTACTTATCAATTTTTGTGGTAAGCAAATAATTTAGAAGACATTCTTTTTAACGCAGGAAAAGAATGTAGCATATCAAGTGATGTTACAGAAACACAGAACGAGAAATGCAGCTGAGCTGTACAAAGAAAAAAGAAGGCAGGAGAAAAGAGTGCACAAAGCGAAGAAAAAGGAGTACTGGGAAAACGAAATGTTAAAAATAGAAGAAGCGAACAGCCGAAACGACGTCAGGCAACAATATAAAAAAGTAAATGAGCACCGAGTCGGTTTCAAGCCCAGAGTAACTATGTGCAAAAATAAGAATGGGGAAATCTTAAGCACCAAAGAACTAGTTCTAACTAGATGGCGCGAACACTTCAAAGAACTGCTAGCTGGCGATGAGGAGCAACCGCCAACAGAAAACGTGGAAGTAGCAGAAGAACTAGCGGGAGATATGCCTACATCAGAAGATGTACAAGACGCAGTGAAAAAACTGAAAAACAACAAATCTCCGGGTAAAGATAACATTGTAGCAGAGCTATTAAAAAAAGGAGGTGGAAACGTAATATTAAGCCTGCATGAAATCGTAACACTAATATGGACCCAGAAACAAATACCATCGGAATGGAGCGAGGGTATTGTGTGCCCTATACATAAAAAAGGAGATCAGCTAAACTGCCGTAACTATAGAGGCATCACTCTACTGAACGTAGCATATAAAGTATTTTCAAATATTTTATACGTTAAACTGCAGCCTTACGCAGAAGAAGCTCTGGGAAACTATCAAAGCGGGTTCCGTCCCGGAAGATCTACCACAGACCATATTTTCACACTTAGGCAGGTCCTAGAAAAGGCGAATGAATTTAACATAAACATACATTCGCTATTCATAGACTTCAGAAACGCCTATGATAAAATAAAACGTGAAGAATTATACAAAGCTATGGAGTACCTAAGATTCCCCAAACACCTCGTAAATTTGACCAAAATGACAATGAAAGAGGTATTATGCAGAATAAGAATTGAAGGAGAGCTATCAGAACCATTCAACGCGACAGTAGGACTAAGACAAGGAGATGCCCTATCGTGCTTACTATTTAACGTAGCTATGGAAAAAGTGATAAGAGACGCAGGAATTAACACCGCGGGCAGTATTTTCAACAAGTCGGTACAAATATTGGCGTACGCTGACGACATCGTAATACTAGCCAGATCCCCCGTAGCAATGAAAGAAGCCTTCATATCGCTAGAAAGAGCAGCAAAGAAACTCGGACTAGCAATTAATGAAGAGAAAACGAAATATATGTGCATCTCCAAAAGACGTAATGATCGCCAGAATATGACAATTGATACATACAACATCGAAGCAGTAAAAGAATTTATATATCTAGGGACGCTAATTTCAAAAGACAACGACACGACATTAGAAGTTAAAAGGAGATTAGCGCTGGGAAACAGATGCTACTTTGGGCTACGTAAACATTTCTTATCAAGGAACATATCAAGAAGCACTAAAGTAAAACTGTACAGAACTCTTATAAGGCCAATACTACTGTATGGATCCGAAACCTGGACATTAAGAAGTAACGAAGAACACCTCCTAGGGTGCTTCGAAAGAAAAATCCTGCGCACTATATATGGAGGAATCAACGAAAACGGTGTTTGGAGGAGAAGATACAATCACGAATTGTATCAGTTGTATAAAGACCCAAACATCATAAAAACTATAAAAATTAACAGAATCCGATGGGCAGGACATGTTGAACGTAGCAGTGACGACAGAGACCAGACGGACACAGAGGTACGGGACGTCCAAAAAAGAGGTATTTAGACAGCGTAGAAGAAGATCTACGAACCCTAGGTATAAGAAATTGGAGACTTCAAGCCAGGGACCGACAGTTCTGGAGGAGGATGTTGCAGGAAGCCAAGGCCAATAACAGGCTGTGGAGCTATTTATGATGATGATTCTTTTTATTATTAATTTTTTGCTTTTTCTTATTTGTAAAATGAGAAATGTTATTATTTTTGCTTGTTATTAGTTGTAAAATGTGAATTATCAGATGGCCCGCTAGAAACGGTGCTACGTTAACAGTGCTAGCTTAACAGAGTTAAAGTAACTCGGACGTAAACGCGGCCATTGCTTCACTTTTGATCGCACTTTACACTCCATCTTTAGTATTCATATATCAACGGGTGCAGTGACTTTTTACTTTCCCTTTTCCCCATTAGCCAGGGAATTTGTTGAAAGAGACGTAGATAGGAAACCTTGCTTTTTTTTAACATAAACATTTGTATTAATGTAGAAAAGCATTTTAAAAGGGATCATCGAAAATTAATTTCTCATTGCTTTAACAAAATTTATTTAGTTTCGATCTTACAAATACGAATTTAAAAATAAATTTACAAAAGGGTACATGTCAGTGAAAAAATGTTTGGCACCTATGGAAGGAATTGGTCCCATGAAATTGTTCTGATGAGCAGTCCATTCTTTTCATGTCAGTGGTTGGAACCATTAATTAATAGATTCTTTGTAGCATTTTAATAAACAGTTTATTTGTTTAAGCAATCTGTGTATGCATGCTGTAATTTTTGGTATAAGTTTAAATAACTTTATTTTTGATTCCAATCAGCTTATTCTGAGAGGAGAACATACAGCTTTTCCGTTTTTTAGACCATCACACCACACCACAAATCTCCGCAAGGTAGTTAAGTGAACAGTTAGTTATTGGTGGTAATCATGCTATTATTAGCTGCTTTCCTTTTTGAATGAAACCTAACCAGGAAGTTGTGAAGTTCTTGAAAATCAAAATTACAAAAATGGAAATAAATAATAAAGACAATGAATTCTATATTAAGGCACTAATAGTATTGAAGACAAAGTTAACCACAATTTATTAGAAAAAAACCGAAATATTACAGTACAGAACAGTTTTATTGTGAAAAACCATCTCAGTAAAAAATTATTCGCAATTCACTCAAAATGGCGAATTTCGATTTTAGTTGCCTAATTAGTTGTATCATTTCCACGTATCTTAGAGCAGAAGTAATTCCGAGCCGGGCAAGTAAGATATCTGTAGCATCAACTAGACGTAGCCTCTGCATATTTAAATGGAGAACTTCAGCACGAGATCTACATGGAGCAGCCAGAACTCTTTATAGATCGAAATAAGCCAAAGCAAGTATGTAAATTAAAAAAGGCCCTATACGGTTTAAAGCAATCAGGGAGAGAATGGAATAGTAAGTTAGATGGAGTTTTAAAAAAGATTGGCTTTAAACGTTGTGACACAGATACATGTGTATACCAAATGAATGCAAACGGTAATATTAACATTATTGCAGTTTATGTTGATGATATCCTCATCGCATGTTCAAATGAACAAATATTGAATAAAATAAAACATTTTATCAGTTTAGAATTTGAAGTCGTGGACAAAGGTCCGATCGAATACTTCCTGGGTATGGAAGTGAGTCGAGATTACGACAAAAAGACCATAAGTATTTCGCAAAGACAATTTATTCGGAATCTACTGGAAGAATATAACATGATAGAATCGAGAAAATGCAATACACCACTAGATCCAGGACAACAATTTAAAAGATGCTTAGAGTGCTCCAACTGCTCCAAAGTTGACCCGAAATTATACCAATCGCTCGTTGGCTCGTTAACCTACCTTGGAATATCCACTCGGCCTGATATCTTCCACTCAGTCAATAAATTGGCACAATTTAATGTGAGGCCACACAAGGAACATCTGAATGCAGTCAAGCACATTTTGAGCTGGCGGAGTGTTTTCTTGGGAGTCCCGAAAACAAACATCTGTTGCATTGAGCAGCACAGAAGCTGAGTACATGGCGCTGGCATCTGCATCAAAGGAAGCTGTTTTCTTACGGAACCTTTTAAATGAGATTGGAGCTAGCAGGTTCATAGAAGACCCAACCGAGTTAAACGGCGATAACCTCAGCGCCCTGCAGTTAGTCAAAAATCCAACATATCACGCACGAAGTAAACACATCGATATTCGGTATCACTATGTACGTGAGGTATACCAGAAATCATTAATCGCATTGAAGTACGTCCCCACTGATGTTATGATCGCTGATATCCTGACTAAGAATCTAAGTCAACTAAAACATAATAAATTAACAAATATGTTAGGACTTTATTAAAAGCACTTGTATAGCTTTGAGGGGAAGATTGTTAGAAGTTGAAGTTCCCAACACTATACTTGTGCTATAATTCCTGTTAGAGTATAAGAATGAATTATATTAGTATAAGAATTATATTAGTATATGAATTATAAATGATATTAGAAACGAGTTCAGTTCTGTGAATAAACTCAATGTATATAGACCGAATGTGTTTTAGAAGTAACAATTGTCAATTTATAGGCCAAGGTAGGATGACTCTGATCCCTTCCTTCGGCTAACAATGGTTATTTGTATAGTTCAAATTTATCAATGCCTTGAGTAGTGTATCGGCAACCATCAACCGTTACGATAATCGATAGATCATCAATTCTTCTCCTGCTCCAATAATATAAATCTACCAAAAACTAGATCGCATGTACTCTAATCTCAAATATTTAACTTTATTTACATTCTAGCAAAAAACCGGCGTGCGTTGCAACGCCTTTAAATAAAAAAATTATATATGCACTGTACGCGGTAGAGAAAAGAATAATGAAAAATACAGCAAATCTGGACAAAATGATTTTGGAAACCTTATAAAAATTTAGAGTTACCTATAAAAAATATTTTAATATTTCTTCTCGAGCGTTCTAGGATTTGTCAGGGATTAATTGGAACAATTTGTTTCTTTTTAACAACTTTAATTTCAAAACAAAACACAGATGTTCTCCACCTTCCACTTTTTTTTCTCCTTCTATACAATCTTCTCGGTGGTTCAGTTAGAATAACTGCCTCTATACTGGTCAGAGGAATACTTGGCAAAATTTCGATTTATAATTTTGACCACAAATTTCTTATTTAGAACCTTTAAAACCCCCAGATACCGATTTGCATTGCAATCGGAATACAATTGGAAAAAATCGTCCACCATATTAGCGCGGCCGTTTTAAATTGATAAGTTCTGATCATAAATTCGATATTTGTTACCTTAAACCCCCAGATACCGTTCTTCATGGACATCATATTCATATGGCATATTCAAATTTGGTTGGCAATTTTGAATTTCGTCTTATTTCGGCGGCCATTTTGAATTTCGAATATCGGGCTTCGAGGTGCATCATGGGAAACCCCAACGGACCTTCGCGCAAAAGTTCGCCCCCTATAGCGCACACAAACACACACAGAAACTTTCTTTATTAATATAGATAAATTTATAAGCTTTGATCATACATTCGTTATTTGCAACCTTAAAACCCCCTAGATATACACTTTTATTGGAATCGGAATAAAATTGGAAAAATTCGACCGCCATACATATTGGCACGGCCATTTTGAATTTATAAGTTCTGATCATAAATTCGTTATTTGCTACCTCAAAACCGCAGATACCGATTTTCATTGTAATCGGAACATAATTGGGAAATTTGTCGGCCATATTAGCGCGGCCATTTTGAATTTATAAGTTTTGATTATAAATTCATTATTTGCAACCTTAAAAACCCCTTGATATTCACTTTCATTGGAATCAGAATGCAATTGGAAAAAATATATCCTATATATAAATATAGTTTTGGTCATAAATTTGTTATTTGCAACCTTAAAATCGGAATCGGAACACAATTGCCAAACTCATCTGCCATATTGGTGCGGACATTTTGCATTTATTAGTTTTGACCACAAATTAACCGTAAAAACCCCTAGATACCAAATTTCATTGAAATCGGAACACAATTTGAAAATTCATATTTGGGTGGCAGTTTTGAATTTCGGTCTCTTTTCGGCGGCCATGTTGAATTTAAAAAAAACGGGTTTCGAGGTGTTTCACGGAAGATCCCCGCGAACCTTGATGCAAAATTGCTCTGATGCTCTGCGATAACTGGTGCGCCCGGTATAGCGCACACATACGAACATACATACAGAAACTATCTTTTATTAATATAGATTCAGCTTATCAATGAGAATGCGACCCTGCACTCTCCATACAACCAGTGGCTATGCTAGCCGAAATATAGACGTCGCTCGGTGGCATTAGCTTTGAGAGACCTCTTTCATTTCCTAGCCAGATTGAGGCTGGTGTACCCCGTGTACCCAAGTAGAAATTTCCTGTAGTAATCTATCAGTAACTGGCTAGTTTTTCCATTTCTGTAAAATGTTACGCCTCTTGCATTTTATGCTGTAGGGAAAGCACAAAACGTAAACGGCATTATTTAAAGTGAGCTTTCAGTTATTTTTTGTGTGTACCATATGTACACGCTTTTTACCGGGGCCCGAAAATAACTATTATAAGGGGAACAATTATAATAAAATTCTTTGCAGGACTTTTTGGATTTTAGGCAAATTTTTGATAAAAAAAACTCGTAAAACAATTTATTTTGATAAACCGTTATAGCAACCAAAAGGGAGATTTTTAATTTCAGTCGAAGGTTTACACTTATTTTAAGACTATCTTTTATAAATTAAATTATAACAGTTGTAATCGGACTTTTAATTTTTCTATCACTCATATGTAATACTTACAGTGAGACTTGTATGTTTTATAACTCTTTTTGAATAACTGTTATATTGAACATATTAAATAAATCTCACCTCGGGACTTTTATGTTGGGACCTAAAACATAGAAGTCTCACTGTAAGTATTATGAGTGATAGAAAAATCAAAAGTCTGATTGTAACTGTTATAATTTAATTTATAAAAGATAGATAAGTGTAAACCTTCGATTGAAATAAAAATATTTACAAATAATTATTTTTTTGGGGATCTTTTTATTTGTCTTATAACTATTTCGGTCCCTGGTTTTATGTCATTATTTTGAAGACACAAGTGATTTTTAGGTTATAGTCTTCTTGATTTGCACGAAACATCCCGCGTTTTCTTACTTTCCCAACTTCCCCACTATTTAACTTTACCGTAAAAAATCTCGGGATCCCGTGTGGAGTAGACATACAGATCTAATGTCAGAATATTTACAAAAAAAATAGACGGGTGTAATCATATGAATACCTCCTAGATGGAAAGCAATCTAGAAAGTAGTCTGTCACATAAAAAAAATCGAATGGCTGTTGAAGCCAAGGGGTTTCGTTTGCGCCATTTTGGCATGCTCCAGTTTCTTCTCCTGTGCGTGAGTTTCGGTTTTTACTTCAATAATTTGTTGATAATAAGTTGATGGAATAAAAAAAATATTTTTCTTTGGGTTTTTCTGCTAGTTTTATACCCTACATTTCGACTTGAGTATTTGACATTTGGAGCCTACCAAGATGGCCGCCAAGGCATTCCCTTTCCGTCTCATTGGCCGCGTTTATGCCCAAGTTAATTTAACTGAGTTAGGCAAGTTTACAACGGCATAAACAGCAATTTTTTTAGCGCTGCTTTTTGACTTAGCTAAAATGTAGCACAGCTTAATACTGTCAAAATGGATTAATGTTTACTTATCAATTTTTGTGGTAAGCAAATAATTTAGAAGACATTCTTTTTAACGCAGGAAAAGAATGTAGCATATCAAGTGATGTTACAGAAACACAGAACGAGAAATGCAGCTGAGCTGTACAAAGAAAAAAGAAGGCAGGAGAAAAGAGTGCACAAAGCGAAGAAAAAGGAGTACTGGGAAAACGAAATGTTAAAAATAGAAGAAGCGAACAGCCGAAACGACGTCAGGCAACAATATAAAAAAGTAAATGAGCACCGAGTCGGTTTCAAGCCCAGAGTAACTATGTGCAAAAATAAGAATGGGGAAATCTTAAGCACCAAAGAACTAGTTCTAACTAGATGGCGCGAACACTTCAAAGAACTGCTAGCTGGAGATGAGGAGCAACCGCCAACAGAAAACGTGGAAGTAGCAGAAGAACTAGCGGGAGATATGCCTACATCAGAAGATGTACAAGACGCAGTGAAAAAACTGAAAAACAACAAATCTCCGGGTAAAGATAACATTGTAGCAGAGCTATTAAAAAAAGGAGGTGGAAACGTAATATTAAGCCTGCATGAAATCGTAACACTAATATGGACCCAGAAACAAATACCATCGGAATGGAGCGAGGGTATTGTGTGCCCTATACATAAAAAAGGAGATCAGCTAAACTGCCGTAACTATAGAGGCATCACTCTACTGAACGTAGCATATAAAGTATTTTCAAATATTTTATACGTTAAACTGCAGCCTTACGCAGAAGAAGCTCTGGGAAACTATCAAAGCGGGTTCCGTCCCGGAAGATCTACCACAGACCATATTTTCACACTTAGGCAGGTCCTAGAAAAGGCGAATGAATTTAACATAAACATACATTCGCTATTCATAGACTTCAGAAACGCCTATGATAAAATAAAACGTGAAGAATTATACAAAGCTATGGAGTACCTAAGATTCCCCAAACACCTCGTAAATTTGACCAAAATGACAATGAAAGAGGTATTATGCAGAATAAGAATTGAAGGAGAGCTATCAGAACCATTCAACGCGACAGTAGGACTAAGACAAGGAGATGCCCTATCGTGCTTACTATTTAACGTAGCTATGGAAAAAGTGATAAGAGACGCAGGAATTAACACCGCGGGCAGTATTTTCAACAAGTCGGTACAAATATTGGCGTACGCTGACGACATCGTAATACTAGCCAGATCCCCCGTAGCAATGAAAGAAGCCTTCATATCGCTAGAAAGAGCAGCAAAGAAACTCGGACTAGCAATTAATGAAGAGAAAACGAAATATATGTGCATCTCCAAAAGACGTAATGATCGCCAGAATATGACAATTGATACATACAACATCGAAGCAGTAAAAGAATTTATATATCTAGGGACGCTAATTTCAAAAGACAACGACACGACATTAGAAGTTAAAAGGAGATTAGCGCTGGGAAACAGATGCTACTTTGGGCTACGTAAACATTTCTTATCAAGGAACATATCAAGAAGCACTAAAGTAAAACTGTACAGAACTCTTATAAGGCCAATACTACTGTATGGATCCGAAACCTGGACATTAAGAAGTAACGAAGAACACCTCCTAGGGTGCTTCGAAAGAAAAATCCTGCGCACTATATATGGAGGAATCAACGAAAACGGTGTTTGGAGGAGAAGATACAATCACGAATTGTATCAGTTGTATAAAGACCCAAACATCATAAAAACTATAAAAATTAACAGAATCCGATGGGCAGGACATGTTGAACGTAGCAGTGACGACAGAGACCAGACGGACACAGAGGTACGGGACGTCCAAAAAAGAGGTATTTAGACAGCGTAGAAGAAGATCTACGAACCCTAGGTATAAGAAATTGGAGACTTCAAGCCAGGGACCGACAGTTCTGGAGGAGGATGTTGCAGGAAGCCAAGGCCAATAACAGGCTGTGGAGCTATTTATGATGATGATTCTTTTTATTATTAATTTTTTGCTTTTTCTTATTTGTAAAATGAGAAATGTTATTATTTTTGCTTGTTATTAGTTGTAAAATGTGAATTATCAGATGGCCCGCTAGAAACGGTGCTACGTTAACAGTGCTAGCTTAACAGAGTTAAAGTAACTCGGACGTAAACGCGGCCATTGCTTCACTTTTGATCGCACTTTACACTCCATCTTTAGTATTCATATATCAACGGGTGCAGTGACTTTTTACTTTCCCTTTTCCCCATTAGCCAGGGAATTTGTTGAAAGAGACGTAGATAGGAAACCTTGCTTTTTTTTAACATAAACATTTGTATTAATGTAGAAAAGCATTTTAAAAGGGATCATCGAAAATTAATTTCTCATTGCTTTAACAAAATTTATTTAGTTTCGATCTTACAAATACGAATTTAAAAATAAATTTACAAAAGGGTACATGTCAGTGAAAAAATGTTTGGCACCTATGGAAGGAATTGGTCCCATGAAATTGTTCTGATGAGCAGTCCATTCTTTTCATGTCAGTGGTTGGAACCATTAATTAATAGATTCTTTGTAGCATTTTAATAAACAGTTTATTTGTTTAAGCAATCTGTGTATGCATGCTGTAATTTTTGGTATAAGTTTAAATAACTTTATTTTTGATTCCAATCAGCTTATTCTGAGAGGAGAACATACAGCTTTTCCGTTTTTTAGACCATCACACCACACCACAAATCTCCGCAAGGTAGTTAAGTGAACAGTTAGTTATTGGTGGTAATCATGCTATTATTAGCTGCTTTCCTTTTTGAATGAAACCTAACCAGGAAGTTGTGAAGTTCTTGAAAATCAAAATTACAAAAATGGAAATAAATAATAAAGACAATGAATTCTATATTAAGGCACTAATAGTATTGAAGACAAAGTTAACCACAATTTATTAGAAAAAAACCGAAATATTACAGTACAGAACAGTTTTATTGTGAAAAACCATCTCAGTAAAAAATTATTCGCAATTCACTCAAAATGGCGAATTTCGATTTTAGTTGCCTAATTAGTTGTATCATTTCCACGTATCTTAGAGCAGAAGTAATTCCGAGCCGGGCAAGTAAGATATCTGTAGCTACTGAAAACAAACCAAAATTGTAGAAATCGGTCAAATTATTTAGATATAAACTGCAAATGATATAAAATCATTCCACAGTAAACAATATATTTACATATAAGGAAAAGCAGAGAAAAACATTTGACCAACGCAAATTGAATTAGTTGATGAAAAAGATAAGATGGATAACAATGGATAAATAACGTATAAAGAGAAGAACGCTGAGGTAAATTGCGAATTATCCGACTAGAATCCCTGACATTGCGGGCCACGGAACCCCCTTCTTGACTTGTTCCTTACGTCTGGCACGTTACTCCGCCGAAGTTGACTCGTCTCTTGGTAACTGCCTGGGCTCCAAGACAGACAGGGCCCGAAAATAGATTAAAATTCTCATGCGATGAAATCAAAAAGCCTATCAAAATGGCGAATTCGAAATCCACCTTGGCTTCCGCAGCCGCTCGATTGCTTTGTATCTAGGTATTCAAATATCTATTGGTCCCATACATTTTCACATGTTGAGCTCAGAAAAAATAAAGCCTGAGTTCCGGTTGGTTGAAACCGGTTTTGAATTTTTACAGATAAAAAACAAGACATATTGACAACTTTAGAAGATTTAATTTTTTTATTTATAATTTAAAAATACAAAAACGGAAATATGTACCTTACGTACCTTACATATACATAGGGTGCGCCATCTGAAACGGGTCAATAGAAAAGTCGAATAACTTTGACAATTTTCAATATATTCCAAATTTTTTTTTTTTTTATTATCAAGATGACCTTTTTACAATTTCTTTGAGCTATTTCCCAAAAACAACATCGATCAAATGACCCCCTTTATTTCGAATACAAAAGCGGGCTCTTTTTTTGGCGTTTTCCATCACATTCACCAGCATCTCGGGCGAGATAGCTGCCATTTCAGCTCGAATGTTATCTTTTAGATCTTCTATGGTCTTCGGCTTGTTGGCATAAACTTTTCTCTTCAAAAATCCCCACAAAAAGAAATCTGGCGGTGTCATATCTGGGGATCTTGGCGGCCAGTCAATATCGCCGTTTTTGGATACAACACGTCCCGGGAATTTCCGACGCAAATAGTCCATTGTTGCAGTTGCTGTGTGGCATGTAGCACCATCTTGTTGGAACCAAAAATTTTCCAGGCCTTTTTCACGCATTTGGGGTAACACAAAGTGCGCCAACATCCATCTATACCGATCGCCGTTGATTGTCTCACCAGGTCTAAAGAAGAACGGCCCAATGATGGTTTGCGAGCAAACACCAGCCCAAACAGTCACCTTCTGGTCGTGCAAAGGTCTTTCGTGGATAATATGAGGGTTATCGGTGCCCCAAAAGCGACAATTTTGTTTGTTGACGGCGCCAGAGAGTGTGAAATGAGCCTCATCTGTCATAAGAATTTTCTCCCAAAAATCTGGCTCAACTTCTTCAATTCGAATGACTTTTTTCGCGTAAGTCAAGCGACGTGGCTTGTCTGTTTCCAAGAATCTTTGAGATAATTGCACTTTATATGGAAACATTTTAAGATCTTTCTTCAAAATGCGCCTTACAGTAGTTCCACTAATGTTTAACTGCTGAGATCGGCGCCGGTACGAAACATTAGGATTCTCAGTAACACTCTCCTGAACAGCTTCGATATTTTCATTTGAACGACGTGGGCGTGGTTTTGGATGTTGTTTAAAATCTGCTACAGATCCATGTTCAAAAAAATTTGAGGATAAACGACATATCGTATCACTTTTGGGTGCAGCACGGCCACGATATTTTCGGCGATATGCACGCTGGGTTAGCACAACTGACGGCGCGTTCTTGAGGTGTATAGCGATACATGGTTAAAATTGTACTGGATCAAACTTTACAAAACCGTATTGATGAAGCCAATCGGTTGAAAATTGTCAAAGTTATTCGACTTTTCTATTGACCCGTTTCAGATGGCGCACCCGTATAATTCCTCAATAAGTTCGTAGGATGACCAATAAAAAAACAGCTTTATTAATTAACACTCTTTCAATTGATACCCATGTCCAAGAGACTGTGAAGATAATGATAATCCACCTTAAGACGGCCTCCATAAATCTAACGGTATATTGAGTATACTGTATTGCTTAGTGCATTATACTTATCATACCCTTTCATTTGGTACACATGCTGAAGGGGTTGTGAAGAAAATGGAAACCCGTCCTGTTGAGATGGCCGTCTTGGACCTAACGACATAGCCTATTGTATTCTACTTATGATGCCCTTTCATTTGATACTATTGTCGTGGGGGTTGCGATGACAATGGTAATCCGCCCTGTTGAGACGGCCGCCATGGATCTAATGGCATATTGAGTAAAATATACTGCTTATTAAATTCTACTTATCACACCCTTTTATTTGATACCCATGTCGCGGGGGTGGTTCTTGAGATGACCGCTGTGGATCTTACGACATAGCCTATTTTATTCTACTTATAATGCCCTTTCATTTGATACCCATTCCCAAGGGGCTGTGAAGAAAATGTAAATCCGCCCTCTTGAGACGGCCACAGTGGATCTAACGGTATATTGAGTATACAATATTGCATTGTCATCGGAGCTAAAGCTGTAAGTATTCAAAAAATCTATTGCAAAATTTGTACCGGACAAACAGACAGACAAGAAAGCGAACTAATAAAAACGTTTTAAAAACCATTAACAAAAATCGTTAACAAAAAAAACATTTAACTTTATTTAACTACTTCCATTCAACCTATCAATTTCAAATTTTGCACATACATACATATGTATGGCGGCCGATTTTTGCATTTGTGTTCCCAGACCCCCGACCCGACATGGGTATCAAATAAAAGAGCCTGACAGGTAAATCAGCACTAAAATAATTGACGTTATAAGCCAACACATTGGTCTGTATAAAATTAAATAGAATTTTCCATGATTAAAATTATTGTTACGTTTTTACGGCTTAACGGATTCGTAGGATTAATTAAGGAATACACTTTTAATTATCCACACAAAATTTATTTATTACAAACCGAAACACAATTTAATTACAAACACAATCCTTACAGTTCACTATAATCACTTTAAATTTAATAACTCGCACTATTAAACTCTATCTATCGCTTTATAGTTTACTTTTAAATCACCACTTTTCACTGTTTTCACTTTAGAACACTTTATCGCCTTTCAAATCAAAACTGACTCTCTCAGCGCCTGCAAGCCGCTTTTATATCCAAGCTCCACCTTTATTTAACTTCTGGAACCTTCTCGAGTCCCTTTTCTCGAGCCTAGTGGTATGTTCTTTTCTTTTCGTCCAGAAGCTTGAAGTTGTCTTCACTTATCGCGCGTTCCAATTTTAGTTTAGTACATAAAGCATTAGTTCAGACATCAACCAGAGTTTTTATCGACAATCGTTGATTATGCTTTTTCACAAACAGATGGCGCATAAATCATCACATTGCCCCCTCCTTAGGACTGTTCGTCCCGAACAGTTGTCCATCCTGGATCCGGCTGATGATATGGGCACAGCCTGTCTATGTGCACAATCTTCTTCTTGGCTTTGGGTCCTTGTTGAATCCTGTAGACAACATCGTTGATCCGTGTTAGGATTTTATAGGGCCCCTCCCACTGGCGCTGAAGTTTCGGAGACTTGCCTTTTCGTCGTCGAGGGTTGAACAGCCAAACGAGGTCACCTTCCTGGTATCCGCTACAGTTTGCTCGGAGGTCGTACCTAGTTTTCATCCTGTCACTGGCTATCTTAAGGTTCTTCCTTGCAAGCTGATGGATATCTGCGAGTCGATCACGAAGTTCACCTGTATAACCGCCAGTAGACTCGTTGCTTTCAACAGGTGTCATAAATTTCAAGTCGCTTGGCAGCCGGATTTGTCTTCCAAAAATCACACTACAAGGGGTTTGTCCTGTGGAATTATGAACCGCTGTCCGATATGCCATTAGAAATATAGGGATGTAACTGCCCCAGTCACACTGGTGCTCACTAACAACTTTCCTTAGGTGTTCTAGCATTGTCCTGTTGAATCGCTCTACCATTCCATCGGACTGGGGATGAAGGGGCGTCGTCCTGGTCTTCTTCACTCCAAGTATCTTACATACTTCTTGAAAAACTTGAGATTCAAAGTTTCTCCCTTGGTCAGAATGAAGCTCATGAGGAACACCAAATCTGCAGATCCAATTGTTCACTAATTCCTCTGCAACAGTGATTGCTTCCTGATTTGGAATGGCATATGCTTCGGGCCACTTAATGAAGTAGTCCATGATCACCAAAATGTAACGATTTCCTCGGTCTGACACCGGAAAAGGTCCCGCCACATCAATTGCGATTCTTTCAAATGGGGCTCCCACGTTGTATTGCTGCATTTCTCCTTTTGTTCTTACCCGAGGGCCCTTGCTGCTGGCACAGGTTGTGCATTTACGGCACCAGTCTGCAACATCGTCTCGCATGTGAAGCCAATAGAATCTATCTCTTATTTTTGCCAAAGTTTTATTGACTCCCAGATGCCCTCCTGATGCGCCGTTATGACACTCCTCGAGAATTTCCCTTATTCTAACGCGAGGGACTAATACCTGCATTCGATGAGAGGTACCGTCAGCGGTTTCCCATTTGCGCATTAATACTCATCGCTCAATGTACAAGGAATCCCATTGGGCCCAATAGCTCTTCAGGGTCTCGCTCCTCTCAGCAATGTCCTTCCATTCAGGCTTTTCCTCGTATTCCTTCCATGTCAGAATTGAAGAAATATCCGAGTCGTCGCGTTGGGCGTCTCGGAGTCCCTGGTCATCCCATCCTGTCGTTGGCTCGACTGTCGTCCTTTGACACTTTTCCTCGATACGTCCACAATGTTTGCAGTCTGGTACGCATGGTCGCCGGGAGAGTGCATCTGCATTTCCATGGTTTCTTCCCTTTCTGTGGTCTATATTGAAGTCGTAGGACTGAAGTCTCTCTATCCATCTTGCCACTTGTCCTTCAGGGTTTTTGAATTGCATCAGCCATTTTAATGCTGCATGATCCGTTCGAAGGATGAAGTTTTGCCCATAGAGATACTTGTGGAAGTGTTTAGTTGAGTCCACGATTGCCAATAGTTCCCGTCTTGTGACACAGTAATTCCGCTCCGATTTTGACAGCGCTCTACTGTAATAAGCTATGACCTTTTCGTGTCCGTCGAAGTTTTGTGATAGCACTGCACCAATCCCGACATTACTCGCGTCTGTATCCAATATGAATCTTTCGCCTGGCTTCGGGTATGTGAGTATTGGTGCTTGGCAAAGTCCTCGTTTTAGTGTGTTGAAACTTTCCTCGCACTTTTCTGTCCAGATAAATGGTTTTCCTTTTTCTGTCAGTTTATGTAATTCCTCAGCTATGTCAGCAAAATTCCTGACAAAACGCCTATAATAGGTGGCAAGTCCCAAAAAGCTTCGAAGTTCATGTTTATCCTTCGGTGTGGGCCAATTCTTAACCGCTGTTATTTTCTCAGGATCTGTTTGAACTCCATTGGATGAAACCACATGTCCGAGATAGTTGACTTGGTTTCTGAACAGTACGCACTTTTTAGAACTGAGTTTCAGTTGGGCTGTTCTCAACTTTTGGAAAACCTCTCGTAGATTGCCCAGATGTTCCTCGAAACTTTTTCCAACGACGATGATATCGTCCAAATAAACCAGACAAGTCTTCCATGTCAGTCCTCGCAAGACGCATTCCATCAGTCGTTCGAATGTAGCTGGAGCATTACACAGTCCAAACGGCATGACTGTAAACTGCCACAGGCCGTTTCCTACAGAGAAGGCTGTCTTTTCTCGGTCCTCCGGATGAATTTCGACTTGCCAGTAGCCGCTCTTAAGATCCAAGGTAGAAAACCATTTAGCTCCAGAGAGAGTATCCAGTGTGTCATCGATACGAGGTAATGGGTAGCTGTCCTTTTTAGTGATGTCGTTTAACCGCCGATAATCCACGCAAAATCTTGTACTGCCATCTTTCTTTCTGACTAGAACCACGGGAGACATCCAAGGGCTTTTCGACTCCTCTATAAGGCCTTGTCTTCTCATATCTTCAATCATACCGGCTGCTTCCTCCCGCTTGGCTAGTGGTAGTCTTCTCGGCGGTTGTTTAATTGGCTGGGCATCTTTGGTGTCGATCCTGTGTTGAACGATGTCCGTTTTCCCAAAGTCATCATCTCTCATGGCGAAGATATCACTGAAATCCTCTACTAATTTCCTTGCCTGGAGATACTGTTTTTGTTCAAGACAACTAGTTGAGAGCACTGCGTTTACTAATTTCGTGGCCTTTGGCTTTGGTTTTGGAACCGTTTCGATGTTAGCGCACTCCACTAATGTAATCTGTTCTGCCGGCTCTCCTTTTCCCAAAACCGTATCCTTCTTCAATCGTACTTCTCGTTCGTTAGTATTTAGCACTCTCACGAACACCTCCTTCTTGTCGTCGATGCTCACCAGACATTTTCCAATTGCTATATTTTTGCTTTGTTCCGTTTTTTCTGGTTCTATAAGGTAAAATCGGTAGCTCCCGGGATCACCATCGACTATCGCTCGTACCAATTTCTCAGCACACGGAGGAAGCACGGTATCTTCACGAGCGACGACTTTCAGCTGCGAATAACAAGTGGATCCTGTGGCCATTGGAATCTCCTTGTTGTCATCTCAGTATTTCCTCTCCAATGTCCAGTAGAATTTTATGTGCTTTCATAAAGTCCAGACCGATAATACACTCGTCTGTTATATCAGCTACCAGGAACGAATGTGAAAATCCAATGTCAGCAAGAACCACATCCAACATAATTTCCCCGTGTAATCGTACTGGCTCTCCTGTTGCAGTTTTCAGTCTGTATTGGCGTGCGTCTTTCAGCCATTTATTGCCGACCATGTCAGCCCGGATAACAGATTTTGAAGCACCAGTGTCTACAGTTATTGTGCATTTTTCAGCTCCAATCTTTCCTTCGATGACCAGGCTGTTGCCACTACGCTGCAGTTGTTTGATAGTGGTGATGATGACACCGGGGGCTTCGATTTCCCCGACCAACTCCCGCCCCATGGAGTTAGTCTTTATTCGTTTCCCTGCTGCTGTCTGCGGGGAGACACGGAGTCATTGTTTTCGGCCTCCCTCTGGTCACCTTTCTGCCGATGTCCGCATTTTTCACAGCAAGTTCCGCCACTCCTATTTTCGGGAGACTCTGCTCTCCTGCGCTTTCTGCAATTCCTTTGCAAATGACCCGGTTCACTACAGTTCCAGCATCGGAGTCGACCGCGTACTTCCGTTGCATTCATTCTGTTGCAACTATCCTCTGTTGTGTGGATCTCTCTGAGGCGGACTGCACTTCTTGATGCTTGCCTCGCTGCCTCGTATGCCAGAGCATATGCCAAAACTTCTGCGGTATTCTTCTTTCCGGCCAATCTGGCTGCTTGTTGTAGATCCCGGTCAGCAAAAGAGTTAAGGAAAGCCTCTCTTGCTACTTCGTTGATGTAGTCTTGGCCGAAGCTAGGATAAGCCAGATGCACTAACCTCTCGATATCGGCGCATAGTTGTTGTAAAGTTTCTCCTGGCTTTTGAAGTCGATTGCGAAGTTGAAGTCGATAAACCTCTTGCATGTGCTGATCACCGTAACGCATTTCCAGCGCTTGAACTAAGAACCCGTAGCTGTTGCGATGTTCTGCTGGTATTGACTGCAATATTTCTGCTGCTGTGCCCCTTAGTGACAACGTTAAGGCCGTTGCTTTCTCCTCCTCAGTCCAGCAATTGCCTGCTGCTGCTGCTTCGAATTGGAGCTTATAAGTAGACCATGGGCTTTGCCCGTCGAAAGTTGGAGGCTGCAGTTTCCTAACTCCGATGACTTCGTGAGATGCCGTCGCTGGGTGGTGAATCTTTACCCTTTCTAGCTCGGCTCTGACCGATTCTAGCTCAATCTTCAACTTTTCATCATTTTCCCTCATGGAATTTTCGAGCTTTTCCAGATCATTCTCTACATTTGCTTTGATGGAAGATTCGAGATTTTCCAGATCATTCCTCACATTTTCCTTTACGTTATCCAGCTTTTTATCAACAGAGAGTGACATTAGTTCGAATTTTTGCTCCATCTGGTTTCTCTGTTCTTCCATAGACTCTTTGAGTTCTGCTAACGAGCGTTCATGAGCTACTGCTAATAATTTCTGTTCATCTTTTAACGCCAACACTTCCGTCTTGATCTCTGTTGTCGCTTCCTTCATCTCTGCTGATGCACGTTCTTGCGCAGCTGATGACCGTTCTTGCGCAGCTGATGACCGTTCTTGCGCTTCCTTCATCTCTGCCGATGCACGTTCTTGCGCCTCTTTCATCACCATCAATGTCTTAAAGAGTTCTGCCATACTCACTGTCGATTCTTCTGGTTCCGCTTCTACCTCGTCTTCAAACATGTAGGTTTCAGGATCCTTACCTTCGTTCACCATAGCTTCTCGAAGCAGGGCGGTTAGGGCATTTTTAGCCCCCACTGTTGACAACGAGCGCTTACTTAATTCGCTTTTCAACTCCACAGTGCGCAAATTCACTAACTTTCGACCCATTTTATTAATAAGTCCTTATCTCTCACGCACAAAATTTAAATTCCAGTCACAATTATTATTCAAGTTCACCTATTTCACTTATCTCTTAATTAATCCCACTTCTGACACCAATTGTTACGTTTTTACGGCTTAACGGATTCGTAGGATTTATTAAGGAATACACTTTTAATTATCCACACAAAATTTATTTATTACAAACCGAAACACAATTTAATTACAAACACAATCCTTACAGTTCACTATAATCACTTTAAATTTAATAACTCGCACTATTAAACTCTATCTATCGCTTTATAGTTTACTTTTAAATCACCACTTTTCACTGTTTTCACTTTAGAACACTTTATCGCCTTTCAAATCAAAACTGACTCTCTCAGCGCCTGCAAGCCGCTTTTATATCCAAGCTCCACCTTTATTTAACTTCTGGAACCTTCTCGAGTCCCTTTTCTCGAGCCTAGTGGTATGTTCTTTTCTTTTCGTCCAGAAGCTTGAAGTTGTCTTCACTTATCGCGCGTTCCAATTTTAGTTTAGTACATAAAGCATTAGTTCAGACATCAACCAGAGTTTTTATCGACAATCGTTGATTATGCTTTTTCACAAACAGATGGCGCATAAATCATCACATTATTTTAACACTTTTTTTAAATAAAGCAAGAAAATCACTTAACTGTCTGATAACCGAATCCATCCAAGCTGAATTTGTTTCTAGAACCTAGCTAAATCCTTCAAGTTTTCCCTACAATTGTCCTGTGGCCACAGCTTAATGTAACTTTAATGACGCTAACTTCTATAACAAATAAAAGTTAAATAGCTTAAAACTAGGTAAAACTTCCAGTTAGAAACTTAAAAAACCAACTTTGACGTTTCTCATTTGTCAAGGAATCAGCTGATTTATTTCGGAGTGTTTATATCCGCATCTTAATATGGCAGTTCTCCCGATGGATCTTAGAATCACTAAACAGCGTGAAGGGAGTCTCTACTGCGGAGGGAGTTCCCGATCCGCCGGATCTGGAAAACGAGGCAATTAACTTTACCGATGCATGCACCATCTATGTATAAATTTAAATAAACTGTAAATATTTTCCTGCCGGTTCGGTAGAATTTGTTAAATGGCATCACTTATTGTTATCATGGGGTCTGTTCAAGATTTCTGCTATAGCAGCTTTAGTAGCAGAATTTTTAAACTGTCAAATTACAGCAAAGCAAGAAAAAGCTGCTATGATATCTTGAACGCAAAAAAGCTGCTAGCATAGCTTTGTGCACAGAATAGTGAATAAATCAGAAGTTCCACAACGAAGGAAAAATTTTCATATGGAGAAAAATTTTGTAATACGTCAAATCCCATATCCCACTCCTCAGTAAGGCAAATCTCCGAACAAAGAAATTCGTCAGTTTGAAGTTCGAGCGAGGCCAGCAGGCAGTGGCGCTTATATACTAGCGTAACTTTAACCACATAAGGCATGCGCACAAGTAAATAATCGTGGCAGTAGTGCTTAACTGCTTGGTGTTCATAGTGAAAATAAATTTCTGCTAGGGCAGAGCAAGGAAGTATAAATTGGTTTTTTGTTTTAAATTAATTACAATGAGTGGAAATAAATGCTGCGTGAATTCTTGCCAAATATCTCGTTATAAGGATTCGCGTATCAAGCTTTTTAAATTTCCACCCAAAAGTAGCAATCTATTTGCTTTGTGGAAAAATGCTTGTAATATAGTGGAAGAAAAGGAAAATCTCTATATTTGCAGTAAGCACTTTAGAAAGGAGGATGTTGGGAAAAAATTTTTAAAAAAGGACGCAATTCCTGAATTAATTTATGATCATGCTAAGGTTACACCACAACAAAGCTTGATTTCTAATCGAAAGAGCGATAAAAGATTATCGGGAAATAAATGCATATTAAACCATTGTAACGCATCAAGGCGGTCAAATCCTTCAATAAAATTATACAAATTTCCACAAAAAGACACTGAACTCTTTTCTGTTTGGAAGGAAAGGTGTAAAATCAGAGAACTACCTTCCACAAAAAATTTATATATTTGCGACAAACACTTTTTTGCACATGATAAGGGTCCGAAACGATTGGTGAAAAATGCCGTGCCAGAAATTAATTTAAGTTTAGAGCAGTATTCAGATATTACACTTGAAGAACTGGTGCAATTAGAAGAACCTCCCCCAAAACGTAGAAGATCCACTGAACTGGAAGATCAAGAAGTCTTTTGTCAAAATTGTAAAAAAAATATAAAAAACTGTAATTTTTATATGAAAAAACATATTAGGTTACAAAAAAAGAGAAAGATCGAACATAAAACAGTGTTTAAACTACAGAATGAAATAAAGAAATTAAAGAAAGTTATTAGAACGTATTCCACTTTCGCAAAAAATTTAAAGAAGAGAAACCACACACTTAAGCTGAAAGCGAAAAGGCCATTAGTCGAAACTGTTGAAAATCAGAATAACATGACAAATAGTGCAAAAATTTTTACTAAAATGTTGTTATCTGCAGAAGCAAAGTCGAAGGAGTGGCCAGAAGATCAAAAATTATTGGCGCAAAACATACAGCTAAAATCACCTAGTATGTATAAATATTTTAGGAATTCTCTAGGTTTTAATTTACCTTCTAAATCATCAATCTATCGCTGGCTACCTATAAAACACTTAAAACCTGGCAAGTGTGATCTTCTTATTGGAAAATTACAAGAAAAAGCTGTAACAATGACCTGCTTTGAGAGACAATGTGTTCTTCTTTATAACGAAATCTCTATAAGAAGAGATCTGCAGTATAATGAATATTATGATGAAATTGACGGATTTACCGATCTGGGTTATATCAGGAATAACACGGTTGCTAAAGAGATTTGCGTTTTTATGATAAGAGGACTTTTTAGTAATTGGAAGTTTGTTTTAAATTATGTCGCAGCTGACAAGCCTATTAAAGGTGAAATTATATCTGTTTTACTAAAAGAAAATATTAAGATTTTATCTGAGATTGGATTTGAGGTGGTAATTGTGACATCGGTCCAAGCTCCTAATAACAGAAAATGTAATTCATTATTAAATGTTTCCCGAGACCATCCTTATTTCGAGTTTTCAGGAAAAAAGGTGTACGTTATATACGATGTCCCCCACTTATTAAAATCTTTCCGGAACAACTTGATGAACGGTGATTTTGAAACACCTGATGGTGTCGTAAGTTGGTCTGTAATTACCGAACTTCATAATCTCGAGAAAAATAATATTACGAAAATGTGTCCAAAAATAACAGATAATCATATATTTCCTAATAAATTTACTAAAATGAGAGTTTATTTGGCCGCCCAAATTTTCAGCCGGAGTGTTAGCGCTGGAATTAAAACTGCTCAGACCCTAGATAAATTTACCGGATTTATTACGGAAAAGGCTTCAGCAACTGCAACTTTTTGCGATAAATTAGATAAATTATTCGATTGTCTAAATAGCAAAACTCCTTATAATAAAAATAAATACAAGTGCGCTTTAATGGAAGGAAATGAAGTTCATAAATATTTGCTTGACATGAAAGAGTTTATCAGCAGGATTAAAATGAAAGGTCGAGTATACTGTGTTGATGGTATGGTACAAACAATCAATGGAGTTATTATGCTAGCTGAAGAATTGTTTAAAAAAGAATTAAACATTAAATACATTTTGACCAATCGGTTAAATCAAGATCCTATTGAGAATTTTTTTTCCCAAGCTCGAAGCGCTGGAGGTCACAATCGAGATCCATCTTTACATGAATTTAACTCTATTGTTCCAAAATTATGACTATCAGAATATGTAATATTGGAAGCACAATATCAAACTGCCAAGAGGACGATGATGATATTTTATTATCAATTGTAGGAGAAAATACATCTAAAAATGTAACATCAAAAATAAATGATAAACAAATTCAAACACCGAACGATTCTGAAATTCCTGCAGGCCAAGAAGACATGGATACTGATTATGAACTAACCTCAATTATTTTGGATGATAATTACTCAATTACTGATGCTTCTATGTCTTACTTTTTTGGGTATGTAGCAGCAACATTAAAACCAGTCACCATAAATTGTTGTTTCTTTAAAATGGTTAGAGAAGATAAAATTGTATCTACACCATCGGAATATTTAATATTTTATAAAAATTACAATAATAATAAGGACTTTGGGAACTTACATGCTCCAACTAGCAAATTTTTTGAGATAAATAAAATATGTGTCAATGTTTTCCAAAACATATTTGTAAAAGAGCCATTCCGCTTAAAAATAAGAAGTACTGTAATTAATATTTGCAAAACAGAATTACAAAAACATGAACACCTCCAAAATTGGCTATGTGAAGAAGAATCCTGCTATGAACATAAACTATCTGCTCTAAAAAAACTGATTACCGTACTGATCAGAAAAAATTGTAAGTGGAAGACTGCTAGTATTAAACACTGTAATCAAGAAGGGAAGCGTATACGGTTGCAAACACTAAATGCATAATATTAATAACATTACTGTATATATTGCAAATCCTTGAAATGGATCTTTGTTTTCATATTTTTTGTTCTCTTATTTTTTCTTCAATCGAACAAGGATATCACCATATAGGTATGTATGATCTGAAATTTTGAATTTTGTATATACATATGATTTTGGATTCACAATAAGCAACCGAAAACCTCATGATACTATGAAAGTAGTCCATTCCCAAAACATAATTAAATAAAAAACAATTTTTTAGTTAAAATGAGGAATAAATATCATATCACTATCGCAGCACAGTTCTCGCTAAAGAGCCCTCCAGCAAAATTAATGTATTACATAAGGAGTACGCACAAGTAAATAGTCGCGATGTTGAATCGCCCTCTTCTGGCTTTATGTTGTGGGATTTGATTTATCTGAACTTCGTATTTTCTTTTAAGCAACGTTTTTGTCCTTCTAATGGGACTTCTGATTTATTCTTTATTCTGTGCTTTGTGTTAATGTATGTGTATGAGTATTTCTTGCAGTCAACTATTCCTCTCCCTACAATTAGAAAAAAGCCTGGCCGTGCAGTTGCAATCCCTAAATTTATTATTTAATATGTATTAATGTCAACAAAACCTCACTCAAGTCAGTCATTACGTGCGTTCCATTGGGCGATATTTGCTACTCCGGAGTACTCCCGAGGACCTTCATCTACCCCTGCTCTTGTTTTGGGGGATTTCACTCCTAGTAGAAACGCATAAAATTTCCGCCAGGTTTTCAAGCTTTATCTAGGTAAAAATAGATGGCTTTTTGTTTTTTCAGTTAAAATAAACTGTCAGATTAATATTATTATATGGGGTATTTTGAAAGTAAACAAAACAAGTAACAGTTTGAAGTGAATAAAAAGTCAAGGGTTACTTCTTATATCAAAAATCGCGTTCCATTGGTCATGTACTCGGGAGTAGCAAATATCGTCCAATGGAACGCAGGTATTATGGCAAAACGACCAATGACATTTACACACACATGAATGATTTACGTAGCTGCTTTCTTGCTTGCAGTCGAAACTGCGAGCAAGAAAAAGCAGCTACATTAGCAGCTTTTCTCGAATTTTGAACACAAAAATAGCAGCTGCGTTAGCAGCTTTTTTGCTGTTTTGAACAGGAAAAGCATGACAATAGCTGCTTAAAGCTGCTATACCAGAAATCTTGAACAGGCCCATGGATGTCGCTGTCAGTTGCTCGGTTGAAGCAGTATGGAAAGTTTCTCTTTGTTGTTGTCAAAATTCAAAATGTTAAATGAAATAAAGTGGAAACTAAAGTGTGAAATTTGTGTATTGTTGTGTGCTGCTCTTTTGGCGGTGATCTTCACGAAATTCATCAGCTGAGTATGTTAAAATCCAAAATGTTTAACGAAATACGGTGGAAACTAAATATTATTTAGGTAGTATATAAATTTGTTTGTGTTTTATTGTGTTTAATTTGGTTCAAGATTTTTGTTTTTTTCTCGTTATTTTGTAAACGAATGAGAACGCAGGTTCCGTTTCATATGGCTGTCCTTGTTGTCGTTGCCGATTCCTAATTCTGACAGCTGTAAATGAGTGATAAGGCAGCTTCCGTTTGGTACAAACTATCCTTGTTTATGTTTCTGTTTTCTGAGTTCACTCGTACCTGCTCGAATCAATTCAAAATCCCCGTAATAAGAGCAAGGAAGTTTCACTTCAAAATTCCCTCTCTCAAACAAGTATGACAGTCAGGTAACTTATCTTTAGTGCTGCCAGTCAAAACATAGAAAAACTTGGAGAACATCCCATGTGCTTTTTAAGATCCCCAAGGATAAAGGACACTTAAGATGTCCTTTGAATCCTTTTTCTGTCGAATATCCTTTTTGCTATTTTTATTTAATAGCTTGAAGATTTATCTTCAAAATGATGTATGTATATATCATATAGTCTAGGAGCCAGTGAACAGCAGATAGTACATATTTAAACAAACCTCAAATTTTGTCCAGTAACTCTCTAATACCTACTGTGCATGAGGTTGGGACTAACTAAGCCCGGTCGCGGTAGGTTCAGAGCTTTAAACAGAGGTTTAGATGACTTTAAACAGTATTTCAACGCCATTTGGATATTTTAAAATATATTACTGTTGTTATTGAAAAGTGAAAATAGCAGACGACTTTAGCGGTTGTGACGTCTCGGCAGACACTTTGGAAATTTCAAATCAAAGAAAGAAAGAACAACTCGAGTTTGGAACAACCTTCCCCAGTCAGTATTCCCGAACTCATACAATATCCAAGAGTTCAAACGCAGGGTTCATCGGCATCTTCTCTTACACCCACCCTCATCTTTTCCAACTAACTTTCTTTCTATCCTTCGAGCTTAGCTTACTACTCAACATTCCACCATGACGTAAACGACATGACGGACCGGTTGCATTGAGGATGATCCCTGTGCTTAGACTATCACTGAAAAGACCGTTTAATTCACAGGGACAATTCCATTCACCATTAAATTTATCTTCAGCTTTAGTTTAAAAAAATGCTTAAGTTTTTTGAGTGATTTTCGTATATCATACTGCTTTTGTTACATACGAGTTTGAACAAGATTTATAGTAATAAAACATATTTAGGTAGTTTTAAAGAATCGAATAGAGAAATGCGATTGGTGTCGCAGATGCACATATTTGCGGAAGTTTCAATAGATTAACTTTAGCTGTTTTTAGAGAATTAAGTAATCGTCGTCTTTTTAACAAGTTATTGTTGAATCACAGAAAAGGTAGATGTTGAATTTAAATCATATTTTTTTATTACTTATAAAGTTATAATCCTTATTATTATTGTTAGATAAATTCCATTAAATCACTTTAAACATCGTCTAATAATTGATTAATAAAAAACTCACATTACTTATCAAAGAAGAATGTGAAATCTTCAACATTTTTAGGAATACCGCTCACAGTTCAATCTGGACGACCATCCTCACGTTCAAGCTTACGTTCGAGTGGTTCAATCGGTTCCTATGGTAACCGTCGACCGTCAAGTGCCCCCAACCCTGGCTCCAAAGGTGTTTTAGTATCAACATCCCGTACAGGTGCGGCTAGATCTGCCGCCATATTGCTTATATCGTGTCACATTTCTGCTATCAACAAAAAGAACCGAAACGATGATGGCAGTTGTGATAGTATGACTAAACACTTGCAGAAACAATTGAAACAACAAAGACAATTGCTACATTTAGAGTTATCACCAGCAAGATCCAATCACAAAATTAGGACCATGTTGGGCATTAATGGAATTGATAAAAGTGATGATGAATTAAATAGTTTAGATAATGGGAGCCTTCAAATTGGGGCGTTGCCGACACCAGCTAGTGAAACAGCTAGAGTCGCGGTAAAGGATCTTTTCACAAAAAAAAAATCCAAAAATATTTTTGTTTATTTTTCGTTTATTTTTAATTTTTGTAAATTAATTTGTTCCGTTAATTTATCATATTTTTTTAATATTTAAATATATATTTATAGAAATTTTTAGCCCTTTTCCAAGCTCTAAAATCAAAAAGGGATAGTGTCCTTTATATACTTCAATTTTTGTGGGGGATATTTTTGGAATTAGAATTTGGAAAATGGTCGAAAATTCATGTTTACACGAAGCAAGACTTTGTTTTGTTGTAGGTAACGTAAATACTTTTAGGAAACTGTTAGCACTTTTAAATAAATATACCAAAAAAATTTAATAATATTAATAAAAGGTGTCTATCAGAAATCTTCCTTCGTTTGTAAACGTTTATTACGATTATTTTAAAAAAATATTAAAGTATTTTTGTAGAACGCAAAACGTTTCAATATGCCGCAGTTATTATATTACTAATTTTAGCATTTGAAACATAAGCGTTTTTTTATTTTTTTTTTTTTAAACCCATAAATTTGTATTTAAAATTATTTTTTTTATATTATTTTACAAAAAAAAACAAAAGATATTATGTTGTGTTTTTATTATTATTATTATTATTATTAAAAACAAAAAAAAAACATTTTTATATTTTATTTGTAAATGTTGCAATGACAAAAAATGTTGTATGTCGTTTCTCTCTATTTTGTGTTGTGTATAAATTAGGTAATGTTTGTTGATGTTGTCTGTATACAGATTTCATTATTGATATATTCAAAACAAAAATTATATTATAATCAGGAAAAGGACTTTAATATCAAATTATATTATTATTATAATAATACACTTAGGCATTAAATAAGTGTATGCGTAAGATTCCTTTGAGTCTTTTATTATTTATTTTACGTTTTATTAATTTATTATTTTCTGTAAAATTCTTACTTGTATATCGCAAAAAAAATATATGGTATTATTTTATAATTTATATTTTTATTTTATATTGTTTTTTTAACTCTGTTTATATTAATTCATTTATTTTACTATTTTATTTTCCTTATAATATTCTAACACTATTCAATACACTTAGGTCACAGAAAACAGAAATGTTAACACATGAGCAATATGGCGGTGAATATCTCTATTTTTATATTAAAAAAAATCATTTTTAATGGTAAAAAAAGAAAAAAAAAATACATATATTTATTATTAATTTGCAAAATTTATTCTCTTTCTTAATCATTTCTTTTCTAATTATATATAATTTCACTTTTATAACATTTACTAACAAAAACTATTTTTGCACGTTCTTATACTATTATTATTATTATTATTAATTAAAACAAAAAAAAAAAATAAGAAGAAGAAATTCTCAATTAACAAAAAAAAAACAATTTTCTTTTTCGTTTCCAGCTTCGCTTTTACATTAAACAAAATTAAAGCATATAACTTTAACATATATATAATTAATAATAAATAACAATCTATAAATCTATTAATCCACAGCTTATTTTTGAAAGTATGTGAAAGCAGCTAAATACATTTAAAAAAAAATAAAAACAAACAAAATCCTTTGTAAAACGCTTCCCTGCACATTTGTAAGGTCTTTGCTTACTTAAAACTACAGTGGTATAATTAGTAATAAGTGTTATATATATTATATTGCTTACAATGAAAGTGAAATCTTTAATTTTTTTTTGGTTGCGCCTTTCACGTCTATCAACATTTGCATATTGCATGTGGCATTTAACCGTTGAGCCTGCACTAAGGGTGGATTAAGATTAAATTGATATTTACGAATGCGCGATTTAATGAGAACAATTTCTTTATTCGGGGAGGGTATTTTTGGTGGCGCACAATATGGTATCAAAAACGTTAACTTCGTGAAAGTTATAAACTGTTCTTCAAATGAATGTATGTGGGATTGAATGTTTTAAGAAGAAAACCTCCTCCTGTTTCCCCGTCTTCCTCTCCGCCAGGATGCAACGAACACAGCTAGCAACATATATTTTTACCCGTGCCTCTAGATCTTCTTATTCTTCTTTAACGGCCCTACAATCGGGATCCGGTCCTAGGCTCTCGCAACTGTTCTCTCCACCGATCCCGATTCTGAGCCGATGTCATCCAGTTTGGCAGCCCTAAGATCTGAGCGTCCTGGTCTACGTCATCCTTCCAGCAAAGGTTGGGTCTACCTCGCTGTCGCACCCCATAGGTCTTACCGCAGAGAACTTTCCGAGCAGGCTCGGAAAGACTCATACGAGCTAGATGCTCTGCCCACCGGAGCCTACCGAGCTTTATTTTATTCTACAACATCTCTGCCGCGATAGCGCTCATAGATCTTGTCATTGTAGAGCCTGCGGAATCGTGCCACAACCCGCTTCATGCAGCCGTCTGCTGCCATGTATACGAGTATACTACACTACGTAAACCGTTGCATCTGAGGTTATAGATGCTAACTTTCTCTTAACCTCGATGACTGCTAGTTCATCCAAGACCTCACTGAGCTCTTCGTCGGAGTCGTTTTGAAATCCTTTATATATGCCTGCCTTAATCCGAAATGGAGTTTATAGTCAACTCTTTCGAGCCCCTCTAAGCAGTCGTCGTTGATTAGCAGCACCAGGGTTCTACTATTACGCTGGGGTTCCTCGGCCTTTAGCACCTTCCAGTTGACCATTGGCCTCTATGTCTGCCCAGAGAAGGTTCGAGAGTCTTCTGGTACTAGAATTGGTATGATTAGTGTCTCTATATGGTGGTCCTTCACTACTTCGCTCATTGACCTGTTACCTCTTGAGCCTGATTATTTATTTATTTATTTTGCCAAACAAGGCACACTTAAATCTAAGTACACTTTTTAACAATAGCTTAATTAATTATCATTAGTCAGGTACAGGTATAATTGGGCTAGGCTATATGTAGGCTAAATCTACTATACTAATTTTATTGCTTAAGCAGTAACGGGAGTTTGGGGTTTTATCATTAGTATTAACTTTCTTTTATAGGACAATTTGTTAGTGGGATGGGGAAAGCATTGATTATGATCATTGAAGACCATGCAACATCTATTAATGGGCTCGTTCCTTGCGTAGTCGGTGCGATGAGAATATTCCTTAAGTAGTTTCGTGTGCCTAGTACGCCGAACTACTTCATTGAGTATTATCCTATCCGACAAGAACTTCACCTTGAGATCGCCGTTTAGAATATCCAAGGTGAGGCAAGAGATGAGCATTTTTCTCCTGCATGACAGCGGTAAAAGATCCAAAACTTTGAGCCTGTCTGTATAGTGTGGAAGACTATGATAATCAGCGGGGTTATACATATAGATTTCTTAGTGCGAACAGGAGAAATTGCTTTTGAATGGACTCAATCCTGTTGCTACTGGCGTGAAATATGGGATCCCAGACAGGGCATGCGTATTCCAGGATTGGGCGAACCAGTGAGCAGAAAAGAGTTTTTGTGACCCAGATGTTATCAAATTCCTTAGCCCTTCTTTTTATAAAACCAAGGAGTTTATTAGCTCTAGCAGTAATACTATCGTAGTGTAGGTTAAAGTTTAACTTATTGTCTAAGACAACGCCTAGGTCTACGATTTGATCAACATGGTTTAATAACTTGTTGTCAAGATAGTATTGCTGCAGTTGTACGCTTTTTTTCCGGGAGAAGGTTATTGCATGGCATTTGCTAGTGTTAAGTTGCAACTTATTGGTGTTACACCAGTCCTGCAATGCATTAAGTTTCGTCTGAAGGAATGATACATCGGTGTCGGACCTTATAACGCTATATATTTTCAGGTCGTCTGCATAAAAGAGATGTGGTATATTATTTAATTTGTGAGACAGATCGGAGATAAAGATGTTAAACAAGAGCGGACCAAGATGACTTCCCTGGGGGACACCGGAAGTAACTTCGATTTCTTGGGATAAGAATCCTTGAAATCTGACGACCTGAGTTCTACCGCTAAGATATGATTTTATCCATCCCAGGGCACGGCCGGTAATTCCAAATTTGAATAACTTAGTAATCAAAATATGGTGGTCCACACGATCGAAGGCCTTGCTAAATTCCGTGTAGATAGCATCAATTTGATGGCCGTTCTCCATACCACATAAGAGTTCAGAGATAAGAATCATTAGATTTGAAGTGGTCGAACGCCCCTTTCTGAAACCGTGTTGTTGCTCGTTAATGTTAGGATCTATAAGTGGTGCAATCTTGTCGTGCACAAGCTTTTCGAAGAGTTTAGGAATTGCGGATAGGATGGCAATGCCCCTATAATTATCCACTAATTTCTTGTCGGATGATTTATGGATTGGTGTTAAGAAGGATTTCTTCCAGAATTTAGGGAAACTTCCCAACGAGAACGATTTGTTAAAGATAAGACGAAGAGGAAATACTAATTCATTTGAACAGCGCTGCAGGAAGCTCGCAGGTAGATTGTCGGGGCCGTGACCTTTATTAATATCAAGATTTTTTAAACCTTCTCTTATTTCGTCACCTGACAGAGATAGATTGTTAATGATCGTTGATTCAGTACAAGTGGGGTCAGTGTGCGTTGTGTTAGATTTGGGAGCGAAGACTTCACTAAATCTCACGGCAAACATGTTACATATATCTTGGGGGCACGAGGAGGAAGCTCTCCCATTCGTCATTGTTGCCGGATACCCTGAGGTCTTTCGCTTAGTGTTAACGAAATCGAAGAATTTCTTAGGGTCCTTTAAGATATTTTCTCCGACTTTGTTTATGTATGTAGTATAGGCCTCACGTGACCTAAAAGTGAATTCAGATGCTAGTCTGGAGTATTCGGATCTTAATTCATCGTCAACATCCGTTTGTCTTCTTATCGTGCGGTACAATTTGTTTCTTTGATTTCGCAGTGATCTAGTATTTTTGTCCAACCATGGCTCCGATAATTTACCCCTTTTTTTAATTTTGGGTACGTGTTTGTCGATGGAGCTGAGAATAATGTTGTAGAAGCCTGATACTAACTGGTCTAGATTATCACCCGATAACCTATTTATCCAGTCAATATGGGATAATTCAAAGCAAATACTATTATAGTCTGCGTTTTTGAAATCAAAAACAATTGCATTGTTGTGAGATGCACGATGCAGGGTGACAGTGGAGTTAATAGCCTTATGACACTGGCTTTATCGTAGGCTGAAAATGCTGCCTTGGCTAGGCTGAAAATGACGAAATCTGTTATACTGTGGGACAGAGATAGCATGTGAGAGTAAGAGCGATTACCTGATTATTATAACAGATAGTTGTGAGGGGAGAAGAATTCCGTTGGAAATATTTGAAATATTAAAATTTATTATGATTAAAATTAAATTAATTGAAATTTATTGTATTTAATATTAAACATGGTCAACATTAGTTAAATTAAAATTCTTTATTCTCTTCCTTTCAATTTGCAACTTCCTCATTAAAAAATCTTGTTTGACCTAAGTCCTTGTTTCACACCGTTGAGTTTCCCGACTATTAAATCCTTCTTTACATGGAGATTTTTTAGGGCTCTGTTTATTTCTTCAAGCGAGATTTTTTGTTAATTACTTTCAATACAAAAACGAGCGATTTTACTCCGGAGACCCAATTATAAAAATTTACCCTTCAATAAGATATTATTTATTCTCACTTCAATTATATTTGCTGCCACTTCAATTATAATTATTTCAATTTATTACTTCAATTTATTTTGATTCTCACTCACTGTTATAAAAAGTCGAGAGATGCAGCAAAGTGTTATAAAAAGCATAGAAAAAAGAACATGAATTTCATTCTTTTCCTATGCTTTTTATAACAGTTTTCTAGACTTTTTATAACACTTAAAATTCAGCCAAGAAAAGTTTGAGTATATTCCTCTCACTCTTACATATGGGTAAATCTCATTTGAATTTTTTCTTTCAGTTTTCAGCCTAGCCAAGGCAGTATTTTCAGCCTACGATGAAGCCAGTGTCATAAGGCTATAAGTTCTAATATCCACGCAGAATGGTGAAGCGTGTTAGAAAAAAGGTTCTCCTCATCGCTGGCGGGGAAGACGTTCACCTCGTCATATAGATTAGTGAAAACCAGGTCTAACCAATTGCCACTAGTGTTCGGTTGCCTTATCACTTGCTGCAGATCATTGGCGTAAAAATTATCAATAAGCTTCATGTCAATAGCGTGTGTGACATTAATGGGTAGGAAATTATTATCGTCGTCGAGAGTAAAGGATATGTTAGGACGGTTGAAATCTCCCAGTATGAGCACCTCGTCATGCTTGTGGCAGTCAAGTGATTGGAGAACTCCTTTTAGTGTATTTATAAAATCATCATACTTTGATTCGTCAGAATTAGGGGGTATGTAAACAGCGCCCATAACTATGTGTTTTTTTGCCAGATTTGACACGAATGAAAACATTTTCGAGTTGTGATCGATTCGTGGTGATCAATACACTGTTTAGAGGGTCTTTGACGGCTATTAGGACACCTCCCCCTCTCGAGTGCCCGGTAGAGTGATAGTCTCTATCGCAACGATAGATAGTCCAGTTATTATCCAAGATCTCCTCGTTTAGAAATGTATTATTTAACCACGTTTCGGTGATCACAAGAATATTGAAAAGACATGATTTCGCATCAATGAAAAGATTTCTTATTTTTCCTCTCATACCACTGCAATTGTGGTAAAAAATTCTTATGTCTTCAGGCAAGTTGGGTTTTTGGTTATGGGTGGAAAGGGGAAAGGGTGCGACGGAAGAAACTAGTTATGGACGATAGTATCTATTCCTTTCGTCGCGGCTTTTTTGGAGCTGCGACACATGCAGGGATCTGACATGAGAAGCGTATGCGGAGAGGTCCTTGCTTACTTGTTCCGCGGTAATTTGGTAATGCTTATACATAATTAGGCACCTGAAGTAGAAGCTTCTCTGACTATGGTTGGTCTTGAGAGCTTTTTCCTTTTTGATCATTATTTGTAGGCGCTGAGCTATTTTCCCGGGATCTCTGACTTTTAGTGCGGGAAATTTCCTTGCGTTCTGGAGGGCTTTTCACTCCTCAGCGCTGCTTGAAATAAATTTTGGTTTATTGGGTTTGTGCTTTTTCGAGATGGTAACGGCGGCCTCATTCTCTGATATTCTGCCGAGAACGAAGAAGGCGCGATTGTACCTTCTCTTGATAGCTGATGACTCCTGGCACTCTTGTGGTTATGTTACCTGGCTTTGAAGTACTGTCGCTGGTACTCGCAAAGCCAGAGCTGGCGATTGCCCCACTTGGACCAAGCTGAGAGTCCCCCAAGGGAGAAAGGTGCGTAGTCCTTAATCATAGTCTTTGTACTTTGCTGTATCATGTCCTTTGTGCATCTATTTGTTTTGGTTTCTTGGCATTATTATTTTTGTTATTTGAGTAAAACCGGAAAATAAGTCCGCTTTGGCAGTGCCGCATACCACACTAGGGCACTTGTACACACCGACCTTGCCGGGCGTGGTGCAATTGCGACCAGCCTGTTTATACCCACTGGTTGGCCATTCAGCCTTCAGCACAGTACCTTTACACCTTGGCTCAAAAGTGGCAACTTAGACTACAGGTTGTCAACCTCACCGCTTTTACTATCTGTGGTAATGTCTTGGAGCATTGTGTAGTGAACGAAGATATACAGTTTCGTGAATTGAAAAAGGTAGGCTGAGATTTTTGGACATATACAGAGGATGGACAAAAAGAGATAGACAAAACAAGTATACAAAACGGGTGGGAATGGGGCAGTTGGCAGGTGCTGACCTCAGTAAACATGCCTTAATTAGATTAAGGACGCTTTTAGCAAAGGCCAGCTTACTTCTTCTTCTTCTTATTTCCCTTAATACCTATCCTGGGACATATGGCGGAAACAATTGCCCTACAGTGAACTCACTTTTGTGCGACAACTCTCAGCTCCGACCAGGATCTTTCAGTTGTGGCAGCCTCTGCTAATATGGTTCTCCTCCACGTTGTTCTAGGTCTTCCGACTCGACGTGATCCTTGCGAATTCAAATCCCAGCTTAGGAGTCCCTTAATTAAGTTAATAACATGTACCTACCTATGTATATAGTTAATGCTTGAAAAATTTGGCTCTCAAAATAAATTTCATCCATTGTGCTCTTAATATTTGGCTCTGTTGACTAATGAGTTTTCCAATCACCTCATTGAAATCTCAGGGTTGGGGGTGTGTCGGAACATAACATCGGTTTGAGACTACTTTCCTTTACGTTTCATAAACCACGTTTGCAAACACTTGTTGTGTCGTGTGTACGCTCGTCTGGAATCACTCAGCTCATTTTTGATCGCAGTGAAGCGTAATGGAAAAAGACACAAACACTGGATGGGAGAAATAATTTTCATAGTTTGAGCCAAATTCAAATTAATATACCAATAAAATCCTTTCCTTTCAATAATTTTTCCAACGCGTATAGCATAAAAAAGTCTGCAAAGAAAGTTTCACACGAGCCAACAGCCCACCAACAAAAATCTGCAGAAGAGGTAGGTAGTTCATGGAAATGGTACTATAACATTGCAAAAATGCAGGACAAGGTTTTATTTTTGGGATGTGTAGGGGGGTCAGTGTGAGCTTATGTTTGAGTTTTCGGGATTCTAGCCCCCCCCCCATTTAGCCGCCCTAAAACAAATTATTTTAAAAAATTGGAGTAACTAATACATGTTATTATTCAAAGAATTTCATTTTAAACCATATCGTACCTTGAAAAACATAGCAAAACAGCAATAAAAACCCGCAAAAAAATGCGAAACAATTTTATTACATTACTCAAACATCGGCACTACTTATAACGTATAGTCATTCATTCATTATTATTACTTGCTACCTGTTATTGCTAATTTCTAAGGAAAGTAGGAGGTAAAATCGTAATAAAAATATTCATAAAATCTGTCTCTTTCATACTTTCGCGACGCTGTAAAACCCTTCGTAGTGAATTAAATTAAAAAAGTTATGAATGAAAATTATTCTAATGAAACCCTCTAAAAAACTTGTTATTATTTTTTTTGTTAAAGTTGAAGGAAAAAAAGTTATAGCCTTTAAAAGAAAATATTGTGACGGCCAAATGGGGGGGGGCTACAATCCCGAAAACTCAAACTTAAGCTCACACTGACCCCCCCCCCCCCCCCCCCCTGCACATCCCAAAACTAAAACCTTGTCCTGCATTTTTGCAATGTTAAAGTACCATTTCCATGGTCTAAGGTCATTTGCCAAGAAGGGAGTAAGAGAAGACGATGGGGTGGGTAGATTTTTTGAACCAATTCTTTCGCCGAATTTTTGAGTCAACATTTCCCTTTTGCTGCGATAAGAAAAATTAAGAATAAAGGGAAAATTAAGAATGCAAATTGCAACAATCTAAATCATTCTGATTTCTGAAATCAATGCGACCATTTTGGAATGGACGATAACGGCAAATTTTTGTTGTTTTGCCCCTGTCAAACTGGCTATATTTGCTTGTTAGACTGTATGGGCACAAACAAAAAGGAGGAATTAAAGAAAGATTTTCGCCACAAGTAATTTGGTTCTCCTCATTTCATTCGTTTATCTCTTTAAACAAATCTTGGAATAAAATTTAAAAGTGTGCCGGCAGCGCCCTCAATTTTATCACAGTAAACAGCAATACACAATAGAGAGCCAACGGAGCTGTTTTCTCTTTGTGTGAGTGGATATGATGCTTTTTACAGAAGTTTCAAAAAGTGCTCCAGAATAAAATCTCGAGTAACATTGCTTGAGTAAAATTTCATGAAAATCCCGAAGCTAAAATCTCGGGTTCCAGTTCCTGCACGAGGAGAAGTAAAATTTCCCCTGTCTTGCATAAGAAAGTACAGAGACAGAAATGTCTTGCGCCACTTTTCCAACTTTATTTTTAAATCTTAATTTCAGAAATTTCGCCCCCGTCCAATTGCGCCCGATGGCAGTGCACCATTTGCACCTATGAAAGCGCCGCCCCTGTACGGGATTCTCCTAACCATCCCTGAATCCACTGAACCTTAAAAAAAATAAAAAAAAATATTTTTCATGTACGTATGTATCTTTCCTTACCCAGTAGGACATATTATCTCCGCTTTAAATAGAAGCGATGTCCAAGCGCGTCTTTGGTGCACATTTGTAACTTCCTTAAGGTAATGTGTAAATGTGCAGTTTTTCTTTAGTTTTTTTTACTTTTTCTGCTTGAGATGGAGCGATCGAAGCTTCAGTCAATATCTCCTTATCAAACCGAAACTGTGAGCAGAGATGCTTACTTCTACGTTCGTTTAAAGCGCATTGTTGGCGCTTACAAACCAGCTTCCTTCTGCGGACATGTAATGTTAAAATAATATGAATCTTCTTACCAAGAAGAAGCGCTACTCGCTTTAAAAAAAGCGCTTTGAAAGACATTTTGGAGCACTTTTTTACCTACTGGGTACTTACATGATATATGGTGGCGATGACCCTTGTTGCACCGTCAACAGATTTGGGCCAGAGGTGATCCAGTTGATTGTCAGCGTTTTTTGATGTTAACATACGAGGTGAATTATCCTCGCGTGCTGATGAGTGGAATCGATTGCGTCCTTTTTTGTTCACCGAACATGCTCCCTGGGCAGAAAAGAACAAATAGTGTTTCTGGAAATATAGGTTAGCAGTCAACCTTACCATGGCGGCATTTCCTCCAAGCACACAGTTGGTTGACAATGGAACTGGGTGTTTTATGGCGCACCTACCGCCTTCCGCAATTTGGGAATGGTTCGGGTTAAGAAATTTTTGGATAAAAGGAGAATTTTCATTTTTGTGATTAACCGGTTTAAGTTCTGGAATCGAATAATTTACGGGATAATGATGGGCTGCTTCAACTGGAATAACTTCGTCTAAGTTTGATTTTAGTGAAATTGTCTTTGTTTGCAGGTTGAATGTTGGATGTTGATTATGCCTACCCCTTGAAGTGTAGTCTCCCCCCGTGTGCAGTTGTATCGAATGGATGCTACCACCGGAGTATCTAAGAAGAAGAGCCAAGTGTTTGATTTTATGAGGTGTTTCCATCATTTAAGCAAGATCACTTGACTAAATTCACATGCTTTCCTTACTACTCTACGAATTGCCGCATCAATGACGCAATTGGAATTGGTCTCCAGGTTGTTTAGTACGGTGGGTGAGCATAAGTATTACATGATTCCTAATTGATCACATGCACGGAACTCGGATTCTGTGAGTTTGAAGTATTTCTGCGAGTCGAAATCAATTGTAAGAAAGTTTTTCGTCGCCACAGGGTTGAGGTAGGTAGACCCTTCCATTTTTCGCGGGATTGGGGTGACCTTCACCAATTTGAATGGTACTGGTTCTAAAATGTTTAAGTAGTCGCATGCACAGACCACAGATTCGTTTAGCATTACTTCTACATGCCCTATGTGCTGTCTTTTAATTTTCTAAAGTGGTAGGTAGGTTGTGCGATGCCTGTTGAATGACAGTGGCTAGCTATGAGGAAGAGACGAAATCGATTACTGACCCGTGCCCTAGTAATCCTGTTACTACCTTGTTATAATAGTCTGTCAGGTCATCTAATAGGCTTAGTGCTGAATAGTATGCTGCGAATATATGAATGTTGATTCGATTGCCGTCAATGGCAGCGTTCCATGACTTTGTTGATCTTTGAGGTGAGCGTATTGACTTTGTTCGTGATTCTTGTTTCAGAGACATTTATGTGGTACGTCATAGATAGGAGAAGTACATATGTATATGTTCGTTTACTAGCTCCTGGATGAGTTGTTTCTAAGTTAAGTCTAAATTCTTAATGTCTTTGTATGCCTCGTCATTAACCCCAAACACGGATTCCAGCAACTGCCCGAATTAGCCTCTGTTTCTTGCTGAGAGTTCTTTTCTGGCTAGCACATCAATTGTGCTTAGAAGCTTATCCTTCTTTTCGTTGATGTACTCCAACAACATATCGCAGTGTACATCACCAGTAAATTGTTTAGCTCTCGCGCACATCTGGTCCATGATGGTCATGACTCCTTTTGCTCGTTCTACGACGGTTTGAAAAAGAGCCTTGGCTTTGTGGCAACGTTCCACGTCGCAGTTGTGTCACCTAGATGTTCAATATATAGGCCTGAATATGGGTGTATACGGAATAAGCGACGGAGCTCTTTATGGTTAAGGAGAGTACCACGACGCAAGTGAATAACGTGGTGAGTAGAGAAGATGATCTTAATGTGCGTCGAGTGGCGTCTTGGCCTTCCTCCTCTTCGTCTGATGTCCCTGCTGTACTTGCAGTAAACTCCATGTTTACGTCCTTGTTTCTGTGACAGGAGTTGTGTTTGATAGAGTTGCGGTCCTCCTACGGTGACTAACCTGCAAAGTTTAGTAATGGGTCTCTTTAACAATTTTTCCTTGCATTGTACGGTAACCACTCTCATGAAGCTGTTTTTCCCTGGGTGCAGTTTGTCTTTTTTAATATTACTACATCATCTACCTTCAAATGTTCTGCCGGTGTTTGCCATTTCGCCCTCTGTTGCAGACGGTGCTTGGCAATTTAATCCAAAATTGTTGATGAACTCGTTGGCGTGGATCTAATTGATTCTCGTTCATATTCAAAAGTGAGGGCTCCGGGGGAGTAAAAATTGATCTTCCACTCAGGATTTTTGCCGGTGTTAAATAGTATAAGTCGATGGCGTCTGATCTCAATCGGCACTAGTGTTGGGTAGGCACAGTTTTAAAATGAGTTTGTAAAAGGTGCCTCTTTTCTCTTTCGAGCCAGTACAATGTCATACTTCAAATGAGGCGAGGTGCTATTGTAATGACAAAAACAAGCAAATAAAAAAAAGAATGAAGAGCTTTATAACAAGGTTAATTATAATATGCATTAAACGGCCTGCGATTATGTAGGTGTAGGGACATCGTCCCACTACTATCATATTACTTGAGTGCAAAGGGCTTTGTACAAACACACAGCCGACTTACTTTATGCAATTAATTAATTAATTAATTAACTAATTTGACTCTTGATTCTTTGAGTTTAAAAAAGCAAATAATAAAGTTCCGTAATAAATAAAAAAGTTTCTACTAAAAAATAAATAAATAGAGAACAACCTCACAGAGAACATTGAAAAATATTTAACATAACGAAGAATTGTTTTAATTAATCAAGTTCAAGTTGTTACATAATATCAGAAATCTATGCCTCCACAATGTATATTTTACAACCCCAACTCGCCTAATTTCAATTTAGAAATTTTGCTGACGCAAAAGAAGTAAAAAATGTCTCTCCACTACAAAATTTCGCTCCATCGACAAATCCAAGGCTCTCTCTCTAGGACAAAACTTCACTCCCTCAAAAAATGTAAGATATGTCGCAAAAGAAGTAAAAAATGTCTCTCCACTACAAAATTTCGCTCCATCGAAAAATCCAAGGCTCTCTAGGACAAAACTTCACTCCCTCAAAAAATGTAAGATATGTCTCTTCAGTACAAA
Source organism: Thereva unica (assembly GCA_949987705.1). NCBI lineage: Eukaryota > Metazoa > Arthropoda > Insecta > Diptera > Therevidae > Thereva > Thereva unica. The sequence continues at coordinate 95,642,817 of OX465282.1, read as the reverse complement.
ATTTTCCTCCCTCCAAAAATGCAGAACAGGCTTTCCAGAACAAAATCACACTCCCTCATAAAATGTAAGAATTGTTTCTCCAGTTATTATTTACAATCTCACCTCATCAATTGGAAATTTTATTGCCACAAAAGAAATGTCTTTCCTCTCCAGCTCAAATTTGATGTTTTACTGCCGCAAAAAAGTAAGAAATACATATATCTCCACTACGTAATTTGCAATCACACCTCGCTTTATTAATATCAATACACGCTCATATACCAGTAGAACATTATTTTTAAACCGGGACATTTAAAAAAAATGAAGGCTCAGTACAATTTACCATCGTGTAAGGGGCAAATGTACTGCCTCGTGTAAGTCCGGCTCAACTCTAATGAGTCTCAGCGGCCTGGATTTCAGCTTAGCTTCGATTTGGCACAAAACAGTGCACATCTCTTCAAATTCCAAGTTCTACGTCCACTTATTCTCTTGGAATGGTATTTGAAGCTCTTCACCCCTATCTCCCACAACCCACCAAAGTGTGGTGCAGATGGTGGTATAAAATGCCATGAAATTAGGTCAGCTGCAAAGACCTCTGCGATTTCGGCTTGTACCTGACACATGCACTTCTTCCAAACATCGAAAACTTTTTTGATCAGACCCAAAAATAAAATCGTTGGTATTAAATTATAATAGAGCCATAAGTACGGATATGTGATTGGCTTAGTGCGGGATTAAATAATCTTCAAATATACTTAGTTTCTACAATCCTGTCATATTTATTAATTAAGTGAAAGTTTTCTGACATTTTTTAGTAGAGTCCTGATTCACAGATTTTCGAAGTACAAATAACAAATACCACCCTGATTATTTTAGCCGTAAATTTCGTTTTATGTGAACAACTAGCGCTCAAAGGAAAAGCCTTCGGCAAACGAATAAGATTTGAATTGCACGCTTATTATGGTTATAGGCGATGACAGAAGGCAGGGAATAAGTCTAAAGAGGGAAGGCAAGACAGAAGAAAAGACAAAAACCCTGCCATGCATTGGGTTTGAAACGCGACCCTCTTGACAGGTAGTCGGGGCATTTACCATGACTAACAAATGTGCTTAAAAATAGCTCAAGACGAAATCTTCCTCCTAAAATTTTCGAGCTTAAAACAAATTTTAAACTAACCAAAAAAAAAAAACTTTAAAAATTTCGTTTTCGTTACTTCATATATGATTTTGTGCCTCAATATATGACATTATTCTTTATTAAAACAAAACATGCACACATTTAATTTTTGTTTTAAAAAATCCTTCGATACATTTCAAGGATATTACCATCGTCTAATGCTTCTTTTTATATTCACTTTCAGCATCGCATTAATCAAGCATTAATTCTGTTTGATCTATGAATTTTTATACAATTCCAGCTTAACCACGTAAGCGCTTGAAATAAAAAAAACCAAAAAAAAAATCTTTTTATAAATAAATAATTCTATTTATCACAATGCTTTAAATTTCACAGGACTCGATCTAGCATTTATCTCTATCTCTTCAAAAGCAAGCAAAATTGAGCATATAAACATAAAATAGTAAAAATCACTTTGTCAATAGTAAAAATCAAATGAAAATGGCTTTCGCTGAATTATGCATGAATAAATCGAGAAAAATCACAGTCATTTCCATTATTAATAATTAAAAGCAAAAAAATTAAAATTAATTTCTTTTTAACATTAATCTTTTCAGGTTCTCGACGACCAAGTCTAGCATCTATTCACAGTACGAGTTCATCTGTTCGTAGCTATAGCATGATGCGTTTTGAAAAAGAAATACAACAGAAGGAAATACGAACAGAAATGAAGCTTCGTTTGGCTAGATTGCAGCAACAACAGTATTTTCAACAACATAAGCCGCAAATAATTGTTGGTGAAATATCTCATGGTGCGATGCAAAGAATTACAGCACCAACACCGAGTCCACTAACGCCAAATTCAACAGATGAACTCTTACCATCCGTCGATGAATCCTTAGAAGTAATTATATTTTTTTTCTAATACATTAAGAGCCAGATTGTGTAATGTTGAATCCTTTGTGTGTTGATGGTATAAGATTGAATTAAGAAAAGACAAGAAAAAAAAACTTGTCTTGCACTAGAAATTTTAAAAACTTAATAATAACCTCATATTCCAAATCGCCAAACGAGCTTATCTATGCTTGGGAATGGATTCCTCTAGAGATGCAAGCTCCACCTCCAGCTAGCTGCAAATGCATTTTTTGGAATCAACTTCAGCAGTCGCAACGAATTTTCTGTTATGATTGGGTACAGGCTGAAAACTGGCACAGAGTTTCCTTTTAGGGGGTTTTAGGTTCAAAATATCAATTTTTTGCAAATATATCTTAAACCGTAAATCCTATCATAAAGTAATGTTGACAAAGTTTGTAGATCATACGAATTGCAATTCATGAGATATCACGGTTTTAACAATTTAAAATACTCATATGCACTCTTTCGCGACTTGTATAGGTTATCAGATGTTCAGTTGGACTACGTTGCTAATTTTTTTAGGGGTCATTCCTGGATGTATTAGGAGGAAAAATGTGTCCTAGATAAGGGGCTAACCCAAAAAATCCATTGGCAAGAAATGGGGTTTCTCCCCTTACATTGTGCGATGGATCTACACAGCGATCGTCCGCCCAATTCTCCTTTACGGGGTTTTAGTATGGTGGCCAACTCTGAGTAAATCCACCGTGCTAAACAAATTACAGAGAGTAGCACTTCGCTCCACACCTACAGAGGCCTTAAATGTTATGTTATACCTCCCTCCTTTAAATCTTGTGGCAAGGGAAAGCGCAACCATCGCAGCCCTTAGAATAAAAGAATCCGGTTTCTGGACTGGAATCAGGGGAGGGCACACGAAGGTACTGAACTCAGTTACTATCCCCACTACAACCGACTTCTGCATTCCCGAAATTACCTTCACGAGGAACTACGGAGTCCACATCCCTTCACGTCGTGAATGGATAAATAGACCACACAGGTTTCAGGGTGCCATAAACCTTCCGACTTCCCGATCACTGCAGTGTATATCAAGCGGAGGTTCTAGCCATACAAGAAGCTGTTCTGCAAATCAACCAGCAAGGCGATAGGAACCGGACTGTCTACATCTTCTCAGATAGTCAGGCAGCTCTGAAAGCCCTGCGCTCCTGCACAAACAGCTCTAGAACTACCTCTGAATGTCGCAGATCTCTTAACGAGATGGCTCAGCAGTTCAGGACCCTCCTCGTATGGGTGTCCGGTCACCGAAATATAGAGGGAAATTGTAAAGCTGATGAACTGGCTAGAAGAGGCACGACCGCTACTCTCCTCCCAGAAAAGGATCTCAGGCGAACCACCTTATTACTGAGCCTCGGGAGACAAGAACTCTCAGTTATAGTGGGAGTGTTGACCGGACACTGTCTGATAGGGACGCATGCGACCCGTTTAGGTCTTGAGACCCACGATTTCTGCAGAAGCTGTAAGAACCTGGACGAGGCGGAAAGTGTACTGCATCTCCTCTGTCACTGCCCGGCCCTAAGCAGGATAAGGTTAACCACATTTGGTGAACCCTTTCTAAGCAACCTTGCGGAAATCTCGAAGTTTGGGATCCCGCAGCTTAGAAGATTCATTACTTCCTCGAGATGGTTTTAACGAAGAAACGACATTTTAACATCAAGCTTAAAGTGGGATCACTATGGCATCACAATGGGCCTATCCTTCTGGCCTAAGTGTGTGGGCTTGAACCAAAAGCTCAGCCATATCTAACCTAACCTAACCTAGGGGGCTAACCACTAAGATACAGGGTGTTCACGAAAAAACAATGTATTTTTTTCATTGATTTAGCGTTGAATAACTCCTAGACTAATTATCGTAAACCAATATACTTAGACTCATCTTTTAGGTTAATGTGTATTCTTTCATTTGACTTTAGCTTAAGTGACTCCGCTCTTTAGCTTATGTAAGTGACTCCGTTTAGAAGAAATGTATGCTCGTTTTTTAGCATTTCGCTCATGCATACATATCTGATAACCAACATATTTGATAACAATTCTACAGCCTTTTACTTCTCTCGGCTGTGTCCCGTCTATTTGTGGAAATAAAAATGGTGTTGAATGAATGCTGTAAGAGAAAATGATTATTTTAAAACGTAAGTTTTATGAAACAGAGACAATTCATATCATTTTAATTTATTTACATCAAAAGCAAAAGTATAATGATGATAAATGTACCAGGATTTTTTGACGTGACAACGTCTATTAAAACGATGAACGCCGGCTGCATGCATGAAAAATGATGACTCATTGTCCCGTTATGTCCCGTTATGTCCCGTTATCTCCCGAAGTAATTTTAAAAATTTGATCGTAGTAATCTTAAAAATTTGATTAAAATTGTCAATATTTAATTAGATTAAATTTGTCAAATTGTCAACAATAATCAAAGCAAGCCAAACACTCTGTCTCCTAACTGGGTGCCGGTGTATAAGAAAATAGTGAACATTACACTGACGAAAACTGTGAAATGCAAACGAAAACAGTTTCCTTGCGTTCCTGCTTGTGCTATTACCATTCACAAGTCGCAAGGTGGGACGTTTACTGTTATTGTTTATAAATACTCCTCGGAGCAACCACAACATTTGGTGTACGTGGCGCTGAGTCGGGTAACGAATATAGACGGCTTGCACATCATCACAGAAAAAGATGCGCCTTTTATCTTCAAACACGGACGGGATGGGAACGACTCACAGACTACGCGAGATGTCCGTAACGAACACATTCGACTCCGTGGACACGCCCTTCAAACAATCACTTCGAAAGCAGTGAAATTTTGTGATGACTGGGCACAATTTTGTGATGACTGTGACAAACCTTAATGTTCAGAGTTTGTCTGCGCACTTCGCCGATATTGAAACGGATCCCGTGATACCAAGATCGGATTATTTGGTATTGACTGAAACGTGGATGCGTGACAATTTTGATCCAGTTCCAATCAATAATTATGAATGTATAACCAGGCAGAATAATCGATCGGATTCTGATACAAACGCAGCTGGTGGAGTGGCAATCTATCGAAAATTAACATCAACATCCACGGCCAAAGTTCTCCACGTTGAATTGTCGGACACAACTCGTCTCATCAGAAACACAGGCGAGGTCTGCTTGGCTGAAATTACATGCTTCACTGCTGCTACAACGTTTAAAATTGTACTTGGCGCAGTGTATATTCATCCTGGAGCAAGTGTCTCAAACATTAGTGTATTGCTGCACCAAGCACTCTTTCCGTATGTGCATAACAGGCAGTATGTGCATCCGATCATGCAAGTTGATACCAATGTACCAATTCTTCTTTGTGGCGACTTCAACACAAACGTGAAAAATGATGATACATTCCTCAAATTCATGAAGGATATGTACAATCTCGAATGCACATCAGATGTTACTAAGTCAACAACGCTAAGAGGAACAACCCTCGATTTGACTTTTTCAAGGCACATTACACTTGAAACACTCCCATTCATTTCATAATTTTCCTATCATCGACCTATCCTTAACAGAATAACACAGATTGCAAGAAGTTAAATATCAGACATGTATAAAAGCTGTAAATGAATTTGTTACTACACATTGTTACTTGTAAATAATCTGTTCATTAAAGTAATAAACATATTTGAATTCATTAGTGCTAATAAAAGCTAATTTATCAATCAAAATGAATATTTCATTTCACTCCTTTTTGTATCCATACAAAATAATGATAATTTAATATAAATGATTCAATTTTATTCATAAAAGTATGCAATCATTTCATCAATGTTTTCTCATGACGTTGTCACGTTAAACTATCGTCCGTAAACCCTCTTTACAGACAACAAATTTTTTGTTGTAAGTCTCGATTGATATAATATCTTCAATTTTATAATCAGCGAAAATTATAGAAATTGTAACTTCCGGTCAAGTTTTCTTTGAGAAAAAGAAAGAAAAATTAAAAACTAATGGCTTCCTTAGAAAGCTTAGAGTCTCCTCTTTAAAATCCTCTTTTTGATTTTTTATGCGTACATTTTAGCCAAGGATACTTTAGTTTTTCCCCGAACGCGTAGCTTGAATATTTGAATTCAGAGGTTTGGCGCAAGTAGAGTTTTGGAATTCGCTTTCTTTTTTTTAATAATTTTTTGTAATAATAAAAAGAAATTTGTTAAATATGTTATTATATTTGAAATATGATGAAATTTTTCGATCTTTCACGTGGTACAATTAGTTTTTCGATTTATTTTTTTATTTTTCGAGAAATAACGCAAAAACCAAATTTTCGAAATTGATTTCGAAATTTTCGAAGTTAGCATACACTTTAGACCAGCAAAGATTTTTTTATCGTGTTCTACACCCAAAAAAGTACCTATGACCCAATTTTCAGCGATATCACATTTTTGACAAAGGTCAGGAAAGGTGATCCGGGACATGTACAGAGAAGATGAGAGGCAGTCATCTTCATTACCACAACTTCTGCATAAGTCGATGTGGGGAAGTCCCAATCTTTCGCCGTGCGAGCCATAGGGACAATGACCGGTCAGCACCTTCACTACATGGCTTATCTCGATTATGTTCAACTGAACAAGAGATTTTGAACGCTTTGCGTCCAAAGTCCGCCATATTGTGTGAAGAGTGCGACACACTATTGTTGTAATCCATCCCAGCCCAGCTCGAGCTAAGCTGATTATTCTCACAGCCAGTTTAAAGGTGGCTAAGGGCATTCCCATCTATGTTAAGTGGGGTGTCCTTTCCACTTCAATTCCCTGTCTAGGAAGCTCATCTGCCCTGCAGTGCCGACTGGAAGATGCTGCAGTGGTAAAGTAAACGAAGAGAGGTGTTTATATTCAATGCCTCGGAAAAAATACCAGACCCTACGCTGTTATATTCTGTTAGCCATTTGTTTAGAAACATAATAACCAAGTGGCTCATGAATAGTGGTTAAAATCAGGGTAGAATTCGGACAATACAGATCTTTGATTTCCCGCTAACTTTCCCGACCCTAGGATTGTAAAGTGTACTTTCTGATCCGCTCAAATGACGAATTTAATTTCAAGGCACAGATTATTTGAAATCTTTTCAAATCTGCCTGGAGCCCTCGTGACTAAGGGTTATTATTGAGCGCTTTTCCAGGTATTCCGCGGATAATCCTAAAGCTCGACTAAAGTTTCATACAGACGTGTTTCAGCAGGAAACGCATACTGCTGCTATTCCTTACAATAGTAAAAAATCTGCAGCTTCATAAATTTATTCGTATAATTTATTAGACTGTGCATATCGAGTCATTAGGAAAAAGTCAGTCCATCATCGAGCAAGTAGTGCAATGCAAATCAGTCTTTTCGTCAATATATATCAGTCCATCGTCCAACGCAACACATATTCATGGCTGCTTTATTCTTTAATCACACCTTTTCAGAAAATCGCTAACAGTCTGAAGCTTGGAGCTACCTTTGCTGTGACCATTATTAATTGTAACGAAAGAAGATTTTCAACTGTAAGGCGTTTAAAAGATTGGCAAAGTAATATAGCTGGAGAACAGCGGCTCAACGGTTTTGTTCTTTTGAGTATTCATAGGCTAAGGAAGTAATCAATAAATTTGCTAAAAAGCGTAAAAATATAGAACTGTGACTTTTCCACAAGCATTGATCTGGAACCATTGATCATGTATGTCAATAGTTAATAATCTCGATTCCTCTAAAACACTTCTTCTGGTCCTATTCCTATTAAAACATAACTGAAAGTTATATCAATTTTGAAAGATAATGTTTAAAGTTCAGAACTCGACTTATAACTATTTAAACCCCCCGAAAATAATTCTTTCTACACCACTGGACTAAATGATGGGATAAATGCTGACTTCATATTTATACGTACATTCTAATGACTCACAGATCACGAGTAATTAAATAAATCTCGTGTGCGAGTGCGAGTTTGTTTGCATGTTTGCATCACACGCTGCTTGTGAGTTTTTGAGCAGAATACATATTCTATCGCACGCGTTTACACCTGAGTTAATAGGAAAGACCAGTGAGCTGTATAAAAGGAAAGAATAATTATACATTTCGAAATCTGCTTTAGTGAAATTAAAACTAATTTTGAATTATTATTAAAAATTTAAATTTTGAAATAGTGCGTATGTCAATCGGTATTCCAGATCTTGTTGCTGTTATTTCATCATTATTCAGCTTCAATTTTAATTTATTATCTAAGAAGTCTATCAGAGGTTATGCTTCTGGGTTGGCGAAATTTACATAAAAATAACCATTCAATATCATTTCACTGCAATTTTTATTTATTAAAGCTGAACCTTCTGTTGTGTATGCCAGTAGTGTTTCGTGTATGAAATCTATTATCTATTTATTAATATGCAAAACCAAAAATTGTGATCTCACTTAACCTATTTCTGGTGCACGTATCTTAATGAAACATATATCAAACGAAAGTTATTTTTTCATAGATGGTCACCATATACATATTTTATTCAGGTACATACATACGTACATAGAAAAAGGTGTGAAAGCCACGTAAAGTTTTACCTACACTGAACAATTTTTTTAATTCACATACATTAATAGAAAAAATAGTACATATTTGATGTACTTTTTCTCAGATATAAAAGCGTGCTTTTTGGATTGACCATTATTAACCACAACTGGTGAGACTAGTTTCACTAATACTTTAATTTGGTGATATATATCTCCAAAGGCAATTTTTTCCTACAGAACCAGCTTTGCTTTAACTAAACCCCCAAAAGTGTACTCGGCCACAACACCACCTATTGCTTAAACTCAAACAGAACCATAATTAGCCCTAACTAAAACTCCAAAGTGGATTTGGCGTAGTTCAGCCTGCTTACTCTGTCAATTCCCCTTAATTCCTTTCTTTTTTCATGACGGTCCCATATAAAAATAAAGAAAGTTACTCTAATGTGCGCGTGCGTTCAGGGGCGGATGGGCCATGGGACGAACAGGGAAATTTCCCGGTGGGCCGGCTGTTCAGAGGCCCGCAGGGCCGGTGGCTGAAAGTACGTCTAAGTGATCTACCAACCTATCCTCATAAACATTTACTTACCGAAAATAAAGGACCGAAACGAATTTTTCATTTTACTAACAAATTTTTGTAAGATTTTTGTACATTTTTTTCAGTATTTTACACTATCATTTGCCTATATAATTAATCAGCAAAATATTGAGTTTTTATATTTCTTCTTTCGACTGCCCATAGCCACAAATAATTCTCAAACTTTTATGTTTTGTTTATTTTGTGGTAAGTATAGATGTTTTCAAACTTCGTGACATTTGGCGCATGCTGGGGTACAAAGCTCTTAAAAATGCTCAAAAGCTTCATTTAGCTCCTTCTGTCAAATTAATTGTTTTCATTTAATCAGTCACGACTGCGTATTTCTAGGGGGAGGTGTATGTATTTCTCTGGTGCTTTAATGATTTGAATAAATTTACAAATTCAGAAAGAAAAACGTAATTTTATATATTATATATTTTTTTATTTTCTGGTTTTTGTATTTTACTCATTTGCTACAGAAATAATTTGTAGCAATTTCTATTACAAAATACGAAATTTGTGATTTAGCACTTTGATTACTAGATTGTTGACGTTTTCCGACAATCGGGTTTTGCTATAGCATGCAATTTGTAATAAACCTTTGCTCTATTTATATTCCAGTGTATAGCGGTTTATGGCTCCGAATGCTCGGACAGTACCGAATCATGCGAAATTTGGACAGTAAGTAGGTAGAACTTCAAGAAACAAAAGTGATGTGTTGAGGTATGCTTTTTCCCAGGGGGAAATCCACCCCTTCTAGGGAGTAGAAATTGGCACACTCAAAATAATTACAGAAATTGATAGAGGGGTGGATGGAAAGCAAAATATGTTATATAGATGTTTTTCTTTCAATATTTCACGAGTTATTTGCGATTGAAATTGTTTCATCTTTCAATATTTCACGAGTTATTTGCGATTGAAATTGCATCATCTAAAAAATGCATGTTTTAGAGAGGTTTTTCATGAATAACTTAAAAACCAAACTTTTTTGTAAAACACATGTTGTAGAAGAAATGAAGTAGAACAACAAATCGATTGGTGTTTTATTTATTTCTGTAGATAAAACACAACTCGTGTTATGAGTCTTTAAAGATGCTCGCCGAAAACTGAATTCGCACCATTCGACGTTAAATAGAGACAAAACGACGAATTTTTGGAGAAAAACTTATTGAACCTTATTTAAAGTACTTGAAAAGTCCTTTAAAATGAGCTTTTGTAAAATTCATTAGCATCGATAATAACGGTATTATGATGAAAATAATATGGTTGCCTTCATTTTTCGGCAAAAAAGCTACAATGAAACGAATGACAAGAATTGAAAGTAAACGAAACTCATGTACAATTAACTTTCTTTAGGTATTAACAATAAGTTCTAAAAGTTTGAACGGTTTAGAATGTCTATATTTGAAAAAAAAGTTAGACTTACGTTAACAATAAATTTTAAAATATTTGAAAAAATTCCTTTTTCCGCAATAGCTAAAAAGCTAAGTGAGATACGAAAAAACTGATAAGAAACAAATATGAAGGAAAATTTTGGTTTTTATTTCGATTCTGTGCCATAAAAACCAATTGATATATCTTCGTTGTAGGATCGCATATGGGTGCGAGGTCTACCTTTCTCGAGCAATTGAAACTTTAAAATCTCAAAAAGTAAGAGTCAAAAACAATTCTACTTTGCAGGCCTTGCAGCCCTTCAAAGTCCTGGCGAAATGAATTTTGTAGCGATTATATATCTTCAAAACTGAGGAAGTTATCGTTAAAAAGCCAATCGCATTTTTCAATGAAATTATCGAATAAGGTAAATTGTATTAATCTCGATAATTTTACAGCATTAATAAAAATATCTAAAAATATATCACCGCATGTATATACGTCTAAGCGTATCTTCATAGACAGCACACATGTATAAACGTATGTATATATGTATAAAACGTATTTATGCATGTATGAAATAGCTCTTACTTTTGGTTTGGAGTCCCAAATCTACCCGCCCCAAGTTGCGATAAGAAAAATATGTGCCCCGCTTTAAAATTACTATTGGAGCACTCAAAAATCGCTCAAAATAATTTAAAGCAATCTCACCACCCCCAACCCGTCGATAATAAAATTTGCTTCTCCGTCAAAAAACTACTTTTGGGGCACACAGAAATCACCCAAATCCCTGAACTTTTTTTGGAGCGATTTTACTCTGTAGCCAGTTCTAAACATTTACTGGAGATTTCATTCAATATAAATGCACCATTTCAAAATTTCCAGTTGTTGAAATTTTCGCACAAATGTCTCAATAAGGGGTAGTTTCTATAGCTACAGACGTTGCAATGATTTAGAAATAATAGTATAAACAAAGAGGAGATTATAATTTATCATAAATGTAAGATTAAAAATTTTAAACTGTTAAAACTAATTTGTTGTGAATTTCGTCATAGGGGGTTTGAAGGGGCTGAAACATTGAATTAAATCATAAATTACATTCCTGTACAAACACAAAACCTCGATTTGCGTCGTTAATTGGGACCAGAGAAAGACGACGCAAATCAAAACGACGCAAATCGAAATGGTTTTTCGTATTATGTATATTTCTGCAAGTTCTTTGTTAATTGGTACCAGAATCCAAGTTTTATTAATAAAAACATGTTATATGTATAATGTACTATATGTATTGCAACAAAAACTTTAATTCATAATAATTTAAAAGCATTACTATTAAATAAAACAACATAAAAAAATATTAAATAAAACAAACAAAAATTCAATAAATTTCACAACAAAATTTTTAGATTAGATAGATAATTTTTTTACTCCGAATTTGAAGATTCTAAATCGATGGTCACTTCTGTTGACTGATTTGGTTGTCGTGCTGATTTTGTTAAAAAATTGTCCAAAGTTTGCTGAATTGTCACCGCTTTTTTTTTTCAAATAAATTTTTTTGTAACAATTGATAGCGTCAGCCACAGATCTTGTCACTTTTAAACTACGATTTTCGTCAGGATCATTATATGAAAAAAATTCCATTGCTTATGCAACGAGTTGCATTGCTTCCGATATATGACCAGACGTTAGCCTTTTTTCTTCTGGAACCACATCAGGTGTGTCAGTATCGTCTTCCAACGCATGCTCAACATTCATAGCAATTAAATCTTCATTGTGAAGCTCTTCATCGTGTGATATCAACAGCTCATCAATATCGTTCTCCTCCTTACTTTCAAAGTTTGCTTCTCTGGCTAATTCCGCAACTTCTCTACGAACAATTGGTACTGCATCAACTTCTTCTGCATCTTTGCAAACGCACTCTGGCCATAATTCACGCCAAACTCCATTCATGCATGATTTCTTTACTTCTAACCATGCTGACGTGATGTTTTCGATAGCCATCATGATGTTATAATTTTTCCAGAACTGTTTCATTGTTGGCTTATTTTCTCCATCAGTTGCTGCAATTAGCTGAGTAAACGTCCGTCGTAGATAATAACATTTAAAGTTGGATATAACACCTTGATCCATTGGTTGTAGGATAGATGTCGTATTTGGAGGCATAAAAATAACTTTTATATTTTCCGAAAATTCATCTACATAAATTGGATGTCCTGGAGCATTGTCTAATAATAACAACATTTTAAATTCAATATTTTGAGCACAACAATAAGCTTTCAAGTCAGGAACAGCGCAATTTTCTATCCAATCTTTAAATAGAGCTGCAGTCATCCACGCTTTTTTATCCGCACGCCAATAAACCGGAAGAGTACTTTTTTCACATTTTTAAAAGCTCTTGGATTTTTAGAATGGTAAATAACAAGCGGCTTAAATTTAAAATCACCTTCTGCATTTCCTCCTAAAAGAAGAGTAAGCCGATCTTTGCTCACCTTGTATCCAGGGCAAGATTTTTCAGATTTGGAAATATACGTTCTCCCTGGTAGCCGTTTCCAAAAAAGACCAGTTTCATCAACATTCAGAACTTGCTTAGCAGAGTATCCACCTTCTTCAAGAATCGCTTTCAATTCAGCTTTAAATTTAGTTGCACCTGCAACATCTGCTCTGGCTGATTCTCCTTTCACGGCAACATTGTGCAAATTTGTTCGAGATTTGAAGCGTTCGAATAACCCTTGGCTGGCTTCGTACTTTTCTAAATTTTCACTGCTAGATGATGGCGAATTCTTTTGAATATCATTAAAAATGCTTAGAGCTTTATTTTGAATCACCATTTTGCTCAGTAGCATCCTTCGCTGATTTTGATTTTCTATCCAAATGCTAAGAAGAGACTCCATTTTTACCATAGCTGAACTTCTTATTTTGGTAATTTGTTTTGATTGTAATGGTGTAGCACTTTTAGCAAACTCTCTTATTTGGTCAGCATCTCGATTACAAATTGTCCTTACTGTTGTAGAAGCTAAACCAAGATTTCTCCCAATCTCAACAGCTTTTTCACCAGATTTAAAACGTTTTAAAACTTTTAATTTTAGTTGCAAACTAATTTGCTTTCGCTTCTGACTCATTTTAATAAAAAAAAATTTAGGACTTAATAAATTTTCAAAACTAACTTTTTATTAAAAAAAATTTCACTTACTGAAATAAATGGGAAATCCCCTTTACATAAAATTAAGCAACGCAAATAGAAATATTAACGACGCAACTTTGAAACCACCAAAATTTATGAACGACGCAAATCGGAACGACGCAAATCGAGGTTTTGGGGTATATGAAAGAAAGCTTATTTTACATATTTAAACATATTTTAATCGAAATATTGCTTAAATAAAAAAACGTTTTTAAATTTTTTGTCAAAAAGGGTAGTTTTCGGGTAGTTTTCACCTCCTAAAAAAATGCACACATCAAAAACATATAACTTTTGAAAAAGAGGGTAACATAAGCTTAATTACCAAATTTCACAAAAATCGATCTTGTCCGAAAGAACTCGGAGGTAATACACTATTTTTACCGCTATCCACTGGACTATTAATTTTAAAGGAAAAATGCGTAACCCCCTGTAAATGTGTATTGTATTTTAGCTATATCCAGAAATTGAAAAAGGGCCGACAAATATTATTTCCCGGGCCGCTAAGATGTTGCCCATCCGCCCCTGCGTGCGTTTGAAAATTTCTAAGCATATCGCTCACATGCGTTCGCATTAAATTTGCTCTTAGCCAAACGCACGTGAGCTATGAAAATTTCTATGAAAATTTTACAAGGAAAACCTCCCTTCATTTTTTACACTTTCAATAAGTTGTTGCCGTCTCAATCCCTACATGATCAACAAACCAAGCTGTTATTGTTTTAATCTCATTCTAATATATAATTACTAGACATCGGATTATATGCAAATGCATATTTTTTGTTAATAGAAATAAATGAATGGCACTTTTATCAAAACTTGTTTTGGATAATTTGCGTTAATTTATTACACAATATTTTTTGCATATTTTGCATATTATATGCTTTTTGCATATTTGCATATTCTTTGCATATTTGCATATTTTTTGCATATAATCGTTTATACTAGCTTTCTTATTAAGCCCAAAATTGCATCCAAATTTTATAGATCATTTTAAATTTTCGATCGTATTCATATTTCAAATCTTTTTCTTCACATGTGTGTACACTACCGTAGTATTTGAGCAAAATATTTTGTTTGGTTAAGCTGTAGGTTACATTACGTTCCGGGAGGAAGTTTTGCATTTTTGATTATCATCTCAGGACACTTGGCCAGCCACATAATGCCGGTTTTCTTCATTTTTACATGGAATAAATCGCCACATGCCTCTTTGATATATAAATCTCCATACAAAAATTGAGCAAAAGCTGCATATGAAATATACAGTCACTCACATCCATATTCGTACAAGGAATGATTTCTACTAAAATAACAAGAAAACCTGTATTTGTTATATGATTTTTATCCTTTTTTTTTAATTTAATAATAATAACAAAGCTTATAACTAATATAACAAAACAAGTTCATTTTAAAATTTAATTTTATATAAAAAAATCAAGAAACTTAAAAACTTATGCTTTTCATACCTCACACTAATATTCGTACAGTTACCATTTTTTCTCATACCAGATACATTTAATACTTTGTAGGGTGCCCCTTGTGCTTAATAACAGCCCTAATCGATTAGGCATTGATTCTACCAATTTTTTAGTAACTTCCGGGGTTATATTTTCCCACTCTCTGTTTAAAATAGCTCTTAGCTCTTCTTTGTTTGCTATGCTATGATTTTGTAGTTTTTTCTTCAAATGAGACCACAAGTTCTCAATTGGGTTAATATCTGGGGATTGAGGGGGTGTTTCTAGTACTTTACGGCAATTATATAATAACCACAAGCGGGAGTTTAGTGCCTTATGCTTAGGGTCATTAAGCTGACTTCAAGTAATATGGAAAAAATTATTGTTATTTATTGTAAAAATAATTACAATTAAAATATAATAACACTTTAAACATTAATACAATTTCAAGTTCTTTTTCTTACTCTATAATAATGGGTAAATCATAAATTTTTATAGGTATGTTTTTATTATAAAATAATATATTAAGTTACGTTTGGCATATTTTTTTCATATTTATGCATATTTATTGCATATGCAGTTTGCATATTTTATGATTATTTTTTGCATATTTGGATATGCTAGCTGCAGTATAATAAAGAATCAAAACTAAACATATACCCAAATTTTGGAGCATTTATTTATATATTAGAAAAAAATGCATATAATCCGATGTCTAATAATTACTTAATTTTTTACATTTTTGTTAATATTTACTTTCAGTTTTCGCCTAAATTGGAAAAAGAAGATGCAGTGTACAACGGTCCCTGCACCTCATCCAATGAAGCGCTCTAAGCAGGAGCCCGTTAAGTTTAATGTAGACATTTTATACAAATTGATATTATGATATAAAAAAAAATTAGTACAATAGCGTAATGTGTGTATGTAAAACAAAGCCACATTAATAACAATTGCGAAAACGAAACTGTGTTAAAATTGTAACTGCTTCAAAAAAATGAAAAAATTATAAAAAATGATACGAAGAAAAGGGCTTATTGTGTGCATTAAACTAAATAATTAATTTGCTTTGATTAAGTACAAATACCTTAACTACACTACACAAAAATACAGAAAGTATTATGTTAATGGGGATTTTTTTTTAGGAAAAGTTATATTTTTCAGGGGGGCTATCTTACTCTATAAAAATGTAAAGTCATAGTGAGAAAGATTTCCATTTGTTATTACGTTTTTTTGTAAGCATATTCCATACAGTGTTAAATATCAGCAATATTTTGACCGTCTTTAAAACATACATACATATCTAGACAGAGCAACCTCACTTTTTCGTAGCTAGAACATTAACACAAAATTTGGTTTGCTTGTTTTAAACTGCCTCCGTCCATTTGCCAAAAAAATAATAGAGTACAAGATAAATGCTTATTACTTATTCAGTTAAAGTTAATATTGCAATTCACAAATAAATAGTCTGCAAATTATTAATGACATGTTAAGTCCATTTTGAAGTTCTGAGCTAGAATAATATTTTAAAGTTTTGTTGTTTTACAAAATTTTACAGCTTCAAGCATTTGAAACCTGCCGATTGAAGATGTATACACTATATTTATGTATTCCTAGGTTATTACAATGAAATGATCGGAACAAATGTAAAAATCTAAAAAATTGTATTTTAAATTTATTCCGGAAAAGTTGGTCACAAAGATCTTTTAAGGAAAAAAAATATAGTGTAATTTAACATAAATGCCAAATGAAATATAAAACTTTTCCGCCCAGTTATATGGATCTACCAAATAGATCTTTTTTAAATTTAATACAATAGCAATGATAATTTTTGAAAAAAAAGACATCATCATCATCAGATACTATATCAGATATAATCTTCATAGATTTATTCATGCAGTCAGATAGCATTTATAGAATGCCCCGTCAACAGTAGCCAACTTTTACCTTTCAAACAGACTATTCAGAAACCATATGCTATTGATTCCCATAAAAACCTTTGCTCTTTGTAAAAACCCTACTCATATGGAAGACCCACTTTCTTTAATAAAATCCTTGCATTTTGTGTTTATGACTTGACGAAATCAGATTGCAACCAAAAGACTCAACTACAGTAATGGACATTCTACCTTACAAAACTAATTCTATTATTAATTTTTCAAATAATTAACGATAAAAATTAAATTTCATTATGCGAAAAAAGTTATTAATAACGAAAAAACAAATTCTTGCAAAACCCGTAATTTCTACATATGATTCAGATGATTCAAGCAATTCCGACAGTGATGAGCCGAGTCGGCATGATGAAAATCGAATACAAAAAATCGAAAAAATCATTAAAAATGAATTTAAGATACGTGCTGGTAAACAAGAGCTTCAACTTAAGTTGGACACAGGATCTCAATGCAACGTTATCTCAAAAAGAGTAGCGAAAAAATTAAATGAAAAAATCAGCGACCAAACAACTCATCACTTATACAACAACAAGCCAATGAAAGTGTTTGACGAGGCAACCATCCATTGTGAAATGAACAATAAATTCGAGCCAGTCTTATTTAAAATCGTAGAAGAAGATGTCTCATCGATTTTGGGCGTGGGGGTGAAAAATTGGGATTTATCGTACGAGGGCTTCGAATCGACGAAACAGCAGAAAATGAACTTGGCTGCTGCTGTAACAAAATCCTAATTTCAAGATAATTCCAGCTCGACGAATCGCACATGCGTTGAAGGACAAAGTCAAGCTGGAGTAGGACAAAATGGTAAAATTAAAAGTAATCGAACCGATTTCTGAACCAACACCTGCTGTCAGGCCAGCCCAATAGTGATTGTTAACAAAGGTGAGAAAACGCTAATTTGCATGGATCCAACCGAACTCAACAAGAACATCAAACGTCGTCATTACCCATTGAAAACGGTTGAGGAAATAGTGGCGAAAGTTTGCAACGCCAAGCATTTCACCAAAATGGACTGTCAAAACGGTTTTAGGCAGACCAAAGTCACCGATGGAACCTCCGAAATATTTAACGATGGCGACGCCATGGGGTCAATATTGATATCTTCGATTACCATTTGACATATCATCAGCACTGGAATTTTTTTCGGAGGTCGTAAACCGCACATTATGTGGAATCGATAATTGTGAAGTAGCGATGAACGACATTTTTTTTTTCATCTTCGCTGAGTCGATTAAAGATCTTGAACAGACAACAAAAATTGTCATCGGTCGACTTACTCAAGCAGGTTGCACACTCGACAAAAGGAAACTGCGAGTTCAATAAAGCGCGTTAAAATTTCTTGAGCATATTTTTACATAAAATTGTTGCGGGGCGGATCCAGAAAAAGCGGAAGCGATTAAACAGTTGAAGACACCGACGAACGTCACAGAACTGCAGCGTGTGCTCGGAATGGTCAATTTCTTGGGCATTTACATTTCTTGGGCATAGCCAATTTGTCAGAATTGACTGATCCACTGCGAAAACTATTGCACAAAGAGGTATAGTGGTTCTGGGACAGCGAACAACATAACCCGGACGAAAATATCAAGCGAACATTGACAACAGCATCAGTTTTGAAATATTACGACGTAAACAAGGACGTAAAGCTATCGGTCGATGCGAAATCTCGCTCAACGGGTGCTTGCCTGATGCAAGATGGCTAACGCAACCAGACAACCATTTACAAAATTGCAACAAAATTATCCACAACTCGAAAAAGGGGCATTGGGCCTATTCACACGGTCCATATTCATGGCAAGTAAAACCGGTTTTATAGATGAGAGAGGGAAGGGAGCGGAAGAACTTAACGAAACATTTTTCACGCAAAAGCAAACGCGTGAAAACTTACACACATATAAAAAGTTACTTCTATCTCTTGTTTTCTTTAGCTCTGTTTTTCTCTAACAAGTGAATTTTATCTGCAATACATTTAAACGTTCCGGTAAATCTTTCAAATTTACTAAACACAATTACGCCCGTGTGATTTGCCAGGGGTTGAATAAAACCGGGTTTGCTCAACATACTTGTGCATTGTGTGAATAGGCTCAATGGCCATCAAATTCGCATACACAAAATTTCTTGAATATGTGTATGGAAAACGGTTAGAAGTGGAAACAGATCACCAACTGTTGGACACGATTTTCAAAAAAAGTCAGATATTCCAGCGATAAATGAACTGAATTCAGTTCATATTGGAAATTCAAACTCTATAAACGTGGCGTGTTATATCATATTTCGTATTTATTTGAGTCTCAATTCTTCTTTAACGGCTCTAAAACCGGAATGCGGTCCTGGCCTCTCGCAACTGTTCTCTCCACCGGTATCGACTCTGAGCCAATACCATCCAGTTTGGCAACCCTCAGCTCTGAGCATCCTGGTTTACGCAATTTTTCCAGCGAAGGTTGGGTCTCCATGGCTATCGCTACCGCAAAGATCTTTCCAAGCAGGCTCATCTTCACCATACGAACTAGATGCCCTGCCCACCGGACTCTCACATACGGGGCCATCAATCCCCGAAGTATTTTCCTCTCGAATACGGCTAAGAGGTTTGAGTCCTCTTTACTAAGCAGATGCATATGTGAGAACCGGTAAGACCATCGTCTTATATAGTAAAAGTTTAGACGTTATGGTTAGATGCTTGGATTTAAAGAGCCTAGGCGCTAGTAGGCTTTGTTGGCTTTTAGCAGTCGTGCGCGTCTATCTGGTTCCATGCTATTATCGGCTGCTACTATTGACCCAAGGTAGGTAAATGATTATACCACTTCAAACTCGTGTTCCTCTACCTGAGTGAGGCCATTATGTACTTTGTTTTGCTTTCGTTAATGTATAGTCCCATATTTACTGCCACCTGCTCAATCTGAGTGAAAGTTTCTTGTACAGCTGTTGTGGTTACTCCAATGATGTCAATGTCGTCTGAATAAGCCAGTAATTGGGTGGACTTATGGAGGATTGTGCCCCTTGATGCCACGCCCGAATCTTGGATCACTTTCTCCAACGCCAGATTGATAAGGAGGCAGGCAAAACCGGACTCCATTATAGATGTTGATTGGTCTGGACAGTGTTCCGGATACCGGATTGGTCTGGACAGTGATACGGATAGTGAAAATCTGATCAGTTGTTGATTTGCCTGGGCTGAAACCACACTGGTGATGGCGCTGAAACCACACTGAAATATGAAGCAATGCAACAACAAAAACTTAAGCTTTGTATGAATTAAATTAAAGTTTAATGCCCAAGCTTCACCGACATTAATTCAATAATGTCCAGTTCAATCCACACAAGTCGCTTCACCGGCTAAAGTCCAGTTCATGTTCAACTCGTGCTTAAAATTGTTGTTGCCTTTTCGCCAGAAGTCCGAAATGGAATAGCCCACTGGAATGGCATTCCACTATTCCAGTTGATTACTCTGTTTTGAGCGAGCTTATACCTTCAACTTCCTTTCGAGACCAGTTGGGCGAACTGAGGTTTGTTTATCCTCAATTGAATATGTATGCGAACTGAGATTACTTTAAAGTTCAGTTCGCCAATTTTCTCGAACTTGCGCAGCTCGGCCGGTGAAACTTTTCAAAAAGTTTTCCGAATACGTAAGGCAGATATTTCACCATTTGATTTGAAAAAGGTTTTGCCTACTAGGACCATTATGACAACTCATGAGTCATACATCGCTAACTATTTTTTTGAGCGGTGCTCATGACAAAATTATTTCGTCATGCCCCTCGTTTTCTACATGGGTTTCTCTCGGGAAAATCCCTCTTTCGGCATGCCACTGAGGCATTTTTAATATGCTAGTCTGGTGGGGTTTAAAAACTTAGGCTACATAAGTTATAAGGTGTTAATAGCCCAAAGATATGCTAGTCCCTAAGATATGCTAGTCCGCGGCCCTTCGTTCACAGTCTTTTGTCGCCAGCGGCCAAGATATCCCTCCAACGTTTTGGATTATCAGGTGCACTTGAAATATTTAGGGTGTGGATCTCTCCACCCAAAGCGAAATTACGTATGCACTATTCCTTCCATCCCCACCCGCTCCCCTGCCCCTGTTCACTTCATCTAATAGCAGTTTAATTGGTGCAGTTCTGTACAAACTTTACTTGTTCTGTTGTTTCGAAATTCATTTCAACGTATTGTTGCCGTAGTCGTTGCTTGTTTTTCCCGTCCGTTCGAGCCTTTGCTTCTGGTTACATATTAGTTAGTTTTTACTTGGTCCAGTAGTTAGCTCGACACACTCTTCGTCGGATTATGATTTTACTCCATCGAATAGAGTAGCCCAGCGATACACCTGCGCATTAAGTACATACGTCCATCCATTAAGTACGTACATCCATCCAGTTGGTTTTTCGAGGGGCATCAGCAAGGGTACTATTTCTAAAGTCAGTTTTTCAAATCGCCTCTTCTACGTTTTGATAGTTCTCTCCAATTCCTTATACAAAGCTATCAGATATCATTCCTTCCATAATTCTTCGTTCATCATACGCTTCTCTTTCATGTTAGTCTACGATTTATTGAGGTTTGTATTCTTCACTTTTATCAAACAAGCATATCAGTATTACAAAATATTAATTTTGACCACCAAATGCAATGTTAGCTCTCGCTATCAACCACTTATCTTTATACTCTAAATCTCTTAAATATCTTAAAGCAAAAACTTAAAATACCTTAACTAATTTTATATATACTTACTTAGGTCTCTATACTAGTACTAAAACAAACTGTATAACAAAATGGCGTAAGATAGCCCTTATTTAAATTAAACAAATAATAAACATATTTTTCATAGCACAAACATATTATATATGATTTAGAAAACATTATTTTTTCGACACTCTATTAAAAAAATGTAAAACTACAAAATAAAACTTTACAATGCTGCATTTGCATAAACAAAATATATAATCTGCATACTTATATTGTGAAGAAGCTTCTAAAGCCCAAGCACTGAAAAAGCTATAAAAAAGGCGTTACCGCTGTTACAAAACAAAAAGAAAACAAAATTTAATGAAGAATAAAAAAAAATCACAATTTGTAACAAAAATTAACTTTATTTTATGTGTTAAACAATAATTCGAAACAAACGAAGTTAAAAACAAGAAAATTAGTTTAAAAAATGAAATTAAAAACCAAAAAAAAATGAAAACAAAATATTATGGAAAATTTTACATCTGAAGAGAAAAAATCTAGCTTATTGTGTACAGTTATTTATCTAGATAATAAATAAAAGTTTCATACAGGGTGTAAAGGAATCAAATCTTGTAATTAAATAAAAAAATAAAAAAAGAATGACAAAAATAAATAGGATAAACAAAATTACACAACACCGTTATCAATCAATTTTCGTTTAACATCACCTAATAGTCTAAGCTCCCATGACAAAAAAGGTGCCCCATCGAACACCTCAAAACAATAAAGTGGGATTGGCTGAAAAACGTGTAAAAAACATGTAAAGCCCGCCAGACTAGTAAAAATTTGTTAATTGCTATTTTTTATGAATTGTTGTATTTTGTTAAAAAACAATGATTTTATTTTCCAAAACACCTGTCTGAAATTTATACAATTTGTAGTAAATAATAAACCATTTTTGAAAAAAAAAATTGTGTCTGACAATTTTTGTTAATTAGCTTCTGACAGACCTTATGTTATAAATTCTTTTTTTTTATAAAAATGCACTTCATAACACCTCCTTGATTTTTGTTTTAAATAAAGTTTAAGATCTTAAACTTCAGTTGTTTTCTTTTTGAATAAGGTGTTCTGAAATGCCAGTGATTGATCTTAATGCATTGATGCTGCGCATTCAAAATTCAGTCTGACAAATTTTGTTAACAAAAATTGTCAGCCAGACAAGTTTTAATAGACAGAAGAAATCTTAAACTTTATTTAAAACAAAAATCAAGGAGGTGTTATGAAGTGCATTTTTATAAAAAAAAAAGAATTTATAACATAAGGTCTGTCAGAAGCTAATTAACAAAAATTGTCAGACAGACAAATTTTTTCAAAAATGGTTTATTATTTACTACAAATTGTATAAATTTCAGACAGGTGTTTTGGAAAATAAAATCGTTGTTTTTAACAAAATTCAAAAATCCATAAAAAATAGCAATTAACAAATTTTTACTAGTCTCGCGGGCTTTACATGTTTCTTACATGTTTTTCATCCAATCTCACTTTATTGTTTTGAGGTGTTCGATGGGGCACCTATTTTGTCATGGGAGCTTAGACTATGACGAAAATTTACCGAATAAATGTTTAAACGGTGGTCTTTCAAATTTAATAGTAAGCAAAAAAACGTGAAATTACAAGCATAGTTGAATTTTAAAAAATAAAATAAAAATCTTTTCTTATTAAAAAAAAATGAAATATTCCAGTTATTTGATAGCAAAAAATAAAAAAAGAAATTAAACAAAATACAGTATTTAAACTAAAAACAAAAATTAATAAAGTTTTTCTTACGAATAGTTAAGTTTATTTTACTAAAGTGATCCGATAAAATGAAATAGATAAAGTCTAACGAAAATAATAATAATACTAATAAAATAAAAAAAAAACAAAGATTAATAAAAATAATTAATTAAAAACTAAATGACAAAAAGAAAAAAATACTTAAGAGGCATTCCTTGAAACATAAAACAATAAAATTAGTTAGCAACACCCTGTATAACGGATGCATTTCCCTAAGTATTTGTTATATTTTGTAGTTCTTTATACATATTTTTGTTAACAAATAAAAAAAATAATAATAATAATAATAAAAGAAGAAGAACAAAGTGAAGATGAAAAAAAAATGAAGGAAATAAAAATGAAGAAAAATTTGTAATTTATAGCTGTTCCATAATAGACTGAATTTAGCATTTTTTATCCAATATTTTATATAATTATTAATTATGATTATTAGATTTTGTGTGAAGCCTTAGAACCCAATTTAATTGTTATATTCTTATATTATGGTATTTAATACCATAATTTTGTTTATTTAGTTTTTAATATCAAACGCATATCAAAATGTTTGAAATATTTAAATTATAATTGGATGTTTTGTATTCCCTTATAATTTTAAAGGCCTATATTTGCTATATTTGGAGAAGATATTTTTACTTGAGCAGAATTCTAGGAGTTTTATTAAAAAACAGAACTTTTCAATATTAAAAACTAGCAAGCAACCCACCCGCATGCGTTGCAACGCCTTCAAATATAAAAAGTTTAAGTGCGGACAGTGCAGCGGTAGGAAAAAAGTCAAATGAAAAAAACAATAAATCTGGAAAAAGTGATTTTGGATACCATATAAAAATTTAGAGTTACCGAACACAGCTTCATCCAGGACCATTCTTACCGATCGAACTTTTTGGATGCGATAGATGTCATCGTTGAACTTTGTGATGACAGTATACGGCTCCTTCCATTTTCCTTGTAGTTTTGGCGATTTGCCTTTTATTTGTTGAGGATTTTATAGGTAGACTCGATTGCTTTACCGTTCGCCCTTAGGTCGTAGCTAGTCTTCGTCCTATTGCTGACAGATTGTAGATTTCCCCCGAACGTATCGTGCATTTACATTAATTTTGCTCTTAGAGTAGTGTAGTATTCGCTAGTGATTGACTTGTTTCTGGTGCGATTCCAAACTTTAACTCACCTGCCAGCTAACACCTAATCTGTTTGCCGAAAGATCACCCTTGCAGGCATCTGACCGGTAGAACTGTGTGATAGTTGATCTTCATAAAAATTTGAAAACCTTTTTTTACTGTTTCTATACTGGTTAGAAGAAATTTTAGAAATGTACTACATTTCACAAAACTTCACTTCATTAAGGGAAATGACCAGAATCACAAGAGTAGATGTCGATGAACCTTGCGTTTGAACTCTGAGATGTTATATGAGTTCGGAAACAGCGTTTGCGAAAGACAGTTCCACAATCGAGTTGTTCTATTTATAAACGAACTACTAAACGGTAATGTGCGCGAAGAGGAGGGCTGTAATGTGTGGGGGTGTTTCTAATTTCAGTGGAACAGTCGCTATGGTAATAGCGGTAAAACTTGCTGAGGGCTGCTACATTCCTACGGTGGCTTAAAGCGTCGATCGTGGAGCAAAGGGTCCTATCACCAATGAGTTTGATGGCACGGGTTTGCACCTTATCAAGCGAAGCCAAGGTAAGTTTGGAGCGCCAGCCCAGATATAAGGGTTGTATTCGAGGCGGGGCCGAATGTAAGATTTGTAGATTGTAGCCAGTGCAGCTGGCTGAAGGAGGAACTTGCATCTCTTAAAGAATCCAAGGCATTGATACTCTTGTTTGCCGAAATGGTATATGTGATTATTCCATCGCAGATCAGAAGATGTCATGCCCACGATGTTAAGAGATGGGTGAGCTGTTACATTATCTTTGCCCACTGAAATAGAGAAGGTTTGTGCAGGTTTTGGTGGAGATGAGATAGTACTTTGTTTTCGATGGGTTAAATTCGATACGATTCTTGCAGCCCTAATCAAGAATGAGCTCATTGTTCATGTTAAGAGAGTTGGACTTGAGCTGTCGGTCTGAGAGGCAAGGTCTGGCGCTTGCTTGCCTAATGCTGCCCATGGGGTATGAGTAACGCACAGTACCGTCATCGGCGAAACTAGAAACTATGAAGTGGGTTGGTGGTTATTGAGGGGGTGAGGGTTGGATTCGACGCCATCCAATACTACCTTGACTGAACGACCAGAAAGAAAGCTCTCTATCCGGTTCCTTAGAACTAAATTGATACCAATAGCTTGGAGTTTAGACAGCAGAGCGGGATGCCATACTCTGTCGAAAGCATTCGAAGAGCCTTCAGAGCAACCAAACCAGACTCACCGAAGCTATAAATGCTTTGGTTGAGATGCTCGGCTAGATAGACAACAAGGTGGCCAATAGACCCTTTTGGTCTAAAGCCGTACTACCTGTCTTATGATATGATTTCGTATCATATGATTTCGATGCAATCTAGATATTTTTTCAACATTCTATTGCTTATTGTAATTAATTTCTATTAGGATTGGGTGGTAGTTTAAAGGGTCGCTGGCTTCACCTTTTTTCGGAATGGGGTGAACATGAGGTAGTTTCCAGGAGTTTGGATAAACTCCGGAGAAGTATGCAAGGCGAAAAGTTTGCGCAGAGTTTAAGCTAAAGTTGAAGCACATTTCTTGAGTACCATAGGGAGAATATTGTCAGGGCCAGTGGATTTATTGACGTCAAGCTCTTTGAGACATGAGACACTATGGTTAATGTTCTTCCATTTCGACCTGGGATGTGAAGATTTTCAAATTTCCCAACTCTTGAAAAACCTACATACAGCTGACCGGGAAATGACATTTATTTTACGAAATTCGCCGAATTTCTAAGCTTGGTGACGGCAGCATAGCATCAGATATTGATGGAGCCTCCGAATTCTCAGTTCGCTCGCTTTAGCTATTGATGAAAGTGCTCTTCTCATCGCTCCAAGATGATCGGTGACTAGATTGCCTTCTTTGTCCTTACAGTATGTGCCACGGGGTGTGAATTGCGTCATACTGCGATTCTTCGGTAGTACTGCCGCGCCTGGTGCGGCCGTCGCTCTCTGTACTGTTCTAGTTCACAAACTAGACTTTTTTCCCAGGCTTCCTTTTTTCGGCTGTGAATTCTCTTTTTTCTTTTCTGAGCTCTTTATATTTCTCTTCTCGTGCCCGTGTTCCCTGAGACTGCTGCGTTGCTCCGTAGCATTCTTAAGGTAAAACCAGGGAGACTATACAAGGAGATATAACTCCGTGTTGTCAATTTTCGTTTGATTAATGAGAGCGCCACAGTCACATGCACCCCAAAAAACATGTCCGAGTATATTCATCCGGTTGATGGCAAAGTCCGTTAACTACTAAGATATTTTATATTTACGCCTAACTTGAAAAATCAGCTTCTAAATTGCATTTATATCGATGAATTCCAATGAATTTTTATTAATTTCCAATGAATTTTTTTCGCATTGCTCCATTTTCGGGTAAAATTCTGCTACTTCATGTGGGGCACGTCAGCTTTAGGCGACATCTGTGGCTAAAAATGAACTAGAAGCTGAGTTTCTGCTACCCATCCATTTCCGGTATTTCCCCCATAAGAGTTATATCTCCCTGTATAGTCTCCCTGGGCCAAACCTAAATGGGAAGTGAAGTTAGGTACCATTGCATTTTAATGTATGAGAGTGGCCAAAATGGAAGTAAGCGGAAGTTACATCTAATTCAGTGGAAGTAACGTCTACTTCACTTCTGCGTTACTTTTAATTTAGGTTTGGCCTTTACCTTCAGTTGCCAGTTTGCATTCATTATCGAACCAGTCGTTCCGATCTCTACGACTTCTGTCTAAGATGGAATCAGCTGTATCAATGACAATATTTTTAAGGCGGGTCCAGCTCTCGTCGACGCCCGGCATCTCATCCCCAGGACTTAGGGCGAGTTCTAATGCATGGCCGTAGCTGTTTCTGGCCATTTAACTGCATAATGCAGCTGTGTTGATTCGAGCCTAATCATCGGATACAAAGCTTTTCAGCGTTGTAAGGCGCTCTCGGAGCACCATACCAACAAGATAGTGATCCGAAGTTGGCTCCTCGGTACGTTCGCACCGTGATCAGACCCGAAAGGTGGCGGCGGTCTATGGCCCATTTGGTTGCTCTATCAGGAGATATCTTTACGCGCAAATCTAGTACTTGCAACGACCAAGTTCTTACTTGCGGTTATCTCTATAACTCGCTGTTGTCACTAGTGTTTTCATGCCGTGGGTGCCGACATATTGCCTGTATACGGGCTCCCGGCCAAGTTTAGCGTTCAGACTCCCAGTATGATTTTTACATCATACTTGGGGAGTTCTCTTTCAACTAATTCAAAGAATTCTTCTTTATAATCACCCGGGGACTTTTCTGTAGGCGTGTGAACGTTGGGCCTTTCATTGATTGCTTTAAAACCGATAATGGTAGCCTTCATTCTTTTGCTGACCATAGAATAAAAATAAATTTTCAAATGCGAAGGATTCTAGAAACACAATATGGAATGTTTTCTCCAAATATAGCAAAGAATTGTCTCTATATAAGCCACTATTTACTGGGATACAAAAATATCTCATTATATAAATACTTAAATTGCACTTAATTTCAGAAGGAACAGAATAGTCAGAATGGAAATTGCTTGTACAAAATGTAAAAGAGTGATATTGTAAATATGCTTAATACTAGGTTTCATTGTATGAATAGTACGACTAGTCATCAGTTCGGTAAAATGCAGATAAAGTAATAGTTTGGTCTGAATAAATTTAAGGTAAGGATATAAGTAGATAAGTGGGTCCTGGTTCAAACTTCATTAATGGCTATATAGGATGTTTTGCACTAAGATATTAATCCTTTAGGATTTAGGGGGTGATTCCTAGATGCTGCCAATTTTTTTAACATTTTCTTGAGGACCTGAAGTTTGTGGGTCGCCGCTATTCTTTCAACTGTTATCGAACCAGTTCTACAACATAATCTAGGCCTAGAATGATGTTCCTTCATCTTGTCTTTAGACAGAGATACTTGTTTGTGCCAATAATTATACTTGCTACCTACTAGCAAAAAGAGTAAACAGAAGCACATTGTGTGTGTGTTAAGTTTTCATGCCAAAATTTTCTGGTTAAGATGCTCCTACATTTCTCTTCTGTCCATTCTATACTTCCTTCCTAAAAATTCGGTAACAATTTAAGGAATACCAGTGTATATACCCTCATTGATAGTTTGTGACTGCCTATTCTTGTGACTACCAGGTTAGATTTAGGTATTGTAAGCACCTAGTCACAAATAATGCATATCTAATGGTGAATATGTATTCATGTAATGATATAAAACAAAGTCTGTTCGACAATGCTTTTATGTTTGCATGCTCCAGCTGAGCCACAGAGCAGTTGAAAAGTGCGCCTTCTGTCTTAGAAGGAAGATTATGAAGCAAGATCTTCGTTTCTTCCCATACAAAGTGCAACTTACTCCAAGGCCGTACCCAGGGGGGGGGTCAGAGGGGTTGAAACCCCCCCGAAATTTTCCAAAAATAAGTATTTTAAAACACAAGTTTTCATGAATTAAAGAGAATGATATTTTCTTGATAAAGTAAAGTATTTCATAATTTAATTAATTAATGGTGTTTATGAATTGAACTGGCAACTGGCCTTGCTGATGCATCACGAGAAGCATGTGTGAAAACAGGCAAAACAGCATGTCTATAATAGTGTACTCGCAGCCACCCGCGTAGCGCCTGTTCTGCTCACAACCAATGTGTTGGTCAGTAGTAGGTGTGTTATGTAAGAGGTGTATCGCTAACGTGTCTCTTTCTCCCTCTCTCTCTCTCTCTGACTACCATCCCGCCCACCAGCACTAGCCTAGCGCTAGTGTAACTTTCCTGTTACTGGCCGTCAATGTTACCGTAAGTTGCATTTTGAAAGTAGTAAAATCTACTACCTTTTTGAAAAAAGGGGTAGCAAATTTTTTTGATTTTAAATCAATTTTAAAATACCCCATTGTCACTACGAAAATTTACGCATATAGCTTAAATAGCTATAGCTGACCCGGCGAACTTCATACCGCCTCAGAATCGATAAATGTTCTGTTAACTATTTAGCTGGGTTGCAATCGAGTCGATTCCAATTCATTGAAGCACATATGCGACATTTTTTATTTTGTTGTCAGGTGTGAGAACAAACAAAGTGAATGAACATGCTACGCACAATTCACCGTGAGAAAAATATTCATTTTCTAGATTCAGGCCACAAAAACTCTAGGATTCACCTAGTGATTTGTTGATCGTCATGGTGAATACAAGACAAATCGGCAATTGAATTGCAAAAATTCAGCAGAAATGAAATCAATCCGTTCGCAGATGGATCATTTAGCAAGGCAACTAGCATGTTTGTTCTCAACTGTCGTGTCTTCGTGTCTTAGCTGATGCAGCAAATGTTGGAAACATCTTACCATTGACAGTTTGAAGTGATTCAAATGATATCGGCCAACGAACATTCACCAGCAACAACCGCAAGTAGAAGCATTCCTCATTGTTCGGATAAACTCTGCAAATGCGACCAAGAGCATCAGTAGAATGCATCGCCTTGCTTCCGAAGTTGAAATTTCTTGGATGAAGCGTTCCAAGTGTAAGAACGTGGCATCTGCAAACGGATAGCTTTGGCAAATCGAAAAGAAAATGGCCAAAGTTCACACTGGAGGTGTTTCAGCACGTTGAACAACATTCGATGCGTTGAAATAAACTCGTTGATAATTCTCAAGGTGAACTGCAAAATGTGCAACAGTGGGATGACGCTGATAAATGGGAATGATATCTAATATAACCCAAATCACCTCATTGCAACTCACATATCGTAATATCACCAAAAAAGCCGTTCCATACAAAATGTATGAAAAAATGAATTTTCTTCATAAATATTTTTTCGTGAAATATCCGATGTTTTAATAGTTATTCTCCAATTCGGGACGAAGACAAATCTAACAAATCAAAAATCTTAAAAATCGGTCCAGCCGTTCTTGAGTTATAAATGGTGTAACTAGCCGGACTTTGTTTTATATAAATGTAGGTGAGGCGTGAGGGCCTTTACTGTAGTTTTTTATTCTTAGGCTGTGATCGATTTAGCCATAAATATAAAAAATAGAATTATCAAAAAAGGTAGTAGAATGATAACTTGATGTAGTATTGTAGTATATAATCATGTTTTTCTAAAAAGATAGTCAAACTACTACATAATGTAGTAGAACGGTAACGCTGCTGGCCGTCTATAAAAGCAAAGCCGTCGCCATTTTGACTGTGATTTATTTACATCTGTTGAGTCGGTTGGGCATTAGTTTATTCGGTGACTTTGTTTCACTGTTCAGTTCAGTTTGTTAGTTCGTTTGTTTTTTAGTTTAGATCTTCTGTAGCTAGTGCTAGTGTTAGATGCCAGCTGCAAACAATTTTCTATAGTTCTCCAACTCTGAAGACAACACATTCTTATGGTCAAAGGGTCACATATATGATATGTTAATGCAAAAACATTCTAATGACTATCCTTTTATTTTTTAGTCAAAATTCTCGAGTCAAAATATAGTTTTTTGCCTCTAAACTCTGGTTAATTAAGAGTTAAACTCGGCCTAAAAATGCGTCTTTTTCCACTTAAATTTTGTCAATTTTCCTGGACCCAGGGCCCTGCCTTACTAGAGGGTATTCCATACATCCCAGACCCCCCGGTGTTTTAACCCCCCCCCCCCCCGAAATTTTTTCCTGGGTACGGCCTTGGCTTACTCAAAGATTGTTGCTAACAGACAAGCCGCGTCGTTTGCAATATGGAAATGCCGTCGCAAGAATGATCAATGTCGAGCGAGATTTTTGGGACAAAATTATGATGACGGACGAAGCTTTACACTCTGGCGGAGTCAATAAAGAAAACTGGCGAATTTGAGGAACAGAGAAACCACACGTCATTCACGAAACAACACTGCACGACGAGAAAGTCACTATTTTTTGGGCTGGAGTGTGTTTAAAAACCATAATCGGATCATTTTTTTTAAAGTTCGTTGGATGTGACCAGTCTCCTTTACATATTTTATAGGGGGAAGGGCCACAAAGATTTTTTTGTAATAGGGGGGCCGCAGTGTCATAAAGTTTGGAAACCACTAGTCTAAAGAGTCTGGATGTGCTTCAAGTTCCATCAATTATTGCAATCACTCCATCTTGTCAACATCACATACATATGTCTCATCTTTTTTTTTTGTTGGATTCGAGCCAATTGCTCGATCATCATCATCAATGATTAGGGATAATTTCCATCACTGATTCAGATTAGTGATTATAGTGAAACTTGGAAACACACCCGTCTCGAAAGTCCTCACAAGCGAACGTAACGTAACGCTTATTTAAAAACGCAGTTCATTTATCTGCTCAATCTCAATTCCACAAGCGCATTCAGTTCCCTTGTGGCGAGGATCATACTAAATTGTCTCAAGTTGAGACTCACCACACCATAGCCAGCGGATAATGTGGGTACGGTGGGTAGCAGTACCCACCCGGAAAATTAACGGTGGGTAAAATACCCACCCGGAATTTGAGAGTAATTAAGCGTGTAATATGAAAAATTTCTCTGGTTCCGGCGCCTATTCGCCGAAACTCACACAATAAAAAAAGACTTGCTTTGCCTTATTCTGGATACCTAGTCATATCAATCGCAGCGCTGAGCCATTGTGCTCGAAACGATGGAGGTATTTATATATCCTATATTTCCACTTAAGAACTGCATGAGGTCGTAACTTACATCGCTACACTCCCTCGTAACCCATCTATGTTTGGGATAAGTCTGAAGTCCACAGAGTCCTGACATTCTTGTTTCATTCTTGCCTTGTCGTTACTTTACAGACTAGCAGCGCATTAACTGCCGCCGTACTGGCAGCGAGCGTACGGATCGGTTTGAGTCCCCACTTTGGGCAACATTCTTGGAAATGCTGCACAAATAGCGAAAGCTTTATCCGCCATGTCCTCCAAGTATGTTATAAAATTAAGCCTCTAATCGATCATCACTCCTAGATACCTTTACTGGAGCTGTGAGTCAATGATCTGTTCCCATATCTTGATTCTTACGGATACCTGCTTTCTCAGCTTGCTGACCAGCCCGATTACAGTTTTGTGTTCATCAAACGGCAGACTAACGCTTTCAGGGTGCGCTTTAGTATCTCAGAGAGGTTCGTTCGCGCTTAATTCGATCTCATTTCGGTGTACATCATTATGCATTGTGATCCCCAGGAGAGGTCCCAGGACACCACAAGTTGTTCTGTACACCATCGAACCCTGATTGACAATAAAGTGGCTTACCTTCTTTCGTTTTTAGGAGAAGTTGTTACCAAATAACAATGTCGGAGGAGGGGATGTGTTTGTCTGACGACTACCCACCCGGGTCCAACACGATCCGCCGGCCCTGCACCACACACTTATGAATGAGTTGTGACTGTTTTTAGAATACGGGTATTATAAAATTTTGGGAATAAAAATACTTACGACCCACATTTATATCATGCTTAAATGAGATTGAGAGTCCATTTTGTGAGGTGGGTTTTATATCGTTTAGTGAAATCATCGATAACTTATATTTTTTGGTCCACCCCTCCCCCTTCCCCAACACAAAACAAAAATATCTTGGCTAACGTAGGAGTTATTTCGGCTGCATTCGGTATCGTCAAATGACCGTCAATCAACTGCGACAAATTGACTGATACAGTTTGCAGAAGTGACTAGTTTTACAAGCAAGCTTTGCAAATTTGACGATTCCGAACATCTGACGGCAATACCGAACGAATGAGTTGCGTCTACTGCACTGCAAGTGACCGGGTAAATTCAAAAACTAATCACTGCCGCATCAATGCAGATTTCAGCTACAGACTTCAATTTGAAGTCTGTAGCTGAAATCTGCATTGATGCGGCAGTGATTAGTTTTTGAATTTACCCGACACGTTACCGAATGCAGCCTTCGACTAGGGTTTCATGCTTGCTCGCTGTTTTGTCATCAAATAAAGCAGTAATATTCTGTATTATGTTGGAAATCAGGCGTTTTTTAAGTAGATGCATATTTATCTAAATTCTGAACATTCAATGCCTAAAAGTACTTCCCCAAACGGACCCTTTTATTTATCTAGACCAAACCATAAATTGTACCTTGAACCAAATCTAAATACAAAGTAGATCAAGATAGTGAGCGAGTTAAATGATTAGTATATAGTATTGAATTATTTATTATTAGTTACATCTAGGCTAGCAAATCGTGAAAACGAATGAAATAATTTGGCCTAATCCCTTAAGACATAAAATAAAGCCTTGTTTTGAGGTTCTACTAAGTAGTTTCAACAAACTACACTTCCTTTATACAAAACAGTATTAATACGAAATTGCTTAGATCTACTATTTTTATTTTATAATAAATAAAAAATGTTAATTCCCAATATATAATTATTATCAAAACCCAACGAATTGGAACACATATCGGCAAAGACCCCATATTATATTTAGAGAAAATCCCAACGTAATTTCTAAGGCTTCACATAAATAAAACAAATATGTTGTTTTTTTGTAATATATTTTTTGAAATATTAGGAAAAAAAATAAAATGAAGTTTTTCTGTTCAAATAAATAAAAATTTTATTATTTGTTGTAAAATAAACATTTAAAGCCAATAAAGACAAAGGATTTTTAATTTTTCTTTTCTTTAGCAAAAAAAAGGTGATTGATTGACAAAACTATAAGAAAGAATTCAGGTATCGAAAATGAATAAATACTGGATGTAAAAAAAACAATTTGCATTTAATCAACTTCTTCAATAGTTGGTCCACCAGTTGGTGCACTTCCACCGGATGTTGGTGGAACACCTCCTGGTGGCGGAGCACCACCTTGATATAATCGTGTGATTATTGGATTACAGATTTTCTCAAGCTCTTTTTGTTTGTACTCGAATTCATCCTTTTCAGCTTGCTGATTGGCATCCAGCCAGGCAATTGTCTCGTTGCATTTTTCTAATATTGTTGAACGATCAGCCTCTGACACTTTAGTTTTAATATTATCATCATCCAAAGTCGACTTCATTTGGAAACAGTATGACTCAAGGGCATTCTTAGCGTTAATGCGCTCACGTTGTTTTTCATCTTCATTCCTATATTTTTCAGCATCATTTACCATTCTTTCGATGTCCTCCTTGCTTAATCGCCCCTTATCATTGGTAATAGTGATCTTGTTCTCTTTGCCTGTTGATTTTTCAATAGCAGTAACATTAAGGATACCATTGGCATCAATGTCGAAGGTTACTTCAATTTGTGGCACACCACGTGGTGCTGGAGGGATTCCACTAAGTTCGAATTTACCAAGGATATTGTTATCCTTGGTCATGGCGCGTTCGCCTTCATAGACTTGAATCAAAACACCAGGTTGATTATCAGAATAAGTGGTAAATATTTGAGTTTGTTTGGTTGGAATTGTGGTATTCCGTTTGATAAGTGTTGTCATTACACCACCAGCCGTTTCAATACCCAACGAAAGTGGGGTAACATCAAGCAGCAATAGATCTTGAACAGCTTCGGACTTATCACCATGCAATATAGCAGCCTGTACAGCTGCACCATATGCAACAGCCTCATCAGGATTGATAGATTTGTTCAATTCTTTTCCGTTAAATAAATCTTGAAGTAGTTTTTGAACTTTTGGAATACGAGTTGAACCACCAACCAATACAATATCATGAATTTGACCTTTATCCATTTTAGCATCACGAAGAGACTTAGATACTGGCTCCATTGTGCTACGGAATAAATCTGCATTTAACTCTTCAAACCTAGCACGTGTTATTGATGTATAAAAATCAATTCCTTCAAACAATGAATCAATCTCAATGCTAGCTTGAGATGATGCAGAAAGAGTACGCTTGGCCCGTTCACATGCTGTTCTCAATCGTCTTAAAGCCCTCTTATTCGTAGACAAATCCTTCTTGTATTTACGCTGGAATTCTTGCGCAAAATGATTAACCATGCGATTGTCGAAGTCTTCGCCTCCTAAATGTGTATCTCCTGCTGTTGACTTTACTTCAAAAATACCATCTTCAATAGTTAAAATACTAACATCGAAGGTACCACCGCCCAAATCAAAAATAAGTACATTTCGTTCTCCAGTACCTTTTTTATCTAAACCATAAGCGATAGCAGCTGCAGTAGGTTCATTAATAATGCGAAGAACATTGAGACCGGCAATTGCTCCAGCATCTTTAGTGGCTTGTCTTTGGGAGTCATTGAAGTATGCAGGTACTGTGATAACAGCATCAGTTACCGTTTTTCCTAGGTATGCTTCTGCAGTTTCCTTCATTTTAGTTAAAACCATTGAAGATATCTCTTCGGGGAAGAATGTCTTTTTTTCAGCCTTGTATTCCACACGAATTTTTGGTTTACCACCATCGCTGATTACCTCGAATGGCCAATGTTTCATGTCACTTTGAACTGTTGCATCTTCAAATTTACGACCAATTAATCTTTTTGCATCTAAAATTAAAGGAAAATGGAATTGTTATTTTTGCTTTCGACATTTTTATAATAAAAGAACGAATTGTTATAGATTTGATCATAATAATTGATGAATAATTTATTTCAAGTACTTTCTAATATAGCGCACATACAACTAGCTTTTGAAACAAGTTTTTTTACAGATAGGCAACCTCGGTAGTCTAGGGGTAAGGCGCCTGACTACTATCCCAAGAGGTCCCGGGTTCGAATCCCGGTGGTGCCACGGTCCTAGCCTTTCCCAATTTCCCGCCTACATAACTTTCCTTCTTTCTTCTTCCCTCTTTACATTCCTGATTCCTCCTGTCATAGCCTTCACTAGTTCTCTTCCACGCTCCACCAAGCGCATGCCATCGGTTGGTTGAAGAGATTCAACTCGTTTCAGGAGGCATAACACTCCAGCGAGTTGTTCTCGATGCCCCGATGTCAGAGTCGCGAAATGGTTGAGAGTTGGTGGAATAAAAATATCGCAGTCAGGTTGTGACAGTTCCTTCCTCTCTTCTTTCTCTCTCTCTTCTCTCTATCTTCCGGCTAGAGCTGCTGTTCGACGGTGTATATGGAAAAAAATAGATTGTCGACAGTACAAAGGGACTTTCCCTAAGCCTCTAGTCTGCCACATAAAAAAAAAAAAAAAAAAAAAAAAAAGATATGATTCGGTTCGGCCTAAAATTAATACCTTAATTAAGTTTGTTTGTTTTTATTGTTTGATTGGAAGAAAGCGATTATATGTCTAATATACAAGAAAGGAGATAAATATACAAGAAAGAAGATAAATGTCGAAGATAGATGACGAATAAACGAAGGTAATGCAACAATCCAGAGCAGGAATATTTAGAATGGGAAGAAATCGACGAGCATAACCTAGAAGTAGTCGATAAAACAATCTCCCTGGGGTTGACAATCACAAAAATGACTGAAGAAAAAGAAGAAATAACCAAGCAAATTCTGTTAGCTAATAGAGCCCAAAAACATCGAAGATACCACCGCAAGTACAGTAATACGACCAGTACTGTGGTAGCGAGACTTGGACTATGACCCAGGGCGTAGAGGAACGAGTCAACAGGTTAGAGAAAAACCAGGGCCGGTGCTTGGTTTTTTTTTGCCCGGTGCAGTATGCCATATTGCGCCTCCATCAGCTGTTCATTTTGTATAGCAGTAAAGGGCAATGGCAATACGAAAATGAAGGCACGATAGCACTTTTTCAATTTTTTTTCGAAGTTGTAATATTTTTTCTTAAAATCTGAATTTTTTTCGCGCAAGTGCATCATTTGCAGCTATGAAAGCCTGTGTCCAATCAGGATTTGCTTCGCGATCTTGCTTAAGTAGATGGCCGTCGGCGCCACTGTCACCATTCTTTACACATCTACTAACCACATCATCTGCTCCAGGATGTTTTTCGGTGTACTTCCCTAGCTGATTCAAGCAAAATCCTAGGCTCCGCAAATCTATAGATCATAATATAGGTCCTTATGTCGTTCTCCAAGCCTTCAGATTTCAAATTATAATCGGTGATAACTGAAATGCATGTATTAGTTCCCACTGTTTAATCTTGCATAAAATAAAAACCATCCACCTTGGCAGCCTTTCTGAACAAATAAGGCGCTTTCAACAACTTCGGCGGTTTCAACAACTTCAGAACAGAGGCGATCCAGGTGTCTCCCGCCGAATTCTTGATCTATAATAGTACGACTAGTACGAACTGTAAATTAATAACTATGGCACCGTGCCGGGCAAGAATGGATTGGCCACACCTTGTAAAGGACAATGAAAAAAGACACAAACACTTTGTGCAGTTCCTTTAATATATGAAAATGAAGGCACGGTAACACTATCTTTTTTTTTCTTTTTTTTAAGTACCCCGCCTAATTGCGCCCGGTGCAAGTGCACCATTTGAAAGCGCCGCCCCTGGGTCCAACCAGAGATGATGGAATATGGTGGAGATACAACAACGAATTGTATGAATGACCCATAACTCTCAACTTTAATAAAAATTAACAGACTAAGACAAGCCGGCCACGTAATCAGGATAGGGGATAATAGTATCCCAAAACGGCTTATGACATCCGAAATTTCGTGAATTAGGCCAGTAGGTAGACCCAGGAGGCAATAAATAGACTATCACGGCTGACAGGGGTAATGCTCAACATCCGAAACTGGAGCATGTTGCAAGGAACCGTCAAACTAGGAGAAATGCCCTAGAGGAGGCCAAGGCTCGATTTGGGCTGTAACGCCATTGGATGGATGGAATTATGGTTGTTTATTTGTTTCTTAATAGGATAACATGTGAGAAAATACAATTCGCAACAAGCCTTCGCAATTAGACATCTCACTAGAAATTTGCAAGTAACTAAAATATAACGGAAAACACGAACATGCCAAATTTGAAGATAGTGGGTCATGCAAAATGTGGCACTTAGATGTCAGCACTGTATAACGTTTACGTCTTTCTAAATGACACACGCAAAGTCATTTTGTTTTAGCAGAAGTTAGTACAATTTCAACCATGGACAGGTATACATTGCAACGACGCGTTTACATTATTTAAACTTATTATGAATATGGGACTTCTTTAAAAAAAACTCATCAGAAAATTGGTGATTTTTTTGGTGTAAATAATCGAAATGCAGTTTTTAATTGGCCTCCAAGGTCATGTGATTTACAATGGGGTAAACTACACTATCCATCACTTTTCCATCACATCGGCCTTGAAACTGTTTTTTTATGCAAGGGGTCGCCGGGAAGTGTGTTTTTTCCTCACTTGTGAATCTCAAAATTTTTCAGTCTCACCCTCCATGACACTAATACAAGTATAACTTCGTTTTTGTGAGTTTTCGAAACACGTTGCGTTTGAATGACACTGCACTGCGCATGAATTGCTTCGTACACAACTACATAAACATTGCAATCGTTATACAAAGTGAGGGTAGGAAAGTGAGTCCATAGTGTAATACCGACCTCATATTCAAAACGGTGTGATGTGATGGACGAGTGATGGATAGTGTAGTTTACCCCATTCATTATAATTTTTGTGGGATTTTTCAAAAAGTCAAAGGTATGCAAACAAGCCACAAACAATTTGTGATAAAACTCCAGCAACATTTCGAAAAGTCATTGAAAAGTTGGGACGCAGTCGGAGTGGACATTTGAATGATATTCTGAGGCGGGTTCGTGTATGGCGAACGACGATAGTCGGTCGAAAAAAATTTGAAGTCGAAAAATTTTGTCGACAAAAATTTTAGCGTTCGCGTAGGTCGAAAGAAAATTGTTCGTGTCCTAATGCAAGAACTCGATAACCCAAGACCTTTCGACTGCCTTTCGTCGGCTTCAGACGAAAATTTTCAATTTTTTCGTCTTACGCGAACCCGAGACGAAAAAATTTTTTCGTTTTCGCCATACTCGAACTGGCCCCTGTTTCAGGTATAAGGCCGCTATTACATTAGGATGCCATGGCAGCGTAGCCAGCAACGTAACTATGGCTACATCAAATTTTACAAGTTGCCAAATGCAGCGGCCAATGTGAGATGCCAATGTCATGTGTTATTTTTTAAATGGAAATCGAAGAAAAAATGTTGTGGTATTTGTGTCGCAAAAAGGCATCATAGGTTTGAAAAGGAATAAAAGGCGCTATTGGGTACACCCTATTTCTTTTTTACCCTATCTGAATATTCCTCTGAGGAAAATCGCCGATCTGCTTTTAAAATAAATCTTTCCGTATCGAAAAGTTCCATTCCAACAAAACAATAAAAACAAATGAAATACGGAAAGTGACAGCTAATCGGAGTAAAAAAATTCACCGGCGACGTAACCAAATAGATCTGGGATGTGTGAACGCTATGGCCACGCTTCCATTCTGGATACGTGGCCAGGCCGTCGCCAGGTCTAATACTCATAATGCAAATGTACATATTCCAGATGGCTACGTTGCTGGCTACGCTGCCATGGCATCCTAATGTAATAGCGGCCTAATTGTAATGGATCATACTTTCAATAAAAAAGACAGGTTGAAAAAAAATACAAACAGTTTGTGTTTTATTTAAAAAACACGCGGGCAAGACTTTTGGATGACCCTTTATATTTAGGCTAACTCCTCGGGGGCGTTAACATAGCTAACACTAAAGTTTATTCCTTATCTTTTATTCAGAATGAAGTGCAATACTTGTGTGAATAGTATGGTAAGTACTATTTAACCTCGATCTTAGCAGTTTTAGTGCTTCAATTTGTAAAATAATAGTTTTATTTTGATTTAGATATGCTCTAGAGGCCAGAAATTACCACAAAGCTTCGCTGTCACGACATGCCATGTCATATCATCGCCTCCAGACAATATCAAAGCTACATACATACTTATAAAATCCCCCAAAAAATTAGTATATTTCAGATGGAAATATTCATCACATATTTCACACTAATTTGTTAAAGGATAGAAACTCTCTGAACAAAATAACTGTTAATATTAACTGTCATTTTAGTTTTATTTTGTAAGTCCTGAAAATGGTGATTGAACGATTGAAAACCTGAATTATTGCAAAAACCAAACGAGAGGAATATTGAAATGCGAAATCTATGACTATGAAGGTGAACAGAAGAGAATGAAGTTGAACTGGGGAATGATAAACTTCTAAATAGTGAGAATAGTTCTG
The DNA here is from genome assembly GCA_949987705.1 of Thereva unica. NCBI lineage: Eukaryota > Metazoa > Arthropoda > Insecta > Diptera > Therevidae > Thereva > Thereva unica. Next base: position 95,602,072 of record OX465282.1, on the reverse strand, counting down.
AAAATGAATAAAAAAATATTCTACAAGATCTACAAAGTGAAGTTGCCGCAGACGGAATCAGCTGGGGAGAAATGCGATAAAGGTCTACTACAGGATATGCCAAAACAATATTGTGATAAGTGAAGTGCGACCATATGACTCATCAAATAATAGCTTTGTTTATTGAGCTGCTCTAGGTTGAGCTAGCTTGAGATATCTCACGAAAAGGTGTTTCATGAGCAATTTGGTTGCTCTTACTTGCCTGATTTGTGTTTCATGAGCTTGCTCTAATTTGAGCTAGCGCACGGTTTTCTGCTCTACCTTTTTTGGTAGAGCAACCTCAGGCAAGCAATCAGCTGTTTGTCAACTGTCAAAATACCGTCATCCGTTAATTGAATATCTGAATTAGAGGAATCATATAGCGCTTCCATCAACTGACTTGATAAATATTTTTCCATTTTTTAATTTAGTAGCGTATTTATCAAGTTTAAATAAATTTCATTTTAAAAACTGTCAGGTTGAAGTTCTGACAACGCACTTTGAGAATTCTTGCCTGAAAAGTGTTTCATGAGATTTCTTGCTCTGAATTGCGCCAACTTGCTTTATTTATTTTTGACAGCTGCTCTACTGTGAGCTGCCTCGAGCTGCGCTGCCTTTTTTTCGGTCTCAATAAACACAGCTAATGTGTTACACAGAATTGTAAAGTTCTCCATATTGAGATCAGCAAATACCAGCTGAAGATCAGAAAAGATTTTATGTTTGAGCTAACAGATGCGCTACCCGCTACAAATATAAAAATACGGTTGGAGTCTAAAAAATTAATATACAAAATACTTGAAAGAACTCACCTCTGCGTAAATGAAAAGCTAAGCTTAGGCATCACACTTTATACTACCAGTCTCTCATGTCATTCAAGGCAATGTTTAGTAGTAAGCTTACTTTGAAGGATAGAAGAGAAAGAAAACGTTACACGTGATCCGGAAGTGCTACGGTAGATGCCGCTATACCTTACCTACCATGTAAGCAGGAGGTTCTTAATTTCTATGGCAATAGCGATAAAATTTCGAGGGCTGTAACATTCCTACGGTAGCTTAAAAAGTCTATGGTGGTGCAAACAGAGCTATCTCCAATTAGTTTGATGTATTGCGCCTTGCCCACACATTCTAGCGTTTTTTTGAGACGCTTGCGCACAGACAAGGGCTGTATACAAGATGTGGCCGAATGTAGGACTAGGAGAAAGAGCTTGCATCTTTTGATAAATCCAAGGCATTGGGACGTCTCTTTGTCAATTTGATCACGCCATCGCAGATCCCCAGTTAAAACTACGCCTACGATGTTATCCATTAAGACAGTGTGAAGGGCCATGAAGTTTTTATTGGACATGAAACAGTTCTTCGGCTTGGAGGCATTAAATTCGACATGGTTCTTGCGGTCCCAGTCAAAAATGAGTTCAATGTACCTGCTAAGAGTTGCACCTGCTTTTGTCTTATATTGTCGAAGACGTAAAAGTAACGCAGAACACCATCATCAGCGAAGCTCTTAAGTGGGTTGAAGAAAACTGGCAGCAGATCATTTAGAAAGAATTGACCCCTGGGAAACTCTGGCTAGACGGCGTACGGTGCAGATTCAATACCATCCAATATTACCTTGATTGAACGGCCAGAACGGAAGCTCTTAATCCAGTTCCTTAGAACTAACTCTATACCAATCTCTCTTAATAGCCTTGAAAATACATAAAGCAACCAGGCCAGTCTAACCGACGCACAGTGGGACGAATTGCCTAAAACGTGGACAAAAGTCCGAAAATAAAAGTTTCGATCTAGGGATTTTCATGTTTTGGGTTGACTACAGTATTGTTGGTTCTATTAAATCCCGGCAGTAGAAACGGTTAATTGTTTTTCCTTGAAGTTGCACAGCAGGTCGAACTTGGCCATTGTTTATTTGTAAAGCGTTGGGCTCTGTGCTTAAAAAACGTAGTGCAAATTGAAACTTGTATAAAATTATAACGACAATACAGATTCGAAATATTGAAAATGGAGAATGTTTCTCCAGGTATGTACTAAATTTTAAATGCTTTATAACTTGTTAAGCGACGTGTTAACATTTGTTATTGAAATAAACAATAATTATGTATAATAACGATTAAAATTTATAAAATTCAATCGAAATTAAGAGATAAGTTATGAGTTCCACGGAATACCACTAAGTCAAGTATTTTTTTATAAAATAGGTTATATTTACTTCAGGATCAAAAAAGAAAATCCAGCTACTAGCCGCAACTCTCTTAGTAAACCACATATTCAGTTACGGCTGCTATATTTTAGCTTTATTGAAATGCCTATAAAAGTGCGGGAGAATTCTCCATATTTTTAAATCTGCACGAAATTTGGTGGTATTATGTTATCGACGTCGCTGATCACTTTTTAAAATTCAAAATGGCGGATCCAATATGGCGGACATAATTTTTCAAAATTTGTAGAAATAAGTTCAAAACTTGTATCTATATGTTTTCGAGCATGCTGATTACGAATCTGATGTCAAAATTAGGAAATTCAAAGTCGCGGATATATATACCTATAAATATTAGTTCAGTCGTCAGAGCACAATTTGAATGCAGACCTCTAACTAAATGTTAACTCACGAAACTTTTTCTAAAAAAATAGTTTTTCGTGAGTACAATATGTTAAAAAAAAGTTTCGGAAAATTGGTTGTACGCTGCTCCTAAAAACAACCCCCTCAAAACAGAAAATTCCGTTTTTGGATAATATCTCTTAAACGGCAAGTCCCAGCCTAAAATATTGTTTACAAAGTTTGTAGATCATGCGATTATCTGCAAAAAATGATATTATACATTTTCCCGTACGAATCGCCGTTCATGAGATATTTAAAATACTCATATCCCCTAATACGCAACTTGTATCGGTCATCAGACTTTCAATAAATCCTCTGTTGGACTACGTGGCTAATATTTTCAGGGTGATTCCTGGATGGTTTTGGAGAAAAAAATTGTTCTAGAGAGGGGGCTACAATATATCCGCTATCCACTAAGGTACAGGGTGTTTACGAAAGAAAAAAATGTTTTTTTTAATGTTTACTTAAAGTTGAATAACTCCTTGACTAATTATCGTATAGTAACGTAAATCAGTTGATCTTTTAGGTAAATCGTAAATGTGTATTCCTTTATATGATATTAAGAACAGGAACGTGAGTGACTCCGTTTACAAGATATGTAATTAAAAAGTGTGATCTAAATCCCAATATTCTTCGTTTTTTCAGAAAAATTCCAATATTTTAGCATTTTGGTCATATTTTGAGCCTACATATCTTGTAAACGGAGTTACTCAAGTTCCTGTTCTTAAAATTTTCGAATTCAAGTATCAAATTCGTATTCAGCATGCTCAAAAACATATAAATACAAGTTTTGAACTTATTTATACAAATTTTGAAAAATTATGTCCGCCATATTGGATCCGCCATTTTGAATTTCCAAATTTTGACATCAAATTCGTAATCGGCATGTCCAAAAACATCTAGATACAAGTTTTGAGTTTATTTCTACAATGTTTTAAAAATGATGTCCGCCATATTGGATTCGCCATTTTGAATTTTCAGTTTTTGACATCAATTCGTGATCAGCGAGGTCGATTACCCTATAATACCGAATTTCTTCCAAATTCATCAATATTTAGGCTTTTGTCCACGGTTTCGGCAATTCGTCCCACTGTGCGACGCGATGAATTCTTGGCTAAGAAGCTCGATTTAACACACATGGAGGTCGCCAGTATATACCTTTTTGGTCTGAACCCATACTATTCTATCAGCTTTTTTATTGGTTATCGTCTCCATATTTTGGAGAGAATAAAGATAAGTGCTATTGTATTTAGTTAGAGTGGTCATTGAATTCTACTTTGTTTTAATCAGCTGAACTTTTAATAAGCTTGATATACTCCGAGTTTGATATACTCCGGAGATGTATGACTGCGCCAAATGTTTACGCTAAGAGTAGTCAAAGCTGAGGATCTTTTCTCAAGTATCATAGGAGGATTACTGTCAGGACCAGTAGACTATACACTTCGCGAGTCCTGAAGAAATCCCCGTGCTTTGAGTGGGTGGTATTCTCGTCGGAGACAGGGATTGGCATAGTCATTTTGGGTAAAGACAAGTTTGAGGCGAACCAGTTTCTCAATTTGATATCTTACAACGATTTGTTTGCGGACGTCCGTACGCTCTATCGAAGGATTCTTTAGTTTTGATGCTGCTTGTACATTCCCCATCGAACCATCTGTTCGAGATATGCTCTATAGATTTAATAAAAGAACAATTACATTCTCGCTAGTATAATTTTGGTGAAACAAAGAGCGGCAGAATTTGCTATGCACTACAGAAACTTGCTATACCATAGTTCCAGACAGTTCTTTTGGGAAATGTATTGCTTGAGGTAAGAAGTTGGTTAGGGTAAATTACCGTTGACTAGACTGTGGTCTTCGGCGGAGAGCCGTGTTGGATGAAAAGTAAAAAATAGATCAAGGAAATGAACTCCTTGGCCTTCAACGCCAGGAACTCTCCTTGGAAAGTTTACAATTTGGTATAAATTAATGAAATTTGCAAAGAGCACTGGTGCCATTTGAGTAATTTATCCAATGGACATTGAAATCACCCGTAATAATGATTTCGATGGGAAAATAAAAATCGGGAGATCCGTTCGGAAATAGCATCGAAGGCTAAAGTGGAGGATTGGTGCCAAATAGCATATTGTCATAATAATAGGACTACCGCAATTTTTAATATCTTGACAAAATATTTATGTGCAAAATGCCCTTAGAAAAAAATATACATATGTTAGATATGTCACGAAGCATATGTACATGGTTATATCAAATAATGAACTAAATTATTATGCTATAAAATTAACAACATTGAAATTTCAATATTTTGGCCAAAGCGAATATATTCTTTATTAATGAGTAAGTGACAGAATGTGCTAAATAAACCTCATCTAGGCTGAATGGTCTCAGATCGATTAATAAATAGCACTAAAAATGTCTTATAGAACATGAAATTTCTTTTGTATAAAATAAATATATGAATATGATATATAAATATTCTATTTTTAGGTATTGTTTAATTTTAATTGGTTTGGTAGAAGTAGCTTTTTCATCTTAACTGTAGGTAATTCCAGTATTAATAATTATAATAAATTTAAAAATGTAGTAAAAAACTAAAACCATACTAATGTAATTTAAAAGTGGATGTAAAAGTGAATTTTCAGAAGCAAAATTAAACACAACAAATAGCAACGTGTTAGCGCCATATTATAAGACATTGTGTGCCCAATGTCCTTATTGATTAAAATACAATAGACCTAATTAAGATAAATGTCTCGGCCGCCCTGCAAGGTTAAACTAAAATTGAAAACCACCTTGAATCATCTAGCTATTTTCGAGTATTAGGAGGAATCTTATATCTTTTGTGTTTTATTTTTTTTTTGTCAGCACATCCCTTTCGGTGTATGGTAACTGAAATATTTAAAGACTGAAATATTTAAAGAACAAATCTAAAATTATTAAAGAAATTCCAAAAATAAATTTATTCAATTTTTATAATTTTGAAACACTAAAAATACTATCATTTCACAAAAAAAAATTGTATCTCCCCGTGTTCTTACATATAAAATTAATTTACATGACAACAACGATGAAGAATAATTTTTCTCTAAGATCTAATATCGTTAAATTTTCATATACACACACACGTCACTGGCTCTTTGAATTGGCACAAATCCAAAGAAACTTCTAAATGTTTCCTAGCATTCGAAACAATGAAAATAAAAAAACGGATAAAAAGAACGTAAAGGAACTTACCAAAAATTGTATTATTTGGGTTCATTGCAACTTGATTTTTAGCAGCATCACCAATAAGACGTTCGGTATCGGTGAATGCAACATAAGATGGTGTGACCCTGTTTCCTTGGTCATTGGCAATAATTTCAACTTTTCCATGAAGGAAAACTCCGACACAGGAGTATGTGGTCCCCAAATCAATACCAACAGCCGGTGCTTTAGCCATCTGGACAAATTGATAATATTTTTGTATCAACAACAATTTCCTTTTTACTTCTCACTTTTTATGTAACTAATTTTCTTCTTCAAATTGTAACAAAAAATATACCTTCTCTTAATAAGCGAATTGATGCAGGTATAAAGCTAGCAGCACAAAAACAACCACAAAGGTAGTAATTTGCAAAAAGTCACTTGATTTAAACAGCTCCACAGCTAAAGTAAATATATAACGACGGGTTGATAGAGATAAATAACGAACTTGAAAGATTTTTACGCAATTTACAAATTTTATTTTTTTTATTTTCTTCAATTGACTTCCAACGATGACAAAACTCGAATGGGCTTTTATATTAAGGAAGCCGTGATAAATACTTTAGGAGTCTTAGTAATCTGGATAGATCGGCTAGCCACGACTCACAGTGCTTTTAATTCGAATTGGTACGATAAAATGTTTTCTGAATGAGCCCGAAGAATATATAAATGTATTAACCGTTATAAAAATAGACAAAACGCTTTCGTGTATATAATTACGTCAATGTCGTTGCTTGGTCCAAGCTAATTATAGTATTCTAAATTCTGCAGCCTTCTTGTAAATACTCGTAGCTGCACAGAAAAGCTTCCTTCTGCATATCAACGGTAGCGCTACATGGTAAGTAGTGGTCGTCCATCTAGAATAGAAGCATTGTACTGGTGACTAAATTTCAAGAAAATTACGTGGCTCCTTAACACAAAAAAAATGCTAATATCTAGTATCTTATTAAAAATAAGACGAATTCTTGTATCGAAGTTGACAATAGATGACACTATTTTTAAGAAGAATCCACTTGCAGAACAAAATTCCAAATGGGAAACAGGTGCTTGCTTGTATTCACGATGAGTTTACCTGTTGTTTTACTTGTTGGACACAATGTGAACATTTGAAGCAGTATCAATTATTACTTGCATCTCATTTTGCGCTAATTTTCCAGGTCACGAAGCATGACGAGACTATCGCCGGATAGTTGAAAGCAAAGCGGCGCAGCTTAGCCAATTAGCTTCGTCTTCTTAGACAATTTCGAATATCGCAATGTTTGTATTTGATTTATTGTTTAAAGCTCGTCTAGCCTATGTGCTCTTATTTTACTTTCTTACAAATTTATCTATGCATCATCATCAGTGGCGTAGGAGCCCACAAAAGCCTTCTCCGAACCCCTTTTGTATGAAAAAACAAATAAAAAAGGGCTCCGACGCATGACTGGAGTTTACTCCTGAAAAACGATTGTCTTAAAATAACAATAAACAAAGGAAGTAAATGAACCAATATATTTATTTATATTGATTTGTTAAAATATATTACACATAAATTTTATTTTCTACATTTTAGTCTATTATATGTCTTCCGCCATTTTGTGTTGGCCACCAATTCGAATTTAGAATGACACTACACCGGTAATTCTATTCTACTTGTCATGATCTTTCACTTGATACCATTGTCGGGGTCAGGGGACTCAAATACAAACATCGGCCGCCATCTTGGATCCACCAGCTATAGTATTTTACAAAATAGTGACATTGCTTTATCAAGAAAACTACGCATTATGTGCAAAATTTAAAGTTGATCGGTTATATTTTCTACTTTTTAGTCTTCCGATATTTTGTGTTGGCCACCATTTTGAATTTGGAAAGACGCTGCACCACTAATTGTATTCTACCTATCATGCCCTCTCATTTGATACCCATGTCGGGGGTCTGGGAAAACAAATACAAAAACCAGCCGCCAGATTTGAACCGCCATCTTGGTTTATCTACAAAATGATCAAATTGCATTTTGAAGCGAGCGATACCTTTGTGCAAAATTTGAAGTTTATCGGTTGTATGGAAGTGGGTCGAAACCAAGTTAAAAGCTTTTTTGTTATCGCTTGATTTTTATTCCACATCTATTTTTCATACTGTGCTCTATATATGAAACGATTCTTAAGGAGTAAACTCCAATAAACTCCAAAAATTCAACTTGAACATTTACAATATCATTTTGAATTTTGGAAAATACAATATAAATATCACCTGCTGGAGCGCATTCAAAAACCTTACTATGGTAAACCACGATGTAAGCTGTGGTTATGGTGCATCACTTCACTTAACCACGAAGGTTTATGTTTACCCATGGAGGTTTTTGAACGCACCGTGGTTAACTACAAGTTAAAGAAAATGAAATTTTTTTTCCATAAAATAGTCTTAGCTATTTTCTTCAATTATTTCGTAGGTGTCCATTAATTATTTATTTACAATAATCCCACAAATCCCACTTTGATTTGTTCATGTGTTTAACATTAAAAATTTGTTTTTATTCTTCTTTTTCTTAACAATCGCTAACCATGCTCCCGAGCATAGTAAGGTTTTTGAACGCTCTCCAGATAGTTGTTAAAGTTTGATTTATTTCAAATATCACCAAAAATATGGAGCTTATTGTGCTTCGAACGCTCATAAATAGTGGTTAAAGTCAGGGAGGAATTCGGACAATACAGATCTTTGATTTCACGCTAACTTTCCCGACCATAGGGATTGATAAATGCACTTTCTGATCCACTCAAATTTTTTTGATGAATTTCATTTCAAGACTCACAAATTATTTGAAATCTTTTCAAAGCAACTTAAAGCCCTAGTGGCTAATGAAGGGTCATTATTGAGCGTTTCAACAGGAAACGCCTACTGCTGATATTACTTACAATAGTAAGAAATCTGCGGCTTCATAAATCTATTCTTATAATTTATTCGACTGTGCATATCGAATCATTAAGCCACAGTCAGTCTACCTATGTATAGTTTTTTTGAGATTTGCACCTCGGTACTTGAGCGGTTGCATGCACCACTTTTTTACAAAATTTTATTTAACCCAAAAATGATGAAAAAATGCGTCTTTCTAATCACTGTGCCTCTTTCTAGGACTCATATTTTAGTATACTTTAATAGAATGGAGAGCATTCGGAAAACTCGCTGTCATTCTGACGTATCATACCCGAGTATCAGGGTATGATTAGCCCCATCCTTTAAGCCCATCCACTGCGGCTGGAGCTATCCTGGGTCCCATATGGTCACCTGTCTTTTCCAATTCATAACAACCGTGGTTCTGCCGTTTCACTACACGGTAAGATTCCAAAAACTTAGGTTTTAATTTCAATCCTGGGCTAAATTGTTTCCCCTTGACTGGGACCAAGGCGCCTTCCTCATAGACACTTGTGACACTTGACATATGTGCAAAGTGTTCAGCTGCGCAGGGCCCACGTTTCATTTTGCCAATAAAATTCATTTGAGTTCATTTTTTGAGTTTTTACTTCAATGAGTGGGCCACACAATTAGTATGGGCCACATAAATCAGCATATAGGCCATACGACACGAAATCGCAAAACACAATCGGCGCGCAAAAACAAAGGCACAAAAAAAAATTGGATGTACATCGTAGTGCGGATGTACAACCAAAACTATCGATTGTGAGCCCATGGGTTTGATGAAAATATGGATGTACATCCAATTTGACCGTATATGGGGGCTTTTAAGGGCCCAATACACGAGCGCTCCATCCGACTTACGCCACGCCAATACAACAACAATTTCTTTGTATACAAATGACAAGTGCATACAAATTGTTGTTGCTTTGGCGTGGCGTAAGTCGGATGGAGCGCTCGTGTATTGGGCTGGGCCCTTTACATTGTTTCCTTCTATGCGGCCATTTTGAAACAGTTGTAAAAGCTGTTCCTCAGTCTGGTATTATCCTTCTTTGATGCCAGTTAATCATTCAACAACCTCCACGCTTGACGTGGGGTACAACGTACAACCGCATGTCGTGGGGTAGTATCCGATTAAGTTAGAGGGTTGACTTTATTTTTATTGAATTCGCCACACCCAAATTAGTAAAAGGCGACATTATCAGCGGTAGGGATCAGCTTTCGGGCAGCTAAATTTTTTTTGTATATTTCGTTCATTGAACTTTCAGCTCTTCAAGTACCGAAAATATTTTATTTCAATATGATCCCAATGTTGTCCCATCCTAAATTTTGGCTTTATATATGCGTGAAAAGTGTATTAACAAAATATAATTTTTTCAAAAATTTGAAAAATTATTATGTTGAGATGTTTAAAAAAAATTTTCAAAATGCCGGAAAAAGTTTTATTCTTACTACTAATACTATGTTGCATATCAAATTAAAGCAGAAGAAATTGGTGCTACTTTCAACTTTCTATGTCAAATAGTTTTTGAACTAGAGCAATAAAAGATTTCAAAATTTATTAAAATTTTGCGATTTTCGGTTTTTTGAAATTTTATAACTAAAAAAATAGAATGGCAAAAAATCTCAAAATTGGTTTTTTCTTAGTTTCCACCAGAAGAACAAATATAAAAAAAATTATTTGATTTGAAGCCCATGAGGTCCAAAATTAATTAAAAATTGGTTGATTTGACATGACATTAGTCTTCACTTCACTTTGATAAAAATTAGCGGACTAAGACTTGCGGGCCTCGTAATGGGGGTATACAGACGCTGCCATAAGTGTGCTGAGCAAAACCGGTTTTATTCAACCCTTCGGAACACACACGGGGCGTAAATTGTGCGTAGTAAATTTGAATGCTACACAGGAACGTTTACATGTATTGTAAATAAAATTCACTTGTCAGACAAACACAGAGCTAAAGAAAAGAAGAGATAGAAATAACATTTCATATGTGTGTAAGTTTTCACGCGTTTGCTTTTGCGTGAAAAATGTTTCGTTAAGTTCTTCCGCTCCCTTCCCTCTCTCATCTATAAAACCGGTTTTACTTGCCATGAATGTGCACCGTCTGTATACCCCACTGACATATAGAATGGACAGCTCATGAGGAATTTTTCATGGCACCAATTTGTTCCATAGGCTACAAACCTTTTTTCACTCCATGTAAACACCGGAATCACTTTTGAAATTTACATTTTTTTAAATACGTACTTAAAACATTAAAATAACACAAATATTTCGTTTAAAAAAATTAATAAACACTATTTTCACCCTTTAAAATGGCTTTTTTCCATTAGCCCTAACTATAATAGTCTTAAGATACCTTAAGATTTTTTACGCTACTATGAAATGTCATAATACCAACTATAATGGCCTTAAGCAATCTTTCGTTAACTTTTCCAATCTTTCGTCAAGTCTTTAATGTACGGTAACGAGCGTACAAATCTTAAGCAATCATAAGAAAAGTGTAATTTTCTTTAGTGTTTCTAGTTGCAGAAAACGTTTTTTTTTGCAAAATGAATAATTTGGAGTTATTAAATAATTTGGCGTTATTAGGGTGTTTCTCTGTAAACTGGTAAATTTTTGCAAGAAATCTGTCCCAGTAACTTTTTTACATGAATATGAAAAAAAAATATACAATCAAATAGATATCTATCTGGTGGATAATAAACAGTAAGGGACCCAAATATATTTGTTTTATTTTCGGACTTATTGAGTAAATTTAAAAAAATCATATGTCAGAGGACCGTTGCATATGTCAGAGGACTGTATATATAAGTGAAATGAGCATTTATTAGTAGTATATATACTTTAAAAACATTCCTCATGACGCATATATATAAAAATAAAACAGTCTTCTTTGGTAGTTCCAAGTTCTCTGTGTAGTTCCAAGTAAACTTGTGAACTTTTATTTCTTCCTTAGACACTTTCTTCTTTCTCGCGCCATGATTAAAAGATGATTATAGACCTAAAACAAAGGCAAAAGTACAATAACAGTCCCCTAATAAATGAAACAGTCTCCTGTTTCTGTATGTAGCGGAGGACTGTTGACCGGGGACTGTTGGCAGGGGACTGTTTAATTTGTGTAATTGTTACGGTACCATAAAATTCCTTCTTTATGACTTTATTTTGTTATATAGAAACAATATAAGCCTTCTTATTTAAAACTATGCACAATAGAGAAAACTGGAACACTTTAAAAAAAGAAAAATAACACTTAGCAGGGGACTGTCGAATGTTGCGTACCGATACGCGCATGTGCCCCTCTAACTCTTGTAACACTAAACAAAATGAGGTATAGCTACTTTTGGGGGTAACAAAGCTAATTTCATGTCCTTCACGTTTCGTTACGCCCATTAACAAGTCTGTCTTTACTGTAGATGGCCTGATGCGTAACTCGAAACTTTGGCAGGGGACTGTTCATGAAATTCGGGGACCAACTTTAGGTTAAATTAAACTAATCAAAAAATAATTTAAATAAATTGATATTAGAGTCTAATAGCATATCATTTCATATTGGTTAAATTGTGTTATATAAGTTAATTGTTTTTAAAATATTAGTTCAATTAATGAACTCAATAGAAAATATTTTGGTTTGGGGACCGGCTAGGGGACTGTTTTTAGACCTAAAAAATACGTTATTGAAACCATATAGGTTTTTAAGTGAGATATTTTTTATATTGTATACTATAGTTTAGATAGTTATAAATTGAAATTTGCAGAAATATAAATATTTCTCGCCATAGTTTACGTAATATTTGCCAAGGACAGCGATTTTACCACTTTGGTGAGAAACACCCATTAGTGAAATTGGTAGAAGATGTGAAAAAAAAACCTAGATCGTGTTGTGTTAGAAAAATAAATAGAGACAATAAAAAAAACAGTTTTGAACTAATTCAATCAGTTCTTCATTAAAACTATTGTTAATTTCCATTTTTTTTAATTTATTGGACGCTTTCCCAGACTCGATTTGTTTACCTTTTACAAATGTCAAAACGTCTTAAGGCTATTATAGCTGAGCTTAAGATTTGACAGTTAATTAACCAGTCTTAAGAGAATTTGACGAAGAATCTTATGATGTCTTAAGATCATTATAGTTAGGGCTATTAATTTGCAAATTTTATGTGTATCTGATTTAAGTTCTTAACGCCTGTTTTAGCAACTGACATTCTGTATGTCAAAATCCGGGGGTCTATGGGGAAAAGAGCAAAAGATATAAACATCACTAGTGCAAAAGGGAAAATATAAAATCAGGTCTGATTTTACTTCCGAGTGCTTCTGTCAGTTTGGGGGTCTATGGATGAGTGCGACAACTATACTTTTGGGTGCCATCGATTTGTATGGAATAATTTCAAATGAGCAGTCCATTATTATATGTCAGTGGTATACCCCCAATGATGATGAAGGACACCAGAACGGCTTACGGTATCATAAATTTCGGGAAATGTAGCAATAAGTAGACCCAAGAGGACAACAGAGGCTTAACATTCGAAACTGGAGACATGCTGCAAGGGACCATCTAAGTTGCAGAAATGTCCTAGACGAAGCCAAGGCTAGAGTTGGGCTGTAGCGCCATTCGATGGATGGAGTCTTCAGGACTAAAGTAGGGTTTCCTGATTAAGACATCGGTCTTCACAGCTGAAAAATGACCTTCACCTGGATTCTTAAATAAAAAGTCATGTTTAAGGTGAAAATCTTCATGAGCGGAGGTCTTTAATATCTTTCTTACAGCTCGCCATTGTCAGTGCAGTCGGTGACAATCTTAATCCTCCTTCCCAAAACGTAAGTGTACTATGGCGAGTACTTCTAGCCCGTAAGCTTGAGAGCGTTGTTCGGCTAAGCTTACTACTCATATATTGCAATGGATGCAACTGTTGATGGTCATTATTCCGTTGCAAGACAATAGCTCCGACTTCGTCCTTACTAGCCTTGGTTCAAATAACTTCAACCCTGGTGCTTTTACCAATATTTTTTTAATGCTTTAAATGAACTGTGCTGTTCGGTTTCTGTTTTAAACATAGCCTTCTTTGTTAGCAATTCGCTGAACGGCTTTGCTCTTCTGATGGTATATTAAAAAGGACACTCAATTACTGCTTTTGTCTTCTCCTCTCATGGTCTTTCCTCCCACTAGACATCGCGTGTATTTTCTTATGAAAAAGGGCGCAGTTTTTTTAGTAGCCCACGGGCGCCGAATATCTTAGGACTGCCCTGGTGCAAATCAGTCTTTTCGTCAATATATATGTATGTATATATATATATATATATATATATATATATATATATATATATATATATATATATATGTATGTATATATATATATATATATATATATACAGGGTGCTCCATCTTTTATATCGGTATGTAAACATTGAATAACTTTGAGAAAAAACAACCGATTTCTATAAGTGATGTATTTTTATTCAGTTTGGTTGCTTACAATTTGTTTGGACTAGTTTTTGAAAACAATATCAATTAAGTGGCCACCTTTAATAGCAATTACAAAATGACTCCTTTTTTCTGCGTTTGCCATTACCTTTCCGAGCATCTCGGGTGTTATAGCGTCAATTTCAGCACGAATGTTTGCCTTGAGCTCGTCAATAGTTTGAGGCTGGTTGGCGTAAACCTTGCTTTTCAGATAACCCCACAAAAAGAAGTCGGGGGGGGGGGGTTAAATCAGGTGATCTGGGTGGCCAGTCAATGTCGCCTCTTTTTGACACCAGACGTCCCGGGAATTTTGTTACGTCTGCAGTGTGGCATGGTGCACCGTCTTGTTGAAACCAGTAACCATCTAGACCTTTTTCACGCATTTGCGGGCAGACATAATGAGCCAACATCCACCGATATCGCTGTCCATTGACAGTTTCGTTTTCTTTAAAAAAATATGGCCCAATGATGGTTTTGCGGAACGACTGTTTTCGATGTATAGTGTCACTATTTCAGCGCGTACATACCGACATAAAAGATGGAGCACCCTGTATATACATATACGTATATATATATATATATATATATATATATATATATATATATGTATATATATATATATATATATATATATTATATATATATATATATATATATATATATATATATATATATATATACATATATATATATATTGGCGGTTCCTCTTTGGAAGCAAAGGAAGCACTGCTTCCCTTGACCATTTGCCTATTTAGGCAATAACCTAAAAAAATAAATTTAAATATATCAAGATTAATCACAAGAAAAATCTTAATATATTTCCTCCTCTGGAAACACTAAAGCCACGGTAATGATATGAGCGGCGAGCGGCAGAGTAATAATACTAAAGTGCCGCTCTCCGCTAATTCGAGACGTTAAATTTTTCTGGTGCCGCTCTTCTCTTGGTCGAGGCTTTGCATTACCCAACATGGGGAAGCTGTAATATCTCCAGCTTCTTTGGCCCAGAAAATCAATGTGAAAACTCCAACACATTCAATTTAATTGTAGTCACACTCACGCAAAGGTTTGCGTTAATACAGGGCTCTCAGAAGCTGAGCTAAACGCAGCTTCTTCGTAGCCAAACAGCGGGATGTGACAAGAGAAATTTTCTGTATCCACTATATCCTCTTCGTTTTCTGGTAATCTATTCTGGCTTCGAGCAATATTAAATTTTCTCTTAAAATTTTGCCTCGAAATTTTGTTTTTGACTCTTCTAAAGAAGAATTTTTGAATTTTCGTTTATGTATATTGAGTCAAGAAAAAAGAGATCGAGGATAGGTGAAGTTTCTCTTTATATATTGTTGATTCTAATTGGAAAACAGAGGGTTGGGTTGAATATAAGCTGATAACTTTATAGCTTTTTTATGATTCTCTTTAAAGATGATTTAAAGAAATAGAGAATATTTTTATAATTTGTATGAGAACGGGTTGCCTGAAGTGTTTTTTTTTTTGCAACGAGAATGTAATGATTGCTGGCGTGGGTGGGTGTAGTGGGTGTATGCAAGGTATGCAGAGTTATATTATTACATTTTTTTTATATTTTGAGTCAAAATTATGCATTTGTATGAAAAATTAAATGAGATGAAAGTAGTAGTTGCAGTTTTTCAACGGCGCAAAACGCTCACTAGCAGCGAAAATATTTCGAAAAAATTAATGAAAAAATGCAATTAGATTTTTTTCACTTTTTTGAAGTTTAAACAAATTTTCTGGTTCACCATCATAAAATAATACTACATTTTAAAAAAGTAAACACCTCATACCATGAGATGCCCAAAGATTAAAGGGCAATTAATTTTCAAATTTAAGGTCAATTTTTAGGATTTGAATAAGATATTTTGACTTGAAACTCTAACCAGTTAGTGTTTATAATATAAAGTATAAGTTCACTGGAAAAAATAACTTCGGAACCAAAACACTAAAATTTAGCAGTTTTTTTTTTTTTTTTTTTTTTGAGGTTATGTGTACAGATAAAAATTTCATATTGTAATCGCTGATAGCCAATATCATAAAGAACAGCCTCTATTTTTGTTGCTTTTTTCCTACACATGCCGAGATATACGCATCTATATTTAGAAAGAATGACCAAAATGATGAAATTATCAAAAAATGGTCAATAACTTGATTGCTAGAGCTAGAAATTAGCCATTTCGTATAGTATTCGATGTAACTAATATTTTCCAAACGAAATTTTTTAGACTGCAAACAATTCCTTATGTTTTGCTTATCTGAACTCCACTATATGTTATTTTTCAGTTTTTTAGTTAAAGGCTTCGATACTTTTACTTTTATCGTTCACCTTGCGCATTGCTTCCCTTATCCTGAACCTTACGAACCGCCACTGATGTGCGATATATATATATATATAGCGGAATTTTCTGAAAAATGCACTGCGGCTGTATAGAGTCCGCAGTGCATTTTTGATACTAATAAAATGAGGCCAAGTTGATGTTCATATATGTACATATAAACGAATAAAGGCTGTATCAGAACCTAAAAATATGCAGCATGCAGTAGCAGCGCCAGAGCAGCATGCTGCAGTCCGTATCAGATCCTGTTGTTTCACCGTTGCAGCGCAATTTTTATTTGACAGGTAAACCTCAAAATAAAAATTAACTAGTGCCATTAATTTTTCCTACATGGCCTGTTAAATGCTTTTAAAAAAATTCCAGCCTGTTGTTTAAATTATTTGTCGCAAAATTACCCGTTTTTTGTTAAAATTCACATGTCACGTACGAAGTGTCAAAAGTGCTGCATGTAATCAGATAGTGCCCAATTTGGATGCGGCCAGTAAAACTCAGCATACAACTACATGTAAACGCCCTGTGCGTGAGCCCCCTTTGCAATGCTCGAGCTCATCCCAGTTTCTCAGAATTTTGTCTACTTTTTATGGCCTTAAAATTTTCAATTTGTTTGCCAGGGTTTCTTAGAATTTCTGATAGTTTTTCTAACCGTCGGGATTTTCTGAAATTTAAAGAGGACGACTTTTCAATAGTTTTTTAGCATGTCGCAAAATATTTCACTTGAGGGTTTCCCGAATATTTTCAGGTTATTAATAATATTAATAATAATAATAATAATAGTGTTACCCTTCTAACACAAAAGGCGCACTTCTATGCTAGGGAAACAAATTTGCGATTTTTCGAAAATTCCAACAGGATTTCTTTTTCAATTGTGTCTTAAGTTTTCTAAATGAGTTCTCCAATTATAAACCGATCTTACAAGAAATGGCTGCAATGTTAAAAACAAAAGAACATAGTTTATTACTCCAAAAGTAATGAATCGATCTTGTTGTAATTTTTTGTACTTTGTCGGGGCTACATAGACACCATCTTAAAAAATTGTCAGCCCTCTATGTGCAGTTTTATTCAAGTAAACAAAGAGTGAAAATAACATGATTTGAAAACTTTGGGAGGTTTTTACAAGATCACACTTGCACCTAGGGACTAGGGACCTAGTAGGGTTTATTTTTTAGATAATTTTATAGGGAAGAGCTTCTTCAATGCGCATGGTATACTAAAAGTTAGCAGGAACGGAGATATTGAAAGAAATGTAAAAATTGCATATTTTATTCAAAATATGTTATTCGGCCAACCAAATTGCGGGCAAACTTAGGGTGTTAAACTACATCCTAAAACGCAGCGACTCCAATAATAATCTCGCCAATGGTCCAAAATAGCCATAAAAATGCCTCGCCGACTAGTCTACTAGTAAAGACTCAAACAGAACCAATCCGTTCCGTCCGTTTTTAAAAGTTGGAAATTTGACATTTCCATAAACTTTTCATGAGACGAACGGAGCGGTAGCGACAATCAAGCGGGCGCAATGTTAAAAAGAACAAAGGAAAGCCGTGCGGAGCGGACGAAACGGATGGGTCCTGTTTGAGCCTTAAGACTTAAAAATTGATATTTAAATAGTCCACGAGCGCGTTCAAAAACCTTACTATAGTTAAAGACGAGGTAAGCTGTGGTTATGCTACATCACTTCACTTAACCACGAAAGTTTATGTTTAACCATGGAGGTTTTTGAACGCACCGTGGTTAACTACGTGGTAAGAAAAATTTAAATTTTTTTCCCATAAAATAGTGTCGGCTATTTGCCTCAATTATTTCCAATAATTATTTATTTAAAATAATCTCACAAATTCCACTTTGATTTGTTCATTATTAACATTAAAACAAATGTCAAAAAATTGTTTTTATTCTTCTTCTTCTTAACTATCGCTAACCATGCTCCCGAGCATGGTTAAAATTTAACTACACCATGGTTAACCACGGGAGTTTTTGAACGCCAAAAAGTTATGCTCGTGGTTATGTTGTAGTTAACCACGGAGTTTTTGAACGACAAAAGTTTACCATAGTTAACCATGGTTAAACATAATAAGGTTTTTGAACGCGCTCCAGGAGGGATAGCGAAAAAGTTCAAATAAATGAATTTTTTACGTTATAATTAAGAGAAATATCGTAGTAATTCAATGAATGTGTTTTGGATAAAATTGGTTCAAGGGAACAGGTGGAAACAAATTTTTTCACGTTTTAGGTACGAATAAATTTTGTTTTGGAAAACAAACAATAGGACATAATTATGCTAAAGACGAGAAATATGAGTTTTAGAGAATTGAAATCGCTCAACAGATTTTATTATTATTATTATTAATAAGATTAGATATTAAGTTT
Organism: Thereva unica; assembly: GCA_949987705.1. NCBI lineage: Eukaryota > Metazoa > Arthropoda > Insecta > Diptera > Therevidae > Thereva > Thereva unica. Next base: position 95,583,154 of record OX465282.1, on the reverse strand, counting down.
TATGTGGGTGTTTCTCACCAAAGTGGTAAAATCGCTGTCCTTGGCAAATATTACGTAAACTATGGCGAGAAATATTCATATTTCTGCAAATTTCAATTTATAACTATCTAAACTATAGTATACAATATAAAAAATATCTCACTTAAAAACCTATATGGTTTCAATAACGTATTTTTTAGGTCTAAAAACAGTCCCCTAGCCGGTCCCCAAACCAAAATATTTTCTATTGAGTTCATTAATTGAACTAATATTTTAAAAACAATTAACTTATATAACACAATTTAATCAATATGAAATGATATGCTATTAGACTCTAATATCAATTTATTTAAACTATTTTTTGATTAGTTTAATTTAACCTAAAGTTGGTCCCCGAATTTCATGAACAGTCCCCTGCCAAAGTTTCGAGTTACGCCTCAGGCCATCTACAGTAAAGACAGACTTGTTAATGGGCGTAACGAAACGTGAACGACATGAAATTAGCTTTGTTACCCCCAAAAGTAGCTATACCTCATTTTGTTTAGTGTTACAAGAGTTAGAGGGGCACATGCGCGTATCGGTACGCAACATTCGACAGTCCCCTGCTAAGTGTTATTTTTCTTTTTTTAAAGTGTTCCAGTTTTCTCTATTGTGCATCGTTTTAAATAAGATGGCTTATATTGTTTCTATATAACAAAATAAAGTCATAATGAAGGAATTTTATGTTACCGTAACAATTACACAAATTAAACAGTCCCCTGCCACAGTCCCCTGTCAACAGTCCCCTGCTACATACAAAAACAGGGGACTGTTTCATTTATTAGGAGACTGTTATCGTACTTTTGCCTTTGTTTTAGGTCTATAACCATCTTTTAATCATGGCGCGAGAAAGAAGAAAGTGTCTAAGGAAGAAATAAAAGTTCACAAGTTTACTTGGAACTACACAGAGAACTTGGAACTACCAAAGAAGACTGTTTTATTTTTATATATATGCGTCATGAGGAATGTTTTTAAAGTATATATACTACTAATAAATGCTCATTTCACTTATATATACAGTCCTCTGACATATGCAACAGTCCTCTGACATATGAATTTTTTAAATTTACTCAATAAGTCCTAAAATAAAACAAATATATTTGGGTCCCTTACTGTTTATTATCCACCAGATAGATATCTATTTAATTGTATATGTTTTTTTCATATTCACGTAAAAAAGTTACTGGGACAGATTTCTTGCAAAAATTTACCAGTTTACAGAGAAACACCCATGTAAATAATCAGAGTAATAATTCGTTGTGACTAATAATTAATGTAATAAATGTAATGTGCAATTCATGTAAATGTAAATTTTATCACAAATGGTAGAAAACTCCCCAAACCTGAAAATATTCGGGAAACCCTCAAGTGAAATATTTTGCGACATGCTAAAAAACTATTGAAAAGTCGTCCTCTTTAAATTTCAGAAAATCCCGACGATTAGAAAAACTATCAGAAATTCTAAGAAACCCTGGCAAACAAATTGAAAATTTTAAGGCCATAAAAAGTAGACAAAATTCTGAGAAACTGGGATGAGCTCGAGCATTGCAAAGGGGGCTCACGCACAGGGCGTTTACATGTAGTTGTATGCTGAGTTTTACTGGCCGCATCCAAATTGGGCACTCTGCATGTAATATGCAGCAAAATTAGAGTTTGAGATGAAAATGCAGCACGCTGCTCTGGTGCTGCTTTGCTTGTCATTTTATCAGCCTCAGCCAATAGAAACACTTGTCGGTGCAGCGCTGCAGAGGTTCTGATACGGCCTTAAGGCTGGTCGTCCACTGGAAGCGTATTCGAGCGGCTACGCGCTTCGACTTCATGGGCGGCTATAGGCGGCTACAAGCGGCTCTGAGATGCGCGGCTACACGCTACAGGGGTCGTCCACTGCAAGCTTTTCATGCTGCTCAGTTTGAAGTGAATTTGACATAATAATTTTGTGATTTGAAAATGTAATATAGTCCAGTGCAATTAGTCGAAAAAAGGGCATGAAATTGCATTTCATGATGTACGAAATTTTTTTTTTTTGGAATTTGTTTGCGTACATCTGACAATGTTAATACCAAGTTTGTGGGGTCGCAATGTGTTGGGAAAAGCCGCCATCTTGAAAAAGAGGTAGAGGTCGTTTATACCAAATAACCAGTTTCCATGCAATGATAGTTGAAAATGATCAGGGGCAAGGTGTTGGAGAATACAATTATCTATAAAATGAGCCCTCAACAAGGTCTGTAAGTTGATTTGGCTCAAAGTTATGGCCGCTCAAAGTTCAACCTTGATCATGTGGTTGGGGTTGAATACAGTTTTTTGCGGTTAACTCGTAAGATATTAATTTGTGTGGGTTAATGCCGATTACCAAACTTAAAGTGCTAGTAATTACCTTTAGAATAAACCCTTAGTCATCGTTCGCGCTTGTATAGTTGTTGTATAATAATAATTATTATCACATACATATATTTTTAATGTTTTAATTATTAACCCCAGTATAGGAAGTTATTGTAATCGGTCCGAAAATCGAAATTGAAAATTTCGACGTATTTTCATCTTTCAAGGTCCCAGGAGGATTTTAAGCAAAAAATTGGGAGGAAGTATGTGTGTGTGCGTACGTATGTGGTCATTTTTTCCTGCACGATATCGCGCGAACCAAAAAAGATATCGACTTCGTCGAGGTGTCGTTCGAAGCGTATTAACCGAAATATGATCTGAAAAGATTTTCATAAAATTGGGTCGAGCCGTTTTTCTGTTTAAGCGGCGTAAGTGATTTTGGTACCTGTACAATATAGCCCGAACCACGAAGGATATTGACTTACTTGAGGTGCCGTTCCGAAGCGTATTAGCGACAATATAATCTGAAAAGATTTTTATAATATACGGTCGAGCGGTTTTTTGGTTTAAATGACATAAGTGATAATAAATGAAATATGATCCGAAAAGATTTTCATAAATTCGGTCGAACCGTTCTTTTTTTGTTTAAACGACGTTTATGATTTTTGTACCTGCACGATACCGCGCGAACTAAAAACTATATCGACTTCATTGAGGTGCCGAAAAAAGAATATTAACGAAGAAGTGATCTGAAAAAAATTTCATAATATTCGGTCGGGCCTTTTTTGTTTAAATAGAAAAACTTCGGCTAATTGTCAGAAAGGCCTTAAATTGACAAGTTTTGCTAATATCTAATAAACTCGATGGAATGAGACCCGTTCTAAACGAAGTGATCTTTTTTGGGTTCTGCACAGCCATAGCCTTCGAACAAAACATCACTTGCCAAAATCCGACAACCTTTCAAAATTGTGCAAAAATTTCGTTGCCCTTTACGAAATGAGCACTTTTTGACGGTGAATTGTTTTCTACGCGAGATACAGTTTCAGGAAATTGCGGTTTATCCCGGGATTTCCGTAGTTACCGCAAAATTTGTTCTTTTTGGCCAAGTCAGACAAGTACCTAACAGTTACAGTTTTGCTAATATCTCCGAAAAGCTTTGGAATTTCCAAATGAAGTCATTCGCTTCTCAGTTTGTCAACGGCGCTTCAGCACGCTCAATACGCATTTGAACAATCGCTTTAGTGCAGCGAACGAAATACGGAGGACATGTTTGTTTGTTAACGTTCAGGAAAAAGAAATTCTCTAGAAAAATCTTGTGGATTTACCACTATTATAGTTTGTAACTGTCTGGAGTGGGTGTGCCATAGCACGAAGTAGGAAAGTACACACATCTCGGTAAGGATGCGCAAGACTCGCTTTACACAAAAAGATACTTTGGAGAAAGGGGCAGAAGAAGGTGACTGGGTAGGCTTGACCGCCGAGGGTGATTGCCGAAATTATAGCATCCGCTGCACCGATCGTCGGCACGACGTGCGGTGCGCAAACTAGCTCGCCGGATGGGGTGGGGTTCGCGGTACAGGGATGCCGGAGGGTGACAGTTCAAACAAAACTAAAACTCGTGCCTGCATACGAAAAGTTAAAAGGGGGCGGCAGTGGCGGAGAAACAAACCTACCGAGGCCAACAAGAGGGGGCCAGGAAACCTGGGGAGAGAGATGGTCACTGGTTATACTGCCATTTACTAAGGGGATTCACAAACGACGATCTGATTCAAATGGTACGCACTTACCTTAACGAGGGCATCCTACGTTCCGGGGCCTCACCCCTCCAATATTGCCTCTTCAGCCGATCATCTTCCTTTTTGCTTTATTCATACGATGGTTTATTAATAGGATTATCATTCATTCAGTAGGAGTTTAGTTAAATTTTATTTTATTGTAGATTAAATTTCCAATGATTATTTTTGGGTTTAGTTATTTATTTAATTTAGGTTTAGGTTTACTAGTTACTTGGTTATAATTTCATTTTTGGTTTTATTTATTTATTTTATGTACGTTTATATTTACTAGTTACTTTGTTATGAATTCCATTTTTGGTTTATTTAATTATTTCAGTTGCGTTTATATTTACTAGTTACTTTGTTATAATTTCATTTTTGGTTTATTTAATTATTTCAGTTACGTTTATATTTACTAGTTACTTTGTTATAAATTCATTTTTGGTTTGATTTATTTATTTTAGTTGCGTTTATATTTACTAGTTACTTTGTTATAATTTCATTTAAATTCCTTTTGATTTTAGACAGTTTCATTTTATAATTTATAATTTCACGGGATTTTGTTAGTTTTATTATATGGACTTCACTTTGTTTTATTTAATTAATTTATTTCATTTTATATTACTATCTATTTTGTTATAATTTCCTTTCAATTCCTTTTGGTTTTATCCACTTTTAGATTAAAAATTTTAATTTCACGTGATTTTATTAAGTTTATTATAATGACTCAACTTTTTTTTCTTTTCATTTATTTAATTTATTGCGTTTTATATTTAATATCTATTTTGTTATAATTTCCTTTTAAATTATTTTTGGCTTTATCCATTTTTAGATTAAAAATTATAATTTCACGTTATTTTATTAAGTTTATTATATTGACTCAACTTTTGTTTCCCATTTATTTAACTTATTGCATTTTGTATTTAATATCTATTTAGTTATAATTTCCTTTTAAATTCTTTTTGGTTTTATCCACTTTTAGATTAAAAATTGTAATTTCACGTGATTTTATTAAGTATTTTTATGTTGGCTTCACTTTCCTTTTTTATTTATTTAATTTATTCCATTTTATGTTTAATATCTATTATGTTATAAATTCCTTTAAATTTCTTTTTGTTTTTACCCATTTTTATATTATTGTTGATTTGATGATATTTATTTATATTCAATTTTATTTATTTTTTTTTTGATTACTTTAAAAAAACTTCGATTACACAACGGCAGAGAATTAACAGCGTTTCCTCGTGGGTTTTTTTTCTTTTCTCAATTTTATAGAAAGAACGGGATGGAGATAGAAATAAAATCAATCTCTTACTTAAAGTGATATTCTTGTTGTAAATTTAACTTTCTATTAAGTTTGTCGATTTTCTGATCATCCAAGAGGTCAGACAAAAACTTGGAAGAACCTTTCTTGCACTTAACAAGATTCACAAAAACACTCGAGCTTCTCAAGCCTTTTTCTCACTAGGTATGAAGAAATTTATTGATTTAGTAAAAGCACTGCGTTCACACAATAAAATTTGCTTTATCTTTTTTTTTCACCACTAGATAAACTCCTTGGTACTCATATTTTCAATAACTTTTCAATTAATATCCACTCGAAATTTCTTCAATTAAACGCGCGGCGACCTCAGCTGAAAGCGACTCCTCAACAACTTCTTCCAGACTCCCCTGATCCGCAACTTGATTTTTTCGATCCCGCCAAAATTCCCCCCCATCAATCGCCGGATCAGGCGATTTTCGATCGAAGGCAAAAAAAACGTCCCGTTAACCGCATTCCTTGTTGCGTATTCTATTGCATATTTGTTTGTGTGTGTGCTATTTAAAATTGTGTTTTAAGATTAAGAACATCGCAACCAGCCTATTCACCTGGTTGCGTTACCATCAAATGTATAAATATAAAAGAAAAATAACTCAAACATCTTTGAAACTTAATGCTTAAGTATTGTCTGTCAATATTACAGTTGCCTATAGGCTAGTACTTTATTATCAAAAATAACTCTGTAAAAATTTTGTCATGTATTTTTATGAATAAACTGTTGAAGTTGAAGTTGAAGAAGTTAAAATTGTGTTGTTGGATATCGGGCTTGTTTTTCGGAGTTTTGTAATTTGCGTGTAAAAGTATAATATCAGATTTTATGGATGTCGGATTTGACGATTGTGGGTGTGGTGGTACGCATTTTTTTTGGTCTAGGAAGCGGGATGACTGCAGATGGGCATGAAAAGAATTGCTCAACGATGAATGCCGGGTTGCCATGTAGTATACCGGTTACATTTGTTTAACGTGGAGAGAAAAATTTTTTTGGTGGTAGGCGTTGTTGTTAGGGTGTTTTCTATATTTTGGTTAACCAGCGAGAAGAAAAGGAATTTGTTTTTGATAGGCGATGGTGTTAGTGCCTTTATCGGGTTTTTGTTATTTGCCTTTACAGATGGCGACCGTTACAACACGCGTCACCTTGATGCGTCAGGTGAGAGGGGACGCGAAGAGAAACAAACGGGGGCCTGATTTGGTGGTATTTTGGCCAACGTGTGGCTCACCCACTCCCTGAGACAGAGGCTCATGTTCTATTCCCTGAGCTAGACGGGCTTTACTTGTTAGATTCGGGCTACGGGTCTACGTCATTCCGCCACGCCCCCGGAGGGGTTAAGTTCTAGCGACACCACTGTGAACGCTTCTACATTGTCCGCATCATCATGAAGTTCCTCGAGTATGGGCAATCGTCTCGGACAACGGCGCTCGTCAACGGCCACGACTTGGTTTGTCAATGTCGAATACACCATGCGCTCCCTAGTGAGTGTGGCACGAGAGACGTTTCGTTCCGTCGGGAGGAGTCCCAACTCTGCATATCTCCCGTGCTCTCTTAGGCGAGCGTCTTATAGGGTCGCTGGGCCTCATGAGCCTGAGATGTGTCTGGATTGTCGGCTCCATACTCGGGCGGACCTAGTCCTGCCGGTGTTGATTGGACATCAATGGCATATCTATCGGGTCTGGGAACCTCCTCTCCCAAGGCGAAGCGGGATGACGAAGACCATGTAGAAAAGGAAGGTGTAGAAGAAGAAGGTGTGAGAAAGAAACCTCCGCTAGAGGGACCGTGCGGTCATACTACCACGACTGGTCAGCGGGTGCCGCTGAAAGCCAGGAAGGCGGTCGACAAACAGTCTACAACCGGGATCGGACGGTTCTTATAAGACGAACACAAATGCCACCAGGCGAACCAAACAATCTGGCCAGATGAACAGCAGCCACCTGCAACCAGATCCCACCGAAAACACACTTCATTTAAACCTTTGGCACCAGACTTTTCGCAAGGTCAGGCGATAAAACGCCTGTTAACCCAGACGGGGAAAGTCTGGTGCTAAGGTGTCCGTCCGACCAAACTAATTAATGGATAAATGAAAAGATGAGGGACCGCTGTCAGATCAGGCCCGCACAGTGCCAGGCGATGTGACGCCTGTTAGCCAGATTCCGGGCCAGCCTGACAGGGAGTGAATAAATGCGGAGGCTACCGCAAAAGATTAAAAAAGGTAAAATTATCGAAAGAGAAGAAGGATAGGAGAGCGGAAAAGAAGAAGTGACTTGGGCTAAGGCATCGCGGTAAATACCTTCGCCCTTTTAGGCCTACTCGAGCTCAGGGTGAGGAGAAAAGAAAAAAATTTTTGAGGCGACTGGGCCCTTGAGAGAACTGGTCTGGCAGTCTCAGTATAAACTCTAACATTGAAACTTGGTCCCAGACGACCAAGGAAAAACAAGGAGGTGTACCACCGCCAGAGAAGCTATCTAGCAACCTAAGCGGATTAAGGGTACCCTATCAGTTGACCGGTGAAGCCGGCGAGATGCCTTATTAGGGCGACTCGGATTTGCTTACTGCGATGACAGGTATTGGTCATCGACGAATGTCTTTCGCATGGTATATACCTAACGACCGTCCGGTGAAATCTTCTAATTCGTAACGGCTGTGTCCAACTTTTCTTTTCACTCGCGCCTTTAGGAATTTGGCTGCCAACTTCGCGTTAAACCCATCTGCCTTATTACTCACTGGGAAGGTTCTCCTGAACACTATCTGTCCTGGGTCGAAGCTAATCACTCGACATCGTAGGTCATAAGACTTTTGGTGACGCAGGTGTGCTTCTGCCAGCTTCCGTTCGACTCGTTCACGCAGTAATTGCTGCCGGTCAACCAAAGGAAGTACCGAAATATTCCCATCCTGCAGGGCCCCTAGTTTGGTTAACAACGGATATGTGTTCCGTGAAGGATCATATGATATCCGAATAGGGCTTGGTACGGAGACATTCCTATGGATTCATGGTGGGAACTGCGGAGTGCACATTCTATGGCTGATAGGTGGTTTGCCCACTCTCGATGGTCCTCGGACAGATAAGCTCTAATTGCGGCTAATACGGAGCGATTGACACGTTCAGAGGCGTTCGGGTGAGGGGAATATATAGGTGTTCGCAGATGTTTAACCCCGTAATCATTCATCAGCTTTTCAAACTCTTTAGACGTGAAGTGTCGCCCGTTATCGGTGAATATTACTTCGGGCACTCCAAACGCGTGGAAAATACGGTGTTCTAGGAATTCAGTGGCCGCCTTCGACGTTTCTGATGTGACTGGATGAAGGAAAGGGTACTTGCTGAAGGCATCTAGTACGACTAATACGGCGGTGTGTCCCTTCTTAGATCTGGGGTAAGGGCCTAAGTAATCAACATACAGAAATTGAAAGGGTCGGTGCGTTTCCATTGCCTTACCCATCGGCGGTCGTAGGGAGGTATTGGGAGCCTTGGACTCCTTGCAGACATCACACCGGGTGATATATTCCCGGACTTAACTTGCCATGGACGGCCAAAAATACTTTTCGCGTAGCCGATGCAAGGTTTTACCAATACCGCCATGGGAAGCTTGTGGTGGGGCATGAGCGGACTCAACTAGGGAAGCAGTGAGTTCCTCCGGGATCCACAATTTCCAACTCAGATCATCCGTTACGGGGTCGCCAGTACGTGGGGTCGAACGGTGGAACACGTATCCATCTGACACCTGGAGATCGGGAAACCGGCCAGCCTGCTCGCTGATTTGACCCGCGAGACGCTGGTAGTCCGTCGATCTGAAGGCGGCAGACGACAGGTCCACATCCCGACAGAAGGACAAATCGTCCACGCAGTCAACGCGCGATGAGGCGTCCGGCACCACGTTCTGGCTACCCTTACGGTGCTCTATTGAAAATTGGAATCCCTGGAGTTTTAAGCTCCATCGAGCCAGTCGGCCGCTTAAGTCTGCCTGGCTCATGAGCCACTTCAAGCTAGCATGGTCCGTAATAATGGTGAATGTGTGGCCTTCCACGTATGCTCTGAATTTTTTTACGCTTAAGACCGCTGCGTAGCACTCCAGTTCTGTTATTGAATAATTGCGCTGAGCACTATTGAGTTTTTTCGAAAAATACGCGATGGGGTGTTCGTCATCGCCATGCTTTTGGAACAAGACGCCTCCAACCCCTGTCCTGCTTGCGTCACACTGGATAAAGAAAGGACGGGTGAAGTCCGGGGTGACTAGCAAAGGAGCTGACATCATCAATTTCCTCAACTCCGTGAAGGCCTGTTGGGCCTCGTCGGTCCAAGTAAATTTGGCCGCCTTCAGGCAGTCCGTGATGGGGGAGGCGATGCTCGCATAGTTGCCTATGAATCGCCTATACCATCCCGTCATGCCCAAAAAGCGCCTCACCTGCTTGGTCGACCTTGGTGTCGGGAAAACTCTGATGGCAGCCACCTTGTCCGGGTCTGAGTGTTCCGTCCCCAATAATGAAACCCAAGTATTTTACCTCCTTTACGCAGAACCGGCTTTTGGCCAGGTTCACGGTTAAGCCAGCAAGGCAGAGGCAGGAGGCGACTCGTTCCAGCAGCCTGACGTGCGTATCAAAGTCTGGGGATACTACCAATAAATCGTCCAAATAGACAAACACATTTTCCCGCAACGAGCCTGGGATGGCCTTGTCCATCAGGCGGCACATGCGCTGTGGCGCGTTGCACAGTCCGAACGGCATCACCGTGAACTGATACAACGGCCTGCCTGGGACTGTGAAAGCGGTCTTTTCCCTAGACTTTTCCTCTAACGGAATCTGCCAGAAGGCATCCTTTAGATCTATAGCGGAGATATACTTAGTGTCCTGCAGACGTCCCAAAAGACCGTCGATGTGTGGCAACGGATATGCGTCCTTCACCGTAACTGCATTCACCTTGCGGGAGTCCAGGCAAAGCCGTACTTTGCCAGGCTTTCGAACCAGGACTACAGGTGAGTTCCATGGGCTGTTGCTCTCTTCAATCACACCTAGATTCAGCATGCGATCGACCTCCTCATACATGAGGGTCTGGATGGCAGGAGAGACTGGGTAGTACCTCTGCTTAATAGGCACCGCCTCGCCAGTGTCGATAACATGCTGTTCCAAGTGTGTCTTGCCGAGGCCGCAGGTGTCCGAAGACGGGAACCGCGCCTTAGCCTGATTCAATCGCACCTGCTGGGCTTCCGCAAGGCGATGGCAGTTTGGATCCTGAGTGGGGCCTAGCCGTATTTCGCCAATTAGATGTGGGGCCAAGTTAAAGGCCTTCCAAAAGTCTATTCCAAGGTATAACCGCTGTAACAAGTTAGGGACTATAAATATATTCAAAAACGAAGTGCGTGCCCCGTAAGTCACAGGGACTGTGATGTAGCCTACTATCCCTTGAGGGGTGCCGTCAGCCACTTGGACAGAGGTGTGCAAGCGGCGTAGCTGTGCCTCTGGGTGATTCTGGAGGAACGACTCTGCCCCTCTTCCCAGGCAACTCATGCTTGCCCCGCTGTCTAATAATCCAGTTATGCTTTCGCCCAAAATTTGGACATTCATAAACGGCCTCTCATCGGCGACGTCATTAATTATAGCTGAAATAGCCTTGTTAGCCATTTGTTGTTTTTCAATAGCCCTTATGCGTATACGTGGGACCTTTACTGGTCGATGAACGTCGTCGTCTTCTTGGAAGATTCGTTTTCGGACCTTATGGTACTTGACCCATCGGTGCATGAAGGAAATCTTAGCTTGTGGAGTAGGGAAGTCCGGTAAAGGTTCTGCGGATGGTGGGTCGGAACAGTCCGTCGTACAAGATGGTGAGACAGGTCTGGGTGAGAGAAAGTCAGGACTTATATCGGGCGCGGGTCTCTGCGAGGCCTCGCACCCTGGTTCGGGTTTCCCGAACACTTCGGACAAGTAGGGGTATAAACATCTGGTCTGCCACAGCGATAGCAGAATACTCTTCGGTCCGGAGAAGTGCACTCCGTGAAAGTGTGACCGTCTTGTCGGCAATTCCAGCAATTAACTGGCCGTCTCACTACCTGGACACCCTTGATTTCATCGACGGTGGGTGATTGGTCGTACTCTTCATCCGGGTATGTGGGGACACATTGTCGCGAGTTTAAATTATCTAATTCATGTACTTTGTACGGGTGTCTCCCTTCTTCCTTCTTTGCTCGCTGCCACCTTTCCACTCGAATGCACGCTTCGCGAAGCTGGCGCATATTGTCATATGTTGACCCCATTACCGCCCCTAGGGAGGAACTAAGGTTGGACATGACAATCTGTACCAGCTCGGCGGAGGGCATTGGCCTTGATAAGCGATTCGAAAGTGCCAACATTTTGGCGGCGTATACATCGTAGGACTGACCCAATTGTTTGGTTTCCAAGAGTTCTTTAATAATCTGGTAGTCAGTTTCACGCCCTCCAAATTGGTCGAGCAAGCTAGTTTTAAATTCAGACCACATAGGATTAGGATGGTGTCGACGGAATTGGGTCCAGTACCAGTCTTCGGCGGGGCCTGACAGAAGAGCTACAATGTTTCGAGTTAGCTCTGAGTTTAAGATTTCCTCATCCCGAGCTCTAGCTTCGGCTCGGTAGAGAAATTCCTCGGCCAAGATTTCTCCCGGCCGACCTGAAAACTTAACGTTCCATCCTACAACAGGGGATTTCCGCTTAAAGGAGGGTCCCGTCCTATCATATTGTAAGCTAGGCCGGTCACCTGTGCTGGAGGTGCGGTGGGGGATTCCAGCTGGGTCTGGCTCGATGGAAGCAGAACTAGGGCGGTTGAGTGTTGATGGTTCTCCCAGGCTGGCTCGGTTTGGGCGTAGTTGCGACATTTGTTCGTAACGATCTTGCATTCTGCTCAGTTCTTGTTTCAGACTTGCCACTTGTTCGATCAGAGCCTCCAATGGGGCATCATGATCAGGCTCACCAGACTCTACACCAGGCCGAGCTTCATCAGATGGTTCACCGTCGTCTGAGGGTGGAGCAGTATTTGCCCCTGCACGCGTAGTAGGCATAATGAAAAACGTAGACTGTTTTGTCGCGAGGGAAATTTGCCACAACTACCACAAGCCAGCAATGGTAACACGGAAGATGGAGATATAGAACCTCTTAAACGGAGTGTGGGTAATTTGGTATCGGCCGCAACCGCTAATGGGCACTATAGATAAAACGCTTATATTGCATGAAAAGAAAATTTAATTTTCATAGGTATAAAAATTCTAAAATATATAAGGGGTTGGATTGCTGCAAAGGTGTACGAATACAATTCAAAACCAATCAGTCTTACCTGTTAATCACCAACAGTTTAATGTTGTCATATTTGTTGTATGAGTGCGTAGAGAAAAAGATTTTCGGCTACAGAGAAGATTAATCAAACATTTTAAATTTAAAAAAAAGAATCTAAAGCATATAAAGGCCCAAAACAACTTTTTGTTTTTGGTATAACATCATAAGAAAATATAATTGAGAGAAAATCGCAAGAGAATTTACCAGTACCGTCAACTCCCTTATTTAAATAAGTATTAATACTTTTCGTTTATAAAAAAATTATATTTTGTTGTTTGTTTGTTATGGTGGGGATGGCCCACAGACGCAGGACGTCCTCCCCAAGGCATCGGTGGCTCACGGCGCCGGTGACAGGCGGCTTATCTTAAGCCGCGTGACACCAGCGTCGCCAGACACCTAGTGCTTACATTCATGGGATCGACGCCGGAGATGGGGACAGTCTAGTGCCTATCCCCATTTTCACCGTCGAGTCCCCATATCGATTTTGGGAAACCCCCCTCATGGCAGATTCCCAGTGACCAAGAAGGAGAAGAAGAAGAGATAGAAGCCTCCCTAGAAGTTTACTGTGACCGTTCCGACACCTCACCACGACTGGTCAACACCCTGTTGATATCCAGGAAGGCGATGTGTCGGAATGGCCAATGACGGGGGCGGGTGGATAACCAGGCCGTCGACCCCGGTCGCATAGCCAGGCGATAGGACGCCTGTTAGCTAAGTCGGTGCCGGTTCAACGGTCAGGCAACCACTCCCCATACTACTCAAAATGATCAAAAGTAAATTAAACCGAAAAGGAATGCCATATCCACTGTCCACGTGGACTCGCGCAGAGTCAGGCGATATACGCCTGTTAACCAGGAGGCTACCGCAGAAGATAATAACAGATGAAGTTGTGGAAGTAGAAGAAAGATAGGAAAGATGGAAGGAAAGATTGACGAGGGCTAGGGTACCGCGGTAAGTACCTTCGCCCATTTACCCATTAGTCAGAGGGACTTGGTCTGAGAAATGAGCTTAAAAGAGAAAGAAGTCCACTCATGACTCCTCTCGCTGGCCTAAGCCACGTAACAATTATCAAAAGGTCGGCCGATTTGAATAGAGAACTGATTAAGAAATGATGACATGGGATGGTGAGCAAAATACTAGACGAAAAGACTGCCGACGGGGAAAGTTAAGGTGTCACTAAGTGACAAACAGACGTATCCATGCCATCTGTCCGTTAGACTAAGGAACTCAAAGGGAATTAAGCTCCTTAGCCCACCGTTGGGCGCCATTTTATGTAACTGTCTGGAGTGGGTGTGCCATAGCACGAAGTAGGAAAGTACACACATCTCGGTAAGGATGCGCAAGACTCGCTTTACACAAAAAGATACTTTGGAGAAAGGGGCAGAAGAAGGTGACTGGGTAGGCTTGACCGCCGAGGGTGATTGCCGAAATTATAGCATCCGCTGCACCGATCGTCGGCACGACGTGCGGTGCGCAAACTAGCTCGCCGGATGGGGTGGGGTTCGCGGTACAGGGATGCCGGAGGGTGACAGTTCAAACAAAACTAAAACTCGTGCCTGCATACGAAAAGTTAAAAGGGGGCGGCAGTGGCGGAGAAACAAACCTACCGAGGCCAACAAGAGGGGGCCAGGAAACCTGGGGAGAGAGATGGTCACTGGTTATACTGCCATTTACTAAGGGGATTCACAAACGACGATCTGATTCAAATGGTACGCACTTACCTTAACGAGGGCATCCTACGTTCCGGGGCCTCACCCCTCCAATATTGCCTCTTCAGCCGATCATCTTCCTTTTTGCTTTATTCATACGATGGTTTATTAATAGGATTATCATTCATTCAGTAGGAGTTTAGTTAAATTTTATTTTATTGTAGATTAAATTTCCAATGATTATTTTTGGGTTTAGTTATTTATTTAATTTAGGTTTAGGTTTACTAGTTACTTGGTTATAATTTCATTTTTGGTTTTATTTATTTATTTTATGTACGTTTATATTTACTAGTTACTTTGTTATGAATTCCATTTTTGGTTTATTTAATTATTTCAGTTGCGTTTATATTTACTAGTTACTTTGTTATAATTTCATTTTTGGTTTATTTAATTATTTCAGTTACGTTTATATTTACTAGTTACTTTGTTATAAATTCATTTTTGGTTTGATTTATTTATTTTAGTTGCGTTTATATTTACTAGTTACTTTGTTATAATTTCATTTAAATTCCTTTTGATTTTAGACAGTTTCATTTTATAATTTATAATTTCACGGGATTTTGTTAGTTTTATTATATGGACTTCACTTTGTTTTATTTAATTAATTTATTTCATTTTATATTACTATCTATTTTGTTATAATTTCCTTTCAATTCCTTTTGGTTTTATCCACTTTTAGATTAAAAATTTTAATTTCACGTGATTTTATTAAGTTTATTATAATGACTCAACTTTTTTTTCTTTTCATTTATTTAATTTATTGCGTTTTATATTTAATATCTATTTTGTTATAATTTCCTTTTAAATTCTTTTTGGCTTTATCCATTTTTAGATTAAAAATTATAATTTCACGTTATTTTATTAAGTTTATTATATTGACTCAACTTTTGTTTCCCATTTATTTAACTTATTGCATTTTGTATTTAATATCTATTTAGTTATAATTTCCTTTTAAATTCTTTTTGGTTTTATCCACTTTTAGATTAAAAATTGAAATTTCACGTGATTTTATTAAGTATTTTTATGTTGGCTTCACTTTCCTTTTTTATTTATTTAATTTATTTCATTTTATGTTTAATATCTATTATGTTATAAATTCCTTTAAATTTCTTTTTGTTTTTACCCATTTTTATATTATTGTTGATTTGATGATATTTATTTATATTCAATTTTATTTATTTTTTTTTTGATTACTTTAAAAAAACTTCGATTACACAACGACAGAGAATTAACAGCGTTTCCTCGTGGGTTTTTTTTCTTTTCTCAATTTTATAGAAAGAACGGGATGGAGATAGAAATAAAATCAATCTCTTACTTAAAGTGATATTCTTGTTGTAAATTTAACTTTCTATTAAGTTTGTCGATTTTCTGATCACCCAAGAGGTCAGACAAAAACTTGGAAGAACCTGTCTTGCACTTAACAAGATTCACAAAAACACTCGAGCTTCTCAAGCCTTTTTCTCACTAGGTATGAAGAAATTTATTGATTTAGTAAAAGCACTGCGTTCACACAATAAAATTTGCTTTATCTTTTTTTTTCACCACTAGATAAACTCCTTGGTACTCATATTTTCAATAACTTTTCAATTAATATCCACTCGAAATTTCTTCAATTAAACGCGCGGCGACCTCAGCTGAAAGCGACTCCTCAACAACTTCTTCCAGACTCCCCTGATCCGCAACTTGATTTTTTCGATCCCGCCAAAATTCCCCCCCATCAATCGCCGGATCAGGCGATTTTCGATCGAAGGCAAAAAAAACGTCCCGTTAACCGCATTCCTTGTTGCGTATTCTATTGCATATTTGTTTGTGTGTGTGCTATTTAAAATTGTGTTGCTGGATATCGGCAAGACCCTCTCAACTACAGGCCCCGAAGGAGAGTTTTTCATGGTGGTCAACCCGGTCCAAAAATTCACCGGAGAGAGCGGAATAAACATGGCGCGGAATAAGTTCGGGAACGTTTTGGTTATAGTTTTGCAGTAAAAAGTGATAAAATATTGTATTTTAACACTTTTAACTGCACTTGGATTTACCAGTGAATAGTTTATTAGTGATTTAATTAAAAAAAAATAAAAATAATTTAGTGATTAAGGGCCTGTGTGAATTGGGACTAAATTGATGACTAAACTAAATTTTGCAGTTTTCGTCGTTAATGTAGGAAATTGCTGTGTGAATTCGTTTAATGACTAAATTCAATTGACAATAATTTTTACTTTTATAATTTATAGCATATGCTTTGTATGCAGTAAGCACCTAAATAAATGGATGTAGAAAATATCACTATTGACAACAGGCTATTAGTTCTTCACTTTATTTTCCGCTGTATTGAACTATTTTGAAATAAATTCACCCTCAATTTAGTCAACTGTCAAACAATTTAGGGCCTGTGTGAATTGGGACTAAATTGATGACTAAACTTAATTTTGCAGTTTTTGTCGTTAATGTAGGAAATTGCTGTGTGAATTCATTTGATGACTAAATTCAATTGGCAATAATTTTTACATTTATAATTTTTAGCATATGCTTTTTATACAGTAAGCAAGTAAACATATGGATGTAGAAAATATCACTATTGACAACAGGCTATTAGTTCTTCACTTTATTTTCCGTTGTATTGAACTATTTTGAAATAAATTCACCCTCAATTTAGTCAACTGTCAAACAATTTAGTCTCCTCGCCAGAAGACTAAATACTGTATTATCGACACTAAATTTTAGTCATCGAATTCACACAGGCCCTTAGTCTCCTCGCCAGAAGACTAAATACTGTATTATCGACACTAAATTTTAGTCATCGAATTCACACAGGCCAGGGTCTTTTAAGTGTTTTAATTGTTAAGGCGAACAACTGTTTTTACATTCACGGTGTTTTTTCATGTTTATTTACGAAAAAATGTTGAAAATTTAATGTTTTGTTTAGTTATGGGATTACAAGTGATTTTAAAGTGATTAATACATATATTATGTAATTAGTATTAAAAATATAGGTGTAGAAAAACACTTTTCGGTAATACTACAGTATACCAGTACCCACCTCCGATTTTGATGAAATTTTTACACAAAGTACAGTTAATTATGTACAGTCCAACTGTGAAAACAAAAAGTGTCGCTCAAGTCCCGTTATCCTGTAATTCCACTCTAAAGTACCGTTTTTTCAATAATTGAACAGGTGATAACTCCTGTGTTATTTCACCAATTTTGATGAAATTTACACACAACGTATATTTTGATGTGGACAATTTTTTGGTAAAAAAAAAATTGGGTCTCGTGTACCGTTACCTTTTTATTTAACTTAAAAGTACTAAGTACTTTAGAATAAAAAAAGGTACATCAAAAAAGTCATTTTTTCCTACTTACAGACATTGCAGTGCTTTAAAAAAAACATTTAAAAGTATTTTTTAAGGAGGTGACTATTTAGACTGTGAGGCAGGCAGGCAGGCTGCCTGCCTGCCTGCCTCACAGTCTAAATAGTCACCTCCTTAAAAAATACTTTTAAATGTTTTTTTTTAAAGCACTGCAATGTCTGTAAGTAGGAAAAAATGACTTTTTTGATGTACCTTTTTTTATTCTAAAGTACTTAGTACTTTTAAGTTAAATAAAAAGGTAACGGTACACGAGACCCAATTTTTTTTTTACCAAAAAATTGTCCACATCAAAATATACGTTGTGTGTAAATTTCATCAAAATTGGTGAAATAACACAGGAGTTATCACCTGTTCAATTATTGAAAAAACGGTACTTTAGAGTGGAATTACAGGATAACGGGACTTGAGCGACACTTTTTGTTTTCACAGTTGGACTGTACATAATTAACTGTACTTTGTGTAAAAATTTCATCAAAATCGGAGGTGGGTACTGGTATACTGTAGTATTACCCTCACTAAATCACTATTTTTTTTTAATTTTTTCTTATTAAATCACTAAAGAACTAACCACTGATAATCCATGTTTAGTTTAAAGTAATAACTTACAATGATTTTCCACTTTTTACCACAAAAATATAACGAAAATAATCCCGAGCCTATTCCGCGCCATGTTTATTCTAACCAAATGTCAGATTTTGTGGACCGGCTTCAGCTATGGTTGGATTAGTCCAAGAGAGAACTTCATGGCCTGTAATGGAGAGGGTCTTGATATCGGGCTTGTTTTTCGGAGTTTTGTAATTTGCGTGTAAAAGTATAATAATCAGATTTTATGGATGTCGGATTTGACGATTGTGGGTGTGGTGGTACGCATTTTTTTGGTCTAGGAAGCGGGATGACTGCAGATGGGCATGAAAAGAATTGCTCAACGATGAATGCCGGGTTGCCATGTAGTATACCGGTTACATTTGTTTAACGTGGAGAGAAAAATTTTTTTGGTGGTAGGCGTTGTTGTTAGGGTGTTTTCTATATTTTGGTTAACCAGCGAGAAGAAAAGGAATTTGTTTTTGATAGGCGATGGTGTTAGTGCCTTTATCGGGTTTTTGTTATTTGCCTTTACAGATGGCGACCGTTACAAGTTATTTGAACTAGCTTCTCTCGGGATTGCTTTGTCATCAGCTCTGATACTAGCCAATTTTCCACTAGTGCTAAACGTATAACTATTTTGTAAGAAGTCAGTTTATTCCATTTTCGTTCATCGTACCTACTGGGAAGTTAATCGTGTGGACCGAAGGGGTCAAACCCATATCCCAACTAGTTATTATTATTGTTATCGTTATTATTTAATATGGCGCCCCAAAAAATTCTGCCATACCAAAGGGGAGCCCCTGTGCACGCCACTGCCTGCTTAACAAATCAAAACAGTTGGCACAATATGCCGATGATATAAACTGCCTTGCCAGATCACTGTCATACCTTAGAGAAATATTCACGGAATTAGAAGATGGAGCCAAACATATAGGACTGCAAATAAATGCAGACAAAAGTAAAATTCTAATTCAGTCAAGAGTGGAAAGAAGAAGAAACCACAACACCTGGGAGGAACATAACTTCGAACGGGTAAACCAATTTAACTATCTGGGATGAAACGATAAATGTACAAAGAAGATGAACGCCGCAAACAGAACATATGTACATACTTCTCACTACTGCCAGTGATGAAATCCAGACATCCACAAAAAAATAAAAATAAGAATCTACAAAACCATCATACGTACAGTAGCTACATATGGGTGTGAAGCATGGAGTATCTCCCAAAAATCCGCGGACAAGATGGATATATTTGAGAGGAAGGTTCTCCGAAGTATATACGGTCCAATCAATGAAAACAATGCATGGGGAATACGCTACAATCACGAATTGTACGATTTCTACAAAAAGTGTAAACTTGTTTACGTTGAGTCGGTCATGTCCAAAGAATGGATGACTCAAACAGGCCATGAAGTTCTCTCTTGAACTAATACAACCATAGCTGAAGTCGGTCCTAAAAATCTGGCATTTGGTTAGAATTTATATGGCGCGGAATAGATTCGGGATTGTTTTCGTTATATTTTTGTGGTAAAAAGTGGAAAAAAAATTGTAATTTTTGGAATTCGTTTACCCGTGTACCCGTGGAATTCGTTTACCCGTGTACTCGTGGAATTCGTTTACCCGTGTACCCGTGGAAGTTCGTTTACCCGTGTACTCGTGCAAGTTGCACGGGTACACGGGTAAACGAACTTGCACGGGTACACGGGTAAACGAACTTCCACGGGTACACGGGTAAACAAACTTCCAAGGGTACACGGGTAAACGAACTTGCACGGGTACACGGGTAAACGAACTTCCACGGGTACACGGGTAAACAAACTTCCACGGGTACACGGGTAAACGAAATTCCACGGGTACACGGGTAAACGAACTTGCACGGGTACACGGGTAAACGAACTTGCACGGGTACACGGGTAAACGAATTCCACGGGTACACGGGTAAACCACCCCTACACTGGCACGCGGGTACACGGGTAAACCACCCCTACACGGGTACACGGGTAAACCTGAACCCCCGAATGTACACACGGGTAAAAACCCGACACGGGTACACGGGTAGCCGACACGGGTACACGGGTGTCGTGCGAATAGACACTGCCTTTTTAAAATATTTTAAAACAAACAAATAAATTCAAGGCATCCGTCAATGGCTTTACTCACGGACTGAAATCCGATGGCTGACGGACAAATTTAATTCGAATTCGCATTGGGGGATACCATTTTCTTATTTTCGATTTTGATGACTTACGAATCGCATTCCAGGATAACCCCCCAGGTGTAAGGGATTTTATTGATTGATAAGTGCTGGCCTGTGTGCAGACTAATGTAAATATGTGCATATTTGTTATTTTGGAGTGTTTAATTTCAAGTTTTTAATAATTTCAGAATAAAAATTACAAATAGAAAACAATTCGAAACATAAGTTCAAATTTAAGAAATCCATCCAGATGTGGCTAAAAGGCAGAGACATGCTGACAAATTACACAAATGTTTGGGAAGAAATAATAAAGTTTTTAATTGTTCGCGTCGCTATCTTCATTTTCCGAACTACTAAACCACAACAAGAAAATGTTTATTCATCACGAAACACAAAAACTTAGCACATAAATTTTCAGACCCCTGTGCTGACAGTCGTAACTTTACTGAAACGACAATTTCTGCAACTCAAACGACTTGTCACGCCACCCGACTCTCAACACACCAACTAAAAAACGAGAGACATCGACATCTCCATGCGACTGTCATATGACTCGACTTTCAACACAGGGACCATAGTTCGCCAAATATGATACGACGGAATTCGTTTTTTCCGACGAGTGTCAGTATTTTTCGAGAAGTATGATTCCGTTTTTCAACCCCCACGCCAATTGTCACTTCAAGCACCAAACATGATAAAGCCCCTTGTACGTTCCGAAGGCGGCTTCTTTAGTTTTGATTGCGTTCATGCACTCCTAATTAAACCATTTGTTGTCAACGTTATCTAGTACATACTTTATTGCAGTATTCGAATCAATTTTTTAAAACAATACCTGTTGGAATAATCATGTCGCCTTGCTTATCTTTGCGCAACAAATTCTGGGTTTAAGCTATCTTCCTTGCACATTTATTTTATTTATAAAATTTCCTTGTTTTTTTGTTGGGAATGATTTCGTTCAGTTATTTCCCACGTAGTATCTCGGACACCTTTCTATGTGGTGTTGTTAATAAATGTAAATAATAGAATTTGTCATGTCTTCTTCGCAATTATCTTTTATGGGTGCATCAATAAAATATAATTAAAACAACAAAAAATTAACGTTTGTCTTTTCTTTCTCTAAATATTTTAAAAATAAATTAAAATGACAACGTAAACAGGACTAGCCATAAAATATAAATATTATTGTTACGTTTTTGTAAAATATGTTTGATATAACATTCCTAATGCCGATGTTGCAAATAATGTGAAGTAACTCCACCATGTTGCAAAGCCCAAAAATCCTTTATAGACTTCTGTTGTGAAAACCTACAAATTATAAAAAGATTAAACATAAAAGTTATAATAAATAAAAGGAAATATATATTACTTTTTTCAAACTGTGCCATGAATCGTGTGCAGTTTGTAATACATCAAAATTTTCCTCATCTGTTTGCATTTGAATACTTTCAAGGACATCTGGTACAGAATCAGCAGAACATTCATTTTGTAAAACAGATTCTCTAAATAGGCCGGTCCAACTAAAGCCTCCTAGACTTTTATACATTAGTGTTAGATATAGGCACATTATTAATGGCGCAGCAAATTGAAGCGTTACAACACAGAGGTAGTAAAAAATTGACGATATCTGCAATATAAATTTATGTGAATTTTTAACTAAGTTTGATTTCAATGCTTACCTTTTGTTGCAGTTCAACGTTAGTAATTCGACCACCTTCCTTCTTTAAATCTTCAATTCTATCGTGGGCAATGTTTAGATATGATTGAAGGTATATAGGTAGGAGAGCGAAACGCAAGACAACAACAAACACTACTATAAGAAGACGGGCAGTTTCAAATGCGTGTGGTGATAATCTGTAACAATAAAGGACATTGTTTTTCTTCAGAGGAAAAAACCATTTTATGTAAAATAAATATTTCGGGAGACTACGCGTAAATTTGCTATACTTATACTATAGCTTTTTCAATGGTTTAATAACAGAATTAGTTCCATTCTGAATACTGATGATAGCTTTGGCAGGCGTCTTTGACTACTACAGATACTTACAAGGGTTTCTCCATTCCTCCATACACTCTAACTGTTAAGTTATCTCTACTGATCGGCCTGACCCAAAGTACAACTAGAAGTAATGGCAGGACGAAGCTTAAATTTAAGAAGAACTGCAGCCATCTCCGTTCTCCACAGTATCTAGATTTTAAAATAAAGGTTTTAGTTTGAAATCATAACACAAAAAACTTAACAATTGTTACCTAAGTGAGTCCCAATGCATTCTTGCCATTCTTAACCCTGGGAAAGTAAATAATGATCCTAAAAGACCACAGGACAAGGCCATAAAGAACTTTAACACGATTTTAGATGCTGGACCGCTAAAAAAATGAATGTTATAAAATAATAATGTTCAAAAAATCCCAAAAACTTACGAAGAAGACAGTCCTTGTTCAACAAGAAAGACGGAAGCGCTTTGGTTAAAACTTTGGTATGCTTGTTCCAATCCTGTTTCAAGTATACTCTCATCTATTATTAGTACTATCATAGCAATCAGCAAATATACTAAGCAAGCTACAATGCACATGGAACGTTCTCCGATGGATTCATCATTTTTAAAGTATAACACAGTCAGCGATGACAATAATTTGCTGTGGAGAAGATTTTAATACTTTTTTTCTTTTTCGTTATTAGGAAAACTGTTAGACAGACATACAATGAAAAGAATACCACTAAAAGACACCAAACCATGCTTAGATTAGCTTCTGATTGTAATGGAAAATAGAAGTGGTAAACCTGGAAAATTATAAAACTTTAATAATTGCGGCTCATGAATGGAAAGTACTTTTTACCTCCGAAATAATATATACAATAGCTGCATAAACACTGAAGTCGACTAACCATTGATATTCCGTAAAGTACCTTAAATGTACGACATCAAATTCCGAGATTTTTGCCGATTCTAATTGAATATCAAGATTTCTTGGTACATGAAAACTATTGCTTTTTTCTTTCTGATGATTTTTCCCTTTTGATTTATCTTTTGGTACACCAGCTAGAGTTTTCAATTCCGAGTCGGTAGGATGTAAATATCTTATCAGTCCCGTCGAGCATAACAACCACTTTGCAAAGGAAAAATGAGGATTCAGTTTTTGGATAACACTGACCATTATCAATGTGATAACCAGTTGTGCGCCTAATAATGCCTAAAAGTATCAACAATTAACAAAAATTAACAAACATTTTCTCGAATCTTTTGTGCATCTATTTTTGGCACAAAAAAGGGATAAAATCGGAGCAAGTTTTATTAATAATCCAACAAAAATTTAAGGCATAACCTCATTTTTTATTTCCAATAAAATTCTATTAAAAAAATCAAGAACGTTTTACCATTTTGGTGTTGAATATCAATAAGTTATAAAATTTTCCACTATCTTAAATGTACAATTAGAACGAGTATATTCATATTAAGAATAAATTAACAATAATTTAACTGATTGCATTTGCCCGTCCACATTACTTTCACTTCACCACACTGGACTAGAGAGATAACCACCCCATGAGCCCCAAAATAACAATATTTTAATAGCCCTAACTATAATGGTCTTACGATACCTTAAGATTTTTTACGCTCCTATGAAATGTCATAATACCAACTATAATGGCCTTAAGGAATCTTTCGTTAACTTTTCCAATCTTTCGTCAAGTCTTTGATGTACGGTAACGAGCGTACAAATCTTAAGCAATCATAAGAAAAGTGTAATTTTCTTTAGTGTTTCTAGTTGCAGAAAACGTTTTTTTGCAAAATGAATAATTTGGAGTTATTAAATAATTTGGCGTTATTAGTGAAATTGGTAGAAGATGAGAAAAAAACCTTGATCGTGTTGTGTAAGAAAAATAAATAGAGACAATAAAAAAACAGTTTGAACTAATTCAATCAGTTCTTCATTAAAACTATTGTTAATTTCCATTTTTTTAATTTATTGGACGCTTTCCCAGACTCGATTTGTTTACCTTTTACAAATGTCAAAACGTCTTAAGGCTATTATAGCTGAGCTTATTGACAGATAATTAACCAGTCTTAAGAGAATTTGACGAAGAATCTTATGATGTCTTAAGATCATTATAGTTAGGGCTGATGGAAAAGTAAAAATCCAAATGACAGCTTTGAACACACCACACAGCATGGACTCAAACCAAAATCCTGGGTTGGGGTTTTGATTTTTCCGTTAATTTGAGGTGAAATTTATTTCTATTTTTTCTTTGTCCTTTTTTTGTAATAATTTCTATATTTACTATAGCTCGATTTCACAAAATGATTTTAAAGCATATACGGAAAGTAGTCCCGTTAAGGATGATGAAATGTATGCTCCTTTCATAATTGTTGACGAAGTGGAATTTGTGACTCTTTTCCTCTTCACTTTTTCTTCGTGCTAATTTTCGCTTCAATCAACAATAAGATAACAAAGATCTATACTGCAAACGGAGGCCGGGGTTATTTAAGCAGACATAACATTTAAAAACGACGGTTTCTCGTTAGCCCCGATGGTTTTGTCATCGGCACAATCTGTTCAACTTCTGCTCAAACCCCCCAGACCCCAATCTATCATACCCTCTTCTATATAACAAATCAGACTCACTACTAGACATTACACCATGGTGATTCCTAAGCGAGATTTTCTCCATATTTCAGACATTCTGCTATATGCCCGAACTCCCAGCACTTGTAGTAATCTTCCCTTCATATTTTTTGTGGCCGTTTGTATTATACTTTCCTCAGCCCCATGTCCTGTTACTGCACTTGCAGCCACCCCAGTGGGCTATGCAGCGCCTAGCACACCTCTCTTTTGGAAGTGATCTCGTCTGCAGGCCCTTGTCTCGATCGTCACCTGGTTGGGGGAGTTTGCCCTTCTGCTGGAGGTCCACAGCTTTGCTTTCGCCCGCCTTGGAGGTCATCGTGTTTCAGCCCGTACTACCGGCGTCACAGCCTTTGTCGGCTAGTTACCGGGATTTACTTGTTTCAGGAAGCATAACACTCCGACGAGGCTGTAGCCTTGTGGCAAGTATGGCTCAACCCTCACCCCTTCTTTACGTTTCAGTAGATGGTCTGGAACTGGATTTATCTGCGTTCTCCTAAGGACCTGCGAACTTATGACCACATATTCCAAACTGTAGAAGCATCCCAATGCCTGGCAGATGCAAATACCTCCTACAGCTATTACCCCGGGCTGTAATCTATAAGCGCGACCTTCGATACCATTCGTCCTGTATACAAATCGTTTATTTGGGGTGGGGCCCTCGAAAACTGTCTTATCATAGCTTTCACTATGCAACAAATGGAGAAGGTTATCTACACTGAGAAAATTCAGGCTCGACAGTTTGCTATTTAGGATAAAATAAGCAGTAGGTAGAACGATTAGAAAACAGTAGGATGGATTCTGAAAAAGTCGATATTGTATAGACCAA
Organism: Thereva unica; assembly: GCA_949987705.1. Taxonomy (NCBI): domain Eukaryota; kingdom Metazoa; phylum Arthropoda; class Insecta; order Diptera; family Therevidae; genus Thereva; species Thereva unica. The sequence continues at coordinate 95,557,131 of OX465282.1, read as the reverse complement.
ATCAACACCTTGAGAATCATCGGGGATCAATCCACAGAACTGTAAAGCGATGCTTATTTAGTGATCGATAATATTGGTTCTAGCAGGCAGAAAAGAGATGGATCGGCCATTTGTTTTACACCGTCCCTGAAACGGATCCCTAAGTGATACAGCATATCCTGGGCGGACCTTAAAGCAGTCGCAAAAATAGGACAAAATCTCACTGTTATGGCCCACGAGAGATCTAAGTGTAGTCCTAAACAAAAATGCTTCAAAGTTCCTTCAATCGCAATATTAGATACTTACATTCAGTTACTTGGAAAATTTCTAGAGTTGCTTGGGGCGGCGTTACTTGCAGCCCAAACGCAACCCACAAATTCATGAAGAGAAAACGCGGCCGCCAATATTTTCATTTTCAAAATAAACCAAAAATTCAATTTTACCATCAGAACAAATTTATTCTAACGAAATGTTTTTTTTTTTAGAATTTTATAAAAGCGAACATAAAATTCTATATTTTAAAGCAATATTGATATTTATCATTTTAGAAAAAGAGACCACGCATTCTCCTACCCATTCCTTGTCGATCATACAAAATATTAAACTTGTTAACGAAATGATTTAAGTCATTGCACCCTTTTGTAAGAGCTCCTAAATATGTGATGAGTCCAACGTCGTTCGATTGCATATAGAATTCCTCCTTAAATGTAGGTGTTTGAATAATTGGTAACCGGTTGCTTAACGCATATGATTCCCTAAGTATTTCATCGTTTAACTGTAGTTTACCAGATTCGATTGCTTTTATATAATTTAAAACCATTTTAACGCGAGAATGAAGCATTTTTATAGCGTTATGTTGGGCTATTAGATGTTCTGCCACAGCAGATTTTGCTCCAGTATCATTTGTAGTCATCCTAGCGACATGATCCACACCAATACGTTCAGCTTCCTCGGTAGCCAAGGTATAAAACAGCGGAACAAACAACATTGTAGCTTCACCTTGTATTATATCAATAACAGATTCAAATAGTTGCACTGGAAGTTGATCAACACTTCTTGAAAGTGGATTAACTTGAAGCATAATAGGGCATTCATTAAACTCGCAAATTTGCTTATGAATTGCGATATCTTTTTCGGTTGGTGTTTCGCCAGTAGTATACCAGCCAACAAAATCCAATTCACTAAATACTTGCTTATATTGCTGCTCCTTGTTGCTGTAGTAATCTCGATTGATAATAACATCGCCATCAACAAAGTCGATTTTTAACTCAAACGAGTTCATAACCTCGATATTTCGGCCTTTCTGCTTCCCTATTAGTGCACCAAAAACTTGCTTTTGACTGCCAATTTGTGCCCTTATCCTTGTCCAATGTTCCGAAATATTCATTATCACCAAAGGATGCAAGGAAATCGTGACAGACGGAACTGTAGCTGGTGTAGCCATGACATTGCTTTCGGGTTGTCCAGGTTCTTTTGGTGGATTCTCCTCTGCCGGCACAGTAAAATCTTCATCGACCTCCATTTTTATATTTGGATTTGAAAATCTGGCCTTAAATACTAGAAATATTATTTTAACTAAAAGTTCCAAGCAAAAAGTCTTTACCACTCAAATATTTTTCAATCAACAATCTGCTAATGTTCTTCTTCTTATACTCTTCTTATGCACAAAACTAGCAGCTGTCATTTTGGACCAGGATATGTAGCGTAGTGTGAGGACCGGTTATATCCCCCTCGCGGAAATTTCACAAATTCCTAATGAAATCACCTTTCGGGGATTCCAAATTTGGAAATTAAGGGCCTGTGTGAATTCAATGGAGGCGAGTTACACGGCATAACACTTTCTGCTGTAACAAACCGGCTTGTGCGTGTTATACGAATTACACGATAAACTGACTGTTCTGCATTTTTTCGTGTAAAGCCTAGTATCCTGTTCGTGCGGAATTCAGACTCCCCTTTAAAATGCATGTCAAAAAAGTGTGCGGAATTCAGGTTAGAGGACGGTCTGAATTCCGTCCGAAAAGTTTAGTATCCTGTTCTTGCGGAATTCAGACCGGTAAATGAGCTTTGTACTCTAGAAAATAGATGACTTTTTTTCTGAGTGGAGACTTTTCATTTCATTTTCCGCAGGATACTTAGCTTCAAGAAATGTATTTACTATTTTCATGAGCGGAAATTTTGACGTTTACTTTTCGGAGGCATACGAGATTGAAAAATGTAATATAGTACGATAAGTACGAGTATATATGTGTGTATAGAACATGCATCTTTGATAAAATTTCCTTTTCTTTTTTCCAAATAATGGATTTACCCGATAGGCAAGCAATTTTCTCAATTTCTCATAACGCCGAAGAAGCACTTTCAAATTATCCAACTGTCAGGTCTACATTCTCTACATTACTCTCCCAGCTAAGCGGAATTCAGACTAATTATATGGATTCTCTACAGAGCGGAATTCCGCACGAACAGGATACTAGGCTTTACAATTCTATTGTCTATGTAGCTGTGTACAAACTTTAAGTCATTTTCGTAGACCCCGAGAGTGAAATTATGATTGTGTTAGTGTGTTGCTCTGTGCAGTCGAGAATTTTTTGGGATGCACAAGTAACAAACTTCCCCGCGACCCCTTGCCTATAAAACCGGTTTATTGGAATTATTGGAAGTGTTGATGGAAGAAATGTTATGCCGTGTAATTTGCATCATGGGGTGGCATACACGGATCATAACGTCGACTAAAAAACCGGTTTCTTGGACAGAGGGGCAAAAGGAAGAGAGAAAGTTGTTGCAACTTTTTGAACAGAAATTTTTGGCGTGAAAACACATGCACAAATTTTCTTCTTATCTTCTTCTTCTTTGGGTCTGATATTGAAATATCTCTTTGTTATTCTCGTTCGGGTTGTGCACACATAGATATTCCGTGTAGGGATAATAAAATAACTCTCGGTAAAATAAATACCCATGTACGCCGAGAGTATCATAAAAAACCGGTTTTTTGGTGTTGATATTACGATCCGTGTATGCCAGCCCAATGTCTAAAATTTAGTGTCGGTAATACAGTATTTAGTCTTTTGGCGAGGAGACTAAATTTTTTGACAGTTGACTAAAGTGATTTTGAATTTGTTTCAAAATAGCTCAATTCAACTGAAAACAAAGTGGAGAAATAATAGATTGTTGTCAATAATGATATCTTCTACATCCATATATTTAGCTGCTTACTGTATAAAAAGCATTTACTATAAATTATAAAAGTAAAAATTATTGTCAATTGAATTTAGTCATCTAATGAATTCACACAGCACATCCCTACATTAAAGCCTAGTATGGAGTTCAAACGGAATTCCGTTCAGCATTTTTGGCATATATTTCTACACGGAAAAATTCCGTGTAGAGTACTGTGAAGAACAAGTCAAAACGTGAGAAAAAGTTAACAGCTGACTGATAAAAATCACATATTACACCACGCACTTGGCCGCAACAGCTGTTTTTTTCGTTCTGTCAAAATTACCAACAGCAGCAACAGGCAGCAACACGGAATAATTGTCTAGCTATTTATTCCGTTCCAACGTGAACGGAAAAAAGTCTCCAATTCCCCTGCAGAGCCATCTGTTAGAAAGTTTCACAAGTGATATATTACCAACAAAATTCCGTTCGAAGTCCGTACTCACAAAACAAAAAGTACTCGGAAAAATCGGGTGAACGGAATTCCGTTCATGTTTTTACATGTATTTTATATGAGGAACGGAATTCCGTTCGAACTCCATACTAGGCTTAACGACGAAAACTGCAAAATTTAGTTTAGTCATCAATTTAGTCACAATTCACACAGGCCCTAAGGGTTGTCGTTCTTTGGGTTAAAATTTCCAAGAAAAGGGTAAATCTACGGCGGGCCGCACACTTGTGCGACATTTATTGCATTAAGATAAATTCCGCAGTGCGGTAATTACTGCACTGAGATTTGAAACCGTATATTTATGCGACATTTACCGCAAGGTATGATGGTGTAAATATAAGCAAGTTTAACAAAATGAGTTCTAGTTAAGATAAAATGCCTGTAATTTGGTATTTTTTAAAGAAACCTTTTACTTTTTTAATTCATTTTTGAATTTTTCAATAAACGCTTCCGATCAAGTCAAGCCTCAAAATCGCAATGCAACATGCTGTAAATATTGCAATGAAGGAAGACGTTTCTATCTCTTTGCGATATCTCCTTCATGTTGCAATGCATATTTCGATTGGTCGCATTGATGTACGGCAGCAACTGCACCCTGCGTGCTCTTCAAATGGGATCATGCGATATTTGTTACGTTGCAGTAATTACCGCATTGCGGCATTTATCTCATTGCAATAAATGTCGCACAAGTGTGCGGCCCGCCTACAGTATACCAGTACCCTGTAAAATTACATTTTACATTTTAATATGAATGATTTTTTTGTGGTTTCTTTCAAGGAAATAGTGAAATAAATAGTAAAGCCAGCCGTAATTTAAAATATACTGTTTGTTTTTCTAAAATTAGGAACTCCCCAGGCGAATCTTAGCATTGGTATACATGCGCAAGAAATCAGCAAAATCGTGAAACTAGCACTGGTTTCGAACGCGAAATTGCAAAAAATCGTATATGTTGTAAAACAAAAGGTGCAATAATTGAAAGGCCAAGTACGCTTTTTTGGAATGGAGGCTATGCCTACAGCAACATTTGAAGGAAGTGTAGCAATATTTTGCTTATAATAGAATACTGATGCTCCCAGCAATAACCGCAGACTCAATAGCCGTTTCAGGAATTGATGTTCCTTTCGGATTTACTTCGGTCTCTAATCTCAGGATTAGATTGATGTTCTTGTCGAGCTTTTGGAAAATTGCGTCGAGTGGTAATTTAAACACCTCTCTTTTCTGCGATCATTTTGGTCTCCACGAAAAGATTTTCGCAGCATTCAGATGCATTTTCTCGATGGGATTGTAGAATAGCCAGCACGTCTGTCGATCCAGACTACAGAAAAGTGCTAAGTTGTTGCGTAGTTCCAGGATCATCGGAAACAACAATACTGATACCAAGATGTCCATGTTCTCGAGGGCAATTCGAAGACAAAAAGCTGATGAAGTTTACTTGACCTGCCAATTCGCGATTTTATCAAATGCGTTCATGATTTCTGGCAACTGCGAAATTGTATCGAAATTCGCCTTCCAACATTTCTTTCAAGCGCGTTTACTCGTTCGAGGTGATTCACATGGGTTTGGGCCCTCCGGGAACCCATACTGGACTCATGTATTCTAAAAGTAATTGTTACCGAAATAACATTTATTTCTCAATAATAAAACAAAACAACGTGTTTTTCCATGAATATAAAAACATTTATTTCTTAGGTCTACCCACTCCTTTTTTGCCTCCAACCGGTTGTTTATCTTTATTTGTTTTATTTTGTAGGAGAGGATGGGCTTCTGCAAATAAAATTATGTAAATAATCAAAAATATACTTAGACAAAATAATAATAACCATCTGTTGGTGCATCAGGAAGATTAATATCATAATTTTGTATTTTACGCTTTTTAGCAGCTGACGGCCCAGTTGAACTTTGATCATCTGAAACAGGTTCATTTTCTTTCGAAGCATTACCATCAATTCCCTCTTGAGCAGTCCACCCATCTTCAGGATCTTCAACTTCTGGAGCCATTGGTAGAAATTGTAAGGCATTTTCATCTTCATATTCTTCATCAGAGCTACAAAATGCTGCAACAGGTTCTACTTTTGTTACATCAACTTCAATTTCCTCATCATGTTTAGCTTCTGCATTTAAATCTACCGATTTATCTTCATCATGTATATCAAATTCAGATTCTCTTTCTTCATATTCAACATTCTCATCTAATTCTTTAAAATCAGGTGCAAATGCTGACCAATTTTCTACTTGATTTTGCGCCCAAATCGAGACAAGACCAGAACTGATACTGGCGATTATTGGACGTACAGGATGCCAAACTACGTCTAGAAGTAATTCACCTTTTGTTCCGTGTAGAATTTTTACTAAATTTCCAATAGATTTTTCCCAGATATATAAAGCGTGTTGTCTTGCGCTCCCAGCACAAATGTATTCACCATCACCAGAAAAGCAGCATTTTTTCCAAGTGGTTCTAAAATTGTTTAAATAAGTTTTGTTTAGAATGCATGTTGAAGATTTTACTTATTGACAAGATCTTGAAGCTTTTGAATTGGTTCTGGCTCTCCGTCTTTCCCCAAAGCAACAACCTCTTTGGAATCGTAAACTCTTATAACGCGATCCGACGTATTCACTAAAAATGCCCTAAAAAATAGTTAGTGAAATTTAGTTGGCAAGAATGTTAACAAATCTGCTTACTCTCCTCTGCGAGCAAATTCTATGCTTTTTACAGCTGTAGCACTAGAAGTGCCCACAATTATCCTAAAGCTGGCGACTATTTCCAGTGTATTGACATTAAGAACCAAAATCTTTCCTTTTGCGTTTCCAGTATAGATATGTTTTCCCCTTCTATCGAAGGAAGCTACAATGTTCAAATCACCCTAAAATATTAAATTGCTCTTTATTCTTGTGAAAGAATCTCAATCTAGGTGTTACATCACTATCTACAGGCAAAAGTTTGTGGCTCTCGTTTAGTTTGACAATAACCGCCGCATACCTCATGGGACAAACAAGAAAACTACAATCATCTCTCGGATGATATTGAACCTTTAAAATTGGTGATGGAAATCGAAATTTATGTTCTAGTTCTCCACTTAAGACATCCCAGATGCACACATTATTATCGGTCGACGCTGAAAGCAACTAAAACATGATTTGTGTGGCTATTGGGACTGCCAGTGTAAAAATCTGTTACCTTATGGCCATTCCTTGTCCAACTTAGACTACAAACTGGATGGACGTGAGCGGAAATTATTTTTGCAATGCCCCTAGTCAAAAAATCCCAGATTACAATTCTACCATCGTTACAGCCAACTGCCAATAAGGTTCCGTATTTGTTGAAGGCGCAGGTTACAGCAAGTGATATACAATCCAGGGATCCATCAAATTCCTCAGGATAATTCTGACCAAATGATTCTGGGGAGGGATAGCGATATTAAATAGTTTTAGATTTGGAGATATTTTGTTACCAAGCAGCTCCAGATTCATTTTATTTTTTAAATAATCCGAAAGTCCATTACCGCAAGAATAAAATCAACAAAACAAATAGAAACGTCAAGTTTTGTTTATTAATGAAGTTAGCAGCAATAGGATTTGCGAGCACGTTGTTCGTGTCAGTGTGCCCAACACCGAAAAATTTCCCCCCCTAAAAGTGAGTCAAAAACCCCCTAAAATCAGACCTAAACCCCCTAAAATTAATAGTATGGCATTTCGTAGAATAGTAATATTGTCTCTTGCTATCAAATTATAGCAAGTAACATATGTAATTTTTATTCTGATCAATTCCAGGAGTTACAGATATTATATGTAAAAATCTTATATTAGACCAAGGCCGTGTTTCGCGCAGTGCCAGCTTGCAGTGTGAAAAATTGTCGTCATTGACAACACAGCGGATCTTACATTTTTCTCTAAATAATAATATTGCATGATATTTTCTTGCAATTATGAAATTATTGCAAGTCAGAAACTGCAACGCGTACACGAAATTGTTAAGCTGTTTCTGATTCTGTTTGACATCTGAATTGAATTTGAATCCAGATCAAGCAGCTTAAGCTTACAACCGCTTTTATAATTACAGTTGACGGTTTACAGGACTATACCAACAGATGTCGTCAATCGTTACTGTCTGATTAGTCATAAAAAATGTAATAAAATGAAATATTACGAATATAGCGATTTAGTAAAACATAAAGATTTGGCAATATTCGATACTCATGGTTTCAAAATTAAATATAATCTTTTTTTTGGATGACCGTAAATTTATTTTTAAAACCCCTAAAAAAAACCCTAAACATTTTTACCCCCTAAAAACCCCCCATTGCGATTTTGTCCCCCTAAATTTAGGGGGAAACCCCCTAAGTTGGGCACACTGGTTCGTGTACTTTTTTTTGTAGTTATCTGATTGTGAATGGAAAGGATGTTCTTGCCTTAAGGCCGCTATTACATTAGGATGCCATGGCAGCGTAGCCAGCAACGTAACTATGGCTACATCAAATTTTACAAGTTGCCAAATGCAGCGGCCAATGTGAGATGCCAATGTCAGATGTTATTTTTAAAATGGAAATCGAAGAAAAAATGTTGTATTTGTGTCGCAAAAAGGCATCAGAGGTTTGAAAAGGAATAAAAGGCGCTATTGGGTACACCCTATTTCTTTTTTACCCTATCTGAATATTCCTCTGAGGAAAATCGCCGGTCTGCTTTTAAAATAAATCTTTCCGCATCGAAAAGTTCCATTACAACAAAACAATAAAAACAAATAAAATACGGAAAGTGACAGCTAATCGGAGTAAAAAAATTCATCGGCGACGTAACCAAATAGATCTGGGATGTGTGAACGCTATGGCCACGCTTCCATTCTGGATACGTGGCCAGGCCGTCGCCAGGTCTAATACTCATAATGCAAATGTACATATTCCAGATGGCTACGTTGCTGGCTACGCTGCCATGGCATCCATGTAATAGCGGCCTAAGCCCAAAACAGAATGAGTGCAGAAACTTCGACTTTGACTTCACCGTTGCAGTAAAGTCGACTTTGCCGCACAGCGCTAACACATTCATTTCAATAATTTCAAAGTCGACAATTTGACAGATAGTATTTACAATTGCAATCACCATTTAATAACATGCTAGAAATTATTAATTTTGAACAAATGGACCAATTTATTTTTACTGTATGTGGACTTTACGTATATTACCTGCGAAAATTGTATTTTTCATACAATAAACTTAGTCAATTTAAATTTTCTAATTTGGCGACAATGACAAATTTGAAATGTTGTGTTGGTAGTTCTGAAACTTTTGCAGCAGCTTTAAAAATTCTCAAAGTCGAAGTCGGCGCAAAGTTTACTGCAACGCTTACTGCATTGATTATGTTAACTGAACGTGACTCCTTTCGAAACTGTATGAAACTGTCAAAATGCAAAGTTGAAGCCGAAGTTTCTGCATTCATTCTGTACAAGCGGCTCATTTGTATGGCCGAAGCGCGAAGCCGCTCGAATACGCTTCCAGTGGACGACCAGCCTTAAGCCTAGTATCCAGATCGAGTGAAATTTCACTTACTTTTCACTTTCCTCATTTCACTTGCTATTCGAATGGGATTAATTCGGTACTTGACTACAAGGTGTCATTTTGATAAATTATATATTTCCTGTGACGCACAGTGAAAAATTGTGTCCAAAACTTCCTGTATACAAAAGATAAAATTCACAAAATATTCGAATAGTATTGAAAAAACCTTCAATTTCAATATTTTCCATATTTCAAATGTGTTATTGTTATTAATGTTATTTATTGTTTTAAATCGCCAAGTCAAATTCAAATTAAAACATGACAGTTCGTCGTGAACTGAGAGTTTTTGGTCTTTTCGCTGCGAAATATTGAAGCAGCGGCACCTGTTCATCAAATTTTTAACCTGTGAAATTTCGCTCGAACTGGAAACTAGTAAGCGAAACGCTAGCGAAAAAAAATTCGCTCTCACTTCACTGGGGAATGCCACACAGGAGACTAAGACGCACTGGTGAAACCGGTTTTATGGGAGAGAAACGAAGAAAAGGAAGGGGAAAATGGCCTATTTTCTCCTTTCTTCTCTTCGTTTCTCTCCCATAAAACCGGTTTCACCAGTGCGTCTTAGTCTCCTGTGTGGCATTCCCCACTCACCTTTTTTTTACATGCATTTAAGATAGGAAGTGAAATTTCACTCGATCTGGATACTAGGCTTTAAGAATAATTCTTTCGTTTAGAATTGTTTCAGGATTAAAAGCAAACGATATTCTCGTTAAATTTGATCCTTTAAGCCTAGTATCCTGTTCATGCGGAATTCCGCTCTGTAGAGAATCCATATAACTAGTCTGAATTCCGCTTAGCTGGGAGACTTATGTAGACAATATTGACCTGACAGTTGGACAATTTCAAATTAATTATTGCACTGTCCTTTATTGCGCTTCTGCGGTATTAAAACAAAATAAATAAGTTCAGAAAATTGCCTGCATATCGAGTAATTCTATTATTTGGAAAAAAGTAAATTGATAGAGAATTTTATCAAAAATTTCAATCTCGTATGCCTTCGAAAAATAATAGTAAACGTCAAAATTTCCGCTCATGAAAATAGAAAATATATTTCTTGGCTAAGTGTCCTGCGGAAAATGAAACGTGAAGTCTCCACTCAGAGAAAACGCCATCTTTCTTCTAGAGTACAAAGTTCATTTACGGGTCTGAATTCCGCACGAACAGGATACTAAACTTTATGGACGGAATTCAGACCGGCCTCTAACCTGAATTCCGCACACTTTTTTTACATGCATTTTAAAGGGGAGTCTGAATTCCGCACGAACAGGATACTAGGCTTTATAAAAAATAAAAAAATTGGAAGGAATGTGTTTCAATGGAGTTAACAGGGCATAGAATAACTGTAATATATTGTGAAAGTGGATAATTGTGAATATTCTACATATGGGGCATTGCTACTTAATTAGAGCGTGCTTTAGACCAAATTGTCTTTGACTTTTCTTTGCGGTGTCTGTCAAAAATGTAAATATTTTTAGATTTTTCTTCGAATTTTGCACTGTTTTGGTATTATTTCTTTGCTTTTATATAAACTAAATTATAACCTTTCAAAATATGTTAAAATATCGAAAAACTCTATTATTTTTTCATCTATATTACACTAGATTAATTGAAGTGACTCAACTCCATGTTTTTCCTTTTAGGTGCCGCGCCCCATTAATTTAGCGATTGTATATACGGCAAACCAATGATGGCCAGAGCAATAAACCCGACTCAGCAAAAAATTGCTGAAAAATTAATAATATTAAATGATCGTGGCACAGGAATATTGACCAGGATTTATAACATCAAGAAGGCATGCGGCGATACAAAATCAAAGCCGGGATTCTTGTCGGAGAAATCCCTAGAGTCTTCAATAAAATTTATAGTAAAGCGTTTCCCAAATATTGATGTGAAAGGATTGGGAGCTATTATAAATATTAAGGCTGAAATCATCAAATCACTTTCCCTCTACTACTACACTTTCGTAGATTTATTGGATTTTAAGGATAATGTTTGTGAATTGCTAACAACGATGGATGCATGCCAGATACATCTAGATTTGACTCTTAATTTTGAACTGACAAAGAATTATTTGGATTTGGTTGTGACTTATGTGTCGCTGATGATATTGCTATCGAGGGTTGAAGACCGAAAAGCCGTTTTAGGGCTATTTAATGCCGCTTACGAACTGCAGAATAATCAGAGTGACCAAAGCTTTCCTAGATTAGGACAAATGATCATCGATTATGATGTGCCTCTAAAGAAGCTTTCGGAGGAATTTATTCCACATCAGAGGCTATTGTCAAATGCATTGAAGTCATTAACACTAATTTATCCGCTTCGTAATTTACCCGCAGATAAGTGGAGAGATACACAGAAGCTTAGTCTTGTAGGGAACCCTGCTATGCTTCTAAAAGCTGCTCGCACTGATACAATGTCTTGCGAATATGTGTCACTGGAGGCTATGGATAGATGGATTATTTTTGGGCTTTTACTCAATCATCAAATGCTAGGGCAAATTCCTGACGTTACTAAAATGTGGCTACTTGCGCTAGAGTCTAGTTGGGTAATTGCACTATTTCGTGATGAAGTTATCCAAATTCATCAGTACATTCAAAATACTTTCGATGGAATCAAAGGATACGGTAAACGAATATCAGAAGTTAAAGATGCTTACAGTACAGCTACTCAAAAAGCCGCGCTAGTTCATCGTGAGAGGCGCAAATTTCTTCGAACAGCACTCAAAGAACTGGCTCTAATCATGACCGATCAGCCAGGTTTGCTAGGGCCTAAAGCATTGTTTATTTTTATAGGATTGTGTCTTGCTCGGGATGAGATTTTATGGCTGTTGCGTCATAACGATAACCCGCCTTTGGTCAAGAGTAAGGGAAAAAGTACCGAAGATCTCGTTGACCGTCAGTTACCAGAACTTTTGTTTCACATGGAGGAATTACGTGCACTCGTGCGGAAGTACAGCCAAGTCATGCAAAGATACTATGTTCAATATTTATCAGGATTCGACGCAACCGACTTAAATCTACGAATGCAAAATCTGCAAGTCTGTCCTGAAGAAGAGAGCATCATCCTTTCGTCATTGTACAATACTGCTGCTAATTTGACTGTGAAACAAGTTGAGGAGAATGAAATGTTTGATTTTCGTGCATTCCGGCTGGATTGGTTCAGATTACAAACATTTATGAGCGTATCAAAAGCTGCAGTTCGTATAACAGAAAATGCTGAATTGGCACGACTGTTGGATTCCATGGTGTTTCATTCCCGTGTTGTTGATAATTTAGATGAAATTCTTGTAGAAACTTCAGATTTATCGATATTCTGCTTCTACAGCAAAATGTTTGAGGATCAATTTCATATGTGCTTAGAATTTCCAGCACAGAATCGTTATATAATTGCATTCCCATTAATTTGCAGCCATTTCCAGAACTGCACTCATGAAATGTGCCCTGAGGAGCGACATCACATCCGAGAGCGATCCTTGTCTGTTGTTAACATGTTTCTGGAAGAGATGGCTAAGGAGGCTAAAAATATTATCACAACTATTTGCGATGAGCAATGCACAATGGCAGATGCTTTACTTCCAAAACATTGCGCTAAAATACTCTCAGTAGCGGCTTCGCGAAAGAAAAAGGACAAATCGAAGAAGCAGCTTGATGACATTCGTAAGCCAGGAGATGAAAGTTATCGGAAGACTCGTGAAGATTTAACAACTATGGACAAACTTCATATGGCTTTAACAGAACTTTGTTTTGCTATCAATTACTGTCCCACAGTTAACGTTTGGGAATTCGCTTTTGCACCACGAGAATATCTATGTCAGCATTTAGAAAACCGTTTCTCGAGAGCACTCGTTGGAATGGTAATGTTTAATCAAGAAACTATGGAAATAGCAAAGCCCTCAGAACTGCTAGCCTCAGTTCGCGCATATATGAATGTCCTGCAAACTGTTGAAAATTACGTTCATATCGATATCACTCGTGTGTTCAACAACTGCTTGCTGCAGCAAACTCAAGGGCTTGATTCTCATGGTGAAAAAACAATCGCAGCTCTCTACAATACATGGTATTCAGAAGCACTTCTGCGTCGTGTCAGTGGTGGTAATATTGTTTTCTCAATGAATCAGCGGGCATTCGTCCATATAACAGCAGAAGGATGTCTTCCATTTAATCCGCAGGAGTTTTCCGACTTGAATGAATTAAGAGCGTTAGCAGAACTTGTTGGTCCTTATGGCATAAAACTTCTGAATGAAACTTTAATGTGGCACATTGCGAATCAAGTCCAGGAACTAAAGCGGCTGGTTGCGCTCAACAAGGATGTTCTCATTACATTACGCACAAGTTTTGATAAACCAGAGATAATGAAGGAAGAATTCAAGAAGCTCAAGCAGGTTGATAATGTTATGCAAAGAATGACAATCATTGGAGTGATTTTATGTTTTCGTTACTTGGTTCATGAGGCATTGGTTGATGTTTTAGACCAAAGGATTCCATTCCTGCTAAGCTCTGTTAAGGATTTCCAAGAGCATTTACCAGGCGGTGATCAAATTAAGGTTGCATCAGAGATGGCATCAGCTGCTGGCCTATTGTGCAAAGTCGATCCCACCTTATCATCAACATTAAAGTCCCAGAAACCGGAATTCGATGAAGGTGAACACCTGATTGCATGTCTTCTTATGGTATTCGTTGCAGTTTCCATTCCAAAACTTGCCAAAAATGAAAATTCATTCTTTCGTGCATCCTTAGACGCACATTCAAACAACACCCATTGCATGGCCATGGCTATTAACAATATTTTCGGAGCACTCTTTACTATTTGCGGGCAAAATGATATTGAGGATAGAATGAAGGAATTTTTAGCATTGGCTAGCTCTTCACTATTACGATTAGGACAGGAGTCGGACAAGGAGGCTACACGTAATCGTGAGTCGATTTATTTGCTACTGGATCAGATCGTTCAGCAGTCACCGTTCTTGACTATGGATTTGTTAGAATCATGCTTCCCGTATGTTCTTATTAGGAACGCTTTTCATGGTGTTTACAAGCAAGAGCAGGGCTTGTTTAATTAAGATTAAAGAACAGTTAGAATATACCGTTAAGATTTTTTTCTCGTAGTTTTCTAGGCGCCAGTGGAAAGTAAAGTTAAATTTTTTTAATTATTATTATTTAATGTGCAAGTATTGTATTTCATAGTATAATAAATTTATACATCTTAAAGTTCCATTTTTTAATACTGTTGCTGTTATCATGCACGACGATGTATTTAATTACTACCTCACGATGTTAATGTACACTTTTAGTACAGTGTACTTGCCCTTTGGCAACTAAGGTGGAATTTGGCATTTTTCGTACCGCACCAGGGCAGCCGATGAATTGCGTGTGTAGCCAACATTGTGTAGAATCGTAGAATGCAAACACCGCGAGCAGTATAACAGAAATCTAACAACCAAGAGGCAAAAAGTATGGTTGAGAAGTATCATGGTGTATGCCAAGTTTAAAATGCCCACTTGCTCAAAAATACGTTCTCCAACAATGATATCTTCTTCTTTAAAGGCGCTACGACCGGGAACTGGTTGAACGGTTAACTCTCACAAAAAAATGTGTCGTTTACTGCGAAAGGGGTACAACTCCACACTTCAGGCAAAACAGATTGGCGCGGAGGTCGTGGCGGTGGCCGCCTGCGAGAGAATTTCCCGCGGCGCGGAGAAATTAAATGTATGGGAAACTCTCCCAAGGGCCGCCGCCACCAGCTCCATGCCAATCTGCTTGAGCCTTTTAAAACACTAGAGGTTGACCCGCTTTGTTGTTACATTCCGCCACATCCCCGCTACTAAACCAAAGCAACCACAGAAGTGCACTATAATTGCACACTCGAAAGATATGGCAAAATGCGACTCCAAAGAATCAACCTTCAATACTCTAAAATATGGAGCCACACCACTCCTACAATGAACGACACAAATTTTGCTCGTCCCGAAATAATTTTTTCCCGGATCAGGTTATTAACCTCACCCCAACCTTACTTGGAAGGAGCTAGCCCGATCATATTAGCCTATCCCAAGTTAGGAAACAGTTGCCCTCCAGCGGACCCTATTTCGTGCGACAGCTTTCAGCTCCGACCAGAATCTTCCAGTTGTTGCGGCCTCTGCTAATAGGATTCTCGTTGTTCTAGGTCTTTCGGCTCGACGGGATCCTTGCGGATTCCAGTCAAGGGCTTGTCTGGCTAGATTTTCGTTTTCGTGGTCAACCCAATTCCATTTCGCCTGATTTGGTCATCTATCCTTTCTTGGACGGCACGGCGCCATAGCTCTTCATTAGGAATTCTATCTTGCCAGCGGATTTTTAGGATACGACACAGGCATCTGTTGATGAAAACTTGTAGGTGCCCTGTGATGAATTGGGTGACTTTCGCAACCAAATAAAAGAACTGTCTTAAAGTCTTGGAACTGTAGAACAGCCGCTATTTGATGTTATGTACTTGAGATATGTATGTATTGATCTCCATATGCGGAACAGGCATGGATATGCGCTTCGTGTTTTATTTATCCTGGAACTGACGTCTTCTTCTGCACAGCCATTTTCGCTAATAATACTATCGAGGTGGCAGAATTTATCTACCAGTTCCACATCACGGTTATTCAGCGCAGTTCGTTCAAGGGTGTTTGCATTTATCCGCATTTCTTTGGTTTTACTCGGATTTAGTCTTAAGCCTGCTGGACTATTTTCTGTTGCCAAATTGTTTAACACGTTTTTAGTGTTCTGATGTCGGTGGGCAAACAGATATCATCCGCGTAGTCGAGATCCTTAAGGCGTTCTAGCAAACCCCATTGTATGCCGCCTGTTCTATTATCTATGTAGAGGGTAGACAAGGATGTCGTTTATTACTATAAGAAATAGTACAGGTGAAAGTAATAATAATAATAATAATTTATTTTTGGACAGTACACAAGATTCACATCTTTTAGAGTACATACAGGAATTACAACAACAGAAAGGATTTATAAAAAACTTAAAATTAGATTTAAAAATTATAATTAAATTAAATTACAATTACATTAAAACTAAAATTAAAATAAAATTAAAGCAGAAATAAAAGAAGAAGAAAAGTAAGAAATAAAAGAAGAAGAAAAGTAGGCTTCCTTCTCGTACTCCAGACTCCTGAACTCACCTCAAAGCTGTCGGACAATTTCCCATTGTGAAGAACTCTGAATATGGAATTGTTGTATAGGGCTTTTATTAATTCTATTATTTTATCACGGTGTCCACGTTGCCGTAGTACCTGCCATATAAAGTTCCTATTCACCGAGTCGACAGCTTTCTCATAGTCTACGAAAGCAAGGTACAGAGGGGATCGTAGTACAGTAGTCTGCTCCACTATGTTTCGCAAGGTGTTAATATGGTCTATACCGGAGCTGCCCGTTCTGAATCTAGCCTGCTTTCTTTTAACCGTTCAGCCTACTGCGTATCTTATCCTTCATAGCATAATGTGGGACAAAATTTTACCTACAGCAGATAATAAACAGATGCCTCTCCGGTTGTCACATATTGTTAGGTGCCCCTTTTTGGGTATTTTGACTATGATACCTTCCGTCCAATCTTCCTGTTTTTATAAAAAAGCTAAACAGCTCTCGGGAAAGTACTATACTAAAAAGCATGCCATAAAGAGTGCAGATGGAAGGCTGCTGCGCAACGACGATGAGCAACTTCAAAGATGGAGAGAGATTACTTCTTCGCCGACGTGGATGGTTCATTTGCACAGGAGCCTCAAGAAAGCAGCAATAATGCACAGCCAATAAGAATCTCCACCCGTGCACCATCCAAAACAGAAATAGTAACCAATGGTCAAATGGTAAAGCAGCTGGAAAAGATGGCATCTGTTTTTAATATTTTGAAACACTAAAAACAATAAAAAGACTAAAAACAATAAAAAGATTACAAAGATTCTCTATATTCTTTAAAGATTCTATAGAAATATATATTTTTGGAAAAAGAAGATTTACTTTTGCTGATTCAAATTTTTTACGTGTCCTCTCAATTTAGTCACTGACTGTATATGCACACACAGCTCAGATTTCTTCTGAAAAAAATGTAAGTTAATGAAATTTGGAATGGGGGGAGTTTAGCAATAGAAGAAAAGGTAACCGTTGAGTTCCGGGCCGTACTTTGTGAAAATCCGATTTAAAGGATTTTCCGACGCTTTCCCGGCCGTAGCTCGGGAAAAACGTCGAAATTGAAAATTCTCGACAAAAAAGGTTATATAAGCTCACGTTTGGTCGAAAAATGAAGGGTAAAGAAAAAAATACACCCTGTATTTTGGTAACCCCATCACCTACTTCCATGAATTAGGTAGCAATATAGGCAGAATATTGCGCTCCTTTAATCCCTCATGGGACATAGGGCGGAAACAGTTGCCCTCCAGCGGACTCTGTTTTGCGCGACAGCTCTTAGCTCCGACCAGGATCTCCCAGTTGTTGCGGCTTTTTCTAGTAGGGTTCTCCTCCAAGTTGTTCTAGGTCTTCCTACTCGACGGGAACCTTGCGGATTCCAGTCAAGGGCCTGTTTGGCTAGATTTTCGTTTTCGCGTCCCAAGGTGTGGCCAACCCAATTCCATTTCCTTCGCCTGATTTGGTCGTCTATCCTTTCTTGGCCGGCACGGCGCCATAGTTCTTCGTTTGAAATTCTATCTTGCCAGCGGATTTTTAGGATACGACGCAGGCATCTGTTGATGAAGACTTGCAGGCGCCCTGTGATGAATTGGGTGACTTTCCATGTTTCGCAACCGTACAAAAGTACTGCCTTAACGTTGGAGTTGAACAGCCGCAATTTGGTGTTAGTTGAGATCTCCGTTGATCTCCATATGCGGAACAGGCATGCATATGCGCCTCGTGCTTTATTTATTCTGGAACTGACATCTTCTTCTGCACCGCCATTTTCGGTAATAATACTACCGAGGTAGCAGAATTTATTTACCAGTTCCACGTCACGGTTATTCAGCGCTGTCCGTTCAATGGTGTTTGCATTTATCCGCATTTCTTTAGTTTTAGTCGGATTTAGCCTTAAGCCTGCTGGACTACTTTCTGTTGCCAAATTGTTTAACATGTTTTTGAGGTCCTGGTGTCTGTGGGCCAGCAAACAGATATCATCGGCGTAGTCGAGATCCTTAAGGCGGTCTACCAAACCCCATTGTATGCCGCCAGATCTATTATCTAGAGCGCCGACAAGAATGTCATTTATTACTATAAGAAATAGTAATGGCGAAAGTAGGCATCCTTGTCGTACTCCTGAGCTCACCTCAAAGCTGTCGGATAATTTTCCATTATGGAGAACTCTGCATTTGGAATTGTTATATAGGGCTTTTATCAATTCTATTATTTTATCAGGCAATCCACGTCGCCGTAGTGCCTGCCATATAAAGCTCCTATTGACCGAGTCGAACGCTTTCTCATAATCTACGAAAGCAAGGTAAAGGGAGGATCGGAATTCAGTAGACTGCTCCACTATTATTCTCAAGGTGTTAATATGATCAATACAGGAGCGGCCCTTCCTGAATCCGGCCTGCTGCCTCCTAAGCGTTCGGTCAACTGCCTCACTTATCCTAGATAGTAATATATGGGACAAAATTTTGCCCACTGTAGATAGTAAACAGATGCCTCTCCAGTTGTCGCATATTGTTAGGTCCCCCTTTTTTGGTATTTTGACTATGATACCTTCCGTCCAATCCTCCGGAAAGGTACAGGTGTTCCATGCTATTTCTAGGATTGGCTGAAGCGCATCTGCTATGAGGCTTGAGTCGGATTTCAACAATTCTGGCGGGATGCCATCTTTCCCAGCTGCTTTACCTTTGGCCATCGCATGAATTGCGGTTACTATTTCCGTCTTGGATGGGGTGGTGATTCTTATTGGCTGTACATTGTTGCTGTTTTCCTGAGGTTCCTGTGTAAGTGTATACCATTCAGGGCGGCGAAGAAGTAATCTCTCCATCTTTGGAGTTGCTCTTCGTCGCTGCACAGCAGCCTTCCATCCGCACTCTTAACGGCATGCTTTTTAGTAGAGTGCTTTCCCGAGAGCTGTTTAGTGATTTGGTACAGCACCTTACTGTTACCTGTGTTTGCCGCGTTTTCCGCTTTTTCTGCGAGCTCATTTATCTGCTGCCTTTTATCACGCCGGACACTTCTCTTAACCTCCCGGTGTAATTGGGAGTATTCCCGTTCTAGTTGGTGACGTCTTTCCGGGTCGTTTGTAGAGTTTAAGTTATTTTTTAGGGCCCTTCTGCGTTCTATTTTTTGCCAAGTTGTGTCCGAGATCCAGTGTTGCTGGTTTCTTTGGACATAACCGATGCTCGTTTCCGCAGCCGTCAATATCGCGCCCTTTGTCGTACTCCACAATTCTTCAATATTTGTGCCGTCAGAAACGGTTTGCTGGTTTAATAATTCTTGTAGGTTTTCAGCAAATTCCCGCTTTTTAACGCTCTCCCGCAGAAGGTCTACGTTAAACCGTCTACGGGTTCTAGCATCATGTTGCACGTTTCTGATTGCGGCGATTTTAAGGCGAATAGTTGCTACAACCAAATGGTGGTCGCTTCCAGAATCCGCTCCCCTGAAACTCCTGACATCCTCAAGAATAGTTCTCCATCTGCGGCTGACGGCCACGTGATCTATCTGATTTCTCGTTCTACCATCAGGCGATACCCAGGTCTCTTTGTGTATCTTCTTGTGACAAAAGTAAGTTCCACCTACCATGAGTTGGTGGGAACTACAAAAGTCAACGAAAAGCTCACCATTGTTATTGGTAACTTGGCTTAGGCCTTGGTTTCCAATTGTGTGTTCAAGGCCGGTGTTGTCACGGCCGATCTGTGCGTTTAAGTCACCCATTAAAGCAATGATGTCTCCCCTTGGAATAGAGCGAAAAACCTCATTCAGTCGCATATAGAACTCGTCCTTGATGTCATCTTCTGCGTCTTCAGTTGGAGCATAGCATTGGACTACCGTAGTACTTCTTAGTCTGGTACGCAGGCGCACGGTAATAATCCTCTCAGAAACTGGTGACCAGCTAATGAGGCTGGACCTGGCTTCTTTGGTGAGTATTACGCCAACGCCACTCCTACGGCTTTCAGTTTCGTTTCTACCAGAATATAAGAAGGACTCACCGTTTGGGCAGATATGTTCCCCCGCATCGGGCCATCTGGTCTCGCTAAGTCCCATGATCTTGATTTTATATCGATTCATCTCGTTGAGGACTTCATCCAGCCGTCCTGGATGCTGAGGCAAGCAGTGTTCTCACATTCCATGATCCGATTCGTGTCCTTGTTCGAAAAGCAAAGGTCGTCGTGTTGTCCATCCGGTTCCGAGGTATTGTTTGCCGATTCGTAGCAATGGTGTTTTTTATGGGAGCGGGTTGCTAACCCTCAGCCCAACCGACTTAAAACTCTGTTTTGTGGCGCAAAGAGCTCGCCATTCGCCCGTCTCCCGTTAGCTCCTTCCGAAGAAGTACCCCAGGGGGCACCGCGGGGAGGTGAGATTAGGACTTGCTAACAGGCCTGCTAGGTGTTCGTCTGCAGTGACTTTTCTCGGGTCTTGACAGAAGTGACAAATCGGGTGCCACCACTTTCCGAGGTCTTTGTTAGCCGTTCGCCTCACCTATTTTACCTCCTTCAAACTTTTTTTGAGACAAAAAAATGTCCTTTTCCAAGATCTAATCTATCTCTGTAACAAATTTCATCAAAATCGGTTCAGCGGTTTAGGCATGAAAGCGTTTCTTCCTATCTTTAATGTAGTTCTTGAATATTTCTTTATGATAAGTTTATGAATAATGGATTTTTAACGAAATCTTGAAACATTTCAAAACTAGTTAGCACTTAATATCGTAGACAAAGCGAATTATTAAAATTTGAACAACAAAACTACTTCTTCTTTAATAATGCTTGTAAGATGATTATATGCAGAATTTCTTGCATAAATTAACAAGTAATCAAGCTAACCGCGAAACTTAAACTATGAAAATATCGGCTAACAAGAATGACTTAGTGCCACCAAAAATGTACCAGTAAAATGCCATTAGCAACGACAAAAAGACATGAATTATGAAATGCCATAAATACCGCCAACTGCCGCCGTCACCGTCTAGAACGCCTGTATCTGTGCAGTGAAAAACAAGTCCGCCTCATGCATTTACATTTCTAGTAATCTCTTTGAATTGTGCTATGTATATGTATGTATGTTGTATACACATTGTATATAGTCGTATCTATGAAAAGCGACTACTCCTGAAGGTACTTTCTAGTAGAGTGCATGTTTTTCATATACACACAAAAAGAACATGCTGATTTGCATATGCATACTAATTAATTTATGCATGGTTTCTCCATCCGACTTTCTTTCAGTTAATATAATTCATTCCTGTAATTACATTTTACGCGAACTTTGTAAAAAGTCACGAGTCTGAGTCAAGTGCATAAATAGGAGCAGCGCCTCAGAACTGTTTCATATTGCATAAGTGCACTCCTGTGTTTGTAGTTTCTTTTTTTATTTATGAAAAAAAATTGCGTTAATAAAATATTATTATTTTCGAAAGTTTCGAATGGTTGGTAGTGAAGAATTAGATAACAAAATTTGAGTAGATCCGAATTATGCTTTCTGCCCACCCAACCAATATCTTGTGATCTTTGAAGGGATCTCGCTGCAGCGTTCGTCGAGTCACGCGTTTGGCTGGCCGGTGGCAAAGTCTAGTAATAACAAGTCTTTCATCTTCATACAAAATTTTCACCCGGTTGGTTGTGTGCGTGCATATATGAACATCACTGCTGAGCAAAACTCAACGCATACTTCGTGAATTCAGCGAGACAAAGCCAGATTCTGTCTTTACGGTAAAGTATGCAGAACAGAAAAGGAAAGAAAATTGAATCAGCTGTCAAAATTGAAGTCATCAAAACAAACGAGCAAATATGCACCAATACATCAACATTATCCCTATAGAAACTCATAAAATTTTCTGTTGTTTAGTTGTATGCTAGCGCTTATAAAAATATTGCATTCTCTCTCTGATAGCCTGACATCGTCATTTGAAGAACTTATGCATATAGCTGTTCGTCTTTCACTCATTAACCATATGAAGATGAAAGACTTGTTAATTTCTAGACTTTGGCCGGTGGTGGCTAAACAATCGAGGGGCTGTATGCTATTTCCTGGCGTTCGCATAAATTTTTTGGTGTAAGACTTAGTCATATCTTAAGCCTCCCTTTCACATACAGGCCGACGGCAGGCTATAGCCTGAAAGTTTTCGCCTTGAAGCCAAGTATCACCACACACTACCCGGCCGCCAACTGGATGGGGCCTGCAGTGCAAAAAAACTAACACCAATCTTTATGTATGTGGGTATTTGTCGTTAGTTTGTGCCTGAAGAACTGGGGTGGTAGCACGTAAGTTGTTTCAATCGACCTCTTCATACAATTTTTTGCAAAACTTGAATTTTTGAATGAAGAGGTCGACCGAAACAACTTACGTGCAACATCCCCAGAACTTCTATTCATCCCCTGCCGTATCCCCTGAAACTGAAATTTCAGTTTTCGAAAGCAAGGCACGAACTAGGCACGAAAACCATACACACTGGCGTTCGCGCTTGTTCGCGGGTGCTCATGGCGTGGGTCTGGAGCCGCCTTAAGGCACAAACAGATTGGCGCGGTGGCGGCGACGAGGGACCAATAACCAATATGGTGGTCCGTGTATTTAAAAGGTTTTTCCATCCACCAATCTGTTTGTGCTTTTAAAGTTTTCGTTGAAGCTATGAATAATGTTGCACTTGAATTTACAACCTGCTATGCTAAACTGTTTCCTCGCCTGTGTGTCTATAGGGTATCAAGAAGTATGTATGACACAGCCTGTCTGGCGGATACCTGAAATATTCATCCCTCAGTCAGACTGAGTATTGTGTGGCTTTAATCGGGCCGTGCCTACCGATCTGGCCTGCCGGCGGCCTGTAAGGTAATGAGGGTCTTCAGTGGAGAAAAATGTTTTACTTAATTTAACCCAGTTTTCTGGCAATTTTACACTTCTTTTTCGAGAACCCCTCTCCTCCACGTGAGATTAAGTGAGATTCGGCTCCCCCCCACCCTAAACGCCTCATGTAATTAATGGACGACTCCTAACAACCTAATATTTAAAAATCAATTGTTGCGAATCGTAGACTCCGTCATGGTAGACCAACTCCGTGGCAACCCTGACCACAGCCCAGGCGCGGATCTAGAATTTTGTTTTGGGGGGGGTCACGGAATTAAAAGTAAACCAAGAAAGCGAAACACTAAAAATTTCACGATTTACTTGGACAAAATGGAACGCTTTCATTTCACCAACGGAACCAATATCATCAGAGGGTGGTAGAAGCTGAAAAAAGTTTCCTTCAGACTTTTCATAACCCAGCATCTGTGTGTACAACGGGACTCACAAGTAAAAGAAAGCCGAGATCGATGTTATTATGTAGGGGTAATGAACTTCTCTATAATCGTGACACTGACGGAAAAGTAGATATTCTGGTGGCAAATGATAGGAACTTCAGGGCACTCTTCGTTGAATTTGGAGACTTTACTCTTCAGCATCATTTGGAAACCGCAGGTTCAATCGCGACATATATCAGTAAAACCAGAGAATTTCATCACATTTTGCGATGCATAGAGGTCGCGCCAAAAGAGTTGATGCCGAGAAAGTCGCGTTTTCCATGCGCAGTAGAATCCCCGCATGCCGTTCCCGTCCCTTAGCCTAGTCGCAACAAATTTCGAAGGGGAAATTTTAAAATACATAAGCGCATTTCTTATCAACATGTGCGCAATTTTTATTTGTGTGCAGCTTTAATTTCCCCAGCTGCGCGCTCCGGCATCAACTCTTTTGGCGGGACCTCTACCAAGCAATTCGTCATCGATCTGTGTGAGAAATTCGACTTGAGCCTAAAATATTTGGTTGGAATTAGAACAGATAGTTGCTCGCTAATGGCGTCTAATTCGAAAGGGGTATGTCAGGACTTGACGAAAGTAGCCATTCACGCAAGACTGTTCTTGCAGTAATCATTTGTTAACAATTCTTTATTAAAATCTTCCAAAGTTTCAAATTGTCGCAATGCTTCAGGAACAATGAGAGCAGTTTTGGCTTTGGCTAACGGTTTTGCAAACGTTTTTAAAAAACATCTTGGTGGTTAATCACTTAAGGACTTTGCTAGACTGGTAGAAACCAACCTTACTAGTTGGGTAGAAAATCACCTTGGGCGCATGCGGTTTGAGGGTGAACAATTAATAAAAAAGTGTGACGCACTTAATGAGATTTCGATGTGGGAGGACGTGAAAACTACATCTCCTGCGGCAAATCTTCGTCTTGTACTTTTCAGCCTAGAGTTTCCGATTTCATCTGCTTGGTTATATGACGTTCTAGGCGTGTATAATATTCGTACTATTTGATTTTCAAACGTCTTCATTAGATTTAAAAAATAAATGGTTAAAAAAATTTTTTTTAAATAATTCTTTTGATTAACTAAAAAATGTACTGAAAAGTAAAAAATATGTAAAACAAAGCGTGAAATTTCAATTTTAATGAAAAAGTTAATCAAAATAATGGCGCATTTTTCATCAAAAATTGAAAATATAACTGTAAATCGCGTGAGATTTACAATAACCCTCAATTTTTGCTTTATTAATTTCATTATTTTTTTATTAAGAAATTTATTTTTTTTTTTATAAAATCATCATTTTTAATTTT
The DNA here is from genome assembly GCA_949987705.1 of Thereva unica. Classification (NCBI taxonomy): domain Eukaryota; kingdom Metazoa; phylum Arthropoda; class Insecta; order Diptera; family Therevidae; genus Thereva; species Thereva unica. Next base: position 95,532,217 of record OX465282.1, on the reverse strand, counting down.
GTTTGTTTTTCAATATATTTAAGATTTTATGTATTAATTTATAAGGCGTAGTAAAAAAAATTTTCAACTTGTTGTTTTGCTCAATTCTCTTTGAAGAAAATTTTAACAAAATTTTTTGATGAAAAATGCGCCATTCTTTTAATTAACTTTTTCATTAAAATTGAAATTTCACGCTTTGTTTTACATATTTTTTATTTTTTACTTTTCGGTTAATCAAAAGAATTATTTAAAAAAATTTTTTAACCATTTATTTTATTTTCTACTTTTTAGTTTATTATATGTATTCCGCCATTTTATGATGGCGGTTCTATTAGATTTAAAATTACGTCACACAGCTTACTGTATTCTACCTGCCGTACTCTTTCATGTTTCATCTTGGAACCGTCTTCCTGATTTTTTTACAAAATGGTCAGATTGCATTTAGTACTTATACATGATGAGTTGAACATAGGTTGAGCCCAAGTCTAACTACATGTAAACGGGAGACGAGTTGAGTTAAGGTCGACTGAACTCGACTCAGCTCTGCTACCTGGGTTGAGTTGAAATTATGCATACGGACATGAGTTCAGTAGTTGAGTAGTTGAATTTAGTTGACAGCAGCATCTCTGTGTTTTGTTTGTGATTTTTTGTAACGTGTACTGCTTCTTTATTTTCAATTCACCCTTAACTCAATTATTCATCTCATCATACATGCATATTAATTATCACGCGAACTACGAGTGTGTGCAAAATTGGAAGTTGATCGGTTATATTTTCTACTTTTTAGTCTATTATAAGCTTTCCGCAATTTTGTGTTGGCCGCCATTTTGAATTTGGAATGACGCCACATAGATAATTGTGTTCTACCTGTCATATCCTTTCATTTGATACCCATGTCAGAGGGCCTCGGAGCACAATTTCAAAAATCGGCCGCCTTTTTGGATCCGCCATCTGGATATTTTTACAAAATGGTCAGATTGCATTGTCATCTAAACTAAACGTGTATGCAAAATTTCAGCTCTATCCGAAACCGGGAAGTCGGTCAAATTTAACTTACAAGATTTGACGACACGTAGTGTAGGTTAAATAAAAGAATTTAAAAAAGCAACGGATTTGATCAAAGATACCCTTGCTGACCAAAAGATGTGATGAAGATTCTGGTTTTCGACGGTTATTTACTGAAGCTCAACATCTCGCTGCACAATTGGATGAGGAATTCAAAGAAGCACGGGTTTTTTATCGTCAAAAAATCAAACTCCAGAAGAAGAATCTTCATTCCTTTATTGGACAACATTGTTACCGAATTTAATGAAATGCTTTCTCCAGACATGTTGGACCGAGACGTTGATCATTTGAGACATTCACGATGTTCGACAAGTAGTAGAAGCGTATCAGCAGCTTTTGGTTTCTCCCATCTCAACTACACTATGAAACACGAATTTTCTCATATGGAAAAAAATTTGATATTCATTGAGATCTGAGGTTTTGGAACACGACTGTTTTGGTAGTTTGTAATTATCAACTCTTTTTCAAAAGTTCAACTGAACAAGGGGTTTAAAATGCTTTACGTCCAAAGTCCGCGAAATTATGGGAAGAGTGCGACACACTGTTGTAATGATTGGAACAAGCTCTCCTTTAAATAAAACTTTATATTTATATAACGTATATTTTATTTTAAATATTGTTGTCAGCAATAGAGCGAAGAGCTAAAGCCCTTTGCGCGCCCTGTAGTTGCTGCTTGATGAACAATGACTGACTCCTATACAAAATTCCCTCGTATTTATAGTAGGGATTCTTATGTACTATTCTTCAGTGGCGTAGCTAGGTAACCAAAGGCCCTGGGGCAAATCAAAAAATGGGGCCCCACTGCTATCTAAGCTGGTTAGGTTTTATCAAGTAAAAATATTAAATATACAAATACTTCAAAAATGCTAAGCTACTTTATCATCAGCTCTTTTTCGTGCACTGCAGGCCAGGTAATAAAAATATTAAACAATAACAACATAAATTACAATTAATACTTGGTGTAGGTATTGAGCAATAAAACGAAATAGAAAAGATTCAAGGGTTTATTAAAGGTCGGACCTACCAACTGACTAAATAACAATTATATTTACAATCTTTTCCTAGCTTTAGTTTTCGCAAAAGTATCAATGACTTCGGTTAAATCCAGGCTTGATGCGGTTTTGTTTTCAATTGCTATTAGCGATAAATGTCGGAGTCGAGTTTGGCCCACACTATTTCTTAAATAATTTTTTATTATTTTTAATTTGCTAAATGACCTTTCAGCTGCTGCAGAAGTAACAGGAATTGTAAAGAATAATAACATTGCTGTAAATACTTCCGTTAGGTCGCATTCTAGCACTCCATATTTGCTCATTATTTCCTTACATAATTGGTGAACAGTCCATGCTTGAGTTAATTGAGGTAAAACTAGGTGGTAAATATTAATAAATTGAAGCGAAAACCTAGGACCTATTATATGTATCTGAATATTTTCTTTGAAATTCGTCTCACTTTTGTAATAAAGTTGCCTCATCAACGTAATAAAAATATTGGTGTTAGAAAATCGAATATTTGACAGACTGCACTCATACCAGTAAAACGTGTATTTATTTGAGCTATTAATGTGTCTAGTACATTAGTCAAAGCCTTCTATATTTACAAGCCATGCTGCATGTATGTGTTTGTGGTTGTATGAAGTCCCAACCAAAATTCGTGAAGTGTCAAAATCCCATTAAAATCAAAGGGAAAGAAGTTTTCGTGCCGCGGAAAGTGCTGTTGCTAGTGTAGTTTTGTGAAAAATAAAAGTTATTTCATCAAAATCAAAAACGTGAAACAGTGCAAAAATTAAAATAAAAAGTGTGTCTTACGTTAATAATTTATATATAAATGCTAAAAATAGGATTTGCGGGTTTTATGTTGGTTATTGTGGAATAACATGTCAAAATCCCGAGGAAAACAAGTGATTCGCGCCGCGGAAAGTCTTTTATTAATGAAAGCGCCGTGATTTTTTGTTAAAAATAAGTTTTTTTTATAAAAATAACACGTACATAATATCAGTTTGACGCTATTTTTGTAGTTAAGCGATTTGTTACTTCAAATTGTTCTTTGGGGCCATGGTGTCACATGACGGATCAGCCAGTTTTCGTTGCAGCCAGTTCCAGTTTTAGAGGAATATAAGCAAATGAAGATAAGTTGAAACGAATAGTTTGCTAAATATTGCCAAATATTTATATAAATTTATTTTTAGCGGTAGTTTCCTCCACTTACGGCTTTTGCTTGGTGTGACGGCATGATATTTGAAATAATATCCATTAAGGAAGAAAGTCAGGGATGCAATTATACTTATTTTTTACATTATTAACGCAACTTTGTAATATGTAGTAAATAAATGTTGCAATTAATGACCATAACTTTTGTTTTTAATTGGTTAAAGAAGATTCATTGATTCCCAATAAACCAACATAACCGCACTCCACACAGTTTGACAGCTAAATTGAAGTCCTATTATGCTTTCATTGTGAGTGTGAGATTTCTTTGGCTTGTAAATATAGAAGGCTTTGACATTAGTTCATTATTGAAAATCTCAATTTTAAATATTTCTTCTCTGTTTGGAAATCGGTGATCAGCAGCTAATTCATCAAAATGTTTTTTGCCTTTTTTCCTGAAAATGGGTATCTAAACCATATTTTCTTGCAGTTTCACTGGCTTTGCACTTGAATAATAATTCGAAATCATTTCTATAAATTTGCAACTTTGCTTTGGTCTCTGCTAAAGCTTAACTTGCCTCGCCCAAAATTGCATTTCTGTAAAGTTTTGGATGCATAATTGATTTTATTCAATACACTGCACATGAATTCGCAAAGCAACGCGAACTCGAAATTTAGTATTTTTGTTTTAATACTCTCTGCTTCACTACGCTCATCTTTATTAGGACTCTTTAGAACTATTTCTGATAATGCTTTGATAATATAAAAAAAAACGAAGTTTTATTGCAGATATCGTATTGACCCTACTGGACCATCTTGTCCATAATTTTAGTTTTCTAATTTATTTATGCAATATTTATATTAGATTGTGCTCGAGGTACTCACTGTTCACTGACGACGTTAAAAGTAAAAGGAAGGAGAAACGTAATGATACGCTACAAGACGTCGCACAGTGGGGCCCGCTCATAGAAGGTTCTGCTCAAAACTCAATTTTCAAAATGTGGAAATTTTTCAAAAAAATTGTGTCATCGTAGTTGTAATAATGCATCAGATCACGTGTAAAAATATTAAGTCGCTGACTGCTATGAGTCATCGAGCGCATGAGCATAAAGTTCATAGTTTAGGCAAAATAATACTTCGGCGAAAAAGGAATGCCAGTTTATGCGCGATATAAAAACATTGATTTCTAACGTTTAACGATAAAATCTATGGAAGTGTATTATGTCTGTGATCAAGCAAGGTATGTTAATTCTTATTTAATTTTGTATTATATGATAAGTTCATTGGTTTATGATACAGGGCTTAAAATTTGTGGTAGTGTGTATTTTTTCGTAGGAGGTTCTTTAAATGACATTTTCTCGAAAGCGCGCAAAGTTCTATTTATGATTCTTTTTTTATTATAAAAGGAAGGCTTTGTATGTTAGTTAATCGAAAAAATTAGCAATAGAACTTTGCGCGTTTTCGAGAAAATGTCATTTAAAGAACCCCCTACAAAAAAATACACACTACCACAAATTTTAAGCCCTGTATCATAAACCAATGAACTTATCATATAATACAAAATTAAATAAGAATTAACATACCTTGCTTGATCACCGACATAATACACTTCCATAGATTTTATCGTTAAACGTTAGAAACTAATGTTTTTATATCGCGCATAAACTGGCATTCCTTTTTCGCCGAAGTATTATTTTGCCTAAACTATGAACTTTATGCTCATGCGCTCGATGACTCATAGCAGTCAGCGACTTAATATTTTTACACGTGATCTGATGCATTATTACAACTACGATGACACAATTTTTTTGAAAAATTTCCACATTTTGAAAATTGAGTTTTGAGCAGAACCTTCTATGAGCGGGCCCCACTGTGCGTCGTTGGGGAATCCCCGGCAAACATTTTATCGCCGCTAGTGTTATTACATTTAACGGTGGAGACCAAGAATTAATGCACCTACTGCAGGTGACCTGCATTTTTTCACGATATTTCGCGTTATACAATGAGTAGCGGAAATCCATAGATTTGACATGATTGATTGACGTAACAGACATCAATATGAGTGGTACTAAAATCAAATAAAATTGAACCACTATATTGACCAGTACTAAAAAGTTTATTAACATCAGCTTACTTATTCCTGATACAGCATTAATTTTTTAACCGTTCTCGAAAAAAAAATCTTGACTCGAATTCACAATAAAACGCTATCCGTCAAATTGACAACACTGCCAACCCACAGAAAGAATTTAGGAGAAATCCCTAGGTATAACTTTCGAATTTCTCTCAACTGAGTTGCCATGATTAAAGTCGGGCTGTAAACTGTCATATTTATTTTGAAAATGGGAGAAATTTTTAAAAGTTCAGTTCGATCGAGATTTTCTAGTAAGGACTCGAGGGCCCCCTGAGCTTGAGGGCCCCGGGGCACTGCCCCGCCTAGCCCCTAGGTAGCTACGCCACTGCTATTCTTATATACTATTATATACTATCCTGACTAGGCCTACTCACTTATATCTATATGCAATGATTGCAATCTAGTTTTCTATATAATATACCTTAAACTAGTATTATTACTGCAGTGTGAATCCGACTGTGAGGTTATGCGGGCACCTCACTGTTGCTATGGTCCATCTCAGCGCAGCTCGGGCTAAGCTGATTTTTTCCCCAGCCAGTTTATAGGTGGCTAATAGCATTCCCAGACATGCGGCCGTTCAGACCAGTCGTAGATGTTGTGACGACAGAATTAAGAGCCTTGAGGGCCTCGATAGAACACATATATTCTTATGAGGCATATTATTTATCTTTAGCTATTCGAGAGCCTCCCAGATTGCAGTGACTTCCGCTTGGAAGACGCTGCAGTGGTCAGGTAGCCGAAGAGAGGTGTTTATATTCAATGCATCGGAAAAAATAACAGAGTCCACGCTGTTTCAATTTTTGAGCCATCTCTATAGATACATAATGACTAAGGAGCTCAGGAAGTAATCAACAAATTTGCTGAAAAGTGTAGGAACATAGAAATATGACTTTTATCATGTATGACAATAGTGAACAAACTGAATTCCTCTAAAAGACTTCTTCTAGTTTTATTCCTATTAAAGCATAACTAAAAATTATATCAATTTTGAAAGATAATGTTTGGAGTTCAGGACTCGACCTACAACTATTTAACACCCCCTGAAAATATTTCTTGCTACGCCACTGGCCTAGTTATCGCTTATTTCCCATATTCATCCTTTTTTTTCCTGTGTGAGGTATTAGGTCCAAAGGTACTGCGGCCATTAAGTTGGCCTATTGTACTACAACCCCTACACCTCATATTTGTAGGCCAGACCGCCTGAACAAGTTCAGCAGTCTGCCTAGTGGTTTGTCGCTTAGACTTGAGTGTTCGAGCAGGGACTTCTCGAACAAAGAGACCCTGCTCCTCGCTATTGCAGGGCACTCACAGAGAACATGGAGGGCAGACTCATCCTCTTCTAGGCAAAGCCTACATGTAGGGTCCTCCGCCCTTCCTATCTTCCATAAGTGGTAATTTAGGGCACAGTGTCCGGTAATTAAGCCAACAAGTGTCCTACCATCACTCCTACTGCGCCGTAGTAATTCCTTGGCCGTCTTAGGGGACGGCACTGGAAGGAACCGCTTAGAGTTGGCCAGTCCAGGCGCGGACCTCCAGTGTTCAATATGTTTCATCAAAGTCCGATCGGCCAGGGCCCTTTGCAGCAAGCTGGACGGTGCCCCAATGGCCGGCTCTGGACCAATGAATTCTAAATCAGAAGCCAGGGCATCCGCACTTTCATTGCCTTCGAAGCCCCGGTGACCCGGGACCCAGACAAGTGTAATTTGATTGAGAACGCCCAACTCATGAAGAGCACGTTGGCAGTCCCAAACTAATTTCGACTTGGTCCTACGGGACCTTATCGCTCTAATTGCCGCTTTGCTATCAGAGAAGATAAAGATCCGTTTATTTTGGTAGGCCCTTCTTAAGTTCTCATGAGTGCATGCCAGAATAGCGTACACCTCTGCTTGAAAGACAGTTGCCAGAGTGCCTAGACTTATAGCCTTGCTGAATCTGGGACTTTCACTCCAGAAACCGGCGCCTACACCTGTCTCCGTTTTAGAGCCATCCGTGTACCATACTAGCCCGCCCGGCAAAACTTTAGGAAAAGTCCAGGTAAGCCTTTCCTGTATATGTACAGAAGGTTGCTTAAATTTTGAGATTTTATAGGGCATGCCGTCCGATAGCATCTCCGCTTCCGGAATCTCTTCTATGATGTTGATTATTATAGAATGTCCTCGCCCAAGACCAGCGCCCAAGTAACCATTCGCTTTCAGCCGCAGTGCCGCGTTTATGGCGGATTTATCTACCTCAAGGTGAAGGGGTACCAAATTGAGGAGAGTCTCCAGCGCTGCCGTTGGGGAAGTGCGGATGGCCCCAGTGATGGAGAGGCAAGCCATTCTTTGAATTTTGCTTAAAATGGTTATGGAACCCTTAAGCTTCGTTCCGTGCCACCAAACTAAAGCTCCATAAGTTACCATGGGTCTTATGATGGTGGTGTATATCCAATACATGGTTTTCGGTTGCAAACCCCAGGTGGAACCACAAGCTCTGCGGCAAGCCCACAGGGATCTGCGCGTTCTACACATCAGAGTGTCCATATGCTGTTTCCAGTTGAGCTTGGCATCTAGCGTCACTCCTAAATATTTGGCTTGTTGTGAAAAGCCTATAGTTCTGCCCGCGAATGTAGGTTCCCAAATTCCCGGTAGTGATCGTTTCCTGGTGAAAGGAACTAGAATCGTTTTGTCGGGATTGACTTTTAGACCTACGCTCTCGCACCAGCTAGAGACCAGATCAAGTGCCTGCTGCAGGCGCCTTGACATGGCGCCTTCAGATTCACCTGTAATTACTATGACGACATCGTCAGCGTAACCTTGGGCGAAAATGTTTCGACCGTTGAGCAGCTCGAGGAGTTCATCTACAACAAGGCACCAGAGAAGTGGAGATAAAACTCCTCTCTGCGGGCAGCCTGTTGCTATAGTGCCCTCCAGAGACCCCTCAACATGAGAAACAATTAGTTTGCGAGTTCTCAGCATAGAGTCAATCCAGTTGCAGAAAGTGCTACTTAGACTGTGTCTACTTAGAGCCAGTGGCGGCTCGTAAGGTTCAGGATAAGGGAAGCAATACGCAAAGCGAACGATAAAAGTAAAAGTATCGAAGGCTTTAACTAAAAAAACTGAAAAATAACATATAGTGGAATCAGATAAGCAAAACATAAGAAATTGTTTCCAGTTTCTAGTTACATCGAATGCTATACGAATCGTAAATCGTGAATTTTTGCATTTTCAATTTTTTCGAAATAGTTCCGCTGCTAGAGGGCATTTTGCGCCTTTTTTCAGATTCTGTTGATAATTAAAGCGTCTAAAGAAAAGCCATTGAAAAACTGCAACTACTACTTTGATCTCGTTTAAATTTTCATGCAAATGCATAATTTTGGCTCTAAAGTTAAAAAAGATAGTAATAATAAAACCCTGCATACCTCGCATACACCCCTTATTTTCTTTTGTAACCTTCGCTCACCATCATTACAATCTTCTTGCAAAAAAACACTTTAGGCAACCCGAACTCAAAAATACAATTCTAAACATATTCTCTATTCCTTTAAATCTTCTTTATAGATAATCATAAAAAATATAATGGAAGCTACAAAGTTATCAGCTTATTTTTAATAAACACCGCCTGCCACCCCCTAGAAAACCAAAAGATAAAGAGAATCTTCACCTAACTTCGATCTCTTTTTTCTTCACTCAATATACAATAAACGAAAATTCATATTGTAAGAGTCAAAAACAAATTTCGAAGTAAATTTGCAAGAGTAAATTTAGTTCTTACTCGAAACCAGAACATTACCAGAAACGAAATCAAGAAAACAAAGAGAATACGGTGGATACAGAAAATTTCTGTATCTTCGACTTCTCATAACCCACTGTTCGGCTCCAAAGAAGCTACGTTTAGCTCAGCTTCTGAGGGTACTGTATCATCGCAAACCTTTGCGTGAGTGTGAGTTCAATCAAATTGAATGTGTTGGGGTTTTCACATTGATTTTCTGAGGCAAAGAAGCTGACGATATTACAGCTTCCCATGTTGTGTAAGGCTTCGGCCACGATAGGAGCGGCGAGAAGCACTTTAGTATTTGCCACTCTGCCGCTCACCATTCGCCGCTCAAATCGTGGCCAAGACTTTACTCTTTGTATACAGTAGTGTGATAAATCTCAATGGTACATTTGGTATACAAAAATCTGTACATTGCATACTTAGTGTTTCCAGTGGAGAAAATATATTGAGATTTTTCTTCTGATTAATCTTGATATATATTTCAATTAATTTTTATGAAGTTGCCTATTTGGTTAAGGGAAGCAGTGCTTCCTTTGCTTCCTAAGAGGAACAGCCACTGCTTAGAGCCCTAGCTATAGTATCAAAGGATGTGTTGTCAAGGCTCCCTCGATATCGAGGAAGGCCGTCATCGCAACTCCTTTGTTTAGAGAAACTCCTGTAATTCCATCATCAGTAAAGTCAAATCATTATTCGATGATAGGCTGAGAAATAAGACTCTCAATACTATTGCAACCAGTAAAAATTGCTGGTCCTTGGTAACGTCCATCAGGAAGAATTTTACTTCCTCCTCAACAGCTCCTTTCATCCACAACAAGGAAGTGATAACAGATAGCAAATCCAAGGCCGACTTATTAGCGTCACTGTTCTTCTTTATCCGATATTGCTATGACATCCCCCACCCTCGACTATACCACCCAATCAATACACGGGGTTTCCTTCAGGAGTCGCGAGGTATAAAGGTATCTCAAAGAGCTTCTTCTTTCTTTCTTCTCATGGGACATAGGGCGGAAACAGTTGCCCTCCAGCGGACTCTGTTTTGCGCGGCAGCTCTTTGCTCCGACCAGGATCTCCCAGTTTTTGCGGCTTCTTCTAGTAGGGTTCTCCTCCACGTTGTTCTAGGTCTTCCTACTCGACGGATTTTCGTTTTCACGTCGCAAGGTGTGGCCAACCCAATTCCATTTCCTTCGCCTTATTTGGTCGTCTATCCTTTCTTGGCCGGCACGGCGCCATAGTTCTTCGTTTGAAATTCTATCTTGCCAGCGGATTTTTAGGATACGACGAAGGCATCTGTTGATGAAGACTTGTAGGCGCCCTGTGATGAATTGGGTGAATTTCCATGTTTCGCAACCGTACAAAAGTACTGCCTTAACGTTGGAGTTGAACAGCCGCAATTTGGTGTTAGTGGAGATCACCGTTGATCTCCATATGCGGAACAGGCATGCATATGCGCCTCCTGCTTTATTTATTCTGGAACTGACATCTTCTTCTGCACCGCCATTTTCGGTAATATTACTACCGAGGTATCAGAATTTATCGACCAGTTCCACGTCACGGTTATTCAGCGCTGTCCGTTCAATGGTGTTTGCATTTATCCGCATTTCTGTAGTTTTAGTCGGATTTAGCCTTAAGCCTGCTGGACTACTTTCTGTTGCCAAATTGTTTAACATGTTTTTGAGGTCCTGGTGTCTGTGGACCAGCAAACAGATATCATCGGCGTTGTCGAGATCCTTAAGGCGGTCTACCAAACCCCATTGTATGCCGCCTGTTCTATTATCTAGAGCGCCGACAAGAATGTCATTTATTACTATAAGAAATAGTAATGGCGAAAGTAGGCATCTTTGTCGTACTCCTGAGCTCACTTCAAAGCTGTCGGATAATTTTCCATTATGGAGAACTCTGCATTTGGAATTGTTATATAGGGCTTTTATCAATTCTATTATTTTATCAGGCAGTCCACGTCGCCGTAGTGCCTGCCAAATGAAGCTCCTATTAACCGAGTCGAACGCTTTCTCATAGTCTACGAAAGCAAGGTAAAGGGGGGATCGGAATTCAGTAGACTGCTCCACTATTATTCTCAAGGTGTTAATATGATCAATACAGAAGCGGCCTTTCCTGAATCCGGCCTGCTGCCTCCTAAGCGTTCGGTCAACTGCCTCACTTATCCTAGATAGTAATATATGGGAAAAAAATTTTGCCCACTGTAGATAGTAAACAGATGCCTCTCCAGTTGTCGCATATTGTTAGGTCCCCCTTTTTTGGTATTTTGACTATGATACCTTCCGTCCAATCCTCCGGAAAGGTACAGGTGTTCCATGCTATATCTAGGATTGGCTGAAGCGCATCTGCTATGAGGCTTGAGTCGGCTTTCAACAATTCTGGCGGGATGCCATCTTTCCCAGCTGCTTTACCATGGCCATCGCATGAAGAGCTTGACGCCATCAAATCCACTGGCACTGACAAAATTCCACCAAATTATATGGTACTTAAAAAATGTGCTTAAACTTTGGCTAAACCTCTGCGTAAACTTTTTGCCCCGTCTTATTTCTCCGGATTGTATCACCTTACTCTTGGAAACTAGCTCATGTTCAGCCCTTTCCAAAAGAAGGTGAAGCCAATGACCCTTTAAACTACCGCCCAACCAATATCAATTATTTCTGTTCTCTCCAAAATAATGAAGACAATAATCAATAGAAGGCTGATAAAATATCTGAAATCCAACCAAATTATACAAAGCAGGCACGACAGGTTGTACGGCTTTAGACCAAAATGGTCTACCGGCTATCCCTTTGTCAGTTTAACCGAGCATCTCAACCAAAGCATCCATCGCTTTGGTGAGTCTGGTCTGGTTGCTCTAGTTGGCACCCTGCTCTGTTGACCAAACTCCAAGCTATTGGTATAAACTTTCTGATCGTTCAATCAAGGTAGTATTGGTCGGTGTCGAATCCAACCCCCACCCTGTTTCGCAAGGGCCAACCCTATCCCCGCGCTTTTACTAATGTCTATTTTTTTAATTTTTTTTTATTTATTTGTCAAAAAAGGCATACTTAAACTTACTACAGGGATATACTATGCATATTTATGACTAAGGTACAAAGTCAGATTAATTGTTTTAATTGTGGTGTTAGGAGGTATGTAATCTTTTGTTTAAATGGTGTTTTTAACTTCCCAGTAGGGAAGTTATTGTAATCGGTCTGAAAATCGAATTCGAAATTTTCAACGAATTTTCATTTTTCAAAAATTTGAGAAGAAGTATGTGTGTGTGTGCATTTTTCCCAGCACCTACCACTCTACCACCCTCCCCCTCCCCCTCGTTATGATTTCGTTTTAAGTTTCATTTCATGTGTCCTTGTCATGGAGAACTGCACCAAAAAAATGTTACGAAAAAAATGTCTCAGACAAAACCTTCCTATTTTTTTTTGCAAAATCCGAATCTGTAATAAGAATTGAAGGTCCTATTAATATTTTCAAAATTGCCCCCCACCCCCCCAGGTGCGGGGGATTATGTCTGTATGGTTTCAAAAAATATTGAAAACGTGTTTTTTGTTTTTTATTTTCAATCGCAAATTTCCGAGCTATTTGGGTGGTACGGGTGGTGACACCCTGTATAGTTGGTGTGACAATGCAATTTGACCATTTTGAAAAAAAATTAAGATGGTGGTTCCAAGATGTCGGCAAATTTTGCAATTGTGCTCCTGGCATGGAAATCAAATGAAAGGGTAGGACAAGTAGAATATAATTAGCTATGAAATGGCAGCCTATACAAAGTGGCGGCTACTTTTTTCTTAACAACCCACTCGGTATTGTTTTCAAAAGAAAAGATATGACAAATAGAATACTATTAGCTGTGCTCCCAAATTCAGAATGGCAGCCAAGGCCAACACAAAATGTCGAATTACCTTCTTCTTTACAATGCGCTCGATATAGGTATCAAATGAAAGAATGTGACAAAGAATACTATACTATACTATATACTATACTATACTATACAATATTATACTTCTTTCTATACTATCTATATGGCGTCATTCCAAATTCAAAATGGCGGCCAAAAGAAAATGGCCGTTTACATGTTTCTTTACAACGCCATCGGTATGGATATCAAATAAAAGTGTATGACGAGCATAGTACAGTAAGCTGTGTGACGTCATTTTAAATCTAATATGACGGTCACCTCAAAATGGCGGAAGACATATAATAGACTAAAAACTAGAAAATAAAAAATATAGTTTAAAAAAATTGAAAAATACGCTTTTACTTTAAAATGAACTAAAAAGTAAAAAACACGTTGGAAGTGAAAATTTTTATGGCAGTGTACATAGTATACAGTAGTTAGTTAATACATTGTACATAGCACATAATACGTAATATATAATATAAAATAATTAATAAAATATAATATTATTATAATATAACATACTACATAATTCAAAGTAAAACTTTCAAAGCAAATTTTTCCCACAAAAGTGAGCATAAAAAAGTGCTTAACATACTACCGCAGTTAAGTAAAATACAAATGCCCAGGCGAAACGTTTTCCATGTTGCCATGTTCCAGCCAGCTACATGGCTGCAATATTTAAATATTTTGCTTGAATTAATCGCTTTCGGCCATGTTCTTGCCAGCTTCATGGCTACAAGTGCCGAAAAAAGGGTGTGCAACAAAAGTACGCGTGACGCGAGTTTCTACCTCAGACCAAAAAGTGCCAGCCGTGCCTAAAGAAGTTTTCACTTCAAAAATATAGTTTAAAAAAACTAAAAAAATACGTTTTTACTTTAAAATGAACTAAAAAGTGAAAAATAATTTTGAATGTATAGTTATTATTGCTCCAGCCAGTATATGGGAGCTTACCTTTCGAAAAGTAAAAATGTGTGGAGAGCTGGCGAAAATTTCCGGTGTTAATAAAATAAAAATATATGTAGGTAAAGAGCTTCACATTTCGAAAGGTGGGTTCCACACCTACAAATGCCCTAAATCTTGCAGCAGGGGAAAACGCAGCCATGGCAGCCCTTAGAATGACAGAATCTGGTTTTTCGACCGGAATCAGGGGAAGGCACACGAAGATGCTGAACTCTGTTACTATCCCCACAAAAACCGACTTCAGCATACCCGAGATTACCTTCACGAGGAGCTACGGAGTGCACATCCCTCCGCGTCGTGAATAGAGAAATAGACCACACAGTTTTCAGGGTGCCATAAACTTCTTTACTGATGACTCTAAGGGTCGAGGGTCGGGGGAGGAGGAGTAATTTCCCCAGAGCTTGGGATTGAAGTCTCTTTCCGACTACCCGATCACTGCAGGGTATACCAAGCGGAGGTTCTAGCCATACAAGAGGCTGTTCTGCCAATCAACCAGCAAAGCGATAGGAATCGGACTGTCTACATCTTCTCAGATAGTCAGGCGGCTCTGAAAGCCCTGCGCTCTTGCACAAACAGCTCTAGAACTACCTCTGAATGTCGTGGATCTCCTAACGAGATGGCTCAACAGTTCAGGACCCTCCTCGTATGGGTGCCCGGTCACCGAAATATAGTGGGAAATTGTAAAGCTGGCGAACTGGTCAGGAAAGGTACGATCGCTACTCTCCTTCCAGAACGGAAAGGACCTTTAAACTCCGATGCATTGGAGGGATCTTTATAAATGCACTTTGGTCAAAATAACCTGGCCCCTTATGATCTCAGCCGGACCACTTCACTACTGAGCCTCGGGAGACTAGACCATTCAGTTATAGTGGGAATGATGATCGGGCATTGTCTGATAGGGACGCATGCGACCCGCTTAGGTCTTGAGACCTACGATTTTTGCAGAAGCTGTAAGAGTCTGAACGAGGAGGAAAGTGTACTACATCTCCTCTGTCACTGCCCAGCCCTAAGCAGAAGGAAACTAACCACATTTGGTGAGCCCTTTCTAAGCACGATTGGGGAAATCTCGTAGATTGCGATCTCGCAGAAGATTTATTACTTCCTCGGGATGGTTGAGCGAAGAAACGACACTTTAATACCAGGTTTAAAGTGGGATCACTATGGTATCACAATGGGCCTATCCTTCTGGCCTAAGTGTATGAGCTTAAACCAACAGCTCAACCATATCTAAACTAACCTAACCTAACCTAGTTCAAAGTAAAAGCGTATAGTTTTAGTTTTTTGAACTATATTTTTTTTTATACCTGGAAACAGTAATAACAAATTCTGACAAATTCTTGAAGTATTATCGGTGTCGGAGCCTGAAAAATTTGTAATCAGCACACATTATATTTCCATTATCGAAAAAGCTACAACGCAAACTTGTATAAGTTGCTGTGCAATGCGAATCTAAAGGCCCATTCAGAAACGGTAGCAGCAGCGGCAGCGAGTTTCAATGGGCTGGCATACACGGATCGTAATATCAACACCAAAAAACCGGTTTTTTATGATACTCTCGGCGTACATGGGTATTTATTTTACCGAGAGTAAATTTATTATCCCTACACGGAATATCTATGTGTGCACAACCCGAACGAGAATAACAAAGAGATATTTCAATATCAGACCCAAAGAAGAAGAAGATAAGAAGAAACATTTGTGCATGTGTTAGTTTTCACGCCAAAAATTTCTGTTCAAAAAGTTGCAACAACTTTCTCTCTTCCTTTTGCCCCTCTGTCCAAGAAACCGGTTTTTTAGTCTTGACGTTATGATCCATGTATGCCACCCACTGACATATAGAATGGACTGCTTATGAGAAATTTTTCATGGCACCAACTTGTTCCATAGGCTAAAAACCTTTTTTCACTCCATGTAAACACCGGAATCACTTTTGAAATTTACATTTTTTTAAATACGTACTTAAAACATTAAAACAACACAAATATTTTGTTTAAAAAAATTAATAAACACTATTTTCACTTTTTCGCCTTTTAAAATGCCTTTTTTTCATTAATTTGCAAATTTTATGTGTATCTGATTTAAGTTCTTAACGCCTGTCTTAGCAACTGACATTCTGTATGTCAAAATCCGGGGGCTTATGGGGAAAAGAGCAAAAGATATAAACATCACTATACCCGTCTATTTTTTTCTAATTGATTTAACGCAAAAGATATAAACATCACTATACCCGTCTATTTTTTTCTAATTGATTTTATTTCTGAGTGCTTCTGTCAGTTTGGGGGCTTATGGATGAGCGAGCGACTATACCTTTTTGGTGCCATCGGTTTGCATGGGAATAATTGCTGATGAGCAGTCCATTATTATATGTCAGCGATGCCACCCCCACTGACATAGCCACCCCGTTGCTGCCGTTTCTGAATGGGACTTAAATCCCTATTCCGTCTTCGACGAACTTTCCAAACCATGGTTTTTTAAAGTAGTTTTTAAGCACATCTAAAACAATTCTACATATAATCGATCGTTACGAGCCAATTTGCAAGGCAATATCTGAATAACCAGCTGTTGGTAGATTTTTTTATGTAACCAAATGTATGCGGTAAATTTATATTTAACGAGAATACAAAAGACGCGTGCCATCCAGAAACTTGTGCTACTTGCAGCACCGGAAAGCTCTTGAAAATTACAGTAACAGCCATGCACTACTCGTACCATGCATAGTTTACCATTATTACACGCAATTAATCAATATTCCCGGACAAGAAACAACAGCTTGTGGCAGGAATTTTCTCCATTAAGGTCACGTATATCAGTATTATAACGACGTTTTGCCATCTGCATGCATTTGCAAAATTTCGTATTCAATTTATGCATTTATTTCTGCAACACTCCTGGCGGCAAATCTGTTGACTGTCGATCCATTTTCCCGAGGAGAAACCACAAAAACAATTGCGAAATGCCCTGTTCAACTCGCCCAGATGCAGCTTGTAGAATCCCGGTGATGACATATTGAACAACTGGATTTACGGACAAGCACAACATTCACATCCAGACAACACAAATGGCGGCTACAATTGAATGGGCATAAAAATATGTTATGTAGCTTGCAACAAAATGCAACCATTGTATTTTATATTTCGAATAACTGCTTATGTATTAATGGACATTATTCTCTCTACCCGGATGCAGATGCATCTGCCTCCCGCACACACTACGCTAATGAAGGGCTTTGCCCCCAGGATTGCTCCATGCGGACCAGCCGCAACTTCGAAGTGTATTGTAGAGCCCCAGAAGGAATTAAATGGGCGCCTAAATGTAGATTGCTGGGTAAGTAATGCATGCATGAGTAAATCCAGTATGGAGGATGCTGAAAGCCGGCTGCATTCCGCCAATGAACTCGAACCTTGATCTGAACGTTTTTATGTTTTTCAATTATTTCTAACATGGCTTACATGTGGTTGCATAGTTAATCTACGGTTTGTCGGCATACACCTACTCAAATCCGAGCAATGTTCGCCGGCAAATAAATTAGTTTTGGCCTGAATGGGAGTGGGGGGGGGGGTTGTCGGGGTTGATACGAATTTTGCAATGTAATTTTTATAAAATGGAAATTGGTTCGCTATTTCTTTTTTATTGGCATTCCATTCAGGTACATACTGCAAATGTATTCACAGATTAGTTTTGGCGGAATGTTTTTTCGAGGTTTGTTATGTATTATGTATTATGTGAAAGCACTGAAATAACGGATTGTGTGATCATGGCGTTAATTACATACATAAATTAATTCTTGGCTCCCCTTAGTGACATTGGTACATCTGATTTTGGTTTGTGCCTACATTTGTAAACAAGCTTATGTTAATATAACATGAACTTCGTAGAACAATCAAGTAAACTAACCACTCCCAATCTCCTACTAAGATCTTCAGGTAGTGACATTCCACAATTGGTTCCACGTTCAAATGGACCCTGGGCATCCAATCTTAGCAGATAGGAGGAAAACGAATTGTAGTTGAAATATAGGGAGTTTACTTTCAAAGCCAAAATGCAGGGCTGGATTTAAGCATGTGCAACAAGTGCTATAGCCAGGGCCGGACTTAGACTTGATAAGGCCCTAAACTATTTGAGATATGGGGTCCGTTAAAAGTCCATATATTCTTTGTCAATGCCAAATATGATACCTAGAGGGTTAACCTGAATTTAAATTATACCCCGGCTACAGTTCAATAAAGTTCATTTCAATCCACATAAGTGACTTCACCGGCTGGGATGTTCAGTTCGTGGTTGAAATTGTTGTGGGTTTTTCGCAAGAAGTTAGAAATGCAAAATCTCACTGGAATGGCATTCCATTATTCCAGCTGATTACTCTCTTTTGAACGAGCTTTTATTTTAAATATCAATTTCGTGTTATGTTGGGCGAACTCAGGCTGGATTTTTCCTGAGTTCAATATATGAAAATATAATGGTAACTGAGGCTAAAATTAGGGGGGCGAACGGCTAACAAAGACCACGGAAAGTGGTGGCACCCGATTTGTCACTTCTGTCAAGACCCGAGAAAAGTCACTGCAGACGAACACCTAGCAGGCCTGTTAGCAAGTCCTAATCCCACCTCCCCGCGGTGCCCCCTGGGGTACTTCTTCGGAAGGAGCTAACGGGAGACGGGCGAATGGCGAGCTCTCTGCGCCACAAAACAGAGTTTTAAGTCGGTTGGGCTGAGGGTTAGCAATCCGCTCCCATAAAAAAACACCATTGCTACGAATCGGCAAACAATGCCTGGGAACCGGATGGACAACACGACGACGACCTTTGCTTTTCGAGCAAGGACACGAATCGGATCATGGAATGTAAGTCCTCAACGAGATGAATCGATATAAAATCAAGATCATGGGACTTAGCGAGACCAGATGGCCCGATGCGGGGGAACATATCTGCCCAAATGGTGAGTCTTTCTTATATTCTGGTAGAAACGAAACTGAAAGCCGTAGGAGTGGCGTTGGCGTAATACTCACCAAAGAAGCCAGGTCCAGCCTCATTAGCTGGTCACCAGTTTCTGAGAGGATTATTACCGTGCGCCTGCGTACCAAACTAAGAAGTACTACAGTAGTCCAATGCTATGCTCCAACTGAAGACGCAGAAGATGACATCAAGGACGAGTTCTATATGCGACTGAATGAGGTTTTTCGCTCTATTCCAAGGGGAGACATTATTGTTTTAATGGGTGACTTAAACGCACAGATCGGCCGTGACAACACCGGCCTTGAACACACAATTGGAAACCAAGGCCTAAGCCAAGTTACCAATAACAATGGTGAGCTTTTCGTTGATTTTTGTAGTTCCCACCAACTTATGGTAGGTGGAACTTACTTTTGTCACAAGAAGATACACAAAGAGACCTGGGTATCGCCCGATGGTAGAACGAGAAATCAGATAGATCATGTGGCCGTCAGCCGCAGATGGAGAACTATTCTTGAGGATGTCAGGAGTTTCAGGGGAGCGGATACTGGAAGCGACCACCATTTGGTTGTAGCAACTATTCGCCTTAAAATCGCCGCAATCAGAAACGTGCAACATGATGCTAAAACCCGTAGACGGTTTAACGTAGACCTTCTGCGGGAGAGCGTTAAAAAGAGGGGATTTGCTGGAAACCTACAAGAATTATTAAACCAGCAAACCGTTTCTGACGACACAGATATTGAAGAATTGTGGAGTACGACAAAGGGCGCTATTTTGACGGCTGCGGAAACGAGCATCGGTTATGTCCAAAGAAACCAGCAACACTGGATCTCGGACACAACCTGGCAAAAAAAAGAACGCAGAAGGGCCCTCAAAAATAACGTAAACTCTACAAACGACCCGGAAAGACGTCACCATCTAGAACGGGAATACTCCCAATTACATCGGGAGGTTAAGAGAAGTGTCCGGCGTGATAAAAGGCAGCAGATAAACGAGCTCGCAGAAAAAGCGGAAAACGCGGCAAACACAGGTAACAGTAAGGTGCTGTACCAAATCACTAAACATCTCTCGCGAATGCACTCTACTAAAAAGCATGCCGTTAAGAGTGCGGATGGAAG
The DNA here is from genome assembly GCA_949987705.1 of Thereva unica. NCBI lineage: Eukaryota > Metazoa > Arthropoda > Insecta > Diptera > Therevidae > Thereva > Thereva unica. The sequence goes on along the minus strand of OX465282.1, from coordinate 95,512,219 downwards.
GCTGCTGTGCAGCGACGAAGAGCAACTCCAAAGATGGAGAGATTACTTCTTCGCCGCCCTGAATGGTATACACTTACACAGGAACCTCAGGAAAACAGCAACAATGCACAGCCAATAAGAATCGCCACTCGGGCCCCATCCAAGACGGAAATAGTAACCGCAATTCATGCGATGGCCAAAGGTAAAGCAGCTGGGAAAGATGGCATCCCGCCAGAATTGTTGAAAGCCGACTCAAGCCTCATAGCAGATGCGCTTCAGCCAATCCTAGAAATAGCATGGAACACCTGTACCTTTCCGGAGGATTGGACGGAAGGTATCATAGTCAAAATACCAAAAAAGGGGGACCTAACAATATGCGACAACTGGAGAGGTATCTGTTTATTATCTACTGTGGGCAAAATTTTGTCCCATATATTACTATCTAGGATAAGTGAGGCAGTTGACCGAACGCTTAGGAGGCAGCAGGCCGGATTCAGGAAGGGCCGCTACTGTATTGATCATATTAACACCTTGAGAATAATAGTAGAGCAGTCTACTGAATTCCGATCCCCCCTTTACCTTGCTTTCGTAGACTATGAGAAAGCGTTCGACTCGGTTAATAGGATCTTCATTTGGCAGGCACTACGGCGACTTGGACTGCCTGATAAAATAATAGAATTGATAAAAGCCCTATATAACAATCCCAAATGCAGAGTTCTCCATAATGGAAAACTATCCGACAGCTTTGAGGTGAGCTCAGGAGTACGACAAGGATGCCTACTTTCGCCATTACTATTTCTTATAGTAATAAATGACATCCTTGTCGGCGCTCTAGATAATAGAACAGGCGGCATACAATGGGGTTTGGTAGACCGCCTTAAGGACCTCGACTACGCCGATGATATCTGTTTGCTGGCCCACAGACACCAGGACCTCAAAAACATGTTAAACAATTTGGCAACAGAAAGTAGTCTAGCAGGTTTAAGGCTAAACCCGACTAAAACTAAAGAAATGCGGATAAATGCAAACACCTTTGAACGGACAGCGATGAATAACCGTGACGTGGAACTGGTAAATAAATTCTGCTACCTCGGTAGTATTATTACCGAAAATGGTGGGGCAGAAGAAGACGTAAGTTCCAGAATAAATAAAGCACGAGGCGCATATGCATGCCTGTTCCGCATATGGAGATCAACGGTGATCTCCACTAACACAGCAGAAAGGTGTTTTTTGAGCTTGTTGCTATTATCTGATTTTTTCTGCTCTGACATCAATTTGACACCCGCTCGCAATTGAGCCGCTCTGCTCTGAACTTTTTAAGCAGTCATCGAACACACATTGTGATTGATATAAACTGCAGGGCGCCGTTGGAGCACTTTTAAATTTTGTTTCAAATTTCGTAAAAGAGGTAAATGAACGAAATGAGAGGAAAATATCTTGTGGCGAGAATCCTAAGGATTTTTTTATGTTATGCGAGTATTATGGTGCAATTTTAAATTTTGTGGCCTTGTAGGAATATAATGAAGTATGAGTGAAATACAAGTGACTAATTAATTAAAATTAATGATAATTATTAAATAAGTAATGCGTTTTTAAAATGTGTTATTTATATTTATATGTTATTAGAATTAATTTGCATATTTTTTTTTGTTTTTGTATTTTTAAGAAACTTTAAATATTTTTCTGTACTTATCTTCAAGGTGTGGGTTGCGTAAGTTTTTAGATAATTTTAATAAAAAGTAGTCTGATGTAGTTGAAGAAAGTTAGGTAAATACTCAAAATATTTCTCTGCCACGATAGATCCAAGGTATTACAGTAATGATAAATAACAGTGGTAAATTAGTTAATAGATTTTGGTTGGTTTATTAAATTTAAAAAAACTCCTTCTTTTGTTCTTGTTTTTATGTAATCTTTTTCAAAACTAAAGGAAACTAAAGTTCACTTTGCTGTTCGGGATATACTGATTGGGAAGACTAGTAAAAAAAGGTGGCAAAGCTTTACCAATATAGAAAATTTTAAATGTCGGAAAGAAATAGAATTAACATTCAGGGTGAATGAAACAGTAGATTCTACGTTGCAAAAAGAAATGTCTGAGGAAGCTCAGCAGTGGTCAGAGTTTTTAAGGCTGTTCCTTTTTAGGAATTTATTGAAAAAATTGAAGTAAATTGTTACCAAATTAGAATTGCCATCTGTATTTCCCGTCCTTGCGATCCAGATGAAAGAATCTTTTTATTAAATGTTTAGCTGATGGGGCGCAAATTTGCCTACTGCACCGGGCGCAAAACAACCACGCGCCGGCCCTGATGTGATCGCAGAATCCTCTCACCTATCTAAAGTTGTAAAAGTGACGACTCCCAGAGGTTTTTTTTTCAAACTAAAATTTCAACTAAAACGACATATTTCTTCTAAATATCAATTTATTTTTCCAAAATTAGAAAGGTTGGAGTATTTGCTATGAATAATGCCCAGACAAAAGAGTAGTAGCAAGTATGAAACATTCTATTTTAGTAATAAGGGTTGTCCTGAGGGTAGCTTTCGATCCCGTTAGCGGGTTGACTTTATTTTTATTGAATTTGCTATACCCAAATTAGTAAAAGCGGACATTATCAGCTGGTATCAGCTCTTCCGCAGCTAAAAACTTTCTTTATATTGCGTTTATTGAACGTTCAGCTTTTCAAGTACCTAAAAAATATATTTCAATATAATTCCAATGTCGTCCCATTCCCATCCTAAATTTTGGCATTATATGTACGTTAAGAGTGTATGCATAAAATATAATTTTTTTTTTCAAAATTTTGAAAAAACATTATTTTGAGATATTCGAGCTTTGGCCTCCATCAGCTTCTTCCTCCAGACGTCGCTCTGCTCCGCAGCTTGTCTCCAGTTTCTTTTGTTGAGCAGTTTTGCTGCATCGGCCTTGACATTGTCTTCCCACCTTGACCGTGGTTTGCCAAATGGTCTTTTGTCATCTGGTAGTAGGTACAGGGCTTTTTTGGTATCCTTGAGTCATCCATTCTTTGGACATGACCGGCGCAACGTAAACGCAGTGGCATGTGTCGAAAGTTTACATTCTTTGTATAAATCGTAAGATTGTAGCATATTCTCCATGCATTGTATTCATTAATTGGGCCGTTTATCCTTCGGAGAACCTTCCTCTCAAATATATCCATCTTGTTAGCGGATTTCTGGGAGATACTCCATGCTTCACATCCATACGTAGCTACTGTACGTATGATGGTTTTGTAGATTCTTATTAACTTCCCAGTATAGGAAGTTATTGTAATCGGTCCGAAAATCGAAATCGAAAATTTCAACGTATTTTCATCTTTCAAGGTCCCAGGAGCATTTTAAGCAAAAAATTGGGAGGAAGTATGTGTGTGTGTGTGTGTGTGTGTGTGTGTGCGTACGGATGTGGTCATTTTTTCCTGCACGATATCGCGCGAACCAAAACTGATATCGACTTCGTTGAGGTGTCGTTCGAAGCGTATCAGCCGAAATATGATCTGAAAACGTTTTTAAGAAATTCGGTCCAGCCCTTTTTTGAAGTGTTAACTTCTTTAGGCGCGTTTGGCACTTTTTCGCTGGGGGTAAAACAACGAATTCGCGACACGCGCATTTTGTTGCTACACCCGTTTCTGGACACTTGTTGGCGACACGCGCACTTTGTTGCTCACTCGTTTCTGGGCACTTGTGCCTATGCAGCTGGCTAGAGCATGGAAACTTATTTTCGCAATGCAGACGCCGCCCGCTCTTAGCATTCATTTCATCCTCTCGCACACATTCGCTGCTGTGTGCGATGGCGTGCGAGAATATGACATGAATTTTGAGAGCGGCGCGAGAATATAAAACGAATGCTGAGAGCAGCTTCTGCATTGCAACATTCAAACCCAATCCCTCTCACCAAGCGCGGGATATTTTGCCTCGCACACATATAATTATACGCTGCTGTTTGTAAGTGGAGCTCAACCAAAAGTTTCCATGCTCTAGCCAGCTGCATAGGCACAAGTGCCCAGAAACGGGTGCGAAGCAAAAATGCGCGTGACCATCGCTGCTGTCTGTTGCTGGACCTCGACTAAAAGTTGCCATGCTCTAGCCAGCTAAATGGCTGCAATATTTAAATATTTTGCTTGGATTAATCGCTCTCGGCGACATGGAATACGTTTCGGCGTTTCGCCTATTCGACTGCGCGTCTGTATTTTACGTACATATCTGGGGCAGTACCCCAGTAGGGAAAATCGCAAGTATTTACTGTGGGAAGTCGATTTGGAAGTACTTCTTTAATTAGTGTAATGAGTTGTAAGTAATGCAGAGGAGAATGGGTTTGGTGACCAAGCGTTTGATTTCGCTCAAAAAGCGTGTTGAAAAACTTCGTAGCTGCTCGTTTTCTTTGTTAATTATCTCAGTTATCTCAGCCATTAAGTTTCTGATCTTTAATCTATAAACATGTATTTGAATTTATGTTTATGATATAAATATAAATCGCTTAATTTTACTTATTTTACTGGTTCTGAAAAAATTCAAATTGAATCCAGTAGATTCCCATAAAAATTTAGATCCGTGACTTTGGCTGAATATACATAAATGACTTTTTTTGCATATTTGCACAATGTTTAAAATAGCAAAGATTTCTGTTTCGTGACTATTGCATCAACCCGACGATATGTACTGTGTACTATGTACTACATATTTCCTATGAACTATGCACTATGTATTTATTACTATATATTAGCTACTATTTTTAATAAAAACTACATTATCCCAGTCATCCATCGTCTGATCTTTGTGTGATAAGTTTAAGACAAATATTTTAATTTCCAAAACATTGCAACACATTTTGGAGTGAGTGGATATAAGTAACAATTAAATAAACTTAAACAGAATATTCATAAATAAAATATATTAATCCTTATCGTCTTGTATTAAGATTGATTTGGACATTTAGACTAGCCATAGAAGTTGGCACTTCTAAAGTGTGGTCCTACGCACACTCGTTTTTTTGTTTAAGCGACGTAAGTGATTTTTGTACCTGCACGATATCGCCCGAACCACGAAAGATATTGACTTACTTGAGGTGCCGTTCGAAGCGTTATTAGCGACAATATAATCTGAAAAGATTTTTATAATATTCGGTCCAGCGGTTTTTTGGTTTAAATGACTTAAGTGATTTTTGTACCTGCACGATATCCCGCGAACTATAAAAGATATCGACTTAGCTGACGTGCCGTTCGAAGAGTATTAACCAAAATATGATCTGAAAAGATTTTCATAAAATTCGGTCGAGCCGTTTTTTTGTTTAAGCGATTTTTTGTTTAAGTGATTTTTGTACCTGCACGATATGGCCCGAACCACAAAAGATATTGACTTACTTGATGTGACGTTCGAAGCGTATTAGCGACAATATAATCTGAAAAGATTTTTATAATATTCCGTCCAGCGGTTTTTTGGTTTAAATTATGAAATGGGGGACGTACTAATTTTTGCGTCTTCCCTCATCTCATTGCAATATATAAGTGATATATGTATATATATTGCCAATAAAAACTTTTACTTCACATATTTTATATTAATATTATTCTTTTATTTAATACGTTTATTTAACATTTATCTATTATTATATTTAATAGTTTTAGATTTTAATAGTTATAGATTTTTCTATTTTTTATTATGTCACACCGAAAATTACATAACGGTTTTTAATTATACAACTTATTATAGGAGACTTCCTTATCGAATCAACTCCTAACTAATACTCTTACAAAAATTCAAAATAATTTTTAATATCACAATATTTGTGTGGCTATGTTTTTTTAAAATTGTTTCTGTGTACAGTGTATACATACGTGATATGACAATCCAAATTCCCCAAGTGTATTTAATAGTAGTAGTGAGAATCCAAATTGTGACGTAACCAAAAACACTGTACTTAAAATTATTAGAACAGAAACTGAGTGGATACTTGAATAAAACTTATTACAACGAAACGCGTATATACAAGTAGCGACTGCTACATAACTCCCCCTTCAGCGCGAGCGTCCATGAATGTACTATCATACTTTATTTTAATATTTAATTACTCAAATAAAACGAAAAAAAATTTTTAATTTTATAACCGAAATGAAACCTTTTTCTTTGAACTTCTAGTTACTGGTTTTTCAGTGTCTTCCTTTTTTTCAATAAAGGCGGGTTTTAATCTATCAATTGATACTACCATTATTTTTCCGTTGACGTCAATCGTGAAATTTTTTTTATTTCTCTTAATAACTTTAAAAGGACCTTCATAAGGATCCTGCAAGCATCCCCTACTTCTATCTGTCCTCAAAAACACGAATTCGCAATCTTCTAAGTCTTTTGGAACATAGAAATTTCTTCTTTGATCCCGAGAATCTGTTGGCACGATGTTCCTCATGTGATCTCGTAATTGTTCTACTAGGTCTGTTGGATCTGATACTTGGTGTGGATCCCTCACAAAGAATTCTCCGGGGATACGTAATGTTTGACCATAAACTAATTCAGCCGGACTACACTTAAGATCCTCCTTAACTGTTGTTCTTAAACCTAGTAATATAGCTGGTATGTGCCACAACCAATTCGGATTAGACATCTTAGCTCTAAGAGATGCTTTTAACTGTCTGTGTAGCCTCTCCACCATTCCGTTTGATTGTGGGTGATACGCTGTTGTTCGAATCCTATGGGTTCCTAATAATTTTGAAAATTCCTCAAAAAGTTTTCCTTCAAATTGACCTCCTTGGTCCGTAGTAACTGTCAATGGAATCCCAAATCTCGGAAAATATTGCTCATATAATGTCTTGACTACTATGCTGGCTGTGATACTCTTTAGTGGGTATACTTCCGGCCACCTGGTGAATCGATCCACTACGGTTAACAAGTATACGAATCCTTCCACCGGATGCAATGGGCCTACCAAATCTACATGGATGTGTTCAAACCTTCCCATAGGTATCTGGAATTTTTGTATTGGAAATTTTGTATGTCTGTGAATTTTCGCTTTTTGACACGTTATACATGACTTCGTCCATAAATTAATATCAGTATTCATCCTAGGCCAAAAATATCTTCTTGTAATTAATTTTCTTGTACCTCGTATTCCTGGATGTGATAAGTTATGGATTTTGTCAAAAATGCTTTTTCGTAATATCTCTGGTACGAATGGACGATCTCTACTAGTGGAACACTCTAACCAGATTTTACTTTCTAAGAAAGGTACATCTGTTTCCACTAAAATGAATTTCGAACTTTTATTTGGGTTTTCAATTAACTGTTTCAACTCTGTATCATCCTTTTGTGCTTCTACGATAATGCTTAAATCTATTTGCTTTTCGCTAACCGCGTCACAATTGCTATTTTCTACGGTTACCCGTGATAAAGTGTCAGCTACTACATTTGATTCTCCCTTGATGTATCTTATATCGGAGGTGAATTGGGTAACATAGTCTAATTGTCTTGCTTGTCTTGGACTTCTCTCCGCTTTGGTCCAAATTGCGGATGTTAAAGGTTTGTGATCCGTGAATACTGTAAATTCACGACCTTCCAAAAAATGTCTAAAGTGCTTAATACTTGAGTACATTGCCAAAAGCTCTCTGTCAAACGTAGAATACTTAATTTCTGCATTGTTTAATTTTCTGGAATAAAACGCTAATGGTTCGCTTTCATTGTTGTTAATTTGTTCCAACATTGCTCCAATCGCAATGTTTGATGCATCAACCGTCAACTTCAAAGTAGGATTCTCCGCTGGATGCACTAATAACGTTGCCGAAATAAAAGCCTTCTTCACTTTGACGAACGCGTCTTCGCATTCTTCCGTCCACTCAAAATTTTTTAAACTCTTAGGTTTTTTAAGCTCCCTAACTAAATGTATATGAATGGGACTTAACAACTCTGCTAATCGTGGAATGAATCTGTGAAAGTAATTTACCATTCCTATGAATTGTTGAATCTGCTTAATGGAAGTAGGTGAAGGGAAATCCTGGATGAATTTAATTCTATTTTCAGAAGGAAGAATCCCGTCCTTCGTAATTTTGTGACTTAAAAATTCAATTTCATGTACACCAAAAAGACATTTCCCTGGATTAATATTTATTCCATATTCTTCTAAACGGCCAAACACCTGCTCTAAGTGTTTCTTGTGTTCCTCCTTATTTTTGCTTGCAACCAATATATCGTCAATGTAGACAAAAACGAATTCCAAACCAGTTAAAACTCTATCCATAAATCGTTGGAAAGTTTGAGCAGCATTTCTAAGTCCAAAGGGCATTCGAGTAAATTCGAATAAACCGAAAGGTGTAGTTATCGCTGTCTTATAGATATCTTCCTCTGCCATAGGTATGTGATGGTAAGCTCTCACTAAATCAATCTTCGAAAATATGGTACAACCATTCAAATTTAACGTAAAATTTTGAATGTGAGGAATCGGGTATCTGTCTGGAATTGTTATTGAGTTTAGTCTCCGGTAATCTCCGCATGGTCGCCAATCAGTGGAATCTTTCTTTGGAACCATGTGTAGTGCTGATGAGACTGATGATGAAGATGTTCTGCATAAGCCTAATTTTACCATGTGCTCGAATTCTAATTTAGCGATTTTAAATTTATTAGTGTCGAGTCTTCTAGGTCTTGAAAATGGTAGTTGACCTTTAGTGGTAATAGTATGCACTATATTATGTCGTACAGGTAAATCATAGCGTGGAGGTTGAGTTAGAGAGGGAAATCTAGCTAAAACATTACCATATTCACTATCAAAGGTACAATGCCTGGGTGAAGGAGAATCTGTTTTAATCATGATTCCATTAACTGTTAACTCGGTGTTACCATCTATTATTCTCTTATTTTTCAGATCAACCAGCAAATTGAATTCAGAAAGAAAATCTGCGCCAATAATAGGTTTGTCGACGCTTGCTATAATGAACGGAAAAGTTAAATCTCGTCTTAATCCAAAGTCTATCTTAAGAAGTTTTTCTCCGTAAGTATGGATAATTGATCCGTTAGCTGCTGTAAGAATTAAATTTGGATTTCTCTTACATTTGCCACAATATGAATTCGGTATTACTGATAATTCAGCTCCTGTATCAATTAAAAATTTAAGTTTATTTTCTTTATCGTAAATAAAAAGTCTATTAGATTTTTTTGGAGTATTATTTTTAAAACACGCTGAAGGGATATTTAGTTTTTTTGATTATTATAGTTGCAAGGTTTAATACATCTTTTAGCCTTGTCGCCGAATTTAAAATGAAACCAACAAAATGGTTTATTATTATTATTATTGTATTTCGATCTATCACGGCTTCTACTTCTAGACCTTGACCTATGATGAAACTCATTATTCCTATTAAATGTAAGTTTCTTAATTAAATCTGTTAAATTTTCGATTTTATTTTCTAAATCATTAACCTTCTTAGCATAATCAATGTTATTTATATCAATACATTTTTGGTTTACAAAAGGATTTGAAGAACAATCATTGATGGATGAAGTATACTGAAATCTGGAACATTCGAAAATTTTATCTGCTAACGTTAGAATATCTTGAATGTTTTGTTTACCAGAGGACATCAATGCGATGTTAATACTAGGCGGTAATTTTCGCATCCAAAGTTTTCTAATCAGGTCCTTTCCTAAATTCGAAGATGTTCCTGCAAGTATCTCCATTGATCTATAAAATTCTGATGGTTTTCGATCTCCCATCTCAGAATTGCATAATAATTGTTCCAACTTTTTCTCTTCAGACTTTGTAAATCTTTGAATTAATGTTGTTTTTAATGCTTGGTATTTATTCTCCGATGGTGGGTTTTGAATGAAGTCCAATATATTCATTATTATTTCAAAAGGAAGAGCTTGTATCACATGTTCGAATTTAGTCTCATCTAGTCTAATTCCTTTAGAGTTAAATTGACTTTCTGTTAAAATAAACCATGCTTCTGGGCATGGAGACCAGAAAGTTGGTAGCTTAACAGCCGATGCACTAATATTCTCATTATCAACGTGCATTCTTTCACTATCACCACCTTGGACACTCATATTAATCACAATTTTTTAAATAAAACTCGCGTAAAAAGAAGTTCAATAAAATTTCGACTTTACTTAAAAACTTCGCGATACTTTAAAATAACACCCGTGGACGTTCGCGAAAAGAGTCGATTAATACTCAAACTTAAATAAATTCCCGAAAATTTTATTTAAGTCTCACTTCCTAAAAAAAAATTTTTAGAGGAAAAATATTTGAAAGAGGAAATAAATTGAATTGTCACCACTACTAAATTATGTAAGTGTAATGTTTTTTTTAGTGTAAGCAATTCCATACAATTTAAATTTTAAAATTAAAGAAAAATATTTAATTAAAATAAATACTTGGTCTCCTCAATAAAAAAAATGAACCTCTTCTTAAAATTTTTCACCAAATGCTTTTCTTTCTTGTATCTTCTTCTTTTCTTCGTAAAATTTTCAAAATTTTCTTCATATCTTCTTTCTTCATAAATTTTCTTTCATAAAAATTTTTTTAATTCTTCTTTCTTCTTTTTTCTTTGAAAAATTTCTTCGTTCTTCTAATGTCGGGGTCACCAATATGAAATGGGGGACGTACTAATTTTTGCGTCTTCCCTCATCTCATTGCAATATATAAGTGATATATGTATATATATTGCCAATAAAAACTTTTACTTCACATATTTTATATTAATATTATTCTTTTATTTAATACGTTTATTTAACATTTATCTATTATTATATTTAATAGTTTTAGATTTTATTAGTTTAAGATTTTTCTATTTTTTATTATGTCACACCGAAAATTACATAACGGTTTTTAATTATACAACTTATTATAGTAGGAGACTTCCTTATCGAATCAACTCCTAACTAATACTCTTACAAAAATTCAAAATAATTTTTAATATCACAATATTTGTGTGGCTATGTTTTTTAAAATTGTTTCTGTGTACAGTGTATACATACGTGATATGACAATCCAAATTCCCCAAGTGTATTTAATAGTAGTAGTGAGAATCCAAATTGTGACGTAACCAAAAACACTGTACTTAAAATTATTAGAACAGAAACTGAGTGGATACTTGAATAAAACTTATTACAACGAAACGCGTATATGGGTGATTGTCATGAAATGGGAGTTTTTGAGATTTGAACAAAAATTTGTGAACAAAAAAAAAGTGCTGAAAAAAAATTTTCTCATGTGTTTTCAACATTATTTTGAAGTACTTTCTGTATATTTCCACATAAATACACACGAGGTATAGACAGTGAGAAGTTTATATCGAAAAGCCGAAATTATATGGCTTCGGAGGCGACAATTACGGTAGCGACATTTCATCGAAAAATCCGTCGCTTTCATGATCAATGAGAGCAAACAATTTTTCCGAAAATTTGCTTGCTCTACAAATGCAAACAAATATACCGAACCGAGTTAAAAGAGATTTGCAACACATATCACAACGAAAACACACATTACGGAGGCGACAGTTTTTTTTTCTTCGATAATTTTCTTGAGGGTTGCTCTCTTGTTTATAAATTGTTCACAGTCTAAACGTCCGGCGAGGATAAACATTCATAAAGAAACTTGTGACGATTCGTTTTCACTACTTAGTGCCACTTGACAACCAATTTGTCGTTGCGTGTGCGCTATTCTTATAGTTTTTATTGAAATTTGCAACAAACAACAGTCAGAATGTAAACACTGACATCTAACTAAGCAGGTATCCGCCCGCGTAATACATACCGGTGATCAGTTTCGGAGCACTGCTGCTGTCGTTTGAGACCCTAGGCGCGCGGCAATAATGCACTGTTTTTCCGTAAACGTAGTGCCGTGACGTAAAAGCGGAAAATGGACAGGTTACGGAGGCGACATTTTCGGTGGTCGAAGGGCCGCCATTTTGTTCAAGAGTGCTTGCCGCGGGAGGCGATGAAGGAGAGAATGTTTTATTACTGGATGGAGATTTTCACCCCAGAAAAAATTTGTTTGAGGCGTTGTAGCTAGAGAACAACGGCCAGCCAGCCACTACCCCCATTTCATGACAATCACCCATATACAAGTAGCGACTGATACATAAATCACTTAAGTGATTTTTGTACCTGCACGATACCGCGCGAACTAAAAACTATATCGACTTCATTGAGGTGCCGAAAAACATTAACACATCAATTTTATATACATTTTCGTCATCCTAATCTTGTAAGTGCGCACATTTAGTTTGACATTTTAGCGATTGATTGATAAACAATTGTGACAAATTCTCGGTATTATACATATATTCTATATTGCCTATTGTTCATTTATTATTAAAATATCCAATCATAATATTCAACATCCATCATACTGGGAAGTTGATCGTGTGGACCGAACGGGTCGAACCCACATCCCAACTAGTTTTGGTTTTTCTGTGGATGTCTCTGGATTTCATTACTGGCAGTAGTGAGAAGTATGTTCTGTATGCCGCGGCGTTTATTCTTCTTTGTAAGCCTACCGTTTCATCGTGGTCTTCGCTTACTGTGGACCCGAGGTAGTTAAATTGGTTTACCCGAAGTTCGAAGTTATATTCCCCCCAGGTAGTGTTGTGAATTCTTCTTCTTTCCGTCCTTCACTGAATTAGAATCTTCTTCTTCTTCTTTAACGGCTCTACAACCGGGATCCGGTCCTGGCCTCGCGCAACTGTTCTCTCCACCGGTCCCGATTCTGAGCCGATGTCATCCAGTTTGGCATCCCTAAACTCTGAACGTCCTGGTCCACGCCATCCTTCCAGCGAAGGTTGGGCCTCCCTCGCTGTCGCACCCCATAGGTCTTACCGCAGAGAACTTTCCGAGCCGGCTCATCTTCACTCATACGAGCTAGATGCCCTGCCCACCGGAGCCTACCGAGCTTTATTTTCTTCACAACATCTATGTCGCGATAGCGCTCGTAGATCTCGTCATTGTAGAGCCTCCGGAATCGTCCTTCCTCACATACGGGGCCAACAATCCTCCGAAGTATTTTCCTCTCAAACACGCCCAAGAGGTTTGAGTGGTTTTTGCTAAGCACCCACGTTTCGGATGCATATGTGAGAACGGGTAAGACCATCGTCTTATATAGTAAAAGTTTAGACGTTATGGTTAGATATTTGGATTTGAAGAGCCTTGACAGACTATAGTAGGCTTTGTTGGCTTTTAGCAGTCGTGCGCGTATTTCTGGTTCCATGCTATTGTCGGCTGCTACTATTGACCCAAGGTAGGTAAATGATTTTACCACGTCAAACTCGTGTTCCGCTACCTTGATTGTGGGACCAATGTTAGGTGTTCTTCCACACGAGGCCACCACGTACTTTGTTTTGCTTTCGTTAATGTGCAGTCCCAGATATCCTGCCGCTTGCTCAATCTGAGTGAAAGCTTCTTGTACAGCTGTTGTTGTTCTTCCAATGATGTCAATGTCGTCTGCGTAAGCCAGTAATTGGGTGGACTTGTGGAGGATTGTATAGTTGTTTTCAAACCTCGTGACATCCCGCGCATGTTCCCCAGCTAAGCTCTAAAAAATGTTTAAAAGCTTAGACAAAAGCTTCACTTAACTCCTCCTATCAAATCACTTGCTGCCATGTAATCAGTCGCGACTGCGTATTGCTAAAGGGAGGTGTATTTTTCTGGGACTTCAATGATTATTTAAAAAATTTACAAATTATGACTGAAAAACACCCGTTTTTATATATTTTTTTTATTTTAAGGTTTTTATATTTTACACATATGCCACAGAAATAATTTGTAGTAATTTCTACTCAAAAATACGATATTTGTGTTTTTATCACTTTGATTACTAGATTTTTGACATTTTCCGCCAGTCGCAAGCGCGCTTCTGCCTGGGGAGGTTGTGTTGCTTGCGGCTGCGGAAAACTCTCAATTTATGAATGAAAATGCTCATATCTTTAAAAGAAATTTTTCCAGCAATTCTTTTAATTTATTTTAAATTTAGGGATGAGAAATATTTAGCATAATTATAGTAAAATTATGCTTATTACGATGGATAAACTGACTTGGTTGAGCAGGAGTTCTGCTCAATACATATAAAGATTACTTAACTTTATTCATCCGGCATGCGCACATCCCTTCTCAAATTATTTTGTTGAGTTTTTTCTGCGTTTGTTGCCTTTTTAAGTTAAAAGAGGGGAAATGATAGAACAAAATTTATGAAATTGGGCAACGAGGTGCGCAGAACCCTTCAAATTATTTGTGTCACGGCGTTTGAAAACTTCTATACCCCTTGATGTCACGCCCGAATCTCGGATCACTTTCTCCAACGCCAGGTTGAAAAGGAGGCAGGCCAGACCGTCTCCTTGTCGGAGTCCATTATAGATGTTGATTGGTCTGGACAGTGTTCCGGATACCTTTACTTGGCTTGACACATTGATCATGGTCAACCTACATAGTCTTGTCAGTTTGTTGGGGATGCCGAATTCTCTCATGGCTTTGTAGAGTTCTACCCTGGCTATGCTATCATAGGCGGCTTTAAAGCCTATGAAGAGGTGTTGAATTGAGTTTTGAAACTCTATACATTTTTCCATAGCCTGCCTCAAGGTGAAAATCTGATCAGTCGTTGATTTGCCTGGACTGAAGCCACACTGGTAATGGCCTCTGATGTTTCTGGCGTATGGGGCCATCCTGTTTTGTAGGATAGCGGAGAATATCTTATACACGGTACTCAACAACGTTATACCGCGATAATTAGTGCACGCTGTGATATCTCCTTTTTTGTGTACCGGACAGAGGATGCCTTTTCTCCAGTCTTCTGGCATCACTTCCTGCTCCCATACTTGCACAATTAATTCATGAATCGCTTGGTGTAATGTAGGCCCTCCATATTTAACCAGCTCCGCTGCGATGCCGTCTGCACCCGAGGCTTTGTTGTTTTTGAGCCGGCAGATGGCTCTGCTAACTTCTTCTATGCTTGGTGGCGACAGCATAGCATTGTCATCAGATATTGATGGAGCCTCCGAATCCTCAGTTAGCTCGCCATTTAGCAATTCATGAAAGTGCTCTTCCCATCGCTCCAAGATGCCTTTAGGATCGGTGATCAGATTCCCTTCTTTGTCCTTGCAGTATGTGCGACATGGTGTGAATTGCGTCATACTGCAGACTCTTTGGTAGAACTCCCGCGCCTGGTGCGGCCGTCGTTCTCTGTACTGTTCTAGCTCACAGACGAGATTTTTTTCCCAGGCTTCCTTTTTCCGTCTGTGAATTCTCTTTTCTTCTTTTCTGAGCTCTTTATAGTTCTCTTCGCGTGCCCGTGTTCTCTGAGACTGCTGCATGGCTCGGTACGCAGCATTCTTACGTTCAGTTGCCAGCTTGCATTCATTATCGAACCAGTCGTTCCGATCTTTACGACTTCTGCCTAAGATGGAATCAGTAGTACTAATGACAGTATTTTTAAGGCGGGTCCAGTTCTCGTCGACGCCCGGCATCTCATCCCCAGGACTTAAGGCGAGTTCTAATGCATGACCGTAGCTGTTTCTGGCCATTTCATTGCGTAGTGCAGCTGTGTTGATTCGAGCCTGATCAGCGGATACAAAGCTTTTCAGCGTTGTAATGCGCTCTCGGAGCACCATACAAACAAGATAGTGATCCGAGTCGAAGTTGGCACCTCGGTACGTTCGTACCGTCATCAGACCCGAAAGGTGGCGGCGGTCTATCAACACATGATCTATTTGGTTGCGAGTGGCTCCATCAGGAGATACCCAGGTGGCTTTATGGATATCTTTACGCGCAAATCTAGTACTTGCAACGACCAAGTTCTTACTTGCTGCCATCTCTACAACTCGCTGCCCATTGTCATTAGTGTTTTCATGCAAGCAATTAGAATCTTACTCTTGCATTTATTTACAGCCCTATATGTTTGACTCCCTCTTCTAATTTCGTGAATATTTCTCTAAAGGCCCGTGGAGACGCTTAAACATGGTACGAGTAAACATGGTACAGGGACCATGTTCGAGGTGATGTTAGCCGTGTACGGGCCGGTACGCGTACCAGTTTTTTGGTCCGACCAACGGTCCGACTAAAATCAAAACTGGTTTGATTTCCGTCGATGTTCGTGGGCGGAGTTTCGTGCACATGTCTTACCGTCTGCGGGTTTTTGGTTGTACCATGTTTACTCGTACCATGTTTTAGCGTCTCCACGGGCCTTAAGGTACGACAGCGATCTGGCAAGGTAGTTTATGTTGTTGTTTTGATTTGTTGAGCAGGGTCGTGTTCGGATCAATGTTTACTTTGCAAATTACTCCTTCTAGGTAAAGATTAAATAGCATGGGTGCCAGCCCATCGCCCTGCTTTAAGCCTTATTTGACTGGGAAGGACTCCGTCAATTGTAACTGTACACCTTGTATTTTCCATTGTTATTTTCGTCAGTTTCACTATACTTATGGGTATGTTTAGGTCCAGCATTGTCGCATACATTTTTTCCTTGTCGATGCTGTCTTATGCCTGTTTGAAGTCGATGAAAAGTTGATACACGTCGATATTGTATTCCCAGTATTTTCGGAGGATTCGCCTTATTGAAAAAAGTTGGTCCATTGTTGACCTATTTCTTCTGAATCTCTATTTCTTCTTCTTCTTCTTTAACGGCTCTACAACCGGAATCCGGTCCTGGCCTCTCGCAACTGGTCTCTCTCCACCGGTCCCGATTCTGAGCCGATGTCATCCAGTTTGGCATCCCTAAGCTCTGAGCGACCTGGTCCACGCCATCCTTCCAGCGAAGGTTGGGTCTCCCTCACTGTCGCACCCCATAAGTCTTACCGCAGAGACCTTTTCGAGCAGGCTCATCTTCACTCATACGAGCTAGATGTCCTGCCCACCGGAGCCTACCGACCTTTATTTTCTTCACAACATTTATGCCGCGTTAGCGGTCGTAGATCTCGTCTCGTCTTGTCTCCCTTGTAAAGTCTCCGGAATCGTTCAGCTTGGTATTCATTTATAGCGGCTTCTACATAAGGTTCTAGTCTGGCCTTGATTATATTTGCCATTATTTTATATACTGTGCTTAAAAGAGATATGCCTCTGTAGTTTCCACAGTTGAATTTGTCCCCTTTCTTGTGTATTGGGCAGATAATGTTTTGTTCGGAATCTTCAGGCATTTTATCGTTCCTCCATATGTAGCATAGTAATTCATGTATAGCTCCTGAAAGCGATTCGCCTCCTTGTTTGCTCAACTCTGCTGGGATGTTATTAATTCCAGGAGATTTGTTGTTTTTTAAGGATTGTATAGCACTCGTCGAGGTCGTACCCTATTCGCCATTATGGTACAAGGCGTTAAATGCTCCCATAAATGTTGAATTCTGCAATTCCTTCAAATCAGTCAATATACAAATATGAAACGAAAGGGAGTGACATGGCTGTTTTTGGTGTTGCTACTGCAAATACGATCGGCGAAATAACACAGTATCCAATGGTGCGTTATGTTAGAAGTAATGAAGCGATATGGCGATTTTTTTCATTTGCCTATCCTGAAAGATATCCAGTTCATCTGAATGGCCAATATGCATATTTTACAAGAGTAATGCTGCGCAAAGGGCTGAACGACCACCACCTAGCGCCGGCGCTTGGGTTTTTTTGCGCCCGGTGCACTATGACATATTGCGCCCCATAAGCCGTTCATTTTTGAAGGGCAATGGAAAAAGACAATCACTCGCTGGATGGGAGAAGTATTTTCCCTAGTTTGCACAAAATTTAAGATTGCACCATAATAATGCATATAACGTAAAAAACGATTACATAGGAAATTTCAAAATTCCAGTTGATTTTGAGCGAGTTTTTACGTTTAAATTCAGTTCGAGACCACTTGGACGAACTGAGGTTTGTTTATCCTCAGTTGACAATGTGGAAATTGTGCTGAACTGAACTGAGGCTAGAAATTCAGCTCGCCAATTTGGTTGAACTTGCGCAGGGTGAAGCCAGGATACTTCTTTGAAGCTTACAAAAAGCTTTCCGAATATATAAGGCAGATATCGTCCCATTTAATTTAAAATAAGGTTTGCCTACTACGGCCATTATGAAAAACTAGCAATGCATACTTCACTTCAGTATCGTTATTTTTTTTGAGCGGTGCTCATGAGGAAACTCTTTCATGTGGAACCTACCTCCTCTTTAGGAAAGCCCCTGAGGCAATCCCCTTTTGCTAGTCTGGTGGAGTTTAAAAAGCGTGTACACTTTTCCTTCCATCCCCACACACTCCGCCGCCCCTGTTCGCTTCATAGTTTATCAGCGGCGCTTCAACACGCTCAATACAATTCGAACACCCGCTTTATTGAAGCGAACGAAGTACGAAGGAAATGTTTGTTTGCTAATGTTCAGAAAAAACTAATTCTCTAAAAATTGGTTGTCTGTAAAGAGGGTTTACGGACGATAGTTTAACGTGACGTCATGAGAAAACATTGATAAAATGATTGCATACTTTTATGAGCTTTAAATAAAGGCGGTTCAACTTGTTATTAAAATTTCTAAATATATTGTAAAATCATGATTGCTAAATCAAAATTCTAATTAAAAACATTAATATTCAATTTCTGAATTTAATTTATAATTTTTGAAAGTTTTGATTTGAATAATTTGTTAAAATATAATTATGAACAAGTTTTTGTAGAAAGAAACTGTAATCATATTATTGTTGACAGTTTGACAAAGGACATCATTCACGTTCCATACATTTTTGGGCCAATTCTGAAAGTGCCGGCCAGAAAAAAAGCGTAATATTCGGATAGATCACAAAATTCCCACTATTTTTTACTATGAAACCAAACCTGTGCGCCCTATGGTTATGTTGTTACATGCTTTTAAAATACAATGTGAAATAAAATGTTATTAAGATGTGTTTTTTTAATACATTTGGACAAATATATATGAAAAAACAAGCAACAATACCAACAGCGCCTCATTTAGATTCAGTACCTACCTTTCATTTAGGTAAAAAAGAGCAAAATGAAACAACACTCAATTCACTTTATTGCACATCAAAAGGACATACACAGTATGAATAATTAAATATCAAATGTATGAAAATAACAACATCATAATAACATTTTTATTGTATTTTAAAAGTATGTAACACCGTAACCAAAGGGCGCACAGATTTGGTGCCGTAGTCAAAAATGATAGGAATTGGGTGTTCTATCCGAATATTACACATTTTTATCCTGGCCGGCCCTTTCAGTTTGTGGTCCAAAAGGAATGATGTCCTTTAATCTAATTAAATATTGACAATTTTAATCAAAGTTTTAAAATTACTACTTTTGAAAAGCCCGCCTTAACCTGTTTGATATAATAGTACATTTCCTCGCACGGCGGTTGGCCGAATCAACTTATGGTTTGGGTCCATTGTTATAACATGTGTAAGGTTAAAATTTAATTTTTTTTAATCTTACATTAATGAGTACGCAAAATTATTTTCTTTTTATAAAGAAGAGAAAACTTTTTATTATCAAACATTTAATCTATTATCAATTATATGAATCATCATCATTTTTTAGTCAATTGTAACATAACCTATTATTACTGCACTCGCCGACCGATGCTACTTTTTTTAATTATAAAAAAGAATAACTACTTGAAAGTAATAGAGTTAACCCTTCTAATACAGAAGGCGCAGTTCTTAGCTGGGCCAAGAAAGATTTACCTACTCAACACAACCAAGCGCTGAGATGAGGCTCACAACTAAACATGCAAACATAAAAATTAGTAAATAAAAAAAAAGTGCCATGGCTTCTCGATGGCACAGTAGACATGAATAGACCCCAAGGATAAGACATATTCATGTCAAAAACAAAAACAAAAACAATAAAAACAACAAAAACAGCAAAAACAACAAAAACAACAAAAACAACAAAAGCAGCAAAAACAACAAAAACAACAAAAACAGCAAAAACAACAAAAACAACACAACAGCAAAACAACAAAAACAGCAAAAACCACAAAAACAGCAAAAACAACAAAAACAGCAAAACAGCAAAAACAACAAAAACAGCAAAAACAACAAAAACAACAAAAACAACAAAAACACCAAAAACAACAAAAACAGCAAAAACAACAAAACCAACAAAAACAGCAAAAACAACAAAAACAACAAAAACAGCAAAAACAACAAAATCAACAAAAAGAACAAAACAACAAAACCAACAAAAACAACAAAAACAACAAAAACAACAAAACCAACAAAAACAGCAAAAACAACAAAAACAACAAAACCAACAAAAACAGCAAAAACAACAAAAACAACCAACCCAACAAAAACAGCAAAAACAACAAAAACAACGAAAACATCAAATAACACAAAACCAACAAAAACAGCAAAAACAGCAAAAACAGCAAAAACAACAAAAACAGCAAAAACAACAAAAACAACAAAAACAGCAAAAGCAACAAAAACAACAAAAACAACAAAAACAGCAGAAGTAACAAAAACAACAAAAACAGCAAAAACAAAAAAACAACAAAAACAGCAAAAAAAACAAAAACAGCAAAAGCAACAAAAACAACAAAAACAGCAAAAACATCAAAAACAACAAAAACAAAAACAGCAAAAGCAACAAAAACAACAAAAACAGCAAAAACAACAAAAACAACAAAAACAACCAAACCAACAAAAACAGCAAAAACAACAAAAACAACGAAAACAGCAAAAACAACGAAAACAGCAAAAACAACAAATAACACAAAACCAACAAAAACAGCAAAAACAACAAAAACAGCAAAAACAACAAAAACAGCAAAAACAACAAAAACAGCAAAAACAACAAAAACAACCAACCCAACAAAAACAGCAAAAACAACAAAAACAACGAAAACATCAAATAACACAAAACCAACAAAAACAGCAAAAACAGTAAAAACAGCAAAAACAACAAAAACAGCAAAAACAACAAAAACAACAAAAACAGCAAAAGCAACAAAAACAACAAAAACAGCAAAAGCAACAAAAACAACAAAAACAGCAAAAACAAAAAAACAACAAAAACAGCAAAAAAAACAAAAACAGCAAAAGCAACAAAAACAACAAAAACAGCAAAAACATCAAAAACAACAAAAACAAAAACAGCAAAAGCAACAAAAACAACAAAAACAGCAAAAACAACAAAAACAACAAAAACAACCAAACCAACAAAAACAGCAAAAACAACAAAAACAACGAAAACAGCAAAAACAACGAAAACAGCAAAAACAACAAATAACACAAAACCAACAAAAACAGCAAAAACAACAAAAACAGCAAAAACAACAAAAACAGCAAAAACAACAAAAACAGCAAAAGCAACAAAAACAACAAAAACAGCAAAAGCAGCAAAAACAGCAAAAACAACAAAAATAGCAAAAAAAACAAAAACATCAAAAGCAACAAAAACAACAAAAACAGCAAAAACAACAAAAACAGCAAAAGCAACAAAAACAACAAAAACAACAAAAACAACAAAAACAACAAAAACAACAAAAACAGCAAAAACAACAAAAACAACCAAACCAACAAAAACAGCAAAAACAACAAAAACAGCAAAAGCAACAAAAACAACAAAAACAGCAAAATCAACAAAAACGACCAAACCAATAAAAACAACAAAAACAGCAAAAACAACAAAAACAGCAAAAAAACAAAAATTTATCCTAAAAGTATGCTAATCAATAATGAGTCATGGTAACGATTTTCGTCTCCGCACATTCTTTCAAATAGACTCCAGGGATAAGACATATTCATGTCAAAAACAAAAATCCAAATTAACATATAACCCACGCAAGCAACTGGAAACATAGATGGTCACGTGAGATTAAAAAGACTCCTTTTAAGGACATCTTTACTAATGCTCACGCTAAAGACATTAATATTATTGTTAACATTAATGAACATGCGGTTTACAGGTTCAAATCTGCCGTAATTCGTATTAGAGGAGTTGATTTGTAAAAGAGGTGGAGCTCTCAGATTATAACGACTCTCTCTAAACGACGCACGGCGACCTAAAAACCCTGAGTCGACCTTTCCATTAAGTAGCTGATGAACAAATACAACATCGGCCACCTCTCGACCCTTGTGAAGAGAGCTTAAGTTGAGTAACTTAAGCCGGGATTCATATGATGGAAGAACTATTAGGTTTTCTCACGGAAGATGATTCAGTGCGAATCGAACGAACCTTCGTTGAACCGATTCAATAGTTCTAACATGCGAAGAATAGTGAGGAGACCAAACCTGGGAGGCATATTCAAGTAACGGTCTGACAAGAGAAATATATAAGTGTTTAGTAACCAACGGGTTATTAAATTCCTTGGACCACCTTTTTATAAAACCCAAGACTAAACTACCTCTGGAAGAGATATAGTTGATGTGAGTGGAGAAATCCAGTTTACTATCAAATCTAATCCCGACATCTTTAACCAAATTAACACGAGGGATACCCTAATTAGAAAAGGTGTAGTTAAAAATTATAGGATCACGTCTCCTACTAAAAGTCATGACTTCACATTTACCAATATTAAGAACCAGGTTGTTGTTAGCACACCAAGAGTAAAAGGTATCAAGGTCAATCTGCAGAAGTTTGCAATCCTCCATACTCTTTATGTGCCGATACAATTTGATGTCATCAGCGTAAATCAATATTCTACAGTGTCTTAGTAAGGGAACAATGTCATCAATTGATAAGATAAAGAGGAGAGGGCCAAGATGACTTCCTTGAGGGACACCAGATGTCGCTTCAATGGATATTGATTTGGATCCACGAAAAAGAACTTGGTAGGTCCGGTCAATTAAGTAAGACTGGAACCATACTAGAAGGGCTTGCGGAAAGCCTAACATTCTTAATTTCAGAATAATAATGGAATGGGAGAGCTTGTCGAATGCCTTACTAAAATCAGTGTAAACACAATCAGTTTGACAACCGGAAACGAAGCCTTCGACAGCATGAGCAGTGAACTCAAGAAGATTGGTGGTTGTGGAACGAGCTGCAAGACAACCATGTTGATTCGTTGAGACCAGCCTCTTGCAGATAGGAACGAGTGTAGAATAGATAATTGATTCAAAAAGTTTGGGTATATCAGACAACTTAGCAACTGGCCTATAATTCGATATTTCGCTCTTGCAACCACTTTTGTGAATAGGAATTATGAACGAATTCTTCCACAGAGTGGGGAAGTACCCTTTATCCAGGGATTTTAGAAAAAGGATTTTCAGTGGAGACTGGAGAACCTCCACACAGGCCTTAAGGACAGTAGGAGGAATACCGTCGGGGCCAGAAGTAAAGTCAAATGGAAGATCGTCAATATGTTTCACGATATCGGCTATGGTAATTGAGAGAGGTAAAAAATGAGCCTCTCGGTTAGGAATAATGTGATGAAAATTATTGTCGTCAGGCTGAAAGTCTGCAGATGAGAAAGATTGATGAAAGAATGACGCAAACATGTTGCAAATCGCAGGCGACTCACAGCTAGACCAGTTCTTGTGCTGCATAGTATCAGTGTAATTATCAACTTTTTTCTTCGAGTTGATAAATTTGAAGAAGTTTCTGGAATCAGTAAATACTTTATTACTCATACTGCTGAGATATTCACGATACAGAGTGAAAGAGAGTGAACGAAATTGGTTATAGCAAACGATGAATGAATTGAGACTTGGAGAGTCCTTTCTTTTTAAATAAGTTTTCCAGAGCCTATCCTTCTGATTTTTCAAATGCTTGAGTTCACTATTGAACCAAGGAGGAGAAGAATTGGCCAATTTTTGAGGATCATAGGGGACGCAAGAAACGAGGGCTTCGTATAGTACGCCATAGAACCGTGCTACATCGACATCCAACTCGTTTGCGGAAAGTAAGTTGTTGAAATCAACCATGGCAAGTTTAGATGACAGCTCATTAAAGTTAGCCTTTTTAAAGTTAAAGGAATAGGTTACCACCTCCAGACAAGGAGTATTAACTGAATTGAAGCAGTAATTGAGCAAGATAGGAGGGTGGTAATCGTCAACAGTGGACATGACTATTGGACTGGGTTCAACAGTCATGTTGACTGAGTCTGTAAAGAATATAAGATCCAACTGCCTTCCTAATACATTAGTCACACCGCTCATTTGACTCAAGCCAAGTGAGAATAAGGAATCGAGAAAACACGATTCCTTAGAATTAAGGCTGCCTTCAGGAAGGTAGTTATCGTCATCATAAACATATACCCACTGGATATTGGGTAAATTGAAATCGCCTTGCAGAAGTAGCTCATCATTAGTGTTCATCAAGGTCAGAATGTGGTCAACACAAAAGATGAGAATATCATAGAGGTTATTACCTCCATCGTCAAGTGTGCTTAACATATCTGGTGGGATATAGCAGCACAGCAGGAAGAGATTCATTTTAGAAAGGGAGATTTTAAGAGCAACAAGGTCGACGTCAAGGTGGTTAGAGAAACTAGGAAGCGAAATTGGGGTGCAATTATGATGGCTTCTACAAGCAACAAGTACGCCACCCCCACGAGCTTCCGAGTCAGTGTGACGGTCCCTCCGAAAGATTTGGTAGGAGGAATCGAAAAGTTCAGCATTGAGAATGCCCACATGGAGTTAGGTTTCAGTGAATGCTATGACATCTAGGCCACTAGCAATCGATGCCTGAAGGATATCTTTAGTTTTAGACCTGGTCCCCCTTACACTCTGGTAGTAGAGGGAAAGCGTCTCGAGTTTTTTGATATCTGAGTAGCACCCGAAGTTGAAGTTGAAGCTAACTAGTAATCAGATTTTAAAAATGCTAGAATAATTTACCTTTATTGCCGCAATTGTTGTTGTAATAAACAATGAAAACCACATTAACTTTTCACTTCACTTTGTAAACAGTCGACGAAACAGTTCACGTGTAAGTTGTGTGCTGCCGCTGTCTTTCTTCTCGTCGGACGCATAGGCCAATCGAGTGAAAGAGAGATAGATGCCGGCCGATCGTGCCTTTCACTCGCTCGTGCGGCGCTCTCTCTCGCACGATCGGCTCGAGCGTAACGGGACAATGAGTCATCCTTTTTCGTGCATGCAGCCGGCGTTCATCGTTTTAATAGACGTTGTCACGTCAAAAAAATCTTGTGGATTTACCATTATTATAGTTATTTGAACTAGCTTCTCTCAGGATTACTTTGTCACCAGTTCTGATACTAAGTAATGCTAAACGTATTACCATATTGTAAGAAGGCAGTTTATTTCGTCTACGTTTATCATACTGGGAAGTTGATCGTGTGGACCGAAGGGGCCAAACCCACGTCCCAACTAGTTTCATTTCGCTATGACGGAGGCTGTGAGGCGCACCAGGTTCTAGCTAGTAACTTATAAACGTATGAAGTCTTGCCTGTTTTTTGTTCTATTTCCAAAGTGGAATTTCTATACACAAAAACATTTTCTAAAACCAGCTTTTTGGCAAGTTTGTTTCAATTTATTAATGCATTCGTTACAGGACGTGGAAAATATAATAAAATTACCTTTAACGTTAGATCAATGCCCCAAATGGCTGCCATACAGAACCATCTTCCGGGTAAAGTTCGCTCCAGAACTACGATAAAAAAGCTGGGGAATTCGCCTATAAGCATGCATCGGAAGAGTTTCGTATTAATTTAAAAAAGCGTAAATTGAGCCCGACCAACAAAAAGGAAGCTTTTAACTAAATTGCATCAGAAATATGTTTTTTGTGAAGCCAGCTCGAGGGCAACAATGTGCCATAAATTAAAGCAACGGGTTGTAGTATTCCGTGGAGTCGTTTTTTGGTGCATTTACTTACATACCGGTGTGAATATAATGCACAGAACCAGACAATAGCGTTACGGATATACTGACTATAGTACGGCGAACGGGAGCGGCAGGTAGTTGGGAAGAGTGGCGAGGCTACAAGAAGAAGGCTTCTAGCATGAGCATTTTCTTTAAAAGACAGTGTTTAGGTTATTTCAGTCTCAGAATGGCGTACTTACGGAGGCAGAGGTTAAATTATGACATGGGATGTTTTTTCTTTACACTTTAGGAGTTGTGCATGCAGCTAAGTGTTCTTGTGGCTTACATTTATTGTTATTTATGACCGGACTTCTAATTACTTTCACACGAATACCTTCACGTTTTGTTGCAACTAAAAGGTTAGGATTACGGTCAACTGGAAATCACGACACCGTTTATTTGTATAGAGCTGCATTATCTACTATATGCTCAGGTTGATAGGAAGCATTTCGTGCACGAGAAGATCGAAACTGCCCGGCATGAGGATATTAACGTTTTTTTCGAGTGCAGTAATAATATGGGTAAGCTGTCAGCAAGCTAATTAATTGTTAACGTAGGCCTGTTGAACGGTCAAAAACGAAACAAAGTTTCTATTCGATTTTCGTATCCTAGTGGTATGAAGGAAATTACTAATAGTCCAATCAAATTAGGGTTTCACCTCGGAATGAGAGGTTATAAGCTGAAAATTTGTATGAGCACTTGTTTTGGCATTCTATATGATGTGTCAAGAGTCTCATATAATCTCGTGTCCGCGTTTTGCGATATTAGAGGTCAAAGGTCACAAAAATCAGTTTTTCGCAAAGATCTCGTAAATTATCGGCTTTACGTAAATTTTGGTTAAGTAAAATTTGTTTATTAGATAGATCCAAGCTCCCACTTTATCTAACTTCTAGAACCTTCGCCCATTTTCTAGTGGGTAGTGGAATATTCTTTCCTTTTTAATAGATCTAGAGTCTGATAGATGGCGCCATGTTAGCATAGTGGATAAATCGTAAATTCAAAACCTAACAAAGTCGTTATTAATAATCGTTGATTCAATTTCTAACGGCGCATAAATCAACAATATTGTGATGATTTATGCGCCATCTCGTTGGCTCACTATTACAAGGTTCTATGTTAATTTTAATGAAGCTCAGCAATCAGCCTTTGAAAATTTTGACTTTCGTAAAATGTATATATAGTTGCCCTAACGCTAATGAAACATTATAATATGCTAATATAGAGCTATAATGCTTACTAGATACAAAAAATTGGCTATTCACTTTTTAAATTCAAAAATATTATCAAAATAAAATTTACATAGAACTTTTATTTGTGATTACAAAATTCTTATTTATTTATTTAAAACCAGGACTTAGGACTTTGTTCCTCTATATATAAATAACCGACAGCACCGTATCCGTTGCGGGGACGTCCCGCTCGGACCGCCAACGGATCAAAGAAGAAGAAGAAGCTATAAATAAAAATAAAATAGTTTATGTCGAAGTATTATTTTTATTAATTTATTATTATAATGGATCTGTCATGATTCAGTAGTATTAAAAAACATTATACATGAAATATCTTTATTATCATAAAAGTAAACTTAAAAGTTCAGGAAATTTAAAAAAAGGTTAACATTTAATTTTTAAATATTGCCTCATAGAAATCTTTGTCAATTGTAGGCATCCATCGATACATAGACCGTATATTATCTATTTTGGTCTTGCATAGTACAGGCCTTTTCAACAGTTTTGGTGCTGTCCCAAAATTTGTGGTTTCGGGTGAAGTTTCTGAATCCGATTGATTATAGGCAGTGTCTATTCGCACGACACCCGTTAACCCGTGTACCCGTGTCGGGTTTTTACCCGTGTGTACACTCGGGGGGTTGGGTTTTACCCGTGTGTCCGTGTACCCGAGTAAGGGTGGTTTACCCGTGTACCCGTGTAAGGGTGGTTTACCCGTGTACCCGTGTGAGGGTGGCTTACCCGTGTACCCGTGTAAGGGTGGTTTACCCGTGTACCCGTGTGAGGGTGGTTTACCCGTGTACCCGTGTGAGGGTGGTTTACCCGTGTACCCGTGTAAGGGTGGTTTACCCGTGTACCCGTGTAAGGGCACTCCGATTTAAAACTGAACAATAATTTTAATTTTAAATTTTTAAAAAATGTTATATTTAATTTAAAAAATTTTAAACAATGAAAATAAACCATAAGCAAATCAATTTGCACCAGGCTATTAAAATTGCACGGGCATACGGTTATCATAACCTACACGAGCACACGGGCGAACTAACTGACACGGACAAACGAGCGAATTATCTGGCACGGGCACACGGGCGAATGAATCTTCACAGGCACACGGATGAATTAACTTGAACAGCACACGGGGACACGGGTAAACAAACTTGCACGGGCATACGAACCCACGGATGAATTTAGTTAGACGGGCACACGGGCAAGTGAAACTGTTCGAGCACGGGCACACGGATAAATTAGCTGACACGAGCGAATGAATCTACACGGGCACACGGATGAACTAACTCGGACGGGCACACGGGGAAACGAACTTGCACGGGTACACAGGTAAACGATCTTGCACGGGTACACGAACTTACACGGGTAAACCACCCTTGCACGGGTACACGGGTAAACCACCCTTACACGGGTACACGGGTAAACCACCCTTACACGGGTACACGGGTAAACCACCCTTGCACGGCTACACGGGCACACCAAACCGAACCCCCCGAGTGTACACACGGGTAAAAACCCGACACGGGTACGCGGGTACCCGACACGGGTAACCGTGTCGTGCGAATAGACACTGCCTTGATTATATCCGGACCTCAAAATAAAAGAAATAGTTTAGTTCACGAAAATTATAAATTCAAACATCTTTTTAACTTGAAATTTTGATATGAAATTTAACTGAACTCACCTTCCAACTTGGTCAGAGTTTTTGAAACTTGAGGATATATGGCGACGAGGAGCTGGAGGCATGAAATCTTTATCTACCACTGAGTCATCACTCGAATAATCTATAATTTCATGTTGTTCATCCATTTTTCAAAAAACACTTTTTAAAAACACAAATTGTCTAAATCAGTCAAGTTCCCGCAACGCAAAGTGTAACACTGCCCACTTACATAGAATTTTGGCTAAAACAAGTCGATGTTTTTCTGTATAAGCAAAGTCCCATTTTTAACATAGAACCTTGTTATTCTAACAATAAATAAAGATACAATTCCATGGTTCTATGTTTAACATAGAACTTCGTAATTTCTTTTTGCAACGAAAAACAACATAGAACTATGTAAAATTGAATATCTGCTGCCATGAAGGGCTGCCATATAGTAGTAGTTTTTGAAAAAAGATAGATTTATCACACGTAGAACCTTGTAGAATTATTAACTCAATAAGTACAAAAATGTAACATAGAACTTTGTTATAGTGAGCCAACGATCTGTTTGATAGAAGTTCATTGGTAGGAAGAAGGTTATCCTCCTCGTCAGGGATAAACGAAATATTAGGACGGTTGAAATCTCCTAAGATGTCGTCGTGGAGTCTTAATGACTTCTTCTAAGGTATGCAGTAGAGCGTCATATATATCGAATGCTGTAAATATAAGACGATCTACTGCGGGGGAATGTAAAATGCACCGATGAATACGTATTTCTTGCCGGACATTTTCGTGTGTACTTTTATTCGATTTTAGTTTAGAAGTTTTGTAGGTTATATAGAAGAGAAGTCATGATAATTGGATGGGCGATTTTTCCGTCCAAAAATCTGAATACCATCGACATCTACTGCACATTTAAGCAACTCGGCTTCCGACTAGAGCCCATACAAATATGTATCGATTATTATAACATTTCTGGAATTTGAACTTATTAGAAAACAAATATTTTTACCATTACAATAATTTTGGTGTCATTTGCGGAATAGCAGTTTTTGTAATGCTATTTTCACCGCGGTTTACTATCGGCACTATGTTGAGATAGTATTTCGAGGTAGAGTCGAATTACTATGTACAATTTCAGAGTAGTCCTCGATTATTAATTTTATGAGTTTGTTGAATGTATGAAATGGGGCCGGTATGAGTTTTCTTTAAAAGTTTTGTTTACAAATTCTATTAAAGAATTGATACATTTTTGTTATATACATTGTTTGAATTGATTCTTGTTCCAGATATCTGGTGTTACGGAAATTTCGATTTTCATTCTTATCACAAAGCATTTTCAAATGTAATAATTTTAATACAAAATCATACACTCCTTTAGCGTTTTTATTTTGTTACTATCAACTCATGCCGTTTATCATTATGAAGTTTTCTAAGATGTTCAAGTTTTTTGATTGAAAGTTCAGTTTTTCTTAAACTATGTTTTACGATTACGTACTATTTTTTTCATACGTACTCATACTGTTTTTTTTATCAGTACCGTTTTGTTACAGGTTCGCCCACGTTTCGCGAATTCCAATTCATGATGTTAATTTCAACAGTATGGAATTTAAGAAAAAACTTATATTCTAAGATATCATGACGTTTTGTTAGAATTAAGATTTATTTGGATGATATTAAAATAATTATTAGATAAAAAAAACTTTTTAATATAACACGTTTTTATAACGAACTAAAAAGTATAAAATAATGGCACTAGCCCCATACAGATTTAGAACCTCAAACATGTTTCTAACACCATACAGATAGTCCTGAAAATTTGTGATTGTGAATTTGTAATAGCTATGAAAATATATGTAAAATTTTAAACGAAAAAACGTGGGGCGTATTTATGATGCGAATGATTTCTCAACCCAGCTACTCTACACTCCTTATTATTGTCTATAGCATGCGCCCCACGTTTTTTCGTTTAAAATTTTACATATATTTTCATAGCTATTACAAATTCACAATCACAAATTTTCAGGACTATCTGTATGGTGTTAGAAACATGTTTGAGGTTCTAAATCTGTATGGGGCTAGTGCCATTATTTTATACTTTTTAGTTCGTTATAAAAACGTGTTATATTAAAAAGTTTTTTTTATCTAATAATTATTATCTGCTTTTTAGTCTTGTGTGCGAAATTTTGCAATCACTTTTTAACATGGTCATGATATTATGACGGATGCATGTGGAAAATTGTTACCTAAATCTACTAATAATATACCAATCTTTTTAATTTTGAAATTCCTGAAAATTAAAATGAAGATGTAAGCTAAATTAATTTTATATGATTTTTATTTCAATAATAGCTGCATCTCTTTTTTGATCATATTTTTATTATTTTCACTCGTGAGTGCTCGCAGCTACTCTCTTACTGAAAAGCGCTTAGCTGACTTTTGATTGTATTTAACTGCTTTCTTCATATAAAAACATCTATAAATTAAATTTGAGTCATAATTATCTGAAACTTTTATCTTTCATTTTACTTAGAATAATTTACCGTATTAATTTAAATTATGTAACTGATGTGAATATTAAATTTTGAATTACGTCACATGGCTTATTTTTTTCTACATGGCATTTCCTTTCATTTGATTCCTATGTGGAGGTTGTAGAGTAAGGCACTCCACCAGTTTATGTTAGCCGCCAAGTTAAATTTACAATGACCTCATATAGCTTATTGTATTCTACTTATCACACCCTTTTCTGTAGTACCTACGTCGCGGGTGTTGTGATGAAAATGGTAAGCCGTGCTCTGAAGAGAATGGTAACCCACCCTCCTGAGGAGGCCGCCATGGACCTAATGATGTTCTGAGTATATTGTATTGCTTATGGTGTTTTACTTATCATACCCTTTCATTTGACACCCATGTCGAAAGTGTTCTGAAGAGAATGGTAACCAGCCCTCCTGAGGAGGTCGCAATGGATCTAAAGACCTAGCTTATTGCATTACTTATGATGCCCTTTCGTTTGATACCCATGTCGAGGGGGTTGTGAAGGAAATGTTAATCCGTCCTCTTGAGATGGCCGCCATGGACCAAACGAGACATTGAGTATACTATATTGCTTATGGTATTCTACTTATCATACCCTTTCATTTGATACCCATGTCGAAAGCGTTCTGAAGAGAATGGTAACCCACCCTCCTGAGGAGGCCGCCATGGACCTAATGATGTTCTGAGTATATTGTATTGCTTATGGTGTTTTACTTATCATACCCTTTCATTTGATACCCATGTCGAAAGGGTTCTGAAGAGAATGGTAACCGGCCTTCCTGAGGAGTCTGCCATGAATCTAAGGCATTCGTCTTGTCGTCTATTCGGTTGTGAAGAAAATGGTAATCCGCCCTCTGGAGATGACCGCCATGGACCAAACGATAAATTGAGTATACTATATTGCTTATGGTATTCTACTTATCATACCCTTTCATTTGATACCCATGTCGAAAGGGCTCTGAATAGAATGGTAACCCACCCTCCTGAGGAGGTCGCCATGGATCTAAAGGCATAGCTTATTGCATTCGACTTATGATTCCCTTTCATTTGATACCCATGTCGAGACCCTTTCATTTGATACCCATGTCGAAAGGGTTATGAAGAGAATCGTAACCCACCCTCCTGAGGAGTCTGCCATGGATCTAAGGGCATGGCTTATTGCATTCGTCTTATGATGCCCTTTCATTTGATACCCATATAGAGGTGGTTGTGAAGAAAATGGTAATCCGGACCAAACGATAAATTGAGTATACTATATTGCTTATGGTGTTCTACTTATCATACCATTTCATTTGATATCCATGTCGAAGGGCTTGTGAAGAATATTTCAATCCGCACTCCTGAGACGGCCTCCATGGACTAAAGGTATGTACCATATTGCATTGTCATCACAGCTAAAGCTGTGTGCAAAATTTCAGGGTGATCGGGTAACCGGAAGTAGTCAAAAAATCGATTGCAAGATTTGTACCGGACAAACAGACAGACAAGAAAGCGAGCTAATAAAAACGTTTAAAAAAAAAAAAGTGCCATGGCTTCTCGATGGCACAGTAGACATGAATAGACCCCAAGGATAAGACATATTCATGTCAAAAACAAAAACAAAAACAATAAAAACAACAAAAACAGCAAAAACAACAAAAACAACAAAAACAACAAAAGCAGCAAAAACAACAAAAACAACAAAAACAGCAAAAACAACAAAAACAACAAAACAGCAAAACAACAAAAACAGCAAAAACCACAAAAACAGCAAAAACAACAAAAACAGCAAAACAGCAAAAACAACAAAAACAGCAAAAACAACAAAAACAACAAAAACAACAAAAACACCAAAAACAACAAAAACAGCAAAAACAACAAAACCAACAAAAACAGCAAAAACAACAAAAACAACAAAAACAGCAAAAACAACAAAATCAACAAAAAGAACAAAACAACAAAACCAACAAAAACAGCAAAAACAACAAAAACAACAAAACCAACAAAAACAGCAAAAACAACAAAAACAACAAAACCAACAAAAACAGCAAAAACAACAAAAACAACCAACCCAACAAAAACAGCAAAAACAACAAAAACAACGAAAACATCAAATAACACAAAACCAACAAAAACAGCAAAAACAGCAAAAACAGCAAAAACAACAAAAACAGCAAAAACAACAAAAACAACAAAAACAGCAAAAGCAACAAAAACAACAAAAACAACAAAAACAGCAGAAGTAACAAAAACAACAAAAACAGCAAAAACAAAAAAACAACAAAAACAGCAAAAAAAACAAAAACAGCAAAAGCAACAAAAACAACAAAAACAGCAAAAACATCAAAAACAACAAAAACAAAAACAGCAAAAGCAACAAAAACAACAAAAACAGCAAAAACAACAAAAACAACAAAAACAACCAAACCAACAAAAACAGCAAAAACAACAAAAACAACGAAAACAGCAAAAACAACGAAAACAGCAAAAACAACAAATAACACAAAACCAACAAAAACAGCAAAAACAACAAAAACAGCAAAAACAACAAAAACAGCAAAAACAACAAAAACAGCAAAAACAACAAAAACAACCAACCCAACAAAAACAGCAAAAACAACAAAAACAACGAAAACATCAAATAACACAAAACCAACAAAAACAGCAAAAACAGTAAAAACAGCAAAAACAACAAAAACAGCAAAAACAACAAAAACAACAAAAACAGCAAAAGCAACAAAAACAACAAAAACAGCAAAAGCAACAAAAACAACAAAAACAGCAAAAACAAAAAAACAACAAAAACAGCAAAAAAAACAAAAACAGCAAAAGCAACAAAAACAACAAAAACAGCAAAAACATCAAAAACAACAAAAACAAAAACAGCAAAAGCAACAAAAACAACAAAAACAGCAAAAACAACAAAAACAACAAAAACAACCAAACCAACAAAAACAGCAAAAACAACAAAAACAACGAAAACAGCAAAAACAACGAAAACAGCAAAAACAACAAATAACACAAAACCAACAAAAACAGCAAAAACAACAAAAACAGCAAAAACAACAAAAACAGCAAAAACAACAAAAACAGCAAAAGCAACAAAAACAACAAAAACAGCAAAAGCAGCAAAAACAGCAAAAACAACAAAAATAGCAAAAAAACAAAAACATCAAAAGCAACAAAAACAACAAAAACAGCAAAAACAACAAAAACAGCAAAAGCAACAAAAACAACAAAAACAACAAAAACAACAAAAACAACAAAAACAGCAAAAACAACAAAAACAACCAAACCAACAAAAACAGCAAAAACAACAAAAACAGCAAAAGCAACAAAAACAACAAAAACAGCAAAATCAACAAAAACGACCAAACCAATAAAAACAACAAAAACAGCAAAAACAACAAAAACAGCAAAAAAACAAAAATTTATCCTAAAAGTATGCTAATCAATAATGAGTCATGGTAACGATTTTCGTCTCCGCACATTCTTTCAAATAGACTCCAGGGATAAGACATATTCATGTCAAAACTCACACTCAATATTTACAATATCGTTGTATTTTAGGATATTGTGATGAGTCAGTTTTGATTGGAAAGGCGATAAAAGTGTTTTAAAGTGAGAACAGTGAAAAGTGGTAGAAAAGTGAACTATAAAGCGATATATAGAATTTAATAGTGCGAGTTATTAAATTGAAAGTGATCATAGTGAGCTGTAAGAATTGTGTTTGGGTTTTGGTTTGTGATAAATAAATTATTGTGTGGATAATTAAAAAGTGTATTCCTTAATTAATCCTACGAATCCGTTAAGCCGTAAAAACGTAACAATATCATGGTTTTAATATCGCAGTATTAATTGATGTGATTTATGAAATATGAGAATTGTAATTTTTTTTTGCTCTTTTTATGCGCTATGTTTTAAAATCAACTCATACTGTTTAATAATTACTTTTAAATTTATTAAAAGAAATATTTTCTATTTTTATCATAGAATCTTCGGCACGTTTGATTTTGGTTCACCAGCATTTTTTATAACAGACATCGACCTTTTGAAGCAGCTAGCCATAAAGGGTTTTTCTCACTTTCAAGATCATAAAATTGTCATTGAACCAGAATATGACACTTTCTTTGGCAATACATTATTTGCAATGCAAGGCAAGGCATGGAGAGACATGAGATCAACTTTAAACCCACTCTTTACTGGAAGTAAAATGAAAGTAATGTTTCAATTAATTAATCACTGCACATCACAGTTTGTGGATTATGTGCAAGAAGAATGCACAAAGACTGGAAAAGTAAATTTCAAATCGAAAGAGATGTTCTCCAAGTTCGCCAATGATGTAATTGCTTCATGTGCCTTTGGACTGGAATGTAATTCAATGAAGAATACAGACAACGAATTTTTAGAAATTGGAAAAGAATTCTCAAAAATGCGAAATCCTTGGAAAATGTTAAATTTTGTTCTTATTCGCTTTTTCCCAAAATTGACTTCTAGCCTGGGTATAACCCTTTTTAGTAAAAAGGTAAGAGCTATGTTTAATAGACTAATCCTTGATACCATGGAAGTAAGAAGGGCAAGAGGAATCAAAAGACCGGATATGATTCAACTTCTTATGAGCTTAAAAGATGGAGATTTTGAAAGTTTATACGAAAAGGATAACAAAAAATTGGAGATGGAAAGGAATGAGATAAAGGGTGATATTAAGAAGTCATGGACCGACGACGAAATCATTGCTCAAAGTTTTATATTCTTCTTAGCTGGTTTCGACACCAGCTCAAATTTTTTGCAGTTTATCTTTTACGAGCTAGGACTACATCAAGATATTCAACAGCGACTCTATGAAGAAATTGTGGAAACTAGTAAAATACTTAAGGGAGAACCTCTTACCTATGAAGTTATGAAAGGAATGAAATATACTAATATGGTTATAAATGAAGTTCTTAGAAAATTGCCACCTATAATAGCTACTGATCGACTCTGTGTTAAAGATTATTCTTATGAAGATGACAGTGGCCTTAAGTTTACTATCAAGGAAGGCAATAATTTCCTTATTGCCATTTATGCTTTCCATATGGATCCAAAATATTTTCCAAATCCAGAAGTTTTTGATCCAGAAAGATTCAGTGACGAAAATAAGGGTAATAATAATATGGACGCGTTTATGCCGTTCGGAATTGGACCAAGAAGCTGTATTGGTAATTATGCAAAACAAAATGTGATAATCAACATTAATTTTTTTTATATAATATTTTCCAAACAGGATTTAGATTTGCATTAATGGAGATTAAGTCATTGCTGTATTATCTGCTGTTGAACTTTAAGGTAAACATTGGCAAAGATACCGATATTCCATTGAAGCTAACGAAAACATTCTTTGGTTGGTCTCCTGAGAGAGAAATTCAAATTGAGTTTGAGTCAAGGAATGTTAAGAAAGATCTCTAGTCTGAGCTTTTTTGGTGCTTTATTGTTTTGTTGTTTTGTATTTTGAAAAAACTCCCTGGACGAATTTATTAATAATTTTTAGCCAAGGTTAATCTTAAGAATTATATGTTAATAAAAAATATTGCTGTAATGTAATAAAATTTTGTAAAACTTTAGTTGCTATTATATTATTTTGATATCTTCTATTAGTCCAGTGCAATTAGTAAATCAAATTGCATTTCATGATGGTCAAAATTTTTTTTTTGGAATTCGTTGGGGTACATCTGACAATGTTAAAACCAAGTTTGTGGGGTCGCAGTGTGATGGGAAAAGCCGCCATCTTGAAAAAGAGGTAGAGGTCGTTTATACCAAATAACTCGGTTGTGTGCAATGATAGCTGAAAATGATCAATACAAAGTCATTAGAGAATAAAATTATCTACAAAATGAGCCCTTAACGAGGTCTGTAAGTTAATTTGGCTCAAAGTTATGGCCGCTCAAAGTTCGAACTTTTCGGGTGGTTGAGGTTGAATGCAGTTTTTTGCGATTATCTCGTAAGATATTAATTTGGGTGGGTTAATGCCGATTACCAAACTTATAGTGCTAGTGATTACCTTTAGAATAAGCCCTTAGTCATCGTTCTCGCTTGTATAGTTTGCGAGTAATACAACGCCAAAGTTCGCACTTCACGTGCCTGAAATAACTGATAACGCAATTTTTTTAATATCTCCTTAACGGTTGCTCATATGATAACGTAGTAAACAGCAGAAATACGGGTATTAAAATATCTTTCAAATGGGCTATTGACCGAAACTTTATGTCGTTTCATGTCCGCAACATGACGGGTGAAAAGTCAAGCGCGAAGGTTGTGACACTTCTCGACGAATAACTCGCTTCCAGCCAGTTTCGCGTGCCGGATAAATTAGAATTTTATGTAACGCCCTGAATTATCTATATTTTGGGTTATTTAACACTAGGTTTACTGAGATTTCTTATATACCTATCTCTACGGCACGCGTCAAATTGACACATTTATAAAAAATGAGCATTTTGTAGAATAAATAAATAATTCGTTTATTGAAAGGGAAAGAATATAACTTTTGACAAATATTCGTCTCACTAAATGGATAGTAGTAAGTACGTGTAGTAAGAGATAAATCTAAGCGATTTCCAAATTTTTCTACGTGAAATTGTGAATGCGTCAAATTGACGCGCTTCGTAAACCTAGTGTTAACTACTTTGGAAAATTATAATAATGGGAAATAGTAGTATATATTTACGGGCTCAATATTTAACTGTTGATAAGGGGACTCTAAAATGGATAAATCCTGTAATTGCAAGTCCGAGACTGAATTCCTTCTGTCATATGTTTTCCCTGAAAATTGACTTGACATGAAACCTTTCCTCATCTTCATTAATTGAAGAGTTTACAAATAACAAGGAAGGTATTGAACCTATTTTTAATTTATTTTTACCAAACCAATTACGATCGAATTGTTTTAAGCAGACGTACGATTTTTTATTGTGGGCGGGGGAGTTAACTTTACAAGCATTTATGAAAAACACTTGTCCCAGATTTTTTAAATCGAAAGAATTTCAGATTTGGCTGAGCACGTTTATGCGCTTTGCAACTTTGGGTGATGCAAACAACTCTCCAGGTTGTGCGACTTTGTAGCATTTTTTATAAAAAATGTGTCCAAAAATCTACACCCACAATACACCTACAACAAAAGACTTACGTAAAGCCAAAACCCAACATTTTAAGCCAATAGCGAAAATTCAGATAAAATAAAACAAAGAATAATTACCTAAATTCGTTTCTAAAATCAATCGAGTTAGTCAATACCGAAATACCAGAAAATAAAAAAAAGTAACCAAAACCTCAACTAAGTACCTATTTTAAAAATATCGCAAACCCTCTCACCAAGAATTTGAAATCAAGTGAAATTGATAGTGGACAGACAGTCATTAAAAAAATACACTGAATGTTCTAAGAAATAGTTATCAGGAAAATCCTTCAATGTAGCGCTAGAGCACTAAGCCAAGACCCTCTCAACTACAGGCCATGCAGTTGTATCGGGCACTAATACAACAATTGCTGAGAATGGTCCCAAAATTTGACAGTTGCTGAGAATTTAATGGCGCAGAGTACGTTCGCGAGTGTTTTCGTTATAGTTTTGTGGTAAAAAGTGGTAAATTATTGAAATTTATCGCTTTAAACCATACAAGGATTATCAGTGATTATTTCTTTAGTGATTTAATAAAAAAATATATAAAAAAAAATAGTGATTTAGTGTATTTTTGGTGTCTTAATTGTTAAGGTGATAAATTTATTTTATATTCGCGGTGTTTTTTTCGTGTATATTAAGGGAAAATATGCTGAATATTAAATTAAAAGTGATTTTAAAGTCATTAATTAATTTATTTTGCAATTATTACTAAACATATAAGTACAGAAAAGTGCGAATGGAAAAGTGAATAAGAGAAGTGTTTTTCGGCACCTATATTTTTAATAATAATATCATAATATATGTATTAATCACTTTAAAATCACTTTAAAATCATTTTTAATTCCATAACTACACAAAACATTAAATATTTAACATTTTTTTCGTAAATAAACATGAAAAAACACCGTGAATGTGAAAAAAAAGTTGATCGCCTTAACAATTTGAACACTTAAACACACTTAATCACCAAATTTGTTTTATTTTTTTTAATGAAATCACTAAAAAACTATTCACTGATAAATCCAAGTGCAGTTAAAAGTGTTAAAATACAATATTTTATCACTTTTTACTGCAAAAATAAACACAAAAATTCTGCGCGTACGGCTTCCGCGCCATGTTACTCCGGTGTGCGGTGACTTTTGGGACTATTACCACCACCACGAAAAATACATCTACAAGGCCTGTAGTTGAGAGGGTCTTGACTAAGCATATAATACATAGAGGAGTCACGCAGAACAAAAATTTGTGCTCGGCAGTTATCTTCTTCTTTCCTGGGGACCCAGCCAGCGCTCCTGTTACTATAATACCAAATCTGCTTTAGAGTGCTAAGTTGGTAGCAGATTATTGTAAAGCAAGTTGATTGGAGTATTCCGGTGAGGTAAGGGAATCTGGGGGGAAGTTTGTCTGGGTCCCTGTCGTCCGCTATGCGTGGATTGATTTTTTTTCTTTTATGCGCGTTCGGAGAAAAAAATCGAAGTCGTCTGCCCATGAACAAAATTAAATTTTGGTTGAAGGAAATGTACTTTTTTGTTTTATCTTAGGAATATTCTCTGAGATATTGAATTTTTTTTGTTGGGGTCATTGTAACATTTAAAATATGAGATTACAGATTTTATTTAATTTTAACTGAGTTCCATGAGTGATGGAATTTATTGAGGCTTGCATGATCGGTTAATGGACGCCTTATTGTAAGCTGAGTACTCTAAATCTCACCCGATGAGGTTTTTCACGGTGTTTGAAAGAGGGGAAAATTTAGTTTTTCAAGATAATTTTTTGATTTAAATAGTTATAAAAATTGTTCAGTAGGTTTATAACTTATACATATATATATAAGTTTAAATTTGTCTTCTTTTGTACTAGGTATAAAACCTGCGATGAAGTTTGAATGCCCCTTGAATATTAGTATTTTTGTTTATAATGAATGCTCCTTTCCTCACCACCTGAGGGGTAGAGTATAAGGTGCGTTTTTTTATACATATGTGGTGTTCCCCAGTAGACCTAATCCACATTTAGATATACGTTACACGAAGTAACTCACCTTTTACTTATCGTGATTTCGCTTAATATTGACCAGGCATGTCTTGATCTTAGATGTCGTAGTTTACCTTGGACTGACATTTGCTCATTTGAATAAAAATAAATAAACGGCTTGTTTCAAGTGATACAGACAACGTGGTAGCCCGTAACGTATTAACGTGGTATAGAACACACAATTATCTATAATGTTTGTATTTTATTTTTTTTCGTAGGGCTAATATTTCACGAGTTATAGCGGTTTATGTGTAGAAAAACGCAAATTCCAAAGTAGTTTTTTGCCAATATCTTTTTAATTACACATTTTATTGCAAAACTGATTGTAACACTTTTGTGCGCAATTTTATTGCCC
Organism: Thereva unica; assembly: GCA_949987705.1. Taxonomy (NCBI): domain Eukaryota; kingdom Metazoa; phylum Arthropoda; class Insecta; order Diptera; family Therevidae; genus Thereva; species Thereva unica. Next base: position 95,471,587 of record OX465282.1, on the reverse strand, counting down.
ACAGTTCCTATTTCAACTTTTTTCTGTAAAGTTGATATTTATGTATTAATTATACCTTAAACGTTAGTACAGACTGATTTTTTACAAATATCTCGTAAACTAATTATAAACGACGAAAATTTATACCAACAAATTTGCTCTAGAAATGTTACTTTGAAAGTTTTTTTCTAGCATTTATACTTAAGCCGCTATTCAGCGCCAAACGTTTCATAAATATACATATAAATGTTCATACAAATAAGTGAGAAATTTTGCATTTAGTGCACAAACTCTTCTCCACAGCCCGCTCGGAACAAAAAATGTGAGCAATGGTATTCCGCACAAAAAAAGTTATAAGCAGTTTTGCAATAAAACGTGTAATTGAGAAGATATTGGCAAAAAACTACTTGAAATATTAGCTCTACGTAAAAAAATATAATAACAAAAATTAAGGATAATTTTAGGACTTTTTCATGTATAGTTAACCATTAGCGAAATAGAGTGCAAAGAAAGTGATGTATGAAGTTTGAAGCACTATATCTCCGTACATATAGACTTTACAAAAAAAGTGAAAAAAAGTGAGATGCATAGTTTCTGAGATATACAGTGGCTCAAACGAATAATCGGACAGTGACAATTTTTAAATAAATCTCATAAAAACATGGCGAAATAATCGATTGAAATTAATAGCACGTAGCTCATTTTCTTCTAATTTCATTTTATTTTCATATACTTTCATCAAAAATTAATTTATCTCAATTATACATTAAGAAAAACAATGAATAAAAAAATAAATTCAAATTTCATGTCAAACGAATAATTGGACACTGTGGTAACACTTGCAGAAATAAAGGTTTTTCTTAGAATTTTTTTACTTTTGTCGGTTAAATTCTACTTCTGTTCGTGAAACGATAAGTTAAGAAGCATTTTATAGTAAAAGTGTATTTTGAAAAATAGAAATGGCGCCAAAAGGTAAGCAAACTAGTTTCGAAATACGGCAGCTTATAGTTAGGCTGTTTGGAGAAGGAAAATCAACGCGGGAAATTGGGAAAATCGTTGGTAAGGGTCACTCAACTGTCCATGATATCATAAAAAGATATCGTGATGAGAATAGGCTAACCAATAAAAGCAGAGAGGGCCAAGGAAAAATATTAAATGCTCGCGGTGAACGGCGAATTCTAAGGGAAATTAAAGAAAATCCTTTAAAGCCAGCGAAGGAGTTAAGGAATTTTGTGCAGGAAAATTTGGGAAAAAATGTTTGTACGGAAACCGTAAGAAATGTTTTAAGAAAAGCCGATTTACACGGAAGAATCATCAGGAAAAAGCCTTTTATAAGCACAAAGAATAAAAGAATACGCTTGAAATTTGCCGAAGAATATTTATTAAAAGACCATAGCTTTTGGGACACAGTAAATTTTTTCAGCTCAATATTTTATAATTCTAACGAACAATTTTAGGTCTTATTTACTGATGAGAGTAAATTTAATTTACACGGGTCTGATGGAAGAGCTTACGTGTGGCGGAAACCAAATGCAGAATTCGAGCATAAAAATACTCGGGCCACAGTCAAGCATGGAGGAGGCTCTGTAATGGTTTGGGGTTGTATGTCTAGTGCGGGAGTGGGTAATTTACAGTTCATAAATGGTAAAATGGACAAATTTGTATACCTCGACATTCTCAAAGGAAATGTTAAGCAAAGCGCGGAAAAATTAGGGATTTTAGAGAACTTTGCTTATTACCAAGACAACGATCCCAAGCACACGTCGATGGTTGCAAGGCTTTGGCTCATTCATAATTGCCCCAAATTGGTGTCAACACCGGCTCAATCTCCGGACCTTAATGTAATAGAACATCTGTGGGCAGAAATCGCAAGAAGACTGTACACCAGAACGTTCCATAACATTATTCAGTTAAAAAAGGCAATTAAACAAGAATAGTGTAATATTGAGCCCGAGTTTTGCAAAAAATTGGTAAAATCTATGCCTATTAGACTGCAGGCGGTAGTGGCAGCAAAAGGATTTGCTACTAAATATTGAATTAAATTTTATTTAACAAAAAAACAGCTATTTTTACAATTGTTACCAAAGTGTCCGATTATTCTTTTGACATGAAACTTGAATTTATTTTTTTATTTATTGTTTTTCTTAGTGTATAATTAAAATAAATTAATTTTTGATGAAAGTATATGAAAATAAAATGAAATTAGAAGAAAATGAGCTACGTGTTATTAATTTCAATCGATTATTTCGCCATGTTTTTATGAGATTTATTTAAAAATTGTCACTGTCATTATTCGTTTGAGCCACTGTAGAATTAAACACGTTTCTCTTCACTGTAAGTTTAGCACAAGGGTAGGGATGACGCCATTTTGAATTTAAGCTCATAAAAATATACAAAATCATTTGGTGAAAAAAAATCGCGTGTGGTATTTTTCGCAAAGGAAAAGTAGCTATATTTACTGGACAAGTGGTGTCGGCCAACTTTCCTTCCTGCTTGGTTTCCTACCATCCTAGCTAGCCAAAATTGTTGGGAGTGAAAGAGGATATGCGTTTAAAATTCTTATGTTTTTAAAATTTTTAGTTTCCGCGTATTTCTATTGCTTGCATCTTTAGCGGTTAATTTTTGTGCCAACCCACTACTATTTTTTCTTATTAAAATCAGCAATAAGTAATTTAAAATAAATTGGCGATGTTTGTAACATTTATTGGACACACTAAACCAGTTCTTCAAATCTTCTCTTTGGTTTGTTGCCTGGACACATAAATCGAAAATAGTTTTTTTTTATATTAGCTATGAATGGATATTTATTGAAATGATAAGAGAATATTTCATTATGAAATTTCACTAAGGAAAAAAATGCATCTGTAGGAGCTCTTAGTTTGAATTGGCAAGCAGAGTAATTATAATTCTTATTGAATAAGAATTCTTCTGACCCGCATAAACTTACATCTTCATTTTTAAGTAAGCATTTGCAATTTTCACAATTGCTTTTTCCCAGAAATTTAAAAAGGATAAAACCACAAAAATAACGAAGCGAATTGTCCTTTAAATAATTATCGCCAGAAAAGAAATTTATTTCTACGAATTCTGGTATATCTAATTCCTCATTTTCCGTTATTAATAAACGCATTTCGGTTTGATTTTCAGTTTTCCCCTCTTTCAAACACCGTGAAAAACTTCATCGGGTGAGATTTAGATTAGAGTACTCAGCTTGCAATAAGGCGTCCATTAACCGATTATGCAAACCTCAATAAATTCCATCACTCATGGAACTCAGTTAAAATTAAATAAAATCTGTAATCTCATATTTTGAGTACAAATTTCTCAAACGTATCACTACAAACCGAAGATTCATAATTTATAATGAATTTATGCTTAATCGGTAGGTTATTATGCCCACAATCATGCCACGAAAAAATTTTGTTGAAAAAAAAAAATTAACAAAGTTATAAACAAATTAATTTTGAGAGCATTTTTATTTTGAAAATTTTTTGTAACCAGCCGAATTAATATTGTTTGCTCATCACAACGTCGTTGCTTAGATGAAAGATTAAATTTTAGGTATAATTGAAAAAAGTATAAAAAAAGTTAATATTTCATAATTGTTAATAACAAAATAAGATGTAAAATGGGAAAAAAAGGTGTTCTTCGCTAGGTAAAAATTCCAAAAAAATATGTTTCAATAGGAAATTAAATTCAGAATCACAATCCGTCGAAAAAACTCACGTGCCACTTTTCTCAACAAAGTTATAGCGATTTTTCATTGCAAGGTAAACCGCGCGCGCCAGGCACCGCGCCAGGCACCGCGCGCCGGCCACCGCGCTCCGTGCAACGCCATGTTTGCACACCGCGCCGTCGACTGCTATTCGTTTTGTATGCAAAAATGCGTTTTAAGTTTAGGTTGATGAATAAACAAATACATGTCATTGTTAAATATAAATTTTTATGTAGTTTAACAATTTTAAACATTTGTAATCTATCTATGTGCCCCTTAATCCCTCGTGGGACATAGGGCGGAAACAGTTGCCCTCCAGCGGACTCTGTTTTGCGCGACAGCTCTTAGCTCTGACCAGGATCTCCCAGTAGTTGCGGCCTCTGCTAGTAGGGTTCTCCTCCACGTTGTTCTAGGTCTTCCAACTCGACGGGATCCTTGCGGGTTCCAGTCAAGGGCCTGTTTGGCTAGATTTTCGTTATCGCGTCGCAAGGTGTGGCCAACCCAATTCCATTTCCTTCGCCTGATTTGGTCGTCTATCCTTTCTTGGCCGGCACGGCGCCATAGCTCTTCATTTGAAATTCTATCTTGCCAGCGGATTTTTAGGATACGACGTAGGCATCTGTTTATGAAGACTTGTAGGCGCCTTGTGATAAATTGGGTGACTTTCCATGTTTCGCAACCGTATAAAAGAACTGCCTTAACGTTGGAGTTGAACAGCCGCAATTTGGTGTTGGTTGAGATCTCCGTTGATCTCCATATGCGGAACAAGCATGCATATGCGCTTCGTGCTTTATTTATTCTGGAACTGACGTCTTCTTCTGCACCACCATTTTCGGTAATAATACTACCGAGGTAGCAGAATTTATCTACCAGTTCCACGTCACGGTTATTCAGCGCAGTTCGTTCAAGTGTGTTTGCATTTATCCGCATTTCTTTGGTTTTATTCGGATTCAGCCTTAAGCCTGCTAGACTACTTTCTGTTGCCAAATTGTTTAACATGTTTTTTAGCTCCTGATGTCTGTGGGCCAGCAAACAGATATCATCTGCGTAGTCGAGGTCCTTAAGGCGATCTAGCAAACCCCACTGTATGCCGCCTGTTCTACTATCTAGAGCGCCAACAAGAATGTCATTTATTACTATAAGAAATAGTAATGGGGATAGTGAGCATCCTTGTCGTACTCCTGAACTCACCTCAAAGCTGTCGGATAATTTTCCGTTATGGAGAACTCTGCATTTGGAATTGTTGTATAGGGCTTTTATCAATTCTATTATCTTATCCGGCAGTCCACGTCGCCGTAATGCCTGCCATATAAAGCTCCTATTAACCGAGTCGAACGCTTTCTCATAATCTACGAAAGCAAGGTAAAGGGGGGATCGGAATTCAGTAGACTGTTCCACTATTATTCTTAAGGTGTTGATGTGATCTATACATGAACGGCCCTTCCTGAATCCGGCCTGCTGCCTTCTAAGCGTTTGATCTACTGCCTCTCTTATTCTTGATAGTATAGTGTGGGACAAGATTTTACCTACAGTAGATAATAGACAGATGCCTCTCCAGTTGTCGCATATTGTTAGATCCCCCTTTTTGGGTATTTTGACTATGATACCTTCCGTCCAATCCTCCGGAAAGGTACAGGTGTTCCATGCTAATTCGAGGATTGGCTGAAGCGCATCTGCTATGAGGCTTGAGTCGGCTTTCAACAATTCTGGCGGGATGCCATCTTTTCCAGCTGCTTTACCATTGGCCATCGCATGAACTGCGGTTACTATTTCCGTCTTGGATGCGGCCCGGGTGTTGATTCTTATCGGCTGTGCATTGTTGCTGTTTTCCTGAGGTTCCTGTGTGAGTGAGCCATTCAGGGCGGCGAAGAAATAATCTCTCCATCGTTGGAGCTGCTCCTCGTCGCTGCACAGCAGCCTTCCATCCGCACTCTTAACGGCATGCTTTTTAGTAGAGTGCTTTCCCGAGAGCTGTTTAGTAATTTGGTACAGCACTTTACTGTTGCCTGTGTTTGCCGCGTTTTCCGCTTTTTCTGCGAGCTCGTTTATCTGCTGCCTTTTATCACGCCGGACACTTCTCTTTACCTCCCGGTGTAATTGGGAGTACTCCCGTTTCAGTTGGTGACGTCTATCCGGGTCGCTTGTAGAGTTTATGTTATTTTTGAGGGCCCTCCTGCGTTCTATTTTTTGCCAGGTGCTGTCCGAGATCCAATGTTGCATGTTTCTCTGGACATAACCGATGCTCGTTTCCGCAGCCGTCAATATAGCGCCCTTTGTTGTACTCCACAGGTCTTCAATATTTGTGTCGTCAGAAACGGTTTGCTGGTTTAATATTTGCTGCAGGTTTCCAGCAAATTCTCGCTTTTTAGCGCTCTCCCGCAAGAGGTCAACGTTAAACCGTCTACGGTTTATAGATTCACGTTGAAAGTTTCTGATTGCAGCGATTCTAAGGCGAATAGTTGCTACTACCAAATGGTGGTCGCTTCCAGTGTCCGCTCCCCTGAAGCTCCTGACATCTTCCAGAATGGTTCTCCATCTGCGGCTGACGGCCACATGATCTATCTGATTTCTCGTTCTACCATCGGGCGATACCCAGGTCTCTTTATGTATCTTCTTGTGACAAAAGTAAGTTCCACCTACCATAAGTTGATGGGAAGAACAAAAGTCAACGAAAAGCTCACCATTGTTATTGGTAACTTGGCTTAGGCCTTGTTTTCCAATTGTTTGTTCAAGACCGGTGTTGTCGTGACCGATTTGTGCATTTAAGTCACCCATTAATACAATGATGTCTCCCCTTGGAATAGAGCGAAAAACCTCATTCAGTCGCATGTAGAACTCGTCTTTGATGTCATCTTCTGCGTCTTCGGTTGGAGCATAGCATTGAACTACCGTAGTCCTTCTTAGCCTGGTACGTAGGCGCACGGTAATAATCCTCTCAGAAACTGGTGACCAGCTAATGAGGCTAGCCCTGGCTTCTTTGGTGAGTATTACGCCAACACCACTCCTACGGCTTTCAGTTTCATTTCTCCCAGAATATAAGAAGGACTCGCCATTTGGGCAGATATGTTCCCCCGCATCGGGCCATCTGGTCTCGCTCAGTCCCATGATCTTGATTTTATATCGATTCATCTCGTTGAGGACTTCATCCAGCCGTCCCTCAGCAAGCATTGTTCTCACATTCCATGATCCGATTCGTGTCCTTGTTCGAAAAGCAAAGGTCGTCGTCGTGTTGTCCATCCGGTTCCGAGGCACTGTTTGCCGATTCGTAGCAATAGTGTTTTTTTATGGGAGCGGGTTGCTAACCCTCAGCCCAACCGACTTAAAACTCTGTTTTGTGGCGCAGAGAGCTCGCCATTCGCCCCTCTCCCGTTAGCTCCTTCCGAAGAAGTACCCCAGGGGGCACCGCGGGGAGGTGGGATTAGGACTGGCTAACAGGTCTGCTTGGTGTTTGATTGCAGTGGATCTCTTCGGATTTTAATAGAAGTGACAAATCGGGTGTCACCACTTTCCGAGATCTTTGTTAGCCGTTCGCCCCCCGCCCGTTTGAGCCTTATATTTTTTGAACGGAGTCACTCAGGTTGCTGTGCTTTATACCAAATAAAAGAATACACATTTACCTAAAAGATGAGCCCAATTAGGCTACTTTATGATAATTACTTTAGGAGTTATTCAAATTTCAGTAAATTTAAAAAAAAAACAAAATTTTTCCCCTAATCACCCTGTCTTAGTGGATAGTGGTGATAGCTGTTCAGAATTAGCAATTTAATTTCTGACTCATAAAAAAGGTGCCGGAAGGGTGTGATTCAATAAAATGATAACTTTTTCCACTAATCAAATTACTATTTATTTTCAATTAATTATTAGATTTTCTCAAATATAACTTCAATAAAAATTCAACAAATTGCCAAAATAATTCAATTCAATCTTTAATTCGTTATTTATTACTTGAAATTTCGTATTTGTTTTGTAAATAAAAATTACCAAAATATTGCTTGCTCTGGAGCGCGTTCAAAAACCTTACTATAGTAAACCACGAGGTAAGCTGTGGTTATGCTACATCACTTCACTTAACCACGAAAGTTTATGTTTAACCATGGAGGTTTTTGAACGCACCGTGGTTAACTACGTGGTAAAGAAAATTTAAAATTTGTTTCCATAAAATAATGTCGGCTATTTGCCTCAATTATTTCCAATAATTATTTATTTAAAATAATCTCACAAATCCCACTTTGATTTGTTCATTATTAACATTAAAACAAATGTCAAAAAATTGTTTTTATTCTTCTTCTTCTTAACTATCGCTAACCATGCTCCCGAGCATGGTTAAAATTTAACTACACCATGGTTAACCACGGGAGTTTTTGAACGCCAAAAAGTTATGCTCGTGGTTATGTTGTAGTTAACCACGGAGTTTTTGAACGACAAAAGTTTACCATAGTTAACCATGGTTAACCATAGTAAGGTTTTTGAACGCGCTCCTGGTAACTTAAATGAATAACGCCACCTATCTGTCAGCGTGATGATTGATGTTTCGACTGATGTGTTCTGCAATTAGAACAGCCAGGAATAACCTTTGTGTTGCTGCACTCTGGTTTCGTTTCTTGTGAATCGCTTTGGATTTGCTTGCTGCTCGCTGCCTGGTTGCTGCTTGCTGCCTTGGTTGTGTTTGCTGGACTGCTTTGCCTTGTTTTTTCGCAAATTCGTCCCTCTGTGGTTGGTTAGAGTAACTGCTGAAATCAACTTTGATGATTAAGTTACTGCTGTAGTAAAGACTTCAAGACTGTCTTTAATTCGGGCTTTACTAGGAAAAGACCTCAATTCTGTCTTTTCAGAATGCTAAGTTCGATACTTGAGCAGATTCTTTTTGCTGGGGAAAGACCTCAATTCTGTCTTTCCAGAATGCCAAGTTCAATACTTGAGCAGATTCTTTGAAATTGCTTTATTGTTAAAATCTCAATACCGATTTTATCTTCTAGTTCAAGACTCTAGAAAGATTAAAAGCAATCTGATTTAACGCCGTCTGTGCGTCGGTATTTATTTCTACTCGAACAATAGCTGCGGCTATCCTTTGGCAGGGGGCTTCGTTCTCGAAGTACATAATTTCGGGTTTATGTACTAGATCTGCGTGCGATGTCCGATCAGCTGTTCTTGTTTATCTTGCTGATGTCAAATGGAGTTTTCTTGTTTGGGTAAGTATTGCATTTGGATTTTAAGTTTATTTACTAATTTTAGTTTATATTTTCAGGTTTTAGTGGGGGAATGGATTAGGAGGAGCCTGCGATCACTCCATTGGGGTTGCCAGGTGAGTATTTTGTGGAACTTATTTGCAATTTTTAGTGATCTGTTTTTTGTTTAGAGAATGTCGATTTGCCGACGGCTTTTTGACATCTTCTTTGAATGGCACTGGCATGGTTTTTTCTTGTTGGTTTTTCGTCGCTTTGGATTGTTTTCAACGTCTAAAAAAGGTAAGTACTTGTAGATTTAATATTTATATTTAACTAATTCTTTTCTATTTCCAGGTATACATTTGTTGTCGGTTTTTTTTGTAGTGCTGTCCTTGAAATTGTGTGTTTTTGTTTGTATATATTTTGTAGATTTATGTAATTAGTTTGTTTGTTTTAATAAAATTAAAAGATATTGAAAAGATTGTGTTTTATTTATTACTTTCCTTTTGGTTTTTTAGTTTTCTTTTCAGGAGTTTGTTGTAGCTATGTTTTGGCTTTTTTCAGGTGCGATTTTATTTCAGTGTCGCCGGAACATTCTCCCCGCCTTGAAGCGTTAAGCTTCAAAGAAAAGTGTTTTGAGGAAGCCGATTACGATGTTTTTGTTTTCCGGCGGAAACGCCATTGTACTATTTTTTCTTTAGGGTTCGTTGCTGATTGGTGAAGACACTGTATATATTGTTGATTATGACGTCTTACTGCGTTTCGTGCATTTATTAATTTCCACCACTTTAGGGCTGCCTGTATCTCCTCTGAAGTGAGATAGGTGGATTTTGGTTTGGATGACTGTAACCATCGTCGACAGTACGCTGTAATTCGAAGCAATTTTGTTAATGATGAATACCTCCCCATGATGTCCTGTTTTGAAGTATTTATATCGACATGTAGATTGGTTATACTTTTTCGTAGTCCCGTCGTGGTTTCCGGAATCTCTTTCTGTATGGGCCAATTTTCCTTTGATTGTGTGAGCCATTTCGGACCGACCCACCATAGTTGGTGTTGTTTGAGGTCACTTGGGGTTAATCCTCGTGTAGCGCAATCTGCAGGATTCTCTTCTGTGCGGACATGGTTCCAGGTACTTTGCTCGACTAGTTGGTGTATCTGTGAAACTCTGTTGGCCACAAATGTTTCCCATGATGATGGATGTTTTCTCAACCAGGCGATGACGATTGTGGAGTCGGTCCATGCGTATGTCGTTGATCGCTCGAATTTCATATCATCTCTAACTTGTGCCAGCAATTTGGCCAATAAGTGTGCTCCGCATAATTCCAATCTTGGCAAGGAGACTGTTTTTATAGGCGCTACCTTGCTCTTAGCGGCTATTAGATGGCAATCTATGGATTCATCTTCGTTCTGTGTTCGAATGTATACGGCTGCAGCGTAGGCCTTTATGGGCGCGTCGCAGAAACCATGTAGTTCAATGTTCTGGCCTTTGCTGTGAGTCTGGATCCATCGGGGAATTTGTATCGTTTGTATTATCGGAAGGGTTGTTCGAAATCCTCTCCATTGTTGTTCAATATTCTTTGGGACTATTTCATCCCAATCGATTTTGGTTAACCAGAGACTTTGAATTAGAATTTTGGCGTTGATTGTCATCGGTGTGAGCCATCCAATTGGGTCAAACAATTTAGCGATCTCGGATAGCATTTTTCTTTTCGTGAATCCATCTGGAGCTGCTTCCATAGTGAATTTGTATGACAATGTGTCCATCGATGGATTCCATAACAATCCGAGTGTCTTGACGTCTTCCTCGTTTAGTGTGAGAGGTAGAGAGACCTCTCGATCGGATTCCGGGACTTCTTGTAGCATGGCTTGATGATTTGCTGCCCACTTCCGCAATTCTAGCCCTCCTGATCGTAGGAGCTGGATTATTTGCTTTTGTTTGTCCTTCGCTTCCCCTATGGTGTCTGCGCCGGTCATCAAGTCGTCGACGTAGAAGTCGTTGAGCACTGCGTCTGAACCGAGTGGATAGGTGTTTGATGAGTCTCTCGCCAGTTGATGCATGGTCCTGATCGCCAGGAACGGGGCACTTTTTGTTCCGAATGTTACGGTTGTCTTGGATAGGTTGGGTCGGTGATTCTCGCCAGATGATTCGCTGAAACTCGGAGTCGTCTGGATGTACTCGTATTTGACGGTACATTTTCTCGACGTCGGCCATGTACGCGATGCGGTAACTTCTCCAACGCATGAGAGTGGATATTAATGTTCCTTGTATCACACGACAGATAGTTGTTCGGACGTTGGGCTGCAAATGGGAGTCGAACCAGATATCGTCCGTCATTGCATCTGGTGATATTGTTGGCGAAGTGGTTTTCGCATTGTATTTCTTCCTTCGTCCACTTGGGTTTTGATGGGATCTCCTCTAACTCCCAGAACCTTTTGAGCTCGTTGTCAGGAGACACCTGCGTGAAGAACGTTATTGGGTTAGTAATTGGTTGTACTGGTGATTCGATTTCTCCAGTGATAATCCATCCGAATATTGTGTTCTGGGCTGCGGTACGGCCGTTGTTGCTTTTTCTTAGTCCGTTCAAGAGGATCTTGGGGTATATGTCTGCACCCAAGAGGATGTCGATGTGACCTGGCTTGTGGAATGTTGGATCGGCTAGTTCGAGTCCCTTCACAAGAGTCCAATCCTGGATGGCAAATTCTTTGTGTGGTAGTGGATTGGTGATTTTGTTGATCACTAGTGTTTGGGCTTGGATGCTTTCTGAGTGATGATCTCGAGATTTTAGTAGCAGCGTGACCCAGCTTGTTAGTTTGCCAGCTGGCAAGTTACCGATTACTGTTAAGTCTGTGTGAACTGGCTTCTTCTTGAGTTGCAGGCTTTGAACCACTGATTCACGTACGAATGAGGACTGGGAGCCAGGATCGATGAGTACTCTGCAGACTTGCTGTCGTCCCGTTGGAGATATCACTGTTACCAAGGCTGTAGCTAATAATACTTGTTGGCAATCATAGGATGGTGTCTGAAAAAAGCATACTTGTGTTTGATTAGTTGGCCGCTCATTATTTGAGCTTGTTGACGGAACGATGCTGTTGCTGGTTCGTTCTGTTGACGGTGGTCTATGCAGGGTCGTATGATGCGCCTTTCCGCATTGGAAACATCTACTTTTGCTGGAACATTGTGATAAGCGATGGCCTGTTCCCAGGCAATTGATGCATAGCTCCTTTGATTTGATTACCTTGTATCTCTCATCGATGCTCAATTGCACGTATTTGGGGCATTTTTTCATAACATGTGTGCCCTTGCACAGGATGCATGTGCTGTGATTAGCTACGTGGGAGGTTTGCGTTTTTCTTCTTGGATGATCCCTGGATTTACTCTCGTGATGTTCATCCCTTTTGTTTACAGAGTTGTTGACGGCTTCTAACGTCCTGAATCTTGTTTCGAGGAAAGTACGCAGTTGTGGCCATGTCGGAATGGTTTGCCTTGACTTAGTACTCTGGGATTGCTCCCACTGCTCGTGAGTTTCGGTCGGTAGTTTCTGTACAAGCAAATGGATGAGAATAGGGTCCCAATTCTGTGTTGAGATTTTCAGATTCTCAATAGCTGTGAGACATTCGTGGGTCCTTGTCTTCAGCTCCTTGATGCCTTGTGCTGACTCTCGACTTAACTTCGGTTGGCTGAGTAGAATGTCGAGCTGTGTCTTTAATAATGCTCGCTTATTGTCGTAAGTATCAACGAGTAGATTCCATACAGGTTCATAGTTGGCATCGCTTACTAATGTATTGCTGAGTAGTCTCAATGCTTCCCCAGATAAATGAGCCTTTAGATATTGGAGTTTTTGAGCACCTGATAATGATGTTTTGTTGTGTATGAGGCTGGTGAACAAGTCCAAGAACGATGGCCATGATGCATAGTCGCCTGCGAATGTGGGTATTGAGATTCGTGGAAGTTTTACCTCGTTGTTATGGTGAGCAATTTGACTATTATTTAGATCTGTTGATGACTGCTCGGCTCTTGGGTCTGCGGCTGGACGGATCTTGAGGTATTCTTCGTTGATTGCGGAATAGGTGTTTATGTACGTTTCTTCCACTTCTGAGTACCAATCGTCCTTGAAGTATGGATGCTTGTGTTCGGCTTCACTTAGCGTCTTGCTCATTATTTCCTTTTCGTTATTGCGGAACGTTTTCCAGTCGTCATCGAGACCGTCGAGTTTCTTTTGGAAGTATGTTTCCGTTTTTCTACTTGGTCCATCCTTGGAAAGGTTGCGATATGCCTTCTCGATGCGTTCTCGAAGTCGTTTTTGATGATCGAGTAATTCTTCCATGTTTCTGATTTGCGGCTTGAGTTATCTTATTGAATCACGATCCGGCTCGAAGGACCAATGTTCAGAATTAGCAATTTAATTTCTGACTCATAAAAAAGGTGCCGGAAGGGTGTGATTCAATAAAATGATAACTTTTTCCACTAATCAAATTACTATTTATTTTCAATTAATTATTAGATTTTCTCAAATATAACTTCAATAAAAATTCAACAAATTGCCAAAATAATTCAATTCAATCTTTAATTCGTTATTTATTACTTGAAATTTCGTATTTGTTTTGTAAATAAAAATTACCAAAATATTGCTTGCTCTGGTAACTTAAATGAATAACGCCACCTATCTGTCAGCGTGATGATTGATGTTTCGACTGATGTGTTCTGCAATTAGAACAGCCAGGAATAACCTTTGTGTTGCTGCACTCTGGTTTCGTTTCTTGTGAATCGCTTTGGATTTGCTTGCTGCTCGCTGCCTGGTTGCTGCTTGCTGCCTTGGTTGTGTTTGCTGGACTGCTTTGCCTTGTTTTTTCGCAAATTCGTCCCTCTGTGGTTGGTTAGAGTAACTGCTGAAATCAACTTTGATGATTAAGTTACTGCTGTAGTAAAGACTTCAAGACTGTCTTTAATTCGGGCTTTACTAGGAAAAGACCTCAATTCTGTCTTTTCAGAATGCTAAGTTCGATACTTGAGCAGATTCTTTTTGCTGGGGAAAGACCTCAATTCTGTCTTTCCAGAATGCCAAGTTCAATACTTGAGCAGATTCTTTGAAATTGCTTTATTGTTAAAATCTCAATACCGATTTTATCTTCTAGTTCAAGACTCTAGAAAGATTAAAAGCAATCTGATTTAACGCCGTCTGTGCGTCGGTATTTATTTCTACTCGAACAATAGCTGCGGCTATCCTTTGGCAGGGGGCTTCGTTCTCGAAGTACATAATTTCGGGTTTATGTACTAGATCTGCGTGCGATGTCCGATCAGCTGTTCTTGTTTATCTTGCTGATGTCAAATGGAGTTTTCTTGTTTGGGTAAGTATTGCATTTGGATTTTAAGTTTATTTACTAATTTTAGTTTATATTTTCAGGTTTTAGTGGGGGAATGGATTAGGAGGAGCCTGCGATCACTCCATTGGGGTTGCCAGGTGAGTATTTTGTGGAACTTATTTGCAATTTTTAGTGATCTGTTTTTTGTTTAGAGAATGTCGATTTGCCGACGGCTTTTTGACATCTTCTTTGAATGGCACTGGATGGTTTTTTCTTGTTGGTTTTTCGTCGCTTTGGATTGTTTTCAACGTCTAAAAAAGGTAAGTACTTGTAGATTTAATATTTATATTTAACTAATTCTTTTCTATTTCCAGGTATACATTTGTTGTCGGTTTTTTTTGTAGTGCTGTCCTTGAACTTGTGTGTTTTTGTTTGTATATATTTTGTAGATTTATGTAATTAGTTTGTTTGTTTTAATAAAATTAAAAGATATTGAAAAGATTGTGTTTTATTTATTACTTTCCTTTTGGTTTTTTAGTTTTCTTTTCAGGAGTTTGTTGTAGCTATGTTTTGGCTTTTTTCAGGTGCGATTTTATTTCAGTGTCGCCGGAACAATAGCCGCCCTCTGTAGAACAATTTTTTTCTCCAAACATATCCAGGAATCACCCCTGAAAATATTAGCCGCGTACTCCAACAAAGGATTTATTAAATTTCTGATGACCTTTACAAGTCGGGAATGATAGAATATTAGTATTTTAACTTATTAAAACGACAATATCTCAGAAATGGCAATTCCTACGAGAAAATGTATAATATATTTTTTTGTAGATAATCGCCTAATCTACAAACGTTGTAAACACAATTTTCTGATAAGACGTACGGTTTAGCATATATTTGCAAAAAACTGATATTTTGACCCTTTGACCTTGAATAAGAAAGTTTGCAGTCGTCCAATCGCGTGGCAGTCTCTACAGCTTATGTATAATAATGTTTTTAAGGGCTGTTCCAATTTTCAGCAACTTCCGAATTATCTTCCAATTATGGCGTTTTTTCGTCTATTTTGACTGGACTATAAGATAGAACAATAAAGTACATTTCCTTCAACCAAAATTTAATTTTGTTCATGGGCAGACGACTTCGATTTTTTTCTCCGAACGCGCATAAAAGAAAAAAAATCAATCCACCATAGCGGACGACAGGGACCCAGACAAACTTCCCCCCAGATTCCCTTACCTCACCGGAATACTCCCATCAACTTGCTTTACAATAATCTGCTACCAACTTAGCACTCTAAAGCAGATTTGGTATTATAGTAGCAGGAGCGCTGGGTCCCCAGGAAAGAAGAAGATAACTGCCGAGCACAAATTTTTGTTCTGCGTGACTCCTCTATGTATTATATGCTTAGTGGCTAGAGGCAAACGTTCGACAGATGACAATGCTGCGAGAAACATTCTGTTGTCAGTTCCTTTCCTTGCCCCCAAAAATTCTAGCTTCCTTATCCACAAACTCACCGCATGTCTTGTGCTGCGGACCATGACCACGTTCGCCTCCTTGTGTAGCTGGAAATTCTAAAATGTTGCATGTTGCTAAGGTGGAGGCAATCTCAGAGGTCTGCCGATGCGAAAAGCGTTCGGGTTTTTTGTTCTAGCTGTCGCATCTTTATACGGAGTATTATGTTATCTCTGGTATTACGTTCTGTAGGAAGATCCTTTTGCTAAATAGAAATAATGAGACTAGTCCTGATCTTACCATTAATGTAGGTCGAATCCGGTTTGTTCTACATGTACGCCAGGAAAAGACGAGCATCATCACCTCTTATCTTGCAAGCGCGAAAGCAAATATCTACTCTCTGAGGAACTAGCAGATATAATGGAGCGGCCGCCAACAATAATGTGCCTTCGTGCAAAATTCGGGTAAGTGGTAGGTTTTGGGTAGGATTATTTGTGTTAGTGGTTGGTAGTGGATCGTTCGTACCGTTAGTGTTCTTAGTTAGTAAGGTGATGGGGTTTAGCTTAGGGATACTCTTAGTTATATTAGAATTGAAACTTATCTTGAAACTATCTAGCCTAGGGTGGTTGGAAGTGGGTTGTTTGTGTTAGTGTTCTTGGTTAGTGAGCTAGTGATTGGAAGTGGATTATTAATACTGTTAGTTTTCGTGGATAGTGTGTTGGTGGGTGGGTGGATAGTGTTAGCTTAGGGCTGCTCTTAGTTTGCAACTTAGCCTATCTATCCAACGGTTGTAGTGTAGGTAGTTCTTATCAATTAAAGTGATGGACCAACTATGCCATTTACTTCTGGAGCATAATTGGCATCCATGCTTGGTGATCTATACGGGGAGAAAACTTCACTGCTGAACTAGGCTGTTTTCGATGGTGATGGTTTAGAGCAGACTTTCTACGATGATACTGCTGTCTCTGACTGCAACCTTAAGCTCGTGTGTGGGATCAATTTTTCTGTAAGGCTTCTGCTTCTCTATGTCTAAGTATCCTCTCCGCTGCGGTCCCAATGAAGTCCTTCTTGGTTTCCGGCATCGGTTGAACTTCAAAATTTCAAATTGCAAGTACTGAATCAATAATATTTTTTTTCTCCTTTTTCATTTTTTGTCTTTTATAATTCTTTCACACATTTAAAATTAAACATCAAACAATTTGTTGTTGCGTTAACGAGACTTAATCAATTAATTTGTAACAGTTGATGACACATAAAAGGATAAACTGGCCCAAGTATCGACACTTAATTATCCAATGAAATTTTCGCAATCGGATCGTCATGTTTTAATGTGATAGATTTATGGGCATTGTGTACAATTGGCTAGTTGTTTCCACAATAAATTTTATTTAATAATAAAGATAAACTTTTTCAGTGCTTTCAAATAGTACTTAATGTAATATTTATTGCAAATGTCGCGATCAATTAAAATTGTAAAGTTTTATTTGCTATACACAATTTTGCTTTTGATTCATCAGTTGAACATTTTTTATCATTGGAAGGAATGAGTTTAATGGGTGCTTGTAAAAAAATTGTTGCAGCCTAGTTAGGCCTTTAATTCTGAAATGTGCTTGGTTGTTGTTTACAATAGGGTTCTGCTAGACAACAAGTGGGAGTTTCAATGAATTGTAGCTTTCGGAATTTTTCTTGCACTAATTAACTTTTTATAGAGCTCTAGTTGAAAAAAAACATGACTGTACAATTGCAATCTAAGAACATTGTACCTCATGCATGCAGGTGCATAGGTTACTACCTTTGTGTGTCCTTCCGGCAAGTTCTCAAGTATATCCATTCAAATTCACAATTTTGCACATGCCATCGCCAATGAAGGGATATGCCCTGACAATGATATACTCCGGATCTTGCAACAGGTGCAAATGGGCATTGGGGGAAAAAGATTCGTTCATTTGGGAGCGCATGCACATGTGCATGTTTAAAGTGGCAAAATGGAAAGGAAAATTCATCCAGAAACTTTAAGCCAAGCCATTAGGTGCCCACCTTAACTTATCCAAGAATACACCTGAGCTCATATATCAGACGTAGCCACACATACATACATACATATATATACATACATATATTCATGCAAATACAAACAAATATAACAAGCTTGTTGAAGACTGAGCGCACGTGAGGGGTTGTTCAATGTCCTCTGAATCCTTGCTCCTTATACATCCAGAATTTAAATTTAAATTGACGTGATACCAACGTTGGCAATGAGCTACGATATGGTGGGTCTCCCTTCTGACATAGAAAATGTGTAATCCCCCATTGCATGTTTGACGGGAGTTTAAGCCTCGCCGTAGAACCTATAGCGTCAGGTAATTTAAATCCAATTTGCTCGAATAAAATTTGCTCAAACTGCTAGCACCTAAGCGGTGTTGAATTTGCAATAATTATACGATATCCAGCAAACAGGCTTCAAACTGTTGGATTCATAATAATTGCGAGCTCTCCTCCACATACAATGTATGTACATGTGTATGCTTGGCCTTGTTGCTGCCGCTTTAGGCGGTCTCGTTTGTTTGCAAATATTCAAGGCGCCAATTGACGGGCTTTGCATATTGCTAAATTTTCTGATTTTATCTATTCTCCGCATGCGAGCGCAACTGTCTTGCTGAACTTGTTTAGAATTTTGAAGTCAATTTGGGTTATTGTGATTTTAAATATAGGTAGGGATGAACGCTGGTGCATTTAAATTAGCTCTTGGGAAATAAAAAGTTTTTTATTGCATCATAATAAGCGAAGTAAATTATTGTATACTTTTGAGGCAAATAACAGGGGTTGAACACGTTTAACTTTCAGCAACTTTCAGCAGCTATCTTGGAACTATAAGAAAAAATGAGGGCTGCAGTAGCCTATATTTGAAGGAATTGTTGATATGGGTTGTAGGAGCGCCAATGTGCCTCAGCTGAAGACAACAATATGCAGTCCAAAAATGAATGCCCTAAAAATTTAATTTTTATATTCTTAGAGATACAAGACTTTAGATATAAAACTAGATTCTTCAAAATTTTAATTTTTTTTTTTTTTTATGTGAAAGACTAGAGTCACAGGAAAGGCCCTTTATACTGTCGACAATCTATTTTATTCGTATAGAGTGCAATGTCGAACAGCAGCTCTAGTCGGGGAAGAAAGGAACTGCCACAACCTACCCGCGATATTTTTAGTCCACCTACTTCCAACCATTACTATTGCGACTTTGACATCGGGGCATCGAGAAACAACTCGCTGGAGTGTTATGCCTCCTGAAACGAGTTGAATCTCATCAACCAACCGATGACATGCGCTTTTGGTGGAGCGGGGAAGGGCTAAGGAAGGCTATGACAGAAGGAATCAGGAATGTAAAGAGGGAAGAAGAAAGAAGGAAAGTTATGTAGGTGGGAAAGTGGAAAAGGCGAAGGACCGTGGGGCTGGCCGGGAATCGAACCCGGGACCTCTCGGATAGTAGCCAGTCGCCTTACCCCCTAGGCTACCGAGGCCCCCATATTGTCTTTCATATGTACATCACTTGTCTAGGGCTGCCTCTAGGGCCACCAGAGACCCAATTAGCACTTAAGTGCGTCGTTTTGTTGCTGTTGGGTGATTACTATGTCGGATGTCTAACGTCATTCTGTGTAGTTTTAGGAAGCTTATAAGTGATCTGACCTCTAGTTTGGAGATCTCTATTTTAGTTTTTAGGACGTTCGACCCCCCGCATCTACCACAACAGAAGTTATGCCAGATTCACAGTTTGGTAGCGTTGTCCCCTATGGGCAAATTTTTCATGATGTTTGCTCAGTCGAAGTTGATTCACCTCTCGGCAATTCGGTCCACTGCTTAGTCAGCGCTAGCTTCCCATTCAATTTTCCCACCCCTCCCAAGTAAGTTAGAAGAACTGTATGGCATTATGCTCATAGTAAAATTTTCATGCGCAAATGAGCAGAAAGCATTTCTATCCAGTTTTCGGAAGTTTGGAGCGCTCACACTAAATCGATTATCAAGCACTTATGCGTCTGATGGTAGGATTGGTGCCTATGAAAGCCTGTCCGATAAGAACAATGATATATTGAGGAGAGTTCTCCGTCTTAGGAAGGAAAAAATTATTCATTCCTCATTCACCCGCAATGGATTGGTATATGTAAGAAGAATCCCTGACGATCGGCCGGTAATAGTTCCCCACTTGGATATACTGCAAGAAATTGTAGATTTTGAATCTGCAGATAGTAACGGTGCTCAGTAAGCGAACTGATGTGCTTATCAACAAGTCAGTCTTCACCAAAAAGGAAACTTTTAGTTGTTTTGGAAATATTTTGGTTTAGTTTTTTGTTTGTATATACATACATATGTTTAGTTTTTTCTTCTATTTTTCATTTATATATACAGCCGGAATGAATGTTGTATTTAGCGTGGAGATGATGGTGCTGGTGAGTATGATGTGCAGTTGTTCGTGTATGCAGCGGGTCGTCTATTGTGTGTTGTTCGGTGCGAGATTTCTCCTTCCTTGGGGGTGTCGAGTGAGTGATTCCTAGTCTATCTCTAATAATTTAATGATCAATTCTTACAGTTCTCAGTACAGAGCAGGAACACTTCTTAATATTCTCTGCTCGCAGTCGCATGGTCTGAATGTTTGCTACTTTAATGCGAGAAGCATTAGGAGTAAATGTGATGAGCTGCGGCAATTGTTCCTTAATACCAAGTTACATATTATTATGGTTAGTGAATCGTGGCTAAATGCTGATGTTCCATCCTCCCTCGTATCTTTTCCCGACTTCACCCTTCACAGAAGTGATCGTTCTTCTAGAAGAGGTGGTGGCACTGCTATTTACGTGTCTAATCAACTGTCCTCCAAATTGATATTTAAGTCTGTTGATGATATCGTCCAGTTCGTAGCTGTGGAAGTTAAGTCGCTGTTTTCCAAATGTCTTGTTATTTCTGTTTATTGCCCCCCCAGGGCATATAGTGAAGAAAATATTGCTGAGTTCTCAGAAATGCTACACAATTATTCAGCTAATTATGACGAAATCGTTGTTGCCGGGGACTTTAATGTAGATCTTCTCCAACACAATGGTGTCACTGACCTACTTAGATGGAACTTACAGTCTAATGGCTTGACTGTCCTAAATTCTTTACCTACTCGTTACAATTTCCTCAATCCCTCCACTTCTTCTTTGCTTGATGTCGTAGCTGTTACCAATGGCGACGCAGTAATTCGTCATCAGCAATTATCGCCCCCTAGTTTTCTCGACCATGATATTTTGTTCCTCTCCCTCCGTTTCTATCTATCAGCTGTAGAATCCCCCAGAGTAGTAACCTACAGAGACTTCAAAAATCTTAATTCTGAAAGCTTAAGGCAGAAGTGTCTCTCCACACCCTGGTCTGCTATCTATAACATTACCAATGTGAATGACAAGGTTGAGTCTCTCAACTCTCTTATAATATCTGTACTGCATGAAACTGTACCACTTAAGTGCAGGCGCATGAAACTTAATCAGGATACTTGTCCGTGGTTTACCATTGAAATTAAGCGTCTGATCTCTGAAAGGGAATATTTATACCAACGCTATCGCCGTCTTAAAACCACCGAATGTCGGCAGCGGTACACTAGAGTCCGTAATATTGTCAATCATAAAATAAGAAGTGCCAAAAGACAATTCTTTAGACGAAAATTAGATCCCGCTCTTCCCACTAAGTTGCTGTGGAAAAACTTGCGCTCGTTTGGTATTTGTGGTAGCGAAAACGCACCGGTAGACCTTGATCCTAGTATCCTTAATAGCTCATTCATTGAACCTCTTCCGGATAATGCACCTCCAGTTGATCTATCCTCTCTGGTTGCGGATGGGTTTACCTTCAGGTGTATAGATGAAAGAGAAACATACGTTGCCATTATGTCAATTAAATCCAATGCAACTGGAATCGATGGTATCCCTTCCCGTTTTATTAAAATGCTCTCTCCTCTAATTTTACCTGTTTTAACGCATATCTTTAATTCTTGCATAATGCAATCTACATTTCCATCTTTATGGAAAAAAGCCGTTATTACCCCTGTTCCTAAAGTCGCTTGCCCTATAGATGCAAGTGATTACCGTCCTATTAGCATTTTACCATTTTTATCTAAAGCACTTGAGAAAATCATCTCTGGGCAATTACAGTCATACCTGAATGGTGTAAATCTGCTGAACTCGTTTCAATCCGGGTTCAGGAAGTTCCATAGTTGTGAAACTGCGCTGCTAAAAGTCTCGTCTGATCTAAGAATGGCATGTGATAGGGGCCAGTTGGGGATATTAATTCTTCTTGATCTCTCACGTGCCTTCAATACAGTTTGTCACAGCGTTCTCCTCAATAAATTATCATCCTTTTTCGGTCTCTCGTCCTCTGCGGTTCACTTCCTTGCTTCCTTCCTTATTGATAGGTATCAATGTGTGAGATATAATGACCAACTTTCCTCCTTTATTTCTGTACCCTCGGGGGTCCCCCAAGGCTCTGTTCTTGGGCCACTGCTGTTCTGCCTATATGTTAATGATTTACCTGATTGTATCACATTTGCTCATCATCATAGCTATGCGGATGACCTCCAATTATATAACTATTGTGCTCCTGATGACGTCTCCCACCTTATTGAATCCTTAAACAGTGATATGATATCTCTGTCCCTGTGGTGCAATAATAACTTCCTGAAGCTTAACCCTAATAAATCGTCTGCAGTTGTTGTCAGTAGGCATCGTTTTGATACATCTAATATGCCCCCTCTTAAATTAGACAATACTCCCCTAAAAATAGTCCAGTCAACTAAGAATCTCGGAGTGATGGTAAACTCAAACTTAACTTGTTGTGATCATGTATCGTTCTCTCTGAAGAAGATCTATTCTTGCCTCCGTCGCTTACGCCTCTATGGTAGTCTACTTTCCAGTGATAATCGTCTCGCTCTAGTAAAATCCCTCATACTTCCTCATTTCCTTTACGGGGGCTCTGTCTATATATGTCCTGACTCCACATGTAATAATAGATTAAATGTTGCCCTTAATGATTGTCTTAGGTTCATTTTCAACCTTAATCGGTTCGCACATGTTTCTGATCTTCGGCCATTCCTGTTACCCTACAATCTATCCACGTATCGCAATGTGCAGGGCCTATGTTTATTGCACAAAATCATAAATGCCTCTGCTCCCTCATATCTTGCTGATTGCCTTGTTCCCCTTCGTACTCGTCGTTCTATGCAATTTTGTATTCCTAGACACTATTCCCTACTAGGTAGTCGTTCCTTCTTTGTACATACTGTAAGATTGTGGAATAGTCTCCCCTTCCCCTTGCAAGGTATCAAATCACTCGCCGCTTTCAGGAGAGGAGTGGTCGCGCATTTTGCAACACGGAATGAATGACGTAATATGATCGCTGGCTTGCTGCACAACATGGATTGGCATGCATCCTCCCTAGCATGCATCTTCTCGGATAGGACACCGGCTGATATTGGTTAATTTTAATTTTGATTTTGATTTTAATTTTGATTTTTGTTTTTATATTTATATAAATTTATATTTTAATTTAGATTTAATTTATCTTATGCTGTATTTTCATTTTTTCTTTTCTTCTTCTTTCTCTTCTCTTTGCTTATTAATTGTTGTTTTTTTGCCCTCATATTTTATAATTCTTAGTTATATTTTATAATTCTAATTTTAATTTTAGTATTTTTGTATTTTCCTTTTTATTACGGTACTAAATAAGATTTTAATCTTGTGTACTTTTGATTGAACAAATAAATTACAAATTACAAATTACAAATTATGGGACTGCCAATTGGCTGGGGCTTATTTATTATTTCCAATCCACTGGGAACTGTGTTTCCGCAACAAAAACGTCAACTCCGCCGCTATTCGTATCACCAGAATCATATAGGCAGAATGCATTTATTCATTCTTCTTTCTCCAAATTTTGCGAGGCCAACAGAAGATTTAATCGGGAGTGTATGAACACAATCAGAAACAAAAGCCGCCCTTCGAGCGTACAAGAGTTTCTCGAGTAAATCGTTCCCTCTAGAATATATAAAGTCATTTGAAAACCAGTTGAGAAGTAAACTCCTTAATGCAACCTCTGTTAGCAAAAACTTCTGGTCCTTGGTAAGTTCCATCAAGAAGAATTTCACTACATCCACAAGCCCTTCATTTATCCACAATGAGAAGGTGATAACAGACAGCAAATCCAAGGCCGATTTATTAGCATCTCTGTTCGCCTCAAATTCTTCATTACCGGAAACTGATATGCTACCCCTGGCCTTTGAACACATCGTCCAGGGTATTTTTCAGGACCTGCGAGGTGTACAGGTGCCTAAAGGTGCTCGAAGCCAACAAATTCACTGGACCCAAATCGCCTCAGCTTTGGGTAAACCTCTGCGAAAACATTTTGCTTTATCATACTTCTCCGGAGTTTACTCAGACTCTTGGAAACTTGTCCATGTTCAGCCCATACCGAAAAAAGGTGACTCCAGCCTTCCCTACAACTACCGCCCAATAGCAATTATTTCTAATCTCTCCAAAACCATGGAGACGATAATCCACAAAAAACTTACGGGATATCTAGAATTCAACCTGCTCATAAACGACAGACAGTATGACTTCCGACAAAAAAGATCCACTGGCGATTTTTAGTTTGCCTCACAGAACACGTCAACCGAAGTCTGCATGGATCTGGTGTGTCTAGCCTGGTTGCTTTAGATATCTCCAAGGCTTTCGATAGTGTTTGGCACTAAGCCCTGTTAGCTGAACTCAAAGCTATTGGAGTCAACTCACTTTTACAGAATAGGATTGAGAGCTTCCTTTCAGACCGCTCAATCAAGGATGGTGGTTCCAAAATGCCGGCCGAGTTTTTTAGTTGTGTTCCTGGACCCCGGACATGGTGAAAGGGTATGTAAGTACAATATCATTAGCTATGTGGCGTTATTAAAAATTCAGAATGGCCGCCAACACAATATGGCGGTTTTCCATTTTCTTTACAACGCCTTCGAGATGGGTATCAAATGAAAGTGTATGACGAGCATAGTACAGTACAGTTTCAAATCTAATATGGCGGTCACCACAAAATGGCGGAAGACATATAATAGACTAACAAGTAGAAAATAAAAATAAACAAAAAATATTTTGAATGTAGTCTTTATTGCTCCAGTATATAGAAACAATTTACCTTACGAAATCAAGCTCAGAATGAAATTAATGAAGTTGTTGATAAAAATTATAAATATCTCGTACAACTTACTTAAATGTAAAAAACCGGTGGGGCGTTTTTCCTATATTCTTATTTTATTAATACTGGAATTTTTCGATAACGCTGATTGATTTTGTTTTCTTAGTTTAATCATATCTAAATTTTACTTTACTGAAGTAAGTAAGTGAAAAACTTTATTTTTTCGAGTGAATTTTTAAAACTAAAACTATTTTCGTTGATCTGAAATTCAAATATTGTGGGAACAATGAAGAGCATACCAGTGGCGGCTACTGCCTCTAAAATTAGGTGGGGCTTGAAAATCGGGTTCTGCCCAAGCCAATTATCCTCTAAACAAAACACAATAAAAACAAAATAAAGCATTTTTTCTATATTAACCGTAAGCGATTTCATTTTCGAAAACCAATCCAACGAAAATTATTAGAGATAAATTTAAAACAACATTTAAACTTTATATACCGAACGTGCATTAAAAACCCTTCATTTAAAAAAATCTTAAAGGCATAAAAACCAATTTAAAAAAAAATTTAATGGCAATGGTTTATATAGCATTAAAAAACATGTTTTCTCCAATTTTTATATAAATCCAAGGATTTGTTCAATATTAATGGATTTGTAGCTAAAAAATAAATAGACTGAGACTTTTTCTAAGATCAATAGAGTCCTAGATATTAGAAAAATAGTGTTACGATATACTCAAAATGCACATTTATGCACTTTTCACGTTATGCTCGTATTTGATTTTTCCCAACTTTTCGGTTTTCGACTCAGGTGCATGTATGAAATGAAAAAAAGGAGTAAATTTGGAAGGTCCGGTTACCTTTTCATTAATGTTTTCGTTCATTTTCTCTCTACTACGATACGGCCCCAAACGTTTAATTTCCAAAACTTTTCTTCAATAAATTATATATGTGTACCTACATATATAATTCATTTTAAGATATTAAAAAATTAAATAAATATAATTTAAGCAAACAGCACTCTGTGTGCTAATATTTATTGACAAATTCCGAATAATCCAGTATATCGTTGTATTCAATTCTGCAGTTCCACACGCTCCGTTCGAATCATCAGTTTAAAATACAATCTCCAATTAGTTCTTTTTTTAATAAAAAGTTTCATCCTTACTACTTTTTACTACATTTCTATATCCAAAAATATGCTACGGGCTAAATAAAATCAGCCCTTTACGTATATAAAACCCCCATGTGTTTCCAATACATTTTTAAAAAAAATCTCTAAATGTTTGGGCAATTAGTATCAAATGCAGGCATAGAAATATAATAAACAGAACTTAAAAATAACGAATCGACAGCACTAGCACTTTATCTGCGAGAGTAAATCCAACAGGGCAAGAGAGTCTCAATGAATCGCAAAGGGCTAATAAATTTCAGCCCCACTTGCTCGAACAAAAGTTGCTTGAATCAAACGCCTTCGGGGCTGACTCAGGTATAGCCCCTAAGCATAGCAAATTGAGTATGGAATTATGATTTGGCCAGATTATTTTAATAGAGAGAGTTGAGAGTTTTTCTTATTAACTTCCCAGTATAGGAAGTTATTGTAATCGGTCCGAAAATCAAAATCGAAATTTTCGACGTATCTTCATCTTTCAAGGTCCCAGGAGCATTTTAAGCAAAAAATTTGGTGGAAGTATGTGTGTGTGTGTGCGTACGGATGTGGTCATTTTTTCCTGCAAGATATCGCGCGAACTAAAAAAGATATCGACTTCGTTGCGGTGTCGTTCGAAGCGTATTAACCGAAATATGATCTGAAAAGATTTTCATAAAATTCGGTCGAGCCGTTTTTTTGTTTAACCGGCGTAAGTGATTTTTGTACCTGCACGATATCGCCCGAACCACGAAAGATATTGACTTACTTGAGGTACCGTTCGAAGCGTATTAGCGACATAATCTGAAAAGATTTTTATAATATTCGGACGAGCGGTTTTTTGGTTTAAATGACATAAGTGATTTTGGTACCTGCACGATATCGCGCGAACTATAAAAGATATCGACTTAGTTGACTTGCCGTTCGAAGAGTATTAACCAAAATATGATCTGAAAAGATTTTCATAAAATTCGGTCGAGCCGTTTTTTTGTTTAAACGACGTTTATGATTTTTGTACCTGCACGATACCGCCCAAACTAAAAACTATATCGTCTTCATTGAGGTACCGAAAAATGAATATTAACGAAGAAATGCTCTGAAAAAAATTTCATAATATTCGGTCGAGCCTTTTTTGTTTAAATAGAAAAACTTCGGCTAATTATCAGAAAGACCTTAAATTGACAAGTTTTGCTAATATATAATAAACTCGATGGAATGAGACCCGTTCTAAACGAAGTGATCTTTTTTCGGTTCTGAACAGCGATAGCCTTCGAACAAAACATCACTTGTCAAAATCCGACAACCTTTCAAAATCGTGCAAAAAATTTCGTTACCCTTTAAAAACAGCGCGAATTTTTCAAACCTTGGATTAGCACTTTTTGACGGGGAATTGTTTTCTACGCGTGATACAGTTTCAGAAAATTGCGGTTCATCCCGGGATTTGCAAAATTTGTTCTTTTTGGTTAAGTCTGACAAGTACATAACAGTTAGAGTTTTGCTAATATCTCCGGAAAGCTTTGGAATTTCCAAATGAAGTCAATAGCTTCTCAGTTTGTCAATGGCGCTTCAGCCCGCTCAATACGAATTTGAACACCCGCTTTAGTGCAGCGAACGAAATACGGAGGAAATGTTTGTTTTCTAACGTTCAGGAAAAACAAATTCTCTAGAAAAATCTTGTGGTTTTACTACTATTATAGTTATTTGAACGAGCTTCTCTCGGGATTGCTTTGTCATCAGTTCTGAACTAGCCAATTTTCCACTAGTGCTAAACGTATAACTATTTTGTAAGAAGTCACTTTATTCCATCTTCGTTCATCATATTGTGAAGTTAATCGTGTGGACCGAAAGGGTCAAACCCACATCCCAACTAGTTTTTGTATTTACTCTTTTTTTGATACATTCAAGTTCTAATACGAATTTTTTGGTGGCGTATTCAGATATTTTGAGATTTTTTTAGATGTTACAATAAATTGCAAAGAAACTTTGAGCTGTTTTTTTGTTTGGAAAATGCAATTACTATAAAATTGCAAAAATTGATAAATGTGATTTGATCGATAATTTCTGGTGGGGCTAAGCCCCACTAGCCCCTAAGGACGATCCGCCACTGGAGCATACTGATATTAAAATAATTAGTCTAAGAGCCAGTGAACGACAGATAGGACATATATTTCAACAAACCTCTTGTCCAGTCACTCTCTCATACCTACTGTGCATGAGGTTGGGATTAACTAAGCTTGGTCGTGGTAGATTCAGAGCTCCTCAGGTAAAATCAGATGACCTCCGACCGTATTCCAACAAAGCTGTCATTGGGATATTTTAAAATATATTACTATTGGTATTGGAAAATAACAGTAGTAGAGGATTTGCTCTCAGACAACCACTACCCCCGACTCTTCACCATACACCAGTTACCACCTTTCATAATAGCCCCCCCCCCCCACCCCTACAATATTCATTAGTTGTTAGCATCAAAGCGAAATAATTAGAACTAACTTAAAGCTATGATAAAATAACTCAAAAATATGAACAACTAACGAATATTGGAAGGAAAACCGAAGCACCTTGTGAGAACTTCAGTAGGTGAGAGGTAACATCTCCTTCAGAGCTTACCAATCCAAGACGTAAAGTTATCCTGTCGGGAGTTGTATAATCTGACGGACCATTCATAACATTCTCTTGGGACTTTTAAGCGTCAATTACCTTGTATTCATTGCTCCGGAACCGACTATTTGGAGCTCCCACTGGTTTAGCTAAGAGGGCTCTTGACGAACGGCCTTGAGTGGTCCACACCGAACGATGGAGGTCCGCAACCTGCGTCTTGCCTGTTGGAGCTTAGTAAAAAGGATGTCAGGACACTT